>CM049802.1:21224400-21952458 GCA_027422405.1 Ptychobarbus kaznakovi | reverse complement strand
TGGACAATTTCCTGCAGAGTTAAGCTCGTACCCTAATCATGAACACACCTGAGATGCTAAGCAGTTCTTCAAGATATCATTAGAAAAGAAAATTTCAAGTAGTGAGTTTGATCAGGGTAGGAGCTAAACTCTGCAGCAGATTGGACCTCCAGCGAAAGATTTGAGGAACCCTGCTCTACAGGATTTAAGTTTGGAGATTGACTTGGCCAGTCTAAAACCTTCCACTTCTTGCCCCTGATGAACTCCTTTGTTGTTTTGGCACTATGTTTTGGGTCATTATCTTGCTGCATGATGAAGGATCTCCCAATCAGTTTGGTTGCATCTTTCTGTAAATTGTCAGACAAAATATTTCTGTAGACTTCTGAGTTAATTTTGCTGCTGCCATCATGTGTTACATCATTAATGAAGATTAATGAGCCTGTCCCAGAAGAAGTGATGAAAGCCCAAGCCATTACATTACCTGTGTAATGTGTACTATAATGTACACCTGTGTACACTGTGTTTCAGATGAGCCTGCCTTGTATGTTTGGGATCATGAGCAGATCCTTTCTTTCTCCAAACTTTAGCCTTTCCATCACTTTGGTCCATAAAATCAGTCCATAAAACCTTGTCCCAGAATTTGTGAGGCTTGTCTCCTATTCTTCTTGCTAATGAGTGGTTTGCATCTTCTGGTGTAGCCTCTGTACTTTTATTCATGAAGTCTTCTGCAAACAGTAGATTGTGTTACGTTCACTCCTGCCCTCTGGAGGTTGTTGCTGATGTCACTAACAGTTGTTTTAGGGTCTTTCTTTACAGCGGTCACAATGTTTCTGTCATCAACTGCTTGTGTTTTCCTTGATCTCGTTCGAGGTGTGTTACTTAGTACACCAGTGGTTTCTTTCTTCCTCAGGAGATTCCAAATGGTTGTACTTGGTATTGCCAGTGTTTGTGCAATAGTTTGATGTTTCTGTCTTCAGACTCAACCTGTTCGTTTTTCGTCGCAGAATCCGGTTTTCCATGTTGGTTACATGTCTGCCTACCAACAAGCAGCGCATTCACTCCTCGAGCTGCTGCACAGTGCTATCTGTGGAATAGGAATGTGGCGCATGTTACCACATTCTGTTAACATTTTCCAATAACCATGAAAAATGGGTGGGTTCAAAGAAAAGGTGATATCTTCTAAGCTGTGTATCAGATCCAGATGAAAATACCTGTAAATAAAAGCTGAAATGTTAATCTCTCATCTCATATTCATATTTTGATGTCAAACCCAAATGTTTTCAGTCTACAGCAAAAATGCTCTAAAACTTTTATGTAAATGATTGAAAGTTTTTTTTTTATATTAACTGTTTTATATATTTAATATACTTGGTCAGTTTATTGATTTCTTTGGATAAATATTTAATTTGAATACTGTGCAGTGCACAAAATTAAGATTCGAGAGATGGTTGAAGCCAGTGTTCAATAAATGATGTTAAATTTAGAAATGTTTTGCATCCACTTATTATTAATGTGACATTTTAGCATGCAAATGAAGGGGAAAACTTCAAGATATCGGCCCTAAAAATCTACCAAACAAATCGTCAGCACATCGGCTGACCCTGACCTCTAAACATCGGTTATAGAAAAACCCATATCGGTCGATCTCTAGACAGTACTAAACATGCAGCCGACTGTAATTAAAGAGATAGTTCACCCTAAAATTAGTCATCATGTACTCACTCACATGTCCCAAACCTGTATTAATTTATTTATTGTGCTGAATACAAAGTAAGGTATTTTGAAGAATGTGGGTAACTAAACAGTTGCTGGTCCACATGCTGGACTTTGATATAAGGATGAAAATACTATGTAAGTCACTGAGGACCAGAAACTGTTTGGTTTTCGACGTTCTTCAAAATATAATTTATGTTCAGCAGAAGAAAGAAACTCATTCAGGTTTAAAACTAAACTCGAGTGAGTACATGATGGTATAATATAAAACACTATGACAGAATCTACAGACAGATGACAGAATTTTTATTCTTTAATGCTAAAACAACAAAACACAAAGAGAGAAAAATAACTCACTACTCCTGACAGAACAAATAATAATACAGCTTCTTTAATAGGAATCAATCTATATAGTGTTTTATTTTTATATTTGTTCATTCAATTTCTTGAATGCTCTGCTAAATATGCCTATTGTACCAGAAAATAAAGCACTGTTTGTTTTATTTGTATATTATGTGTATTTGTAATGTGTATTACATTTGTTCTTATTTTTAATAACAAAGATTTTTTATCTTCCCCCACTTTGGTCTAAATATCCACAATAATTTTTTTATATTTTGTAACCTTGAAATGATTTGTCTTTATAATAGGGAAATTATTTTGGCTGCACTGCTCAGACAAAATAGTAAAACCAACATGACAAAGAATCATGAAAAAAACATTGTGATATGATATTTTTGCCATATCGCCCACCCCTAAATTATAGTGATATAATTTTCCTCGATAAAACAAGTTCGATAAACATTAATTTAATGTTTATGCAGCAAAAGCGGAACAAAACAGCGCAACTCATTTGAACAGCGCCACACAGATCATATCTGCTCAATTCAAACATCAGCGCAGCGCAGAGCGAGCAGACTAGAGCAGATGTGTTTACTCACCGATCACGCGAACACTAAACAGCACTGTGAGATCCACTGAGAAGCGCTTGAATTCAGTGAAGAACACAAATTAGAGATCGACTGATATATCGGTTTACCGATATTTTTCCCGATATTTAAGCATTTTACCATAATCGGTTTAAAAAAAAAAAAGTTTTTGTTTTTTTAATTTGTCACATACACATTTATACAGAGTATAACTAGCAGTGAAATGTGTTCTCTGTATTTGACCCATCCAAGTACACACACTTGGAGCAGTGGGCACTGTTCACTCAGCGGCTGATGCCCAGGAAATGCTCCAGCACGACCACCGCATGTAACTTTTAACAAGATTCACTTGTTTGAAACAAGCTAAACTATATTAACATTTACTATAGAACCATTATTTCGCCAATAAACATCTCTATCGAAATTAATTATTTATTTTCTCAGCAAGCGATCGCAGTTTGAGTATAGTTCTGTGTAAATGCATAGATAAACCGCGCTGTCAGCAGTTATTTCATAATCTAAAATGACAAAAAAAAATTAATAATTCTGATAAAACATGCCAGTTAAGAAACGCAATAAAATACTTTGTTTTGTTTGTTATAGCTTATTTCAATATTCCAGAGAATATTATTCAGTGAATTATTCTCCACTCTTTAGTCTATTAAACAGCTTATTAACCTACTAAAACTGTAGTTTAAAATTAAGTTGGTATGAATTCTGTCCTTTATTTTCTCCATTTGAAAACATTAGACATTCTTTTGCTTATTGTTAATATCAGTGTTGCTGATGATGCTTTTTATAAATAATTTTTTTTTATTGTTGTAATTTGAAGATTAAATTTTACATGAAAATTTTAATTTTCAACAGTTTTTTGTTGTTGTTAAGATGACTGAAAGGAGGAAAAAACAAAGCGAAGAATGGACTTCACGCTGTTATATATATACTTTATAACAGTAAATAAATATCGGTTATCGGGTACATAAACATACAAATAATCGGTATCGGTTATAAAAAATTAATATCGGTCGAGCACTAACACAAATGACTGATATAAACTAGTATCGCTGATTATTGCTGACAAACAGCAGAAAAACACTGTGTGCAACGATATAGTCAGAAGGCTTTTCAATCTACAAATCGCCATCATTTACCATGTATTTACTGTAGTAACACTAGCTGCACCATGGTATTGTGGCAGAAATGTGGCGTATATTTATATCAAATCTATTATATTCATGTAGATGTGTATTAAAGGAGTAATTGAATGTAATTACAGTATATTTGTGATTAAGCTATAGGCCAGCGTTTGTGCTTTTATAATAAATGTATTTAGACTACTGTTTTTAATATAAATATGCCACCTAGAAACCGTAAAGTTGCCTTTTTACCACAGTATTGAGGTACTATATGTGTTGTTTTAACTCTGGTTATCATGATGTAAATGTATGCTACTATGGAAGAACAATGGTTCATTTTAATAAAAAAAGAAGGTTGTTGCAATTTTTACAGATGTTACTGATTTTGATAATGAACATAAATTTACATCTGCATCCTGACCAAAACTACTAGTGTCAACTCAGTCAAGTGTGCATTTCTAAAAAAACATATATATTATTATTGCATATATATATATATATATATATATATACACAAACCCGATTCCAAAAAAGTTGGGACACTGTACAAATTGTGAATAAAAACAGAATGCAATGATGTGGAAGTTTCAAATTTCAATTTTTTATTCAGAATACAACATAGATGACATATCAAATGTTTAAACTGAGAAAATTTATCATTTTAAGGGAAAAATAAGTTTATTTTAAATGTCATGGCATCAACACATCTCAAAAAAGTTGGGACAAGGCCATGTTTACCACTGTGTGGCATCCCCTCTTCTTTTTATAACAGTCTGCAAACGTCTGGGGACTGAGGAGACAAGTTGCTCAAGTTTAGGAATAGGAATGTTGTCCCATTCTTGTCTAATACAGGCTTCTAGTTGCTCAACTGTCTTAGGTCTTCTTTGTCGCATCTTCCTCTTTATGATGCGCCTAATGTTTTCTATGGGTGAAAGATCTGGACTGCAGGCTGGCCATTTCAGTACCCGGATCCTTCTTCTACGCAGCCATGATGTTGTAATTGATGCAGTATGTGGTCTGGCATTGTCATGTTGGAAAAATGCAAGGTCTTCCCTGAAAGAGACGACGTCTGGATGGGAGCATATGTTGTTCTAGAACTTGGATATACCTTTCAGCATTGATGGTGCCTTTCCAGATGTGTAAGCTGCCCATGCCACACGCACTCATGCAACCCCATACGATCAGAGATGCAGGCTTCTGAACTGAGCGCTGATAACAACTTGGGTTGTCCTTGTCCTCTTTAGTCCGGATGACATGGCGTCCCAGTTTTCCAAAAAGAACTTCAAATTTTGATTCGTCTGACCACAGAACAGTTTTCCACTTTGCCACAGTCCATTTTAAATGAGCCTTGGCCCAGAGAAAACGCCTGCGCTTCTGGATCATGTTTAGATATGGCTTCTTTTTTGACCTATAGTTTTAGCCGGCAACGGCGAACGGTGGATTGTGTTCACCGACAATGTTTTCTGGAAGTATTCCTGAGCCCATGTTGTGATTTCCATTACAGTAGCATTCCTGTATGTGATGCAGTGCCGTCTAAGGGCCCGAAGATCACGGGCATCCAGTATGGTTTTCCGGCCTTGACCCTTACGCACAGATTGTTCCAGATTCTCTGAATCTTTGGATGATATTATGCACTGTAGATGATGATAACTTCAAACTCTTTGCAATTTTTCTCTGAGAAACTCGTTTCTGATATTGCTCCACTATTTTTCGCCGCAGCATTGGGGGAATTGGTGATCCTCTTCCCATCTTGAATTCTGAGAGACACTGCCACTCTGAGAGGCTCTTTTTATACCCAATCATGTTGCCAATTGACCTAATAAGTTGCAAATTGGTCCTCCAGCTGTTCCTTATATGTACATTTAACTTTTCCGGCCTCTTATTGCTACCTGTCCCAACTTATTTGGAATATGTAGCTCTCATGAAATCCAAAATGAGCCAATATTTGGCATGACATTTCAAAATGTCTCACTTGCAACATTTTATATGTTATCTATATTCTATTGTGAATAAAATGTAAGTTTATGAGATTTGTAAATTATTGTATTCCTTTTTTATTCACAATTTGTACAGTGTCCCAACTTTTTTGGAATCGGGTTTGTATATGGGCGTGTATAAATATAATATGGGGGGGGGCTTAGATTGCCACATGTGAACGTGGGGGGGGGGCTTGAAAAAAAGGTTGGGAACCACTGCATTAAAGAACCTGTGACTGAATGGTTCTTTATGGAACCAACAATGGTTCTTCTATCTATCTATAGCATCGCTGTGAAGAATCTTTGAAGCACTTTTATTTTTAAGAGCGTACATTTTTTACTTTTGATAAAGTGTAGACTTGTATAAATGCACAACACTTACCTGAATGATGGGTGTCCTGATCTGCAGCACAGCCAGCTTTAAGTCACTGTGAGAGTACACTGCACAAAAACACACATTCATAAACAGCATCAGCTACTGTACATGCAAGATCAGCTTATCCTCATGGGTTTACGGTTAAAGCAGCAGTGTTACCCTCCGCGCTGGTGCTGAGCTGGGAAGATGCGCTGTAGGGGTTGTTCCCAGCCATGGGGGTGAGGCAGTCTGTGTGGAAGTACCCCACTCGGGGCATATTCAGTGTTGAGATGAGCAGATCCACGGCGAGCTGCCCCACATTTCCAACGGATACTGCAGGCTAAACAATCATAAGCGGCTCAGTGTTTGATAACTGCAGAATGTGCTTGTCATGATGATGAAGATGATATACGAATGGCGACAAATAACTCACTTACCATTATCAGAGTAAAGCCGTTAAACGAAGGAGCAACATCCCCCGACGCAATGAACATTTTTAAGACGGATTATGTCTGATTTACAAAGTAAATGTAGATGAGTTGCAGTGGATCCGTAGTGATTTTTACTTTCAATTTCCTGCGCTGTGGGGAAAGGACCTGACGTACTGCGTCATGCCTCACCGGGGCACCCTAATGCCTGACCAAAAACAATCAAAAATATCAATTTGTGATGCCTACATTAATCAGTTTATCAGAAGCAAAACACGGTAGCATATTTAAAGATACAATTATCTTTATCAAACCTTAAAAGAGCTTAATGTGGCCGTTACAAGAAGTAATTAATCATGTTAGGTGTCAAAATAAAAGCCCTTTCACAAGCAAATTTTACGTTTCAAGATGATAGTAATTTTGTTAAAATAACTTTGCCAAATACAAACAAACAAAAATTCATAGGAAAATTGTTTAATTACAAACTCTCCGCTAAAGCTCAGTTCATTGACATGGATGACCACAAGATGATGCTAGACTCATATAAAAATTGGCGAAGACAAATAATTTGCATAGTCTTTTGAGTGTGATGCTGAACCGTTGGCAAGCTAAAAATAAAAAAACAGCAGAGAAGTAATGTAACAGCAGAGAAGTAATGTATTATTAATATATATATATATTAATATATATTATATTAATATATATTAATATACTCCTCCTGTTCTTTTCCGGGATTCTCCCGTATTTTAACATTCTATCCCGCTATCATCCCGTTTGAATATTTTCCGGTATTTATCCCGTATTTTTCTTTTTATTTGGCTATAAAATAAAAATCCCACTGAGCGTATTTTATATGTTTGCTACATTCACCTCCGGTAAAACTCCTGTAATTTGTATGGCCCAAAACTCATTATATAAATAATCACGTCAATATATTCTAAGGTTGTCCGGTTGCCAGATCTTGTATGAAATACATATCCTTCTCACACAATTCAACCCATATGTCCCCTCAACTTGGCAACTTTACAACCCAGTGATGTCGTTGATATCTGCGCATTACTGATGCGCGGGTGGCGGTTATACTCGCGGGCGCTGTGGATAATCTGCAGGTCGGAAATAAAAAAATGCATTCCGATTAATTTCGGGTGGATAAGATCAATCATTAATGATGCAAATATTAACAAAATTTTCTAAAATATCAACGTGTTTTAAATATATTTTTTCATCAGGCATATGTAACGTGTGTGTGTGTGTGTGTGTGTGTGTGTGTGTGTGTGTGTGTGTGTGTGTGTGTGTGTGTGTGTGTGTGTGTGTGTGTGTGTGTGTGTGTGTGTGTGTGTGTGTGTGTGTGTGTGTGTGTGTGTGTGTGTGTGTGTGTGTGTGTGTGTGTGTGTGTGTGTGTGTGTGTGTGTGTGTGTGTGTGTGTGTGTGTTAGTTGTATGTAGTTTTAGTTTTTATATATTTATATCTAGCTTAAATGTGTCATAATTTTAGTACTTCAACTGAAATGTATTTTTCAGAAATGTAATTTCAGTTAGTAGGCAGCTTATTTTTTCATGTCATTTTTTTATATAATATTAATTGTATTATTTCAGCTAATTTCAAATACCACTGTTTAAACACTATAGTGTGTGTGTGTGTGTGTGTGTGTGTGTGTGTGTGTGTGTGTGTGTGTGTGTGTGTGTGTGTGTGTGTGTGTGTGTGTGTGTGTGTGTGTGTGTGTGTGTGTGTGTGTGTGTGTGTGTGTGTGTGTGTGTGTGTGTGTGTGTGTGTGTGTGTGTGTGTGTGTGTGTGTGTGTGCGTGTGCTGTGCGTGCGTGCGTGCGCGCGTGCGTGCGTGCGTGTGTGTGCGTGTGCGTGTGAGCAGACAGGGGGAGCTACACATCTTGGCCTCCGTGTGCATATGTAGTCTAGGCTACTTCAAAACTTATAATATAGTAATAATACATAGTATTAATCACATAAAAAGCCAATTAAGTTACTTCAAGAGAGACACTTTCATGATTATTAAGTAGAATATAAAAAACTGCACGTTGTACTAATGTCAAAATAAAAGTTTTAATTTAGAGTTTTGAATCATTATGTTTCAATAATCTTTTGTCATGTTTTAAATAAGTACACTTGTCCCAATGTGTTGACTAACATGCTAAATCACATGTAACGTAATTGATTATAATTCTACCAATAGTGTAGATTTTTTTCTTTTAAATAGACACAACATTTATTTTAACTTTTTGTAGATTGTGTATGTCTAGGGCAGGGGGTCTGCAACCTTCAACGTCAAAAGAGTCATTTTGGCCCCTTTCCTACCCGAATAAAATTCACGTGGAGCCACAAAATATTTGATGCCCAAATAAAGATAACACAGCATATAGCTAAAGTTTTATATTCAGTTATGTTACAGGGCAGAGGAATAGCAATAATTTCAGAAGTGAAGGGTACAGAAATGTCAAATGTAGTAATAATTAGGGATGGGCATTTTAAGCAAAAGTAATATTCGATAATCGCTGGGTATTATTCGATTACTATTCGAAAATCGCACCCCTCCCGCGCATGCACCCGCCCACCCACGCGCACGCGCACACACACACACACACACACACAGAGAGAGAGGGGGAGAGAGACCATCCAGGCTTTCAATCTGTATGATAACAAACTGTTTAATTAATTAGAGAATAGTCTATCTTAACCCAAGAAAATTAATGGTTGTAAAGTATGAGTGCTGAAACATTAATATAGCATAACGGAAGGACGGCATTTATTAACAGAACAGTCCATCGATTATCAACGGCTCATAAGGCTAGGACATTTCTATTTTAAAAATGAGCATGAACATTCATATTATTAAAAAGAAAATCTTAAATCTGATTAATGCATCAATGAATATTAGGCGTAAAACATATTGAGCGCTAAACAGAATAAACATATTGTGAACCGCCTGAATGACGGCACTTATTATGTGAACATTAATTTTAACGTCTGTCTTCATAACAATAACCTATTTCATATATATAAATATATTAAATGAACATGTTCACATGAATTGAACTTTGAATTGAAACAAGGGAAGGAATATAAAGCCCTGCAGCTTCTCAGAATTCCCCGCCTGAGTCTGAGCCCGTGTCTGTCTCTCTCTCTCTCTCTCTCTCTTCTCTCTCTCTCTCTCTCTCTCTCTCTCTCTCTCTCTCTCTCTAGCTGAGCCATTTAAATAGTTCAGTTTTGGTTTTTAATAGCAAATTGGTCATTATTTTGTTTCCTTTCTTTATTAATTTAATTTAGAAATATGATTGGAACATCTTATTTTTGTTAAATTCAAGTTTTCATTTTTTTTTAAATACCAAGCGGCCAGCGCAAGTTTGATCAGTTTATCTTTCTCAAATAAATAACTAAATAATTAACGTCATAATATTTTAAGAATAAAGTCAAATTTACGATCATAAAATCATGTTACATTGCCTGAAGTTAAAGTGAAAATTACACCTGTATACTCTGCCCAAAAAAAATAATAATAAGTGTGGCATCCAACCTGTCATTCTTCACATTTAACACGAAAAACAACACAAATATTTTGCATATAAATATAATATATCAACCAGTGGAATATTACGTTATTATTTCAGCAAAAAAACGAATAATTTGAATGCAGGGAGCTCGTCACGGCTTCATTAATGGGAAACAGGACGTGAAGGCGGCAGAGAAGCACTCTGTGGAGTGCATCGTTTTGTTAACTTTGGTTTATTATTTTGAGTTGTTTGGGACGCTGTAACAAACGGCCCTCTCACAATATATTGCTTAACAGGTCTATTGTTCACGCAATCAGGCTGCACGTATCAGAAGTTCGTTCTCCGGCGTGGTTAGCGCTCACACTATGTGTGCCGCGCCCGAGTGCCGACAGTGCAGTTTGTGTTTAAGCACGGAACAGAAGATGCTCTAAAATAAAACAAACAAATATCCTGTTGATCTGTGCATCTGTACTCCAGTATATAAATTCAATATAGATTAATTATTGCTAAAGTTACTTGCCAAGAGGGGTAGTTTGACATACTTCATGTATTTGCCCGTTCAGGCGGCTTGCGCGTGTCAGACGCGGCTGTCTGTGCTCGCGCTGATCACACAGAACAGAACACAACGCGCATGTACTGAAAGGAGTTGTCTTTCGCGCCAAAATGCTTTTTAATCGCTTACATTTTTAAACAAACAAGGCTTAAAAACGCATGCAAATGATACAATTTAGTGACCACCTGCAGTGGCCCGATCTGGTAAGTGACAAATCCGAGCGTCCTTCACGCCATCGGACAGTCTTTATTGTCAAGCCCTGGTACACCTTTAGAAAATAATCGCACAACCTAATCGATATTCTATAATTAAATAGAATATTCGAATATTCGAAAATCGTGACCCATCCCTAGTAATAATAATAAGTATTATAATATTTATGTATGTATAATTGACAAAAAATATTATTTCTTACTTTTAATTGGCTAAGATATCATATGGTTATCAAGTTCAATCCGTATATATTCAAGTTGAGCTTTATTGTCATTCCGCTACATGTGGGGACATACAGTGGAACGAAATGTCGTGCCTCATGGACAACAAAACCAGTCTTAAGTCACTGGGGTGCTACATAAATTTATTTTATGGGTCAGACATAATTTATACAGACTTTTATGCAACAATGATGTAAAATCGTGTTCCACTGTAATTTTGTACCGTAAATATACACAACTAACCTACTGACAGATTTTGACTAAGTATACTATAAATATATTGTAAGACTTTATCTATACAACTAAAGATACTTTTTTGCACCTCAGATAAATTTTCAAATACAAACTATGTGAATGCTTAGCAGACACTTTTATCCAAAATAGTGCTCAGGCTATACATGTGCAGATGTGTGTTCCTGGGAGAACCCAAACATTTTTGTGAGTCAAGCAGCTATGTGTGTTCCCTGAGAATCGAACAGTACAAAATGATTTGTGGTAGCAATGCTCTAACCATGAGCCACATGTAAACACGTTACATACTTGTATCGGCCAAATATTGCTGAGTCTAACAAAACACACCAATGGGATTGTGTACACATAGCAGTGTTCAGAGGAAAAGTGTCTATTTCGAAAAATTGCATAGACTGGTTTTGGTCCAGAGTCAATATTGTGCTGCTACAGTGTAATTTTGTACAAGCCCTGTACTCATATTTATTACCTGTGTGTAGCACACTTGAATTGCACAAAAAAGTTCACAGCTTTTTCTTTGTTTCAGGTGGTAAGGGTTGGAGGGTGTTTGCTTGTGTTTCCATGTTAGCTCAGGAGGTAGGGATTTGCATGGATACCTCCTGTTTCAAAGGGGGCGGGGTATTATTACTTATCTGAGTTCATCTCGGGCTCTCTGTACGAGAGCCTGCTTCGGAATGAATGAAAATGCAGCGCTGATATTGAGCAGTCTGTGGAGAATAAAATATATCAAAAACAACGGGACTATCTTTTTTCTTTTAATTGATGATTTACTCCATTGGCCTTGAAAACCGTCTTCTGATGGTAGGAGCTGGAAGAGACTGTGGGAGGGGTGGGTGGGGTCCTTCATGATGCTGTTTTTTTTAGGGGCTGGAGCATCGTGCAAGGAAAATGTCCAGGATGGATGGGGAGAGGGGCACCAAAATAATGAATAAAAATAAAATGATCTAAAAGTTGCAGCCTTAATGTGTGTTCGTATTTACTTTTGTCCGCTGGTTAAGTAATAATATGGTCTTACGGTCAGCATTAATTACACTGCAGTTCCCGTACCACAGTGTGCAGCTGTCTTTAAATAATTAGTCTCAGCAAATAATGGTGCAAAACCAAAAAGGACAATATTGTAGAATGTGGTGAGGATGGGTGGAGGGATTCTGACTTGCTCTTTTAAACAGTTTCCGGCGGATTTTAAGCTCAAATGTAGTAGACGCTGTTGTGCCTTCTTGGAGAGACCTGACAAATAAAATGGTGTTGGTGGACCATTGCGGGTGAGATCTATTGTATCATATATTAAAATGTAACATGATGTAAAAAGAATAATTTACCCCCGGAATTTTCACAAAAACAAAAAGTGCTGCTGACTCTCTCCACAGTCGAGCTGTCGATGATCAGTGGGGGGTGGTCAACAGAGTTTCTCCTGAAGTCCACCACAAACTCCATTGTCTTCTCCACATTGAGGGACAAAAATTATATCTCTGTGATTGTTAGCGCCACACCATTTCGCCAGCTGTGCACTTCCTCTCTGTAGTGTGTTCATCGTTGTTGCTGATGAGACCTACCAAATAAATAAAAATTGTTGTGTCATCAGCAAACTTGAAATGATGTGGTTGGAGCTGAACTTGGCAGTGCAGTCATGTAAATTAAAATCAGCAGCGTGAAGAGCAGCGGGCTGAGCTCATTGTGTGTAGTCTCGAGGTGTTGTGGCCGACATCGGACTAACTGATTGTACAATCAGTATATATACTACAAACACTGTCTCCATTTTTTTCACAGAATAAGGCAGGAAATATACGTGACCCTGGACAACAAAACCAGTCTTAAGTCGCTGGGGTATAGCCAAAAATTTATTTTATGGGTCAAAATTATTGATTTATCTTTTATGTCCAAAATCATTAGGATATTAAGTAAAGATCGTGTTCCATGAAGATATTTTGTACCGTAAATATATCAAAACTTCATTTTTGATTAGTAATATGCATTGCTAAGAACTTTATTTGGGCAACTTTAAAAACTTTTTTGCACCCTCAGATTCCAGATTTTCAAATAACGTTAACGTTACTTGTATCTCGGCCAAATATTGTCCGATCCTAACAAACCACACACCAACGGAAAGCTTCTTTAATCAGCTTTCAGATGAAGTATAAATCTCAATTTCGAAAAATTGACACTGAAGACTGGTTTTGTTGTCCAGAGTCACATATTGTATAGCTTCTGTACTGTAATTAATGCTGTCAATTACCACTGTATCATTCATATTTATTACCTGGAGAAGACTTGAAAAACACAAACAATATCGTCTTCATGTTTCATCAGTTAAATGTTATGCTTGTTATTCAGCTTAGCTACAGCGATAGCGGGAATGGATACCTCCTGTTAAACGTTATTATTACTTCTCATAAGATTCCATCTCGGACTTTCTGCACGAGAGCGCCCTCTGGCTTCGAGAATGAATGAAACATGCAGCGCGTGATATTCACATCGTTTTGGATATGAATAAAATATATCAAAAACAACGTGACTATCTTTTTTCTTTTAATTAGATCAGATTTACTCACATTGGCCCTTGAAAACCTCTAATTTAACACACTTGACAGGGGGACACCTTCCGCCGTGTATTGTACACCCACGGTACAGGGAGCCACCGAAGAGGGATGAAAGAACTCGCGAGCCGCGGGTTGCCGACCCCTGATCTAGGGAAATAAAAATAATTTGAATGTAAATGTAAATGTAATGAGTAATTTCACAACATTTTCCACAGCTGGATATCAAGCCAATCACAGTTTTCATAATTTCCACTCTCTTTTCAACAACCCAATTCAACACATTGTGAAGATATGATATGATTATATTTCACTCTATGAATGAAAATTTACATTTCATTTACATTTCTGACATATTACAGCAGAAATTATTTGGATGTGTGTGTTTGTGGTCTGTCAACTGATTGAATTATTGTGTTGGTACATTATCTACATTATGACTTTGATGTAATGAAATAATCAAATGCGATGCTACAGCACTGGTGCATGTGAACAGAGGGGGTTTGTTCTTACATCTGAAGTCAGGTCATTATCTAATGCTCTATTGATAGCACACAGGTGAAGTCTGGCTGCTAAAGTCCCTTTGATCCTTCCTCAGGCGAAGAGACGCTTGCACGCACGCACGCACGCACGCTTGCACGCACACACACACACACACACACACACACACACACACACACACACACACACACACACACACCAGGACAGCACCAGACTCTGAATGCAAATGCACAAGCAGAGAATATTAAATCACCAAACTGAATATTTGTGAGAATGAATGTTTAGCGTGACTCTGATCCAGAATTGGACTACAATCAATGATGCTGGTGTCCCAATATGAGGTTAACTGGCACATAATCAGCTCTAATGCTTGTGACCCTTGCCTTGGAGAAACAGTACATACACCATTTCACATCCTAAAAAACATCTTTGCTTTTAACAAAATAAATAATTGCCTTTTGGGAAACCAATCTTTATGAAATAAAAAGTAAATAAACTAAAACCATAAAACAGCTAGTTTTTATGTAGTTAATGGTTTATATATTTAAAAAAAATGTAACATCAAGATTGATTGATTTTTAACATTACGATGATAATGTTAAAAATAAATAAATATTCATGTTAAAAAACGTTAAAAATGTAAAATATGAACTACAATATAATTTTAGCTGACAAAACAACACTTTCATTTATTTCAACTTGATGTAAGCCTACTAAAATAACTAAGCCTAAACCTGAAATAAAAATGGATAAAAAAATACAAGGAAAAGTAATTCAAAATCTTACAAAACTATAATATATAACAATAATAGTATTTAAATGATACTAAAACAACACGAGGTAATACGAGGTAAAACATTAATATAAAAACATCAATATTAAATTATACGACTTTCACAAAGAGTTTAATTCAAAGAAACATTTCATAGTGTTTTGCTTGTAGCTATTCTCTTTCTCTGCTGAGGATAATTATCTGTAAAGAAGAGATATTTGAGCACACAGACTGAAGTAGTTTAAGTCTTTGGTTCTTTTAATTGTGATGATTTTGATCTCAACAAATTACAATATGGTGACATGCCATTCAGCTAATCAACTCAAAACACCTGCAAAGGTTTCCTGAGCCTTCAAAATGGTCTCTCAGTTTGGTTCACTAGGCTACACAATCATGGGGAAGACTGCTGATCTGACAGTTGTTCAGAAGACAATCATTGACACACTTCACAATGAGGGTAAGCCACAAACATTCATTGTCAAAGAAGCTGGCTGTTCACAGAGTGCTGTATCCAAGCATGTTAACAGAAAGTTGAGTGGAAGGAAAAAGTGTGGAAGAAAACATGCACAACAACCGAGAGAACCGCAGCCTTATGAGGATTGTCAAGCTAAATCGATTCAATAATTTGGGTGAACTTCACAAGGAATGGACTGAGGCTGGGGTCAAGGCATCAAGAGCCACCACACACAGACGTGTCAAGGAATTTGACTACAGTTGTCGTCAGAGGCGTCTGGGCTAAGGAGAAGAAGAACTGGACTGTTGCCCAGTGGTCCAAAGTCCTCTTTTCAGATGAGAGCAATTTTTGTATTTCATTTGGAAACCAAGGTCCTAGAGTCTGGAGGAAGGGTGGAGAAGCTCATAGCCCAAGTTGCTTGCAGTCCAGTGTTAAGTTTCCACAGTCTGTGATGATTTGGGGTGCAATGTCATCTGCTGGTGTTGGTCCATTGTGTTTTTTGAAAATCAACATCACTGCACCCGTTTACCAAGAAATTTTGGAGCACTTCATGCTTCCTTCTGCTGACCAGCTTTTTAAAGATGCTGATTTCATTTTCCAGCAGGATTTGGCACCTGCCCACACTGCCAAAATCACCAAAAGTTGGTTAAATTATCATGGTGTTGGTGTGCTTGACTGGCCAGCAAACTCACCAGACCTGAACCCCATACAGAATCTATGAGGTATTGTCAAGAGCAAAATGAGAAACAAGAGACCAAAAAATGCAGATGAGCTGAAGGCCACTGTCAAAGAAACCTGGGCTTCCATACCACCTCAGCAGTGCCACAAACTGATCACCTCCATGCCACGCCGAATTGAGGCAGTAATTAAAGCAAAAGGAACCCCTACCAAGTATTGAGTACATATACAGTAAATTAATCCAACAGAAGGCCAACAATTTACCAACAATTACTCTGTAATTCTGTTTCCACCGTAACGGCGCTGGCTCTTGCGCCCGAGCTGGAGTCGTGTTCGACGGGAACTGCTCACGGATGAGACCGCCGCCCTGCGCTTCACTCATGGATGAAATTAACTGCGATTGCCTTCATACCCTGCCCAAAAACAAACAGTAAACAGCTCTGAGGACATATTTTAACATCCAAAGTATTTGTATTCTGTATCTTTATAAATATAATAGTTTATTTTTTGCAAAGCATCAGACTCTTCATCACTTAATAAGACCGATGTGTGCGATGTTCGTTTAGTGATTCACTCCGCGCGCCTGTATGTTGCTCTGCATAAAATTGAACGATATACAGCACAGAAAGTTTTTATCAATAAAATAAAATGTACACAAACCATAAATGTGGCAAATAGTGGATGAATGTACTGATGGGTTGCGCTAACGAGATGAGTCTCACGAGAAGAAAGCAAAAAGAAAATTTCAAAATGAAAAGTTTTTATATTTAAAATACAGTTAGTTAGGCAACATCACACAACATTTTCACCATCACAACTTTTCAATAGTTCAATAAAGAGTTAAATATGCAAGTACAATAATATTAAATCACTTACATTTTAGGCATAACCACAGCGCATCTCACAGCAACCAGCCGATTCATTGCTGAATGATTCAGTGTTTTGAACGAGTCAGTTGATTCAAAGTTCCATTAGCCCAATGCATAAACATCTGATTAATCTGCCGTTTGAACAAATCGTTTGAACTAATGACTCAATGACTCACTCAATAAATGCGCACTACTGGCACCAACTGGCGTTTTATTTTAATTTAAAAGTATCATTTCCACCATAATTTTTTATTTAACATAAAAAAATTAAACAATCTCATAACATTATTCAGCACAGTTGTATTTCTTCAGTGTAAATTATTTAATTTGATAACAGGTTAGATAACAACAATCACATTATTATAATTGTATTTATAGATCAAATGTAAGAATTTGAAATGAAAGATGCAGTAATATTGAGGTTAGGAGTAAAATGCCCTCTATAAAGTTAAAAAAAGTGATTTATGTTACAGCTGATAGAAAGTTGATGAGAATATTGTTTAAGAATAAATCATATTTGCAAAAGATAAAAACCTATAATATTATGTGGTGTGTGTCTGCGCTTACACACACACACACACACACATATATATATCATATGTAACCCCACCCCACATAACAAATCCCAATTTAACCCCTAACAGTAGGCTATGCGTATCGTGTATCGAACGGTTCACGGGCAAGTTCCAAATGGAAGTTATCATCCCTATCCCCTTGGAGTGGGGACTTTGGAGTGAGCAGGGCACGTGCGTGTCATTATTTTGTCGTTTGTAAAGCATTTGGCAAAGAGAGCGATCTAATTTCCTCATAATCTCAAGGCTATTTTACGGCAATTCGTACATATTTTACGAGGTGGCTAATTCGTACGAATTCGTACGAACTCACTCGTACGATTCGTCTAAACCCGAGTGGCGGGTATGTTTAGGTGTAGGTCATTCGTACAAATTCATACAAATTTGCAACTCATAAAATATGTACGATTTAGCAAAACTCGTATGAATTTCTACGAGTGAGGTCGTACGAATTAGCCACCTCGTAAAATATGTACGAATTGCCATGAGATAATCTTCTGCTGGGATGTTACTATGACAACGCTGCACGATGTGCGTCAGCAGATGCCACTGTTTTATTGTCAAATGTCTTTTTATTGTTGTTAGCATAACTGTTGCAAATAAACATACATTTTATATTTTAAAACGTTTTTAAAATATTCTATATAATATATATAAAAAATTATATATATAAAACTGCGCTAGTCTATGGGGGAAGGGGGTGGACAGGCGAACTTCCCGAACAGGCGAATACACACACACACACACACACACACACACACACACACACACACACTGCAAGCATCACTTAAGTCACTCAACCTAATCCTGCACACTTGAGAGCGCTTCTTCTTTTTTTGGCAGCTTCTCACTGTCTCTGGCTATCAGCCTAACTCTCAGCATGTAGCAGCAGTGACCTTCGACTGCAGGGCATTGTTCTTTTAACTGAATCACCTTATTTCTGCATTTGGCACAAAGGTGTGATCATGAACAGAACTGCATTTGTGATAATTACATTTTGAGGGATTAGAGGTGTGATTAGACATCTTGAAACTACATATGTACATTTTCTGATAATGTGGGGTTTTGCTTTGACAGAAATTTGCCACCGCTATGCTAGATTGTTGTGAATATGAGTCAGGACATGCAGTACTCGAGTGCTCTTTTGTGTGTGTGTTGCCATATGGTTTCATTCAGAGTGCATTAGTGTCTGCTCACTTTTTCAGTGGCCTTGCTTTTAGAAGTATTTGTCCCATAGAGATCTTTGTTGCAGAGATTTAGACCAAGTTTAATCACGAAACACAATGCGATTTGCTTGTTTCGATACTCTGACTGGTGGATATTTCTCTGTACTCTCATAATGCAGTTTTTCAGCAGTTAAACATTATTATTTTAAGAATAAGTTGAAATAATGTAAATGGATGACTTCAACAAAAGCATATTCCATTAATTAACAACCTCACAGCTCACAACAGTTCTGTCTTTAACATATTATAAGTTATCATTAGAGAGTTACCAATTCACCTTTGGAGAAAATGAATGTGATTTTTATTTCTGTTGCACTCTAATGGTCCAGGTTAAAAGAAGCTGCATGTTTTTAGGTAAGGCTCAGGTCTCTTTTTCAATGTAACTCTATGGGATTTTATCCATTTTATTCCTAGTGATTTAGGCACTGAAGAAGGTCATGTTGTGCCCAAAACATTAGCTTTTCCCTGGTAAAGGTATGGATTTTTTCTCCATACTGTGTGGGCCTTTTGTGAAAATGTTTACTTATTTGGATTATCACGGTTTAGGCACTAGTGCTTGTGGACTTTTAAGGTGTGGCAAGTTTTTGGTGATAGCTTCAAACCAACTGCTTACAAAGATAATAGCACAAATCTTCTCAATAGGCCACATGGTTTGAGGTATCATTCCTGTTTCTAGCATGTTCCATTTTGCTACTTTTGACTTTAATAAAGTCCTGCAATGATGCATTTTTTAGGCCATCCTGAAAGTTCACATTACCTTCAAAAACAACAAAATTTTCCATTGGCTTTTGGATTATTGCAACAACAAAAAAAGTGCTGTGGGGTTTATGATTCTTACATTTTGTTCATCATGCTAATCTTCACAGATGAGCACAACTTGTCCCAAGCCTAAATATAATCGTCAGAAGTAAAAAGTTAAACATACTCGAAATACAGCACACTGATATGACTTCATTGTCACCACCTTTACACTTCTGACATCTCTTTCAGTCTTTATTTAACAACATTTTCCCTGAAGGTTTGAGTCAGAATGGTTTGCAGGTGTGTGATTAGAAACACTATGAGTCTATGAAAGCTACAAGTGATCCGATGAGTTTATCTGTTCAGTGTGAGGATGTGTAATGTCCTCAACAACCTCTGTAGTACTGTTTAAACACTTGTTATCAAGAAAACGCTTTAAAAAAAATCACATGGGTTATTACTAATGTATTTTGTCCCATAGAATAAAACATGAAAATATCATGAGCTTGTGTTCACCACAGACCCTTATTACAGACAATTAACCAAAAACCCATTAAAAAAACCTCTGACTTTTGCGCCATCCCTACAGCACTCTTTTTACTGTAGACTAGGTTATAATTTGTAGCCTAGATGTAATATTTAGGAAGTGCTGATCATCTATAAATGAAAACCACATTCTGAGTTCATTGTTTGAATCATTGAGTTAAGTTTGATATTAAGAGGAAATCATTTCACCATCACATTTTTGCTGACATTGCAAAACTCACATGAGCTGAAGTCTTCCAATGTGTTCACAGGATAAACCCTCTAAAGCCTTGTCTTTGGAGCAAAGTGAATAAAGGACAAACCTGCGCAAACACACACAAACACACACAGAGAAATGACAGCAGGAGAGTAGCATGGACTACTCGTCACCTCTGACTGAAATAGCAGCTCCTCCAGAGCATGCCTGTGGGGTGTAAGCGGGCGGTTAGGTAACAGATAATCATTGAGTGCTCTGCCCTCCCATACAGCTCTCATTATCCATGCTAAAGCTGACGTTATCTAAAGATAAGAGCCTGTGGCTGTGCATGGACCAACTAATGGAGCTACGGCTCAGAGCCAACCGGTGCCCCAAAATTGCAGGATAGACAAGGCCAGTTTTTATCCAGCAAACATCATCAGCAAGTCTCTTGCTTCAGTTATTTTTCCCCTAACTTTACTTGTGTCTTTTCTAGAGTTTCCTACAGATATCTCAGTAGGAACTCAATTTTTTTTTTATTCTTTAAAGACTAGAAGCACTAGGTTTATCTCCTGAGAAAAAGACTTTGGTAATCTCACATGTTTCTCCTCTAGAGTTTCAAAAGATCTCAACGGTGTATCAAATGGGGCTCAATATGACCCCAAACATTTCAAATAAATTTCTTCCAAGACCACAAATGTAACCTTATAGCAATAAAAACAGATCCACTAGGTTGTCCACTCTCACAGAAATTAGATCTCCTTTATCCTCCTTAGTCAGTTCTCCTTTGGATGTGATGAAAGTCAAATAGAGATTATTGTGAAAGTCTTTCACTTCTTGGTTTTTACTCATGAGAAAAAGTTTCCTATCTCATATTCTCTCTAGAGGTTCATAAGAGATCTCAACAGACACCAAAAGTCGTCAGTAAGACACCTCAGATATTTCTCATCAAATTCTTTGTCTTGTCAAAGTCTTCTGCTTCTCAGACTTTTCCCTGAAAAAAAATAAACTTTAGTAATCTTGCATATGTCTCTAGTGTTTCATAAGAGTCTCAAAAATGTCTGAAATGGGGCTCAGATTTGTCAAGTCACAGACGTCTGCAATTAAAATGCAGAGACCTCAATATGAACTCAATATGTCTTGTCTAGTCCAAAAGAGTCATTTAAACCCAGCAAGGCAAAAAAATAAACTAAGATCACATAGTATCTCAGATTTTTCTCCCAGACAGCAATGAGATGCAATGGAGATCAAGTGGAGACTATTGTACAAGTCTTCTGCTTCTCATACTCTTCCCTTGAAAAAAGACCCCAGTAATCTTCCTCTAGACTTTCATGGCAGATCTCAACAAGGTCATGGGGCTCAGATTTGTCTTGACACCAAAGTGTCAAGTGACTCAGTGCATCTCAGTGTGGTATAGTAATGCCACAAACCAGGACTGCAAAGCTCTGCAGAGAGTCATGCGCTTAGCTGAGCGCATCTCAGGGTCTACTCTCCCCTCTCTGCAGGACATCTACCTCAAACGCTGCAAAAGCAGAGCTGCTAAAATAATCAAGGACTCAAACCACCCCGGCAACCATCTTTTCTGTCTACTGCCATCTGGCAAGCGCTTCAGGAGCATGATGGCAAAAACTGAGAGACTGAGGAGGAGCTTCTTCCCTCAGGCCATCAGGCTCCTTAACACAAACTCAGTTTCATAAACATTTACAAGACTCATTTACATTTACCATCTTCTGTATTGCTGCTATGTGTACATACCTGGTACAACCCGTTTGCACATCCCTCTCATCCCTCTTGTTCATATTACTATTTATTAAGTCCCAATATGCTGTTTTTGCACATCTTATTTGTTTTGCACTTTTTATTCCATTGCACATTTTACTCTTTATTTCTCCCTTTTACCTATATATATATATATATATATATATGCTC
Source organism: Ptychobarbus kaznakovi (assembly GCA_027422405.1). NCBI lineage: Eukaryota > Metazoa > Chordata > Actinopteri > Cypriniformes > Cyprinidae > Ptychobarbus > Ptychobarbus kaznakovi. Next base: position 21,930,207 of record CM049802.1, on the reverse strand, counting down.
TTGTGTTGTGTTACTTTTATTCAATTTTTATTCTTTTGCACTGTCCACTGAGCGGACCTGATTTGATCTACATTTCACTTCTGATTATACCCTGTATAATTTATTATATGACAAATAAAGAAACCTTGAACCTTGAACCTTGAAGTCTGCACCCAGAAGTCAAAGAGCTCAATATGAAGGCAAACTACTTTTCTAAACCATTCAAACCCATAGAAAAGCAAAAAATCACAACTCAGATCTTTTTTAGTTTCTCATTTGTTTCTCTTAGACAGCAAAGAGATGCAATGGAGATCAAATGGAGACTTTTACGTACAATAAACCTCCTGTTTCTCTGATTTTTGTGCCAACTCTGAACATTGTGCCAAGAAAGTCTGCCATGCAACAATTTCATTATGACCTCAACTATTTCTCATTATATTCTTCATTATTTCAAAGCTGATACCTAAATGAAACAACAGAAGTAAATTATTAAGTCTCCTGAGCTATGAAAGAGCATCATCTGAGTAATGCGATCCTCTTCCATATATCAGCACCAGGATATGATCATGCACATCAACATACAGCGCTGGTTATGCAAGTTTTATGACATATTATGTTTCACAGATTGCGAATGCAAATCACACTGTGGATGTCTGCGTGAGATGCTCTCACCTGTATTTTGCATGGGCACCCGTGTTTTGTTATAATGCATTGAGGGTGTGAATCGAGTGCCATGCAGATGACTGACTCAGCAAGTAGCCTTAAAAAGTGTCTGTACATAAAGGCTAATGAGAGGAGGCTTTGACTTCTCTTTAATCAGCTTAAGTAAAGCATGGCCTCCAATGTGAGGGATGGCTGCTCTTAACGCTAACCCTCTGCTCCTGTCCTGTGTATCGCAATGTGATCATGACTACAAAGTCCTTGCAGAACAAAATGTGCGTTTTTCCTTGAAAAACCAAACACATACATGATATCATACATGCAACAAGTGCATGTGTTTCTGTATGAAATAGCATTAAATAATTCTTCATACGCATATATATTGAGCATTTTTAAGTGCATCTCAATCACATATATATATATATATATATATATATATATATATATATATATACACAAATGAAAAGTTCAGAGGCAAAAGCCTCAAAGTGCCATTTAAAATTTTCATCAAAAATTAGCATTTTTATCAGTTCATTTTTACTCTCATGACAATGTATTGGTCCTTTTCTATGCAATTAAACTGACATAACTGGACATAAATATAGGAGCCTGAGAAAAATGCAAATTTATAAGAAAATGTAATATGGCACTTATGGGCTTTTGCATCTGAACTCTTCATATTTATATGTGTGTGTATGTATGTATGTATTCCTGTATGTGGTTCCTTTATATTATTTTACTTTTATCTATATATTTGTATTTTCTTAATTTTTTAAGAAGTACTCAAAGAGTGACAGCAAGAGTCAATGCTGAGTTCTTGTTGCCAGGGCAACGGTGGCTCTCATAGGCTTTAGAGGCAGGTCATGTGACCAGCAGCTTTGACGTCACTGTGGGAGGCAGTTTGGTGCTCTGAACTAAGCTGCGGTGAGTCTTGTGGAGTTTCTCATTGGAGCTGCTGGTTGCATCAAAGCTTGTTCTTGATACCTGTAGCTGCATATCAGCACTGAGGCCACACAACGCCTCTTCCCTGCCGAGCTCCCCAGGTTATGGACATCTAAAATCTCACGGCACAACACCAGAACAACCACCTGAGGTGAGTTCTGTCATTTTTGATACATGTTTTGCTGTTTTTCTTGCAGGTGAAGGCAGGAATATGCTGGCCGTGCACTGATGCACTGTCAGCGGATGTGAAATTGAAAAGAGATAGCCGAGTTTTTCGGTATCCTGTGAGGTTTGGATGATAGGAAGCAAGCTGTTGCTTGAACGTGAACAGGATGCAACTATATGAACTGTTAGGATGAGGACATCTATGTGTGGAGAATGAAGGTTCGGTTTTATCCAACCTGGAACTGACAAGAGTTCTGGAAGGCGACTGACGTGAGTGGATTTCAGACCATTTGGCTTTGGATAAGTCCTGGAACATAAGGCTTAGAGGAGGTACACTACCTGATTTCACAAGAGGAACATCTGATCATCTGAACAAGACCAGATCTGAGTTCTGAGCTACATCGCATGCACTTTAAAGTGCCATGTAGACAGTAGTATATACTACAGTTTTTTAGAGAGATAGCTTGGACACATACACTGGGGGGAAGAATGGTGTAGAAGCAATTTTCACTCAGAAATTGCTAATAAATTAGACAATTAATTACAAAGAAATGACAAGCGACATTGAATTTGTATGCAGTTTTCAAATCTTAGTGTTTTTCTTTGTAAAACATACTCTAATAATCGTAGATTTATTACAACTTTGAAAAAAAAAACTCTTTTACAGTGTAGTCGACAAATTATGTCCATGAACAACATAAAAAATCTAACTGGTCGCCAAATTCTTCACATTTTTGAATCCCCCTTCAGCTTTTTGCTTGAGTTCACTTTAATAAGTACAAAAAGGTCCATGTAATGAACATATAAGCTCATCGATTATAATTTAAAGCTCCTAAAAAAGGGGGCATTTTAATGGCTGACACTTTATTTTAATATCCAATTCTCGCTATCAACAAACCATTAACTTACTTTTGCTTCAATAAACTCAATTTTCTGCTTATTAATAGTTAGTACAGTAGTTTTTAAGTTTAGATATTGAGTAGGATTAGGCATGTAGAATATGGTCGTGCAGAATATGTGATTCATATGTTATTAATAGGCATACTAATAAACAACTAGTTAATAGTGAGAATTGGTCCCGATGCTAAAGTGTTACATTTTAATCCATGTGCAAAGTCATACTGCAGTTATAACAACTCTATTGTTTAAAAGTCACATGGATTTGTGTGAAAGAGGAAATAAGCCTTTTTCTCTAAATTACTTCATTCTCATTGAGTGGTTGGTCACTAGTAAACTGAAAAATGGAAGAGGAATCAGATAAAGTCAGTTGGGAACTCAGCTTAAGTTGCAAACTTGCTCTCAGAAGATTTGATAAAACATCTCAGGTTGCAGGAAGTTGTTGAGGCGCTCTTTTTTCCCCTTGTGGCATGCATGTTACACAGTGACGTTAATGTTTTAGATCTGACAGGCTGTTCAGAAAGAACACATACTGCTCCGAGAGGGGTTTTGAGAAGACGCAAGTGGGCGCTTGGAAAAATGTGACGGTCTGTGGGGATGTGGAAACAGAGACGCTCGGCTTTGTGGGAGAGTTTAGTAAAGCCCCAGAGAGAGGGAGAGAAATAAAGAGAGATAGAGAAGGAAATGTAGAAAGGGAGAGAGGAGTGTCTGTTCTGTCGACATACAGAGCTGATATAGTGAGGGAAGAGAGGAGGAAAGAAAGCTGACAACATCACAAGGTCCAACAGGTGAAACTGAAGTGCAATCATTTACATCAAGGTGGGTCAGAAGCTGAATGTTTTTTTGCTACACCTTTGCCTGTATATGGATTGCAGGGTGCTTTTCTTTGTAAAGCTGCCTTGGAACAGTACGTAAAATGAAAATTGCTACGTAAATCTATTCAATTCAAACAGTCTGTGGGTAATTTACATGACATATGAGACAGTACACTGTTAAAAATAAAGGTTCCAGAAAGGAGTTTTCGTAGCAATTCCATTGAAGAATCAATTTGTGTGCATTGAGGCTTTAATGTAAAGGCATTTCCTGGTTGTGTTCATCATGTGAAGCCTCTACTGCTGTAATTGAGCAGGATTTAAAACTGTAAACGCTACGAAAAACTGTTTCCAAAAATAGGGGCTTTGCAAATATTTACACTAAGAGCATGCGCAGGAGTTGTCGAGAGCGGCTGGCGATGGTGTTTGGTGCCGTTCTCACAGATGGATGGAGGATCGTGTCGAGGTCACGCAAGGATAGTTTACAAGCAGTTAACAATTTTAGATTGATGGCTGGACGTTTACATTTGAACTAGACAAAAATGCTTCATGTCAAAAGCCTGGGTATTAATATAGAGTTGCTGTTTCTTCAGTCGGGAAATATGGACCTTTAACGACCTCAGTACTGTCAGCCGAGAGTGTGTGATATTTATAACTACTTTCAAGTACATTCACTGAATTTTTCTCATATAAGCGAAACATCTAGGAGGTCATTTTCCTCTAGCTTTCGACTGCTTATACTTGCACAAATGTTAATCTGACACGTTTCTCTTATTAAAAGTTACACACTTTGTTTGACAGTCTCTTAAAACCATCTAATGAAGGCAAAGATCTCACACCAAGAGAAAAGGTCACCATTTTAGCCTGGGCCTATATATCCTCGTATAACAATCACAGACGTTCTACATGCATGCAGAATTACATCTTATTTTAAAAACTTTTATACTTTTAATTATAAAGGGTCCATCTTATAATGCATATTTTATTTCATATGTGAACTATTGGGCAGTCTTGGGGTTGCAAATGTATGCAGAGTAATGAATGTCTCAAAGCATTTGTGATTTTAGACCTAAAAGAGCACACTATTGTGTTTTACGCATTACCAGTGGAATCCAATGTGCACAGTATACCTGCTGTATTCTTTATCACCAAGACCTGGTATAAGACATTTAGTGGCCCTTACATAACAGGCATGAGTCTATATTTATACCCTATGCTTCAGATTAGCCCTGCAGAACCTTGAGTTAATCCTGCAGGTACAAAGACACAGAGATTGTGAGGGAAAGCAGATTTGTTAGCTAGTTAGCTAAAGGAAATTAAACTTGAGGTTAAAGGAACATTTTTGATGCGTTTCGTGCTCTGTGCAATCAGACTGCAATCAGATTTCAGAGTAGCACTTTAGTTTAGGGACCAATTCACACTAATAACAAGATGTTTATTAGCATGTATGTTACTTGCATATTGGGTGTTTATTAGTAGTTTTATTAGTATTTTAATCCCACCCGGGTGTGCCTCACTCGTCCTTCAAAGTGAAGCTGCGGGCTCTTTGATCGCCCCCTGGCTGCAGTACAGGTCATAAACCCCGCCCTCTCCATGTAAACGAATGGGACTTCAGTCAAAATAAAAAAAATAATTACACTTCAATTACAATTTTCCGAAATATGGTTTTGGTCATTTAAGGTAGTTGTTATCACACTGATTCAATTGTTCATTTTTGTGATAAGTTTGATTTTAAGCTAGTAATTTGATGCTATAAAAACGGGGCGTGTCGTTATGGCTGATTGGGTCTACGGGAGTTTGATTTCGCGGCTCCACCTCACGACACTACTGCGCAGACTCTGGCTCCAAACGAATCTCTACTGAGCAGACTCTGGCTCCAAACGAATCTCTACTGCGCAGACTCTGGCTCCAAACGAATCTCTACTGCGCAGACTCGGGCTCCAAACGAATCTCTACAGACATGAATCTCTACTCTCGGGCTATCTCACTCTTATCTCTACAGACTCGGGCTATCTCTACTGCGCAGACTCGGGCTCCAAACGAATCTCTTAAAACTCTCTACTATAAAGACTCGGGCTATCTTATAATGACGTCATTTACTGAAGATGGCCGCAGCCATACTGAGATGTTTTCGCTTCACTTTTCTATAGTGGAAGGAAGCGTCGTCCATATTTTTTACAGTCTATGATACCACCCAATACCTAAATTTAAGAACTACATTACTAACAATTAATAATCAGCAGATTAAGAGTTTGAGGCAAAAATCATAGCTAATAGTTAGTTTTTGGTGAGAAATGGTCCCCAAATTAAAGTATAACCAATTTCAGATTTAATATATCAATATTAGGATTTATTGGCTGTAACACTTATGAGCAGATTTAGCTTACAGGTGATTGAAATTCTTAAACATCCTACTATAGGGCCTTTGTTACTTTAATAAAGAACAAAACAATTTCTCCAGCCTTACAAAATTTATTTGAATGTGTGAAAATCTTGTGGTGTGATCACTTTTACTGTTGATTGGTTCATTTCAGGGGCAAAATCCAGTAAGTTCAATAGGAATTTCCCCACGCAGATTTCGCAACGGGTTCATGTTGTTCACACAAATTTGCCGTGCTGACCACCAGAAAGCTGCTTAGTTTGAAAGTGGCCTTTGTGCTTCATACATAGATACACTATTAACAATAGACAATGGACCTTTTTATGCCCACAAGTTTCACTGAAAGTTTTCATCTTTAGATTTAGTGTGCACTGACACTAGGCACGGTTGCCCTGAACCGAGCACGATTGCATATAAAACCAACCCATTCTCACTCCCAAATCGTCACATATTGAAGCTTGGTCAGGACCGCTTTGGTGTCGCTTTTTGATGCTCAAGGTACCCCTTTAGTGTCACTTTTCGACGTGAAGGGTCCTCCATTGTTTTAAATAGGAAACCCTTAGCATCAATATGCCAAAGCGATACTGGGAATTTTATCATCATAATTAAATAAATGTAAACAGTCAAAACAGTTTTATTTATATTACATTATTTACACATTTATGAGCACATAACCCAACCCCTGCACCTAAACCTACCATCTGTCAATAAAACACAAGATATAGCAAGCAGATACAACTACCATCATAATTTATTTAAAAAGTATTAATATTCCAAGTCTTCTGAGGCAAAACGATTGATTTGTGAGAGGAATAGACGCGATCGACGTCTCTGTACGCCATAAAGACTTCCTGTGTGCTGCTGCAGTCTGTGCGCGAATTCAAAAAATGCTGATAGAAGAAGCGTTAAGTCAGCTTTGGTTGTGAAATGCCATTGGCTCTTACATGTCTCGTGATCGATTGGCTCTTACATGTCTCGTGATCTGTTGTGCGTCATGCTGTTGTGATTGGCTCTTGTAGGCTATTGGCTCTTGTGTGTCTTGTGACCGATTGCGTCATGCTAAGGGACAGGGAGTATATTTTTGAACGAGATGTGAGCGCGTTAACGGAGCGGGAATATTTTCAGCGATTACACCTTGTGTTTTACTCTCTTCTTCGCATAAAGACTTCGTATGGCATCAGAAGACTTGGAATGCAACACGACTTGTTTGTAATATTTTTATACTGCTTGTTTATGGTCAGTTTTTGTAATAAATCCCTGTGACTGCACTTATATTTGCCTGTGTGTGTTTTATATTGTTCAGAGGTGGGTAGGTTTAGGGTAGGGGTGGGGTGGGGTTAGCTGCTCCAATGAAAGTAAAATTCATGCAAACCATTAAATTAAGACAAATAGCTGAAAACAATGGAGGACCCTTTGCGTCGAAAAGTAACACTAAAGGGGTACCTTGAGCGTCAAAAAGCGACGCCAAGTGGTATTGACCAAGCTTCGAGTTGGGAGTGAAAATGGGTTGATAACAACACACGAGGGATCATGTGATTATACTAATTGAGCATTGCTAAAATGCATAATTCATTATTTTCTTAATGAGCATTTTTGTTGATTTCCAGTTAAAGTATATAAACCCTTAAAACAAGATCAAAAACTAAATGTATAGAGACTGTTTTAATAATCTATGTTGCTAATATTTAATTATTTCCAATGTTATTCTTAAGTTTACATTTTAAAACCTGTGAAATAAACTGTCCTAACACTGGAAACAGTCGAAACCTAAACTAAATGTTTACAAATGATACATAAATTAATATTGATGTGGCATGCATTTGGCGATAGCATAGCACAGATGTCAAGTGCAGATTGAGGTGAAGAGTGGCCATCAATGAGCCACAGAAACTGACAGTAGTGCAAGGGTTGGCATACAGTTAACAGCTATGTGTGAGATACATGAAATTCATAACTAAACATGAATAACTGATGCTGATTCATTTTCATATTGCGCATGCTAGCTATCAGCCAACGGTCTGCTAATGCTCGCTTGATTTTTCCCCTTGGCTGTAATTGTAGCATACACTTATTGAACACAGCAGTGTAAATGCAGCGCTGTCGATGACTGCTGATGTGAAGGAAATTTCCACATTGACTAATGTCACTAGATGTGCCCATGATAACAGAAATGCTGTTCTTACACAACACCGTATGTTTATTTTGTTGAGCCTGAAAGAACAAGGAAACTATGAGAGCATTGGATGAGTTTTAATTTGTAGCCCCTCACAAAGATGAACACAGCACTGACATTTTCCACAGTCATAGTTCAGTTTCGGAGCGTGTGGTTTTATTTGGCCTCTGTGGTTTTGAAGGGTGGAGGAAATGGAGGGGAGGTATCAACTTTTGTGTCACATGACCTGCACCTTCCTGACAAACCATCGTTTGTATGGCCACTCGAGTGAGAACAACGTTTTGATAGCTCATGCTTCTGTAAGTCTGTCAACACTAATCATTTGTTTCATTGCTGAATGAATCAAAGGTGAAAATCCAAATAGCTGCGCTCTGATGCTCATATTTGATTGATTTATTGAAAGAGTTTGATTTCAGCTTGCAACTTTTGATCCCTTTTCTCGGTTTGTTTGTTTGTTCCGCGTGAATAATTTGAAAAGGATTTTCTTAACCTCTAACAACTTTTTGTTTTGTCCATTTATTTATTTATGCAAAGAATGAGTGAATAAATAAATAAATAAATAATCAGTTTTTTGTATTCAGTAAAATAGCTAAACATCCTTTAAACGACTGCGCAGTGTATTATGTTATATTTATGGATAGTATATCATGTTTTTTTTAATCCCATTGGCAGAAAGTACTCTATCATTTCTGCAGTGGTATTTATTCATATTTTCAATTAACTTGTATTTTTAGTTTTGTCTTTTTATTTTAGCTATGTTTAGTTGTATGTAGTTTTAGTTTTTATATATTTATATCTAGCTTAAATGTGTCATAATTTATAGTACTTCAACTGAAATGTATTTTTCAGAAATGTAATTTCAGTTAGTAGGCAGCTTATTTTTTCATGTCATTTTTTTGATATAATATTAATTGTATTATTTCAGCTAATTTCAAATACCACTGTTTAAACACTCTAGTGTGTGTGTGTGTGTGTGTGTGTGTGTGTGTGTGTGTGTGTGTGTGTGTGTGTGTGTGTGTGTGTGTGTGTGTGTGTGTGTGTGTGTGTGTGTGTGTGTGTGTGTGTGTGTGTGTGTGTGTGTGTGTGTGTGTGTGTGTGTGTGTGTGTGTGTGTGTGTGTGTGTGTGTGTGTGTGTGTGTGTGTGTGTGTGTGTGTGTGTGTGTGTGTGTGTGTGTGTGTGTGTGTGTGTGTGTGTGTGTGTGTGTGTGTGTGTGTGTGTGTGTGTGTGTGTGTGTGTGTGTGTGTGTGTAGTTCAACTGGTTATTTTGAACCAGTCTCATCTTGTTTGAGAGGTATTATTCTCTTGTGCTGGTGAAAACAGGTTGTTTGGCGGGTGTGATGTGTCACCTGTCCTCGGGACATCAGTGCCTTGTGTCCACCTGTGTCTGTGGGCAGGCGTTATATAAGCGTGACGTCTCCGCAGGGCGATTGGAGGCTCTAAGAGTCTTAGGCTTAATTTGAGACAGAGATCTTTGAGCTGTTGACCCTGGAGTCCAAGAACATCAGAGATCTGCGAGCCAGCGGCTGTGCTTTATAAACACAGGCTAAGCTCAGGGGCACAAGAACACGGCCCATCCTGAGTAGGATCAGAAGTGATGTCACTGACCAAGAGATGTGTCTCTGGACCAAACCTTAACATGAGCATTCAACTTTAGGCAATGTGGTGACTTTAACTTCAGATCATGTGTTTTCTTCATTCCTTTCCAAAAGAAACATCCTATAGTTTGATTCATCCATAAATCCCATTGTTGAGGGCATGGTTTTAATACAAAGTCGATTAAAATGCGACTGTTTTGTGCTTCACTAACAGTGAGATTAGATTGTCTGTTACCATGGCAACGAGCGAACCATAATACTACTGCTGCATATACATTAAGCAATTAAACTCTGATTGATCACAATGCTTTTATCCACAGGGCGGCACACAAGTCTGCTGTGGACAAATTGCTCTGTTGTGCTTTGGTGCTCAGATTGGACGGGTTGATGAAGTGTGTGTGTGTGTGTGTGTGTGTGTGTGTGTGTGTGTGCGTGCGTGTGTGCGTGCGTGCGTGCGTGTGTGTGTGTGTGCGTGCGTGCGTGCGTGCGAAGGCGCTGGTTTGTAGAGAGGGGATACAGCGGTCTGCAGGGGATTTTTTAGTTCAGTTATAGGTATAGGTTATACAACAGCTATAGGTGTTCAATATAAATTCTAATGGTGTGCCCATGTTTTAGCAGAAAAAAACTATGAGATGGTGAACACAGGACATTTTGTTTAGAGAAATAAGATATAAGTATCGCTTTTTATTTCTCTTCTTTCTTACTGCTTGCTTCCCTTCTGTTTTAGTTTGTATAACCAATTCTTACTATGTGTAAGTTGTTGTTTGTTAACATGTGTTTTAGACCGTGTTCTTTTTTTAGGATTACTGATAAAGTACTGGCATTTGATTTATCTATTTTAATTTTAGATAAATTATGTATGAATTTAATATGTCTTTATAGGTATTTTCTGTAGTTTTAGTTTTAATAAATTGTATTTATTTTTGTAACGTTACTTCAACCTACTACATGGAAATGAAATAACATATGCATATATGGGTGTTTGGCTTAGTGTCATGTTAGGATAATTTTTATACTCATACCTTTTGTTGTTTTAATATTTTGAAATGTTTTTAGCGTTATTTTTTTGTTTTCATTTAAATGTTTAGTTTTGAAATGTTGTTGTATGCATTTGTCATTTTATTTAATTTCTCCATTTTCTTAAATGTGTGTATAGTATTTATAGAGTTTTAACTTATAGCTGTAGTTACTTTTTTAAAGCGCGATAAAAGCGTCTGCTAAATGACTAAAAAGTAAAAAAAAGTAAAAGTAAAGAAACATCTATGAGAAAGCTGATTCAAATAAAAACAATTCGAAAAATAACAAGCATTGACAAAGCAACATCTGAGCAGTACAATTGTCTTTTAGACTCCCATGCATGGCCATATAATTCAGTGTTTTATTTTTACATTTTATTTTATAAAATGTATAAATTTTAGAAAATTTCAGAGTTATATTATTTACATATGTGACCCTGGAGCACAAAACCAGTCTTAAGTTGCTAGGGTATATTTGTAGCAATAGGCAAAAATACATTGCATGGGTCAAAATTATCCGTTTTTCTTTTATGCCAAAAATCACCTGGATATTAAGGTCATGTTCCATGAAGATATTTTGTAAATTTCCTACCGTAAATATATCAAAACTTTTTTTATTAGTAATATGTATTGTTAAGGACTTCATTTGGACAACTTTAAAGGCGATTTTCTCAATATTTAGATTTTTTAATTTAATTGTGTTTTTTTGCTACCTCAGATTCCAGATTTTCAAATAGTTGTATCTCAGCCAAATATTGTCCTATCCATACAAACCATACACCAATGGAAAGCTTGCTTATTTGGCTTACATATTATATATACATCTCAATAAGAAAATGTAATAAAAAAATTGACTTAAGACACGTTTTGTGATCCAGGGTAAAGATGGGCACAAATGCATCAAAAAAATAAAAATACCAAAATACTGTGCAAAATGTATCTAAATACAAATACAATATTGTGTATTTTGAAAATACACAAAATACATTTGAAATTGGCCATCCCGTGAAGTAACACCATTAAGGCCTGTTTACACCAAGAACGATAATTATAAAGATAACTATATTAGTGTATTCTAGGTATACACTGCAGTTGTGTCATTTGTCACTAAATGCTCAAGCTCTTTAAAGCAGAAATGATTCCGATTGGTTGTCAATGTTTTTATCATTCATAATTTTTTGTGCTGTTATGGTTATTGTTATATCTTCTATTCACTTAGATTTAGGATGTACTCACACTTGAGCCCGATTGACCCCCAAAGTCCAGTTCATTTCACAAGTGTGACTGCTCTGTACCGTGAGCAGTGGGGTTCGTTTAACCTTAAACCGCTTGAAGACGTGGCTCAGGTGCGGTACACATGTAGTGTGACCGCTAACCGTGCCGGAGCATGAAACAGTTAATGTACTATTTGTGTATGCGCTATTGTTATCATTATGACAGCAAAAATCTTTATATCTACTTGGATATCACACTTTTAAATGAATTTAATTCGAGTACATTTAGATTTATAATAGCTCTGGTTCTCATCTTATTGATGAATGTATTGTAGTTTGTGAGTAAAGCTGCAAATTCCACCGTTATCCTCAGCTTCCTCTGTAATAATCCTGTGATATCTGTCTGTTAGTGAAAGGACAACTGTCTTTGGGCTTTAGTACAAGGCAACTGTGCCTAGTGTGAGTATACCCTTAGAACAATTGTTTTATTGATATCTTTATTATCAGCATTATAGTTATCTTTGTCTTGCAATACACACACAGAAAGTGTATTACTCATTTATCCACGTTTCTTTATCGCTCTGATGACTCAATAGCTCCGGCCCATTAAAAGCACCACAGATATATTTGAACAGTTAATTTGCTAAAACAGATAAATCTGTTTTTAACCATTTTCAAAAATCATGTTTTGTCATTATGCATTCCAATTAATCTCAATCAAAAAGTTGGGTTATTTTGATTAGGTTAAAAAATAACACAAAAAATACAGTTAACTAATTAACACAATATAACTCAATAAAAACATGACAACATAGTAAAAAACATGATTTTTGAACAATTACAAAAACAGAGTTATCTGTTTTTGCAAATAAACTCTTAATTTTCATACCACGATGATAAAGGAATTATATACTTTATATAATCGCTGATATATATATTGTCATATCGCTATAGCAGGCAGTAATGATTCAAGTTTAATGAACACATTTGACTAACTAGTTGATAAAACCAAAATCTGACCAACACAAATGACTAGTGCTAATGCTGTGTTCACCTTGCTAGTGCTATTTTTTTTACCTGCTGGCAAAAAGCATTTTATGTATTTTGAAAATACAAAATACTAAGATTAAATGTATTTAAATACAAAATACATTTGATTTTTTTCAAAGGTATTTAAGTACTAAATAGTATTTGCCCATCCCTGGCCCAGGGTCACATATTTTCTTACATACAGTATATTTCCAAAAGTGGAAAGAACACTTTCTGACTGCTATGATTAATATCTTCACAACTAGTTGGCTGACATCTATTTCCCTAATTAATTTCAGCATCAAAACTGTTTCACTATTTATGACTGACAGTTTCCTACAAGCACATGCTGACACTGAAAGAGAAACAGATGTGGCACGGATAACGGAAACGTGAGCTGAACTTTTTATGTAGGCCTATGTATCTCTTTTCTTTCTTTTTTTATTATTTGACTCCTTTCACATCATGTTGTTAAATAAGACATAAACAAGCACTCTCTATAAATAGCTTGGAGCTGGATGGACACATGCGCTACGTGAGGAGCAGGCAAACTGATGGACTGCTTCCTGTTTACAAGTCTTTTCCACTTAAGGAAACCTAATAAAGGGGTAAGTTCATTTTCTCCTGAAAATGTATCTCTTAATCCCCCCCCCATCATTCTCAGTGGATATGGATGAGAATAAAGAGACATTATATATAACATGTGTGTCTCACGTAAATATAATGCATATAAAATCTATTTTATTATGAATATTTGATGCAATTTGTATATGTTAATATAGACATTGTTCTGAATACAACTACAAAAATCCATCTTTATTTACATTTTTTGCTTTTTTTTTTAAATATCATCGGGATTTTTTGCAGCTTCTTCTTGCCGTATTAAAATCAACCACCTTAATTTATGCTCTCGTGATCATATGTGTGTAGGGCTGCAGGCACGTGGGGTTTTATGAGAGATTTGCATCAGGAAATGGTTCGGGTGCAGCTGCACACACACACACACGCACGCGTGCACTGCAGCAGGTGAGAGCATCACTGCGGTCTACCAATGGAAAGTTCAGTTGACAGATGGGAAAAGGAAGATGCATTTTTTTATATGTGTGCTTTGCATTCATAATGGTACGTTCCCAGTGAGGGACTCGTCCCGTCAGGGTTTAGTCATGGTGTACGTTTACTTAAACGAGAATGTTATCATTGTCTCCCAAAAGAATCCAAAAGGAATGGACTCAAATGAGAAAATGGTTGATATAAAGTGACAGCACACTCAGAAAATATTGTAGGATTATACGGGATGTATGATTTACTTCGAAACTATTTTTACTCAGAAATTACAACTAAATTAAAAACATCATTGCATAGAAATTGCACACTATGAAATTTTGAAGTAGAAATATATGCCATTAATCTTTGTTTTATTTACAACTGAAAATGTCTTTATGTATAATGCATTATAAAGGGTTATTTAAGGCTATAATGTATTATAATTATTCATAATGTGCATTGTAATACATTATATCTTCGAGTAAATAATTATAACCGAATTTAAAAATGCATACTGTAACAAATAATTTAATAATGTATTAATTATAATTACAGTTGTTCATGAGATTGTACAATGCAATATAAGGTGCATTTCAAGGCACAATGAATGCATTAAAACTACTTTTATAATGCATTATGCATAAAGGCTTTAAGTAAAGTGTTACCGAGACCTCTTTTGACATTTTCTTTCCTGTGTGTCTGTGTTTCTAAACCAGGGCCTTAGCCTTAGCAAACTTACACAGGAGCTTTAAGACAAAATAAGTACTAAAATGAGCTACTAAAAATCCATATAGTTCTTATTTTATTTCACCACCTCACCCATTTTGTTCTGAAGAAACAGGGTTCCCACAATCTTGGATATATAAGGTAGCCTAATTTTAAAAGTTTGATTTCTAGACATGGACTTAGCTTCAAAAAAAATTATTAAGAATATTAAAATGTTGACTTCTTTGTAGACACTAAGAAAACAATGGCTCTTTCTGTTCACCAAAAGCTTCGTTTGGGAAACTCAAATGAACTGATACATTTTTAAGAGTGTGGAGGTTGTTTCTTTGCTATGAATTCTGTTTTTAATCTTACATTATATGTGATCAAGTTAAATCTATATTTACTAAGAGTGAGTCAAAATAAGAGTAGTCTATTTACTTACTGTGAGATCTTTAACTAACAGTTCTTCTCTTCTTCTACTTCACCTCTAGTTGAAAACACACCATCAGCATGGGAAAGCAGAACAGCAAGCTCCGTCCCGAGGTGATACAGGACCTGCTGGAAAACACAGACTTCACTGAGAATGAGATCCAGGAGTGGTACAAGGGCTTCCTGCGGGACTGTCCCAGCGGCGCGCTCAACATGGAGGAATTCAAGAAGATCTACGGCAACTTCTTCCCCTATGGAGACGCGTCAAAGTTTGCAGAGCACGTCTTCCGAACCTTCGACGCCAATGGAGATGAAACAATAGATTTCAGAGAGTTCATCATCGCCCTGAGCGTCACGTCACGCGGCCGTTTGGATCAGAAGCTGAAGTGGGCCTTCAGTATGTACGACCTGGACGGCAACGGATACATAAGCAAGGCAGAAATGCTGGAGATTGTACAGGTGTGTGAGTGTGACTCTTTTCCACCTTTTTCCTACGCCCATGACGCTTTGCCCAAATTATGGGAGCAACTTCTGTTTAAACCGTAAACAATCAGCAAATAGTTCGCTCTATGAATCCAATTACAACATTTTGTTTCGACTTCTATGCTAGCTTTTTTTTTAAACACAACGACTTTATTCTCCAAACTTAATGAGTTTATTCTCGACATTTAATTTTGACATTTTTCTCAAATGTACTGAGTTAAATCTCGCATTATAATGACTTTAAGTTTAAAATGGTTTTATTGTTTTATTATTGCTTGGCCCTAATCCTCTTCTGTACGAAGGAAACAGAAATTTCTACGGGCTGAAAAGAGCTGTTCTACAGATATTGTTGTTATATCAACGTCATATTAATATACCAAATGTAACGTTATTCTCCTAACTTCGGACTATAGAAATGTAATGAAAATGTACAGCCCATTCAGTCAAAATGTCGGTTAGGGATTGTTTCATTTGAAAGGATATGCTGCAGTCGTTTTGAGTGGAACTTCTCCAAACCGGAAGTGCCTCCCATAATTTAAAATGGTGGATACTGAATGAAATACAGTAGCATAGACTTCTTCATGGTTAGTTTTTGTATATTTAATTTCATTCTGTAACCTGCTTGTTCTACAGATCTGTGTACTACTGTTAAATGAGACTGTACTACC
The DNA here is from genome assembly GCA_027422405.1 of Ptychobarbus kaznakovi. NCBI lineage: Eukaryota > Metazoa > Chordata > Actinopteri > Cypriniformes > Cyprinidae > Ptychobarbus > Ptychobarbus kaznakovi. Next base: position 21,914,012 of record CM049802.1, on the reverse strand, counting down.
ATTTTTGATAGCATTGATAACATTTCTGACAGATAATATAATGATGTTTTTGGCTTTTTTTGATTACTGTCAGTTTAAGTGTGAGCGATGCCAGGCATGTGATGCTGGAGCACAAACCCAGACTTAAGTTGCTGGGGTATATTTGTTGCAATAGCCAAAAGTACATTGTATGGGTCAAAATATGCGTTTTTCTTTTATGCCAAAAATCATTATTATATTAAGTAAAAATCTCGTTCCATGAAGATATTTAGTAAATTTCTTACCATAAATATATCAAAACTTTTTAAGAACATAATTTAGACAACTTTAAAGACAATTTTCTCAATATTTAGCATTTTTTTGCATCCTCAGATTCCAGTATAGTTGTATCTCGGCCAAATATTGTCCTATGATAGCATCCCATACATCAATGGAAAGCCTATTTATTGTAGTAATTTAAAAAAAATGACACTTTAGACTGGTTTTGTGGTCCAGGGTCACAAATAGTTATGAAAACAAAATTTGAAGAAAAACTACATTTTCAGATCTTTTGTAAATAAGATAAAGATATCGCTAACTCAAAACTGCAACTTACCCCTTTATTAGGTTTCTAAAGAGCCAACTTAAGTGGAAAAGACAAGTCCATAAACGCTTATAATAGCTGGATCTGGCAACGTGGATGCTTGCCTTCACTCCACATCTCGCAGCAATTATTTTCACACCACGGCTGTTAAAAATTCTTGCAAACTGTCCAAACTTAATTATCCATTCAGACACTCGCATATGAGGAATTTTAAAAAGCAAACTAGTCATTCGGAGAACAAATTTTATTTCTAAACATTAAAACAATTATTGAGGTCTGGACCTCGGTGGCCAGCTATAACAAGATACATTTACTTGAGAGAAGCAAAATGACGTACAATATTGAGATTTATTTTCTCTTTTAGTTTATGCTTGAAACAAAAAATCAGAAAATAAATATCTGCCAAAGGAGTAACAAAAATAAATTAAATTTGAAGGGAAGACAAGATTATATTTTTTTGCCTCATTGGTTTTAAGCTTTACTGAAATAGCCTGCATTTTTCAGAAAACTAGACTATTTTGTGTCATTTTGATACTCAGATTTTTAGATATACTGGAAAACAAGACATAAATACTCAATACGAAAATAATTTGCATTGCTGACGGCATAAAGAATCTGCATGTTTGGTGTTAATCTGTGTTTATGTCCAAACCACCCAAAGGCTAATTTGATTGTAGTTTCGCCCACACACAAATCTGATTGGTTCAAAATCTAGCTCACTGATTGGTTTAAAAATGTAACAATGAAAGCAAAAACTGGTTAGATCATGTTAAGATGTTGAATATAAGTGGTTCAAATTAACTAACTTTCAATGTTGTATCACAAGCTTGTTGAAATAGTACCTGTATGAGAAGTTTCAATGAAACACCTGAAATGATATCGCTATCAATCAACTATTGTGTACAAGAACACATTTCTTTTGACTTTATACTTACAGAGAAGATATTTCCAACCTTATAGTGTATATTAATATATTTCAGTGAATAATACGGCAAATCAATACTATCAAACTGCCTCCAGGAAATGTCTGGTTTTAGGCTTGTGCCTATCGTGCTTTTTAGACCAGAAAATGATCAGTTTTCAGTTGCGCGTGATGTTTTGCTCAATTAGGGAGAGTTGAGTGCAGCAGGCAATTACCTTTTGCTTGTATTTAGGTAAATTTCATGCTGTTGGAGCAATTGGTGTAATGCGTCAATTTCCCAAGTGCACTCTCTGAATCTGACAGCTGAGTGCAAGCAAATGGCTGTAATTTTCTTTTCAGTTCATTCAATTCTCTGGGAAAAGAGGTTGCTATGGTTACTTTGAAAAAGTTATGACGTGACATCTCCAATTCTAAATCATACCCAGAGTGCTCTAACGGCATCTTAGACCTTAGCAGCATCTTAGCTGCACTCCCAAACCAAAAGATACCACAATTCTAAAACCAACTGCTAGAAGATTCTAAAGCAGCACTGCATGTATTATTCCCCCTATGAGACACTCCCAGAATGCACTGCAATGAGTTCAGTATTTACAGAATATTCCATCATGGAAGAAAAAGGCAATAATAAATGTAGTTGTGCTAGAGTACCGTGTTGTTAGCTTAGCGACATGCTAAAGCCAAATGAAATAAACCAAGAGTCGAATCTCTTGTTTGCGAACTCACAGCAACAGTGAGGACACATTTGATGTAATTTGATGTCTTTGTAGGCAGCTGTAAACAACAAGGAAGCTCATTAGGTTGTAGAACAGAGATGCTGTCTTGTTCTGAATGAGTAGAATTTTGCACTTGTTGAACAACATCATGTTTTTTGTGAGGTAATACCTTTTCTAAAGCTGATTTTGACTTGATCTTTGATGTTGTCTTCCTCAGGCCATCTATAAGATGGTTTCTTCAGTGATGAAGATGCCAGAGGACGAGTCCACACCTGAGAAACGCACGGATAAGATCTTCCGGCAGATGGACACAAATCGTGATGGTAAGCTTCCTATACTCTTATGAAAAAGAAGTGTGCTTAATTGTATTGAATGTGCACTTAAAGTTTTTTTTAACTGTTCTTGCAGATAATTTAATATTAATAAAATAAAAAGTAATTCGTACAATTTCATACGAATTGTGCAACTCATAAAATATGTATGATTTAGCAAAAATCGTATAATTTGTATGAGTAAAGTCGTACGAATTCATACGAATTAGCCACCTCGTAGAATATGTGTGAATCGGGCCATATGCCAATACCATATTTCAAAGACAATAAAATGTATTATGAAATGATGTAAATATGTACTTACACCCTATATATGTGGGTCAGAAAGCAACTAATTGCATTTAATATAAATTTAAACTAATATTTTTCATTTAATTGATGCTATGATATGTTACTAAATAATGAGTGCTCTTTTTAAAAGTATGTTAAAGTGTACTTCTACAAGAATAATTATATTTACATTTAAGCTTAAGAGACTTCCAAAACTTTAGGCATTTGGTAAAGATGTGTTTTGCATTTTCCCCAAATAAACTGCTTTAAATATGCAAGTGCTTTCAAATGGCTTATTTTTTACCTTTGACCCGGTGTTGTCTCTCAGGTAAGCTGTCGCTTGAAGAGTTTGTAGAGGGCGCAAAGAGCGACCCATCCATCGTGCGACTGTTGCAGTGCGACCCCAGCAGTGCGGGACAGTGAATCCACAGTCATAACCTCTCTTCATGCAAGTCTTTCTGTGTTTGCTCTCCTTCGAATATCAGCAGAGCATGGACTCCAAAACCACACCCCCATCTCAGTGTCTGTGGGTTTCCCGCTGAACACCACGCATGAGAACATTATATCCCCACAGACACAGATGAGAACCAGATATTCAGAGATCAAATGCAAGAAGCTTGTGCTCATGTGTCTCTCTGTATTTTTAATTCCTCATATAAGGCTTTTTGCAATTGAACACAACAGGCACTGATGCAAGTGACATCACATCCTGTTGTAAGCGTTTGATCCTGAAATAAACTTAGCTTTAAATAATAACAGAGGGAGTCGAAGCAACATTTTCAGCATGTGCAAAATGCACCAGATGAAGTGACACTTTGTCAAACTTTCTAAACGGTAAAATATAGTTAATTTAATCATTATTTTAAATAATTAAATCAATGACAAATGTCATTCCACGTGTTCCTAGTATTTCAGTTTTCAATTCAGCACAAACATCTATGTAAAAGAGAGTCACTTGGGCGACATATCAGTTTTGTACGTACATTTTTTTTCAACATTTATTGCATTATGATTTCAGAGCCTGTGATAGATTCTTAACAGGGCGGTTGGGGTCAAGGTTTATCCTGATGGTGCTCCTTTAATGAGCATAAGGATAAATATAAATAATAATAATACAACTTTTTTAAACATTAATACTTACTGCATAGGACTGACAGTAACCAACTAGAAAATCATATCATCAAACAATAAAATATTTTCATAGGGACAACAAAAATATTTATCTTGCTGCTTCAAAAGAGAAGAAACATGAAAAAGTATTATACAAAAAAATGTAGATATAATTTATGGTTTAACTTGGTGGCTAAGTGAAAAAAACATTCTTCATGAAACTGCTGTTATTATCAAAATATGACATTTTCTTTTGTTTCAAATAATCATTTGTACAGTAAAAGCATATGTATGTAGGACTGTGACAATGAACAGCAAAGACCACATTTTACTGTGCACATGCACGACGGACCATGAACCCCTGCAGTTTTACTGCCAGACAGCAGCCAACACTTTCCCCTCAGCTTTCCAGACACGTTCTGCCCTGCGATCCATTCAGTCAATCTCCTGCCCACACCATCAGCTGTGAACGAATACCGCTTACCACGAGCGACTAGAATAAGTACTGTTAATTTTTGACTGAATCTTGGCCTTAGTATTCGGTTAAGGTCTTTATTTTTAAATCCGGCTCAAATCAGTTTGCACGCTGCACCTCAAACTGAATGTATTCTCTGCATCTACTGGGACATTCTGTACATTTCAGGATGAATATGTGTGTATGTGATGCTTTTTGAGTACTCGTGTGTTTATTCAGTGTTTGTCTATGCACACTGTATGTTCGGTCAGCAGTGAGTCAGTGACATGACAATTGGAGTGTAAAATATTAATGTGTAAGATTATTTCCACACAACCTCAGGGTTTTAAATGCAAGGGACTGTGTAAATGGAATGGCATATGCTTATTATATATAGTCCATATATAAATGCACAAACACTCGCTCACATGCAAACCACATCATATCTGAGGCCACGTGTAAGATGGATAGCCATCGGAAACTCTCTGCGGTTTCATTTTCTGTGACGTCAAGGTCATAGTGATCAAATTTCCTCAGCCACATGCTGATAAGTTCAGCTCATGAAGGAGCTTGAATTCATAACTGATAATTTATGTTTGTAGATCCTCCTTCATAAAACAATTTAGCATCTGGCATTTCATTTCTGAACCACAGAAGACAGCAACATGTGGTCAAGTGCCAAACACAGATTAATATATATGACGAAACCAACAGTGTTCTATCAGTGTTTGCTGTACAACTGTTATCTGTCAAACTGAATGTTTGTCATCATCATGTTGTAGGTTTTATATGGTAACCTGTACATTGTGTGAGTGTAGATATTATGAACCCAAGCATCTGTTTTGGTTATATCATAAATAAAAATATTAAGAGAGAAAAATGTTTTGCTGTCTGATGGTCTTACGTGAATATTAAAAGTGAATTTCATGAATAAGTTATTAACTCAGGGTCCATCGTAACTAAAGGAATAGTTCACCCAAAAATGAAAATTTGCTGAAAAAGTCCTCATCCGAGATGTAGATGGGTTTATTTCTTCATCTGAAAATATTTGGAGAAATGGATGCTCTGCAGTGAATGGGTGCCGTCAGAATGAGAGTCCAAACAACTGATAAAAACATCACAATAATCCACATCAATCCAGACTATCAATTACTGTCTTGTGAAGTGAACAGTTGCGTGTTTTTAGGAAGTAAATCCTTGTAGGAAGGAAACTAAATAAAAAAGTAGTACTCTATCCATACTATTGCTTAAAATAGTGTCTCGTCTGAATCGGGAGAATGAATCTGCACAGATCAAACACCATTTACAAGCCATAACAGTCCAAAACATTTCTAAACCAATATGTGTGTGGATTTTGATGTGAGAGAACTACTTCTTCAATGGAGGAAGTGTTGGATTTAGGGCTGTCGCGATTCAACGATTTTAGTCGACTAGTCGATTTTTAAAAATCGTCGACTTCATTTTGTTGGCATCGACTAACCGGCAAAATATCGGAAGTGGCGCATTTCACGGACGAGAATCCATAAAACACATTAGTAGATATAGTTTTCCAAGGCTGCATAATATTAAAACCATTTAAAAATCATAGTTAAGCATAATTGTGAATTCACAAGCACTATGACTTAATTAAAGTATTATATGCGATGCAGTTCTAATCAGTGTTGGGAAGGTTACTTTGAAAATGTTACAGGTTACAGATTACAAGTTACACTACTTAAAATTTAATAAGTAGTGTAACTTTTCAATTACTTTATTAAAATAATGTAACTGATTACATTTGATTACTTTTTGAAGTGTCAGTGTTTTCAAATGGTAATCATTTTCAAACATGTAAAGCAGGCAGGCTTACAGTAGTGCTCAACACTGATTACGTCAGACTTTCAAAATTCTTCATCACTTGAATCAAGATTGGAGGCAAAATATCTTAATTTGCATATAAATGTGTCTTGGTAGTCCGTAGACACAACTACCCTTTATCACTCAATGATAAAAATCCATTAAATCCCCCAAAAACCTAAACAGTTATCAAGACAATATGATGTCATATTGCTCAGGCCCCTCCCACGACCGTATTAGCATATTTCCGCCCTCAGCCAGTTGGAGGAAGTCTGTCATTTTCTCCGCGCTTGAGCAGCTGTAGCAACAACAGTGTCTTGTAAGCAATGCAGGTGTTTGGTTGTTAGATGTATGAGAATATAAGAGTCCTAATTTTCTCCAAACATCAGAGTCACTGAGGACGCAGTGGATTAGGCTTTGATTTTTATGGTAATGCGACAACGAATACACCTAAATTCGTTTATGTCTGCGCAAATCATTTTACTCCTTTTCTTTCTGAATGAGGGACAATTCAAGACAGGTTTTGTTAAAAAGTTAAAACTCAAGGATGGATCAGTACCCATTGTTTGTGATCCAGATGCACTTCCAGAAGTATAAGTCTCACAGTATATATATTTTTTTAATGATTATTTGCTAATCACCTTTGCTCTTCCATGGAAGAGAGGGGTGGGGTGAGCAGAACTCATTATCATGTGAAGAGGTATGCACCGAAACGAGTTGCTGTGAATGGAGGTGTTTTTGACAAGGTAAAAAGGTGTTGTTTTACACGACCACTGAGACCATTTCAAAAGGACCCTAAATCAAACCAACTTGTGGAAAGTGGGCATCCGATGTCCCCTTTGAAGCACAGCCACCACAGAATCAGACTTACTTTGAGATCCTTCTGACTCTGAATTTCTGAGGTTAAATGCATATTAAAAATCATAACAAGAAATAGTTTAATATCTATGATACTGTTTTTGAAATCAAATCTTTGCAAAGCTATGACAGGAAACACTGGAATCTAACAATTCCTTTAAAAAACAGTTAATCTTAAATAATAAAGCATTTACATAAACCCATATAGGAAATAAAGAGTTATCATATTTTAGAGCACTCATAAAACTGCAATTTATGAAAGAAATCAATTAAATCTGTATGTGGGAGTGTGTGTAAAAAATCAGATGTAACCCTCTTTGTAATCCTTAACATTTTCATAAGTAACTGTAATTTAATTACACATTTTTCTCAGTAATTGTAACTGATTACAATTACTTTTATTTTGTAATTAAATTACGTAATTCCGTTACATGTAACTTACTCCCCGACACTGGATCTAATACAGTATATGCGCTTTAATTATTTAGATGCGTGTAGACAGAACGGGATAGTAACTTGTAATTAGAGTAAGTTACATTTTAAAATACTTGTAATCAGACTACAGATACTTTTTTATGGATTACATGATTACGTGTTACTCACACAATAGCAATAAATTATTCATAATTTCTTGATTCTCCTTCATTTCTCTTTAAAAGCGTCTGCTAAATGCATAAATGTATTATGTTTATTGTTCTTTAATTCTAACATTATAACATGAATAGCACTGAAACTGTTATACCGTTGAATTTATTTATACCATAGTCCCACAGACTTGCACTATTTGTGGCTGTATATATATGCAGATGAATTATCTGCCAGAGGGAGAGCTCAAGGTTTCCCCGGTAACGCTGTACACAAAACAGAGCTCCGCTCACAAACACTGCTTTATCAGATATTATATGCAAGATGAAATGAAAATGACATCCAACATTTTCTGAAAACAGTTGGTTTCCATCAGAAATACAGTGAGTGATATAAAAACACCCACACTGGGGTTCGATTATGAAACGTGCGGCGCTCAACCAAGCGTTCTTCTCACCTGCCAACCAGTCGAATTTCAGTAGGCGGGATTTACAATTTGTGATGTCACAAAGACAGGAATACATCTTTGTAGTCCAAACGTTGTAGTCCTTGAAAAGGGATTTTTTTTAAACGAAACATCTTCCTTTGGACTTTGAGATTTGTAACTTTGTAGATCATTTTAAGCCCAAACATACTCTCTACACACTGACTAAATTTCAAAAAGTGAAAAAGCACAATAGGACCCCTTTAAGTATCACATTTGCATGATCACAGTTTCTTTGGTGTTTATTAATGATCACGTGGCAGACAGGTAAATAAAAACATTAGTACAGTAAGTTTTTTATTTAAAACAAAGACTATAGAAATGCAAAGATGGTTCTCTCATATGAATGGGAGAAATGGCAACACGCAATATGGAGGAATAATCCCACCTTCTATTCTATTCTCAAATTTCCCATAGAAACCTGCACTGAAAAAAAAGATTTGTTGGATTTACTCAATTGAATTATGGACATTGGTTCCACACATTCAGTTTGAGTTCACAGTGTCCTACACATTTATGTGGTTTCATTATAATACTTTTGTGTTAATCCGATGTAATTTCAAAAAGTTATATGCACATAGTCTTTTTATGTTATCCTAACATAATTCAGTTATGTTAGCTTAACATTATTATTTAATTTTAGATATTTGATTTGATCATGTTAATTCTGTGCAATTAAATTAAGTTATCTTAACATAATTTGGGTAACTTCACTAAAATTAAATTTCAATACAAATTTGAATGGTTTGTTGTTTCCTTTCAATTTCAATAAAACAAAAACCTTATGTAAAGCCTTTATTTAATCATTTGCATCAATGCATCATATAAATGACATGTCTAAACAACATTTTGCTTTCAAAAAGTTGGCATGAAAAACTTTTCAGACAATTATATGTAATAAAACTACATATTAGTTTTAATGATACTAGTATAAAAACAAAGACAATTACTGTTGTATGCATAACATATAGTGTATCAATATATGTAAACCTTCATAAGAACTTTTTGTAAACTAGATCATAAACATAAGTATCACTACACTGCATGTTTAAAAACGAATAAAACATTGTAACATCAAACATTTTATTTCATAAAATTGGTGCTCTCGGAAACCTTAAAACTGTACCCAAGAAAACCAGTACCTGGAACTGTTATTTCAAGAAAAAAACACTTTTGTTTCAAAGATATTTATATATAGATTCATTAAAAAATATACTAGCAGTCTATGCTGAAGATCATAGCTTGAATATTTTTTTTAATGCTGTTTTGATCAATTTGTCCTGGAGCATTTTTAGAAGACTTGCTCCAAAAAGTCAGCCAAACTGTACTCTTATTTTAATTTTCTATATTAATCCTCCTCTTAATGTTTTAATAACAGAAATGTATGTAAAAAATAATGTTGACATACATATACATATCAACTATGTCTCTTCTTTATGCTAGATCATTCATGTGTCAGATATTCAGTTCTCCAATCAATCAACTTTTGAGCCAGTCCAAATTCAGACAAAAAGGCATAAGAAACAAGAGAAGGCAAAGGGGAACAGTCTAAACAATGACGAGATCACAGTTTGCACTCTGCAGTGGTGTCTTGCATGAAGGCTGCTGGAATTTTTCTGGGGTTGATCATTTATAGTCTCAGCAGTCATTCAAAAAGCGGTCCATCTCACTGGTGGAGTTTAGATTTGAAATTTTGGGCCTTGACAGAGAGTTCCCCTCCATCCAACTCCATGATGAGTTTTTGCAGAATTTCAAAAGTAAAACGCAACTTTGTGGGGTACTGTAGGTTAAGAGCATACATAAGACCGAACAACATTGACGTTGCAAAAGCCACGCTGTCAAGGTCCTGAAGCACTGTCACACCCTCCAACACAATTCCTACATCATGGGCTTCATTGTCTGCAGCGTCCTTTATCACGAAGATACCCATGGTGTTCTTCTCAATGACACTCTGTAAAAGATCTTCTTCTATGTCCTAAAGATAGAAAACAAGTTGAATATGTATTTAACACATGAACAAGAAATATGAGGGGTAGCTTTTTTGTATCTTACTAGGCAAGTCATTTTTTAGAAAATGCCAGTGCTTGCGGCGACCCCATATATCTGAATATAAATATCTGACACTTCATAGTCGACTTATTACAGGATAAATAAATGACACGTGACTGTGATGAAAGTCAATGCATGTTCCTGCAGAAAATTACTCTTACCTGTTGGTTAACACTGAGTTTGTGTTTTTATAATTTTTTACTAATATTTACATTTTTAATAGAGATTTAAACTATATGCACTATCACAGTGCTTAATAAATGTATTAAAACACATTTATGTAAGGTTTTTAATAAATTATGTAAGGTTTGTACCACTGCTGCTCTAAACAAACAGCATTGGTGATTACCAAATACATGTTTTAGCTTTCTGTATTGGTTAGTCCTCCAAAATGCATAAACTCTTTAGTAACAGTAGTAGGCTATTTCTTTGAAAGAAAGGCAGAGCGCTTCATGGTGTTTTTTTTTTCAGATACCCAACGCAGTACATGTAGGAAGGATTTTATTAAGAAAACAAGTATATAGAATATAGAAAAAAGAAACCTAGTGTTAGTTTTACAAGAAAAGCTAGCAGTTAGAGAATAATTATGCAATTGATAGAGGGTCACGTGTGTGTTTTTTTTTATAAAAAGAAGACAGATTAGATAAAATAAAATTAGAATAGAGTTAGATGGTCAAATAAAAATGGAAGAGAAGAATGCTTAAGTATATTTAATAAAATTAACTTAAAGTATACTTATTTTTGGTAAGGTTAGTTTTAGTTTATGTGCAAATTAGCACATGAATGTTAAATTTGACACCATCTGTAAAATATACACCCGGGGTGGCCAATCCTGCTCACGGAGATCTACTGGAGATTTCTATTAATCCTAAAGACCTTGATTAGCTGAATCAGGTGTGTCGGATTAGGGTTGGAGCTAAACTGTGCTGAGCTGCGGCCCTCCAGGAATAAGTTTGACACCCCTGCTTTAAGTGAATAAGTAAATAAGTGTGCTCCGTACAGACATATAGAAGTTAAACAAGTATAAATCAAATGTAATTGTTAAATTTATGTTGGGAGTGCGCATATTTGATGAAACCATGGATTTTAGATGTAGTAATGCATTGCTTGTTGAACATAGCACAGATTCAATCGGTCAAGCTATAACCACTCACCACATACTCCTAAATGAGATCTTTAGGATCCTCATTAAGATAGATACAGAGTCCTTTGATGGCAAGTTCACGAGCTGCATCAATGTCATCCTTAAAAAAATTAGCCAGAGCAGAAAAAGAAAGGTTACAGACAGACATTACTCAAAACACAATTAAACCAAAGAGCACAATAGGTCTCTTTCACCAAAATTCATAATTTATGAGTATGGCAAACATGCATGTTATATTCTAGAAAATACAGATAATAGCTCCATTTTATGATGTGAAACGTAATGCAAGTTACGTAATGCTATTAACATTAAGTACAAAAATAGATTATGAATACATGCAAATCATTTCTAGTGTGCTAACCTGAAGCTAAACAATGCATTTTTTAAAATCTGTTTAATCTACTGAAAATGTGAAAATGTCATGTCATGTCTGATGCGAAATGGGTTAAGGTGGGGTAAATAATGAAGAAAATACAGCTAGACTGACAACTTTACACCTTATCATATCATGTTGTGTGATTCAATTAAATACTCTTGACCCATACATTTTGCAGTCTGACAGGCAAACCCTTATAAATGTATATGCAAGGTGCAAAAATAACTGTTTACAACTTACAATCACTAATTTCCCAATGTTTGTTTTTAGTCAAACACAAGAGGGTTTGCTAATTCAGTGTCATCATATGCAATAACCAACTATGTAGTAAACCTTCAAAATCTATTTATATCTATAATAACATAATATGTGACCCTGGACCACAAAACCAGTCTTAATAGCCCAAAATACATTGCATGTGTCCAAATTATCGATTTTTCTTTTATACCAAAAATAATTAGGACATTAAGTAAAGGTCATGTTTCATGAAGATATTTTGTAAATGTCTTACCGTAAATATATAAAAACTTCGATTAGTAATATGCATCACTAAAAACTTAATTTGGACAACTTTAAAGATGATTTTCTCAATATTTAGATTTTGTTTTTGCATCCTCAGATTCCAGATTTTCAAATACTTTAGTTGTATCTGAGCCAAATATTGTCCGATCCTAACAAACCATACATTAATGGAAAGCTTATTTATCAGCTTTCAGATGATGCATCAATCTCAATTTCGAAAAATGTAAAGGTTTAAATTTAAAAGGTTTTGTGGCCAGGGTCACATATTAGCAGAAACCTAAAAAAGGTACAAGCAGAGGGCACTTGCTCTGACCTTGCTCGGTTAACCTGTGACTACAACCAAAAGTTTCTCCTCCATCATTGCAGTCTCTGGACATTTTAAGTAACTTTAAATTCTACCACCACTACAGAAGGCCCACCTCTCCATTCACTTGATTGGACAATGAAGAAAACGCCTGAGACGTCAGGCACTTTTCTGCTAAGAGTTGATTTTTTTATTTATTTAAGGCACTCTGAGCGCTCTAACAAAAATGTGAGGGACAACAGGCAGCTAAATCACAAGGAGCCCGGGGAGCATAAACAGCACGCAAAACGTAAAAAAATGAATAATATCCTTATCTCACTTAAAAAAAAAGTTTTTTTTTTGTTATTACAGCCTATCTCTGCTCTACTGTTTATTAGTCATTGTCAAACAGTATTTTTGTATTTCAAAGCGCAGAATGTCAGGTCTATGGGCGTGAGTCAGAAAGCCTTCAAAAAGACTGTGTGAAAGGGGATTATATGAATGATGTTGTTGTGATCATATGCAAATACAACTTTGCTCTCTTACTTGAACTACAGTTGACATCATCTCTTTCAGCTTTCTGCCTTGTTGCCTTTCAAACATCTTCAGAAAGCGTTCATAGTGAAGGTCAAGCTGTGACAGAAATTTTGACTGTAGAGGAATGGTCGTGATTCGTTTGAACTCTGCATTCACCTGAACGCATAATGTTAACACAAAGAAATTAATTTAAACAATAAGATATGAGTCTATAAGACATATTCACCCAATTTTTTTAATCTATCACAAACCTCAGTGACATCAAAGAGAGCTGGCCATCTCATCATGAAGTCGCTGATCATAGGGGCACAACGAAGCACTTCTTGTCTTCTCAGTGCAAATGTTCTCTGCATCTTAGTTTTAATAGTCTCTCTATTGTTTTTTTTCTTCACATCTGAAAGAAGCTCGACTCTTGCAATCTCCAGAGTATGGTCGTTCTCTCCAGGGGAATAGGAGGGGCAGTAGTGCACTTCACCTCTCTTGGGCTTCTTTACTTTGTAGGCAGGGCTTTGTTTTCCATCTGGCTTATGCTTTAAAGCATTTACAGTAACTTCAGGACATCCAAGTTTTCGGAGATGTGTGCGATAGTTAGATAATTTGTACTTAAGACTCACTTTCCAACCCCCATACCCAGTGTCTGAGCCCCTTTCTGCTAAACATGGATGCTTCTTGATGAGTGCCTCTGCCACTTGATCAAACTCTCTGTCTGTGACATAGACCTTGTATTGAACTATTTTTTGGACCAACCCTTCAAGTATATCCGACTTCAGCTTTATATCAGGAATAAGCAGTGTTCCTTTTTCTCTAAAGACACTATTTGCCTGTTCAAGCTTAAATTCTGCATCATATGAAAAGGGTGGAAAGCAAAAGGTTTCAGGCCATGAAGATCGTGTGGTGGAGGAGAGAGAAGAAATGGATGCAGAAACTTCTGAATGTCCTGGAGCAAAAGTTGAACTGTTCATTGTGCCAGCTGAAGTAGCATTCAGAGGTGTGAGGGAGTCAGTCATGTTTATTATTTTTATTGTTGCTTTGTCCGTAATTTCATTCATTGAAGTCAAATTCATAAACTGGTTATCAAAAAGAGTGTCCATGAACTGCAGTCGAAAGAGATCTTGTATTTTACATTGACTCCTTACTGCATCTTCTAGTTCAGTCACAGATTCAGGCAAGCCAGATGGAAAAACCACTCTCTGGTAGCTGCTCTCCCCCAAAATGACTCGAAGTACAGCCGATGTCATTATTGTCCAGTGCCTCTGTCTGTATAAGTTGAAAAAAAAAATGAACACATGTGAAATAACTGTTTGCAAGTTTTGATACAACACTTTTTAATGTGAAATAATTAAAGACCTAAATTAAAAAATATTTATATATACACCACAGTAGCTATTCCATTAAAAAAATGAAATGCTGTGATTCGCAATAATAATTATCTATACTCTTTCAGGCTGCCAGTCTAATAGACACATTGCAGAAGGAGACCTCGGGAAGACAGATAGGAAAGTGTAATCTCTATATGTAATGCTTGGTGCGGAGGGGAGAGATTCAGAGCAAGTGGGTGGGTAGCTTTGAAAGTCAAAGTGAAAGTGAAGTGACCTGTGGCCAAGTATGGTGACCGATTTAACTGAAGAGCTAGAGCTGATCTGGAGCTATTGGACTGAAGGTGAACATGGAGTTAACTCACTGGTACAAGCGGGCTCTGGTGCAGATTTAAGAGTTAGAGCAGGCTCGTTACTCGTTACTGAATTCTGGGGTTGGAGTGGACTCTTAATTTGTTTGGACTGTAGTGCATTCTGGAATGAACTTGATGAAATGATCGAACTCAGGGGCGGGAGCCGACACTGGAGCAAATTAATTTCTAGATTCTGGGACTGGAACAAACTCACTTGCTGGACTGAACACAGAGAAAGGCTCTGGGATGATGAACATTTTTAATACAGACTCGGTACTGGTGGCCGTAACAGGTAATGCTTCCAGAACTGCAGCTATAATGTGTGATATCTGGCGATCAGAGGCCATGATTGGTGATGACTGAAGTTCAGCGAACCTAATGGGTCATGGCTGGTGGTTAGCAGCCCTGATACGTGATGACTGAAGGTCGGCGGCCATGACGGGTAATGACGGAAGGTCAGCGGCCCTGTTGCATGCAGACTCAGGACTTTCAGGTGCTGATTTTGGGCTCGTGGCCATGACAGGTGATGATATTACCGGAAGGCTAAACGTTTTTTACAGAGTGGATCGGCTTAGTAGAAGGGCATATAGAACATATTTGCATGATGACAGGTTGAAGACGAGATGTCAGGACATGAGACCGCAGGAGAGTAGAAAAGGAATCAGGTATGGGTAAACCTAGACAAGACCAGACAAGGAGGGGGGAGGGGGGATGACTGCTTATATAGGAATGAGGTGAATTGTGGCAGGTGCTGATTGGGGACTGGGTGCAGGTGTGAGTCCAGCGGGATTCTGGGAAATGAAGCCCTAAGTACTGATAAGTGGCTGTTACTGTGCTGGATGCTGGGGATTTTGACACTAATCTGTCCAGCAGATTCACATTTCAGATTGGCTTCATAACAATAGTTCTCCAAAACTGACAAACAACTCCTAACACTGAACTGGTAATCAAAAACGTAACAACTGATTTTTAAGCTATTTTAACTTTTTTATTTCTTACCTTTGCAGCAGACAAATCTCTTTAACGTTACCATCTGGACACGTCCAATCATATAGTCAGCCAAGGGGTATTCATCAGTTAATTCACTGACTTCTACAAGGCTAACTGCTTTTGTAGGGGACTGACTCAGCTCATAGGCTCTATAGTGATCTCTGTACCATCCACATAGCTGTTTCACAATAAAGAACAACCTCTGATGTAAAACACAAATTTGCTCAATTTGACCGAATTCAGGTAATCCGCCTTCAGAACCACGAACAACGATCATTCCTGTCCTGTAGTTGATACCCTTGCTCCAAACATTTTTTGTGATATGAATTTCAGAGAGATGAGGATATCTTTGCCTCAAAACTTGAGCTATCTCGTCCTTCAAAATATCCACTGGGACTGCAGATCCACTTGACACTTCCAGCTCTGACTTCTCAAGACTTGGTGATGTTAGCTGGTACCCAATCATTAACTGATGTTTTGTAGCCAGGGAGAATGGGACATTTTTGAAGCAACTGGTATGTCTAACCATTTGTTAGAAATCTGAATAAAATTGAACATTTTCTTGCAAAGTGATTATATCATGTTTTGATGACTGTGTTGAATTTCATTTATACTTTACACAATATAATTATGTTTGCATCTCAAACATAAATGTATTAAGTAGACTGTAAGTGTATTGTTTAAGTGAACTCAGTAAAACTGCCTTTCCTTTTTTTCAGTGTGTATAAGCACGAAATGACTATTTGTCAGGTCTAGCCTGACAAATATACTTTTTAAATGCTATTTGAGCATAAGAAACAACATTCATGGGGCAATTAATTTCAGATAATAATTGTGATTGTAATTACACTATTTCACAATTAAGAACAGTAATTGAATTGTGAATTCAGCAAGCACTTATTGAG
Organism: Ptychobarbus kaznakovi; assembly: GCA_027422405.1. NCBI lineage: Eukaryota > Metazoa > Chordata > Actinopteri > Cypriniformes > Cyprinidae > Ptychobarbus > Ptychobarbus kaznakovi. The sequence goes on along the minus strand of CM049802.1, from coordinate 21,897,411 downwards.
ATTGCAGGATTTCCCTGTTCATATAGGTCTTGAACGAACTGTTATTATTTACATGTGGAGCGTCTCAAACTCCATCTCTGCATGTTGTTGTAGGTTTGTGTTTATTATAACGTTAATCTGGGAACGCGCCATTTCATCAGATGTGTAAGGTAAATCATTTATAAACCTAAACAAAAATAAAACTAAATATTATTTTGAAACAAAAATTTCTAAATAAAAGCTCAGATTGAACTGAGTTGACTCGTTTTGATGTCCACATATTCATCTAATTACACTGGCTATAGCATTTCTGTCCTAAAGAAATGGACAAATATTAAAGATTAAGTGGACATTTGAATTAAATGGTGCTTGGTCAATATTAAACCAGGATTAGATCTCGCAGTAATGTGTAGAAATAATTATCAATCCGCTTGCAGGCCTTTGTTGTGTAATGAACATTAGCTCTATTATGTATTTTAAGTGTTGCTCAATAAAACCATATGATTTCTTGCTTTTTGATACTTTATTTGAACAAATTATTATTGCATCATTGCTATTATATATGTATTTTAAGTCATTTTAAAAGCTATTGATCACTTACGTCTATTTGTATTACCACAAAAAAGTATTATAATTATAGGGCCCTATGAAATCCGTTGTATTTCCAAATTCTGTTTTTTACGATTTTGATTTTCCTATACTCTGTTTTAATGGTTAAATTAAATTTGATTAAATCAAAATTTCTGTCTAATTAATTGAGTTTTACAGTTTTATCTGTACTAAATTATGTTTTCCATTATTTTCTGGATTCCTTTGTAATGGTTCCAGACTATTTTAATAAACAAAAGCATCTCCAATTAATTTATTTTATATGTATATATATAAAGTATTTTTTCTATCTTTCTTTTTTCAGAAATACTGCACATTGACATTTTTCACCTAAATACATTCTGTTAAATAATATTTCTGGTAAAAGTGTTTTTGGATTATAATTGTATTATTAGACTAGAACACATGGATATGTTGTCATTCTTACTCTATAATACTGAACTTTGATTTCAGTGATTTTGACACTTGCTTCTTGCACTCTGTTGCACTTTGCTTTTGCTTTTGCTTTAAAAAAATATTTCATAGAAATGTGGATTAAAATATTCTTAAGTAAATGTGTTGATTTTTTGTAGACTAATCGATTAATCAATAAATTAGTCAATAGATTAATAGAAATAAAAATAGCCGTTAGTGGAAGCCTTATTTGGATTATGGACTCATATTTTAGCTGGAAGCAATGGTTTGCCGTTATAATTGTCTTGATGGATTTGCTTTGCACTTCACATGACGTTATCTGTTGGAGTGGAGTGGTGTGGATTATTGTGATGTTTTTATCAGCTGTTTGGACTCTCATTCTGACGGCACCCATTCACTGCAGAGGATCCACTGGTGAGCAAGTGATGTAGTGCTACATTTCTCCAAATCCCCATGAGAAAGAAACTCATCTACATCTTGGATGGCCTGCGGATGAACACATTTTCAGCTAATTTTGGGTAAACAATCCCTTTAATTGTAGTATGAAAAACCAATCAAAATCTTGATAAAAATGCATTTATTTACATACAAACGAAGTGCCCTTTTACATTATTTATTTTGGAAGACAATGATTTTCAAACATTACAACATTAACAGTTAAAATAGTGCTGATCAAATGAATGAACCAGGCGTAGTTATTTCAAAAACAATGACAGAAACTGAGAGACACTCATATTTTGATGCAAAAGGGAAAACACCTCTGCTGTTTATGTGACATGTTCAGATCTCCAAAAGGTCATGAAAACTTTTTCATTTGAAACCAACGGAACTTTTATCAAATTCATTTCACATTAAAACGAGTGCAACATGTAAAGCATGAAACTGAAATGTGTCAGAGCTACACTTACTGTGACTTCCTCGTTTGATGCATTTTCTGATAATCGGTACTGTTAAACATTACAGTGTTCATACATATTTCCTCCTTTGCTCTATTAAGCATACAAAAAACTTGAAATGGCACAGTCTCATAAAAACAGCTTTCTTTTTGCATCAGAAAAAAAAGTCAGTAAGAAAGCTGAATCATATCTACCAAGCTAACATTAACAATAATATTAATGGCAACATCATACACACACACAAAAAGAACATTGACAGTATTGGACACTTTTCACAGATCACGAGCTCTGGGGAGTCTTGAACTCCACAGAAAAGTCCCAAATTCATATTTTTGCTGCAAGCAAATGTATCTTAGCATTATAATTCCAATGGACGCTTGCTTTTGTTGAATATACATACTGTATGCACAGCTTGATGTGATGAAGAGATCCTATATTTCATTTCACTCAACTCCAGTGAAAACCTTTGGAAGGAACAGTTGAAATTTCAGGCAGGAATCTGATGGTGGTCTCCAAAATCAAGTGAAATGTGAAATGCAAAAGTCTTCCCATCCACATGTTTGGGATGCACTGAAACTCCTATTGACCATTACAAATGCCACTCTTCCGGTGGCGCTGCTGAGTTTCAGTCGCCTGTGAATTAGCTCCGCTCAAAATTGTGCTCTTTGTGTGTTTTTTTTTTACCTATTTTTACTTTTTTACTTCTCTATTTATACGTGTATCGTCTACAATGATTATGTACGACAGAAGATCACTTTTGGACATTGGACAGCGCTACACTAACCTGATTCAGGTCACTTTATCCACGGATCCAGCGTGGCCATTGGAGATACTTCGGAGCACCGAAGAAAAAGGCCAACTCAATAATATCAGGAGGCGAAAGAAACACCGCGGGAAACGTGCTGGAATTCGTTACAGACTGAGGGGAAGGGCTCACAGCCCTCCTCTTCCGAGTATTCTGCTCGCTAATGTACAATCCTTGGAGAATAAGATGGACGATCTTAGAGCCAGGATAAGTTTCCAACGGGACATTAGAGATTGCAACATCCTTTGTTTGACCGAAACATGGCTCTCGCCGACGGTCCCGGACACCGCTGTAACGCCGTCTGATAACTTCTCTGTTTTTCGGATGGACAGAACAGCCGAGGCCGGAAAAACCAAAGGTGGTGGAGTGTGTTTCTTTATTAACAAAAAATGGTGTGATCCCAGAAATATCTCCATTCTGTCGCGCTCCTGCTCGCCTCATCTGGAACATCTATCCATTATCTGCCGCCCATTCTATCTGCCCCGGGAATTTTCATCAATCGTTATTACTTCTGTCTACATTTCACCACAAGCTGACACTAGCTCGGCTCTGTCCAAACTTCACGATGTGCTCAGTGGATACATCAATATACATCCTGACGCTGCATGTATCATTGCTGGGGACTTTAACAAAGCCAATCTCAAGAAAGTCATGCCGAACTTTCATCAGCATATATCCTGTCCAACCAGAGGACAGAATACACTCGATCATTGCTACACTCCGCTCAAGAATGCCTACAAAGCCCACTCACTGCCGGCTTTTGGAAAATCAGATCATGTCGCCATCTTCCTCACTCCGGAATACAAACAACGGATAGTTCAGGCTCCCCCGGTGAAGAAGGAAGTGACGCGCTGGTCCTCGCACTCTGAAGCCACGCTTCAAGCGTCTCTCGATGACGTCGACTGGGACATGTTTCGGGCGTGTTCATCTGACGTCAGCGAATTCACGGAGGTAGCATTGAGCTTCGTAAACACGTTAACCGAGCAGGCCACTGAAACGGTAACAATAAGGACTTTTTCTAATCAGAAACCGTGGGTGGACAGATCAATCCGTGATGCGGTTAACCATCGCACTGCCGCATATAACACCAGTATTTTGTCAGGGAACATGAGTGAGTACAAGGCATCATGCTACTCTCTCCGTCGGGCAGTTAAAGCCGCAAAACGCCGGTACAGTGATAAAATTGAGTCACATTTCCAGCTCAACGACTCTCGACGCATGTGGCAGGGACTTAAGACCATCTGTTCCTCTGGAAATAACTCCCCCGCAGTGGTGAGAGCAGACCCACTGCTGGCCAATGAATTAAACGCCTTCTTTGGCCGCTTCGAATGCAATGGCGGCGCGAATCTGCCAACCAGCACGTCAGGAAGCAGCAGGCAGAGCAGCGATGATCATGTATTCACTCTGTCAGAGGATGAAGTTAGGAGGGAACTAAGGAGAGTGAACGTCAGGAAAGCAGCAGGACCCGATGGGATTACTGGCCGCGTTCTGAGGTCCTGTGCTGATCAGCTCGCTGGTTTGTTTACATCCATATTTAATGAGTCCCTCGCTACCTCTGTTGTTCCCACCTCCTTTAAAAAATCTGTCATAATCCCTGTGCCTAAGAACAGTAAACCCTCTTGCCTGAATGACTATCGTCCAGTTGCACTCACATCGACAGTCATGAAGGTTTTTGAGAGACTTTTAAAGAAACACATTTGCTCCTCCATCCCTGCTACTTTGGACCCTCTTCAGTTTGCCTATCGGCCAAATAGGTCTACTGATGACGCCATCTCTCAGGTACTGCACTCCTCCCTCACTCACATTGACAGGAAAAATGGCAACTATGTCAGGCTGCTATTCATAGACTATAGCTCAGCTTTCAACACTATAGTCCCCACCAAGCTAGCTGTCAAACTCTCAGACCTCGGCATAAACTCTTCACTTTGTGACTGGATTCAAGATTTCCTCACCGCCAGACCACAAGTGGTGAAAGTCGGTCAGTTCACCTCCAACTCCATCACCCTGAACATAGGAGCCCCACAGGGCTGTGTCCTGAGTCCCCTGCTCTACTCTCTTTACACCCACGACTGTGTGTCCTCTCACAGCTCCACTTCCATCGTTAAATTTGCGGATGATACTGTGGTTCTGGGCCTCATTGACAACGATGACGAGGCCGCTTACTTGGATGAGTGGTAGAGAGACTTACATCATGGTGCCAGGACAACTGTCTCTCTCTGAACGTGAAAAAAACTAAAGAGTTGATCGTGGACTTCAGGAAGAGTCAGCAGCGGCCCTACACTCCTCTTATTATCAGTGGGACCCCTGTGGAGAGGGTGAGTAGCTTCAAGTACCTCGGTGTAAACATCTCCGAGGACCTGACATGGACTGCACACATCCAAACACAGGTCAAGAAAGCCAGGCAAAGACTGTACCATCTGCGACAGCTGAGGAAATTCAGGGTCTCACCAGCAATCCTGAAAACTTTCTATTCAGGGGCCATAGAAAGTGTACTGACTCAGTGCATCTCAGTGTGGTATAGCAACGCCACAAACCAGGACTGCAAGGCTCTACAGAGAGTCGTGCGCTTAGCAGAGCGCATCTCAGGGTCTGCTCTCCCCTCTCTGCAGGACATCTACCTCAAACGCTGTAAAAGCAGAGCTGCAAAAATCATCAAGGACTCGAATCACCCTGGTAACCATCATTTCTGTTTACTGCCATCTGGCAAGCGCTTCAGGAGTATGATGGCAAAAACTGAAAGACTGAGGAGGAGTTTCTTCCCTCAGGCCATCAGGCTCCTAAACTCAGTCTCATAACATCATTACATCCACAGGAAGTGAACGTCAGTAAACACAGCAGCATCATCCACCTGCTGCTGGCCTGTGTACTGAGGTCCTGTGCTGATCACATTCGCTTGCTTTACCGTGTATTTTTGAAGTCCCTCGCACCTCTGATATTGTTCCCACCTCCTGCAAAAATCTGCTCATTGCACATCTTAAGAACTCATTTTACCCTCTTTGAATGACTCATCCGTTAGTTGCATTCTCTTGTGACAGTCATGTTTCATTTTTGAGAGACTTTTAAAGAAACACATTTGCTCCTCCATCCCTGCTACTTTGGACCCTCTTCAGTTTGCCTATCGGCCAAATAGGTCTACTGATGACGCCATCTCTCAGGTACTGCACTCCTCCCTCACTCACATTGACAGGAAAAATGGCAACTATGTCAGGCTGCTATTCATAGACTATAGCTCAGCTTTCAACACTATAGTCCCCACCAAGCTAGCTGTCAAACTCTCAGACCTCGGCATAAACTCTTCACTTTGTGACTGGATTCAAGATTTCCTCACCGCCAGACCACAAGTGGTGAAAGTCGGTCAGTTCACCTCCAACTCCATCACCCTGAACATAGGAGCCCCACAGGGCTGTGTCTGAGTCCCCTGCTCTACTCTCTTTACACCCACGACTGTGTGTCCTCTCACAGCTCCACTTCCATCGTTAAATTTGCGGATGATACTGTGGTTCTGGGCCTCATTGACAACGATGACGAGGCCGCTTACTTGGATGAGGTAGAGAGACTTACATCATGGTGCCAGGACAACTGTCTCTCTCTGAACGTGAAAAAAACTAAAGAGTTGATCGTGGACTTCAGGAAGAGTCAGCAGCGGCCCTACACTCCTCTTATTATCAGTGGGACCCTGTGGAGAGGGTGAGTAGCTTCAAGTACCTCGGTGTAAACATCTCCGAGGACCTGACATGGACTGCACACATCCAAACACAGGTCAAGAAAGCCAGGCAAAGACTGTACCATCTGCGACAGCTGAGGAAATTCAGGGTCTCACCAGCAATCCTGAAAACTTTCTATTCAGGGGCCATAGAAAGTGTACTGACTCAGTGCATCTCAGTGTGGTATAGCAACGCCACAAACCAGGACTGCAAGGCTCTACAGAGAGTCGTGCACTTAGCAGAGCGCATCTCAGGGTCTGCTCTCCCCTCTCTGCAGGACATCTACCTCAAACGCTGTAAAAGCAGAGCTGCAAAAATCATCAAGGACTCGAATCACCCTGGTAACCATCATTTCTGTTTACTGCCATCTGGCAAGCGCTTCAGGAGTATGATGGCAAAAACTGAAAGACTGAGGAGGAGTTTCTTCCCTCAGGCCATCAGGCTCCTAAACTCAGTCTCATAACATCATTACATCCACAGGACTCAATTTAATAAACTGTAAACACATCCATTATTCTCCATCATCCACACTGCTGCTATGTGTACATACCCGGTACAACCTATTTGCACATTCTCTTGCACATCCGTGTTTTTTAATTAATATTATTAATCCACAGTATACTGTATTGCACACTTTATCTCATTGCACATCTTACTCATTTTATTGTATTATTTGTTCCCTTTTTCATTCTCACCTATATTATATATATATTCTCTTGTGTTATGTTTCATTGTTTTATTGCTTATGTTATTTTTATTTTATTGTTATTATTTATTTTTTTTGCACTTTCCATTGAGCGGACCTGTTCTGACCTACATTTCACTACTCATTATACCCCGTATGATTGTGTATGTGACAAATAATAAAGAACCTTGAACCTTGAACCTTGAACCAAATCATACTTGAGGTCTCTTAAAAATGAGGTATGTCAGCTCGAGCTTGTCAATTCAATGTATGGACAGTTGATGTTGAATCTGACCAGGCTGGAGTCCAAGTAACAAGTCTTTTAGCTTAAGCATACTGAATGTTAGAAAGGCATGTGAAGGTGTTCATATTTCCGTTAATGTGATTTTGTATGCATCTGCGTAGTTCTCGATATTTAGGATAAATGTGTCCTCATTAGAGTAGTGCTCGATGATATTGTCGTCCATGTTCACCAGGATCCTGCAACGGAGAAAATAAACAAAATCACAACAGGCTTGTTAGCAGTAATCTGAATCTGACATGTCTTCTCTTGAGAAACCACTTACCCTTTCTTGCTCTTCTTGTAAATCTTGGCCATTCTGTCAATAGGAACACCGTACTTCTCTGAAATCTGTCGTTATAAAATAAATAATTTATCAGTCATCACACTGGCGATGATTTGATTGTGCTTATTTACAATAAATCTGAAAATGTGTTCAGTATTCACCTAAATTTCATTTCTTTGGTGCTAATCATTTGAAATCCATTTTTATTTGATTTTTAATCATTTAAAAACAATGTTAAGTAATATTTGCAGTGAACTTTAATTTTCAAATTTTTCATTTTCCACCTCTGTTAAAGTCTGCGGGACTTTAATCAGCACAATGCGTCAGTACTTTAGATACTCACTGCATCCATGAGTCCTCTGAGAGTGGGCGTCCGCAGCATCAGAGCGTCAAACACCTCATCCGACTCCTTCCTCACATACAGGAGCACTGTAAAACAAAACATTCAAGTCTTTAGAACGTCATTCAGTGCTGCTGGGGAAAAAATCAAGAGTTTTCCTGGAGGTATGGGTTTGAGTAAAATGTTCATATTTGTTTTATTCAGTAAAGGTTTGATAAAATTTCTTCCAAATGTCAAATAAAATAATGAAGTTTTTGCTTTTCTTAATGAACCACTTAATGATTTCTTAACTCTTCTGAAGATAAAACATTGTTATTGTGTTGTCTAAAGATGAATATAAACATGTCTGAAAACATGGCATTCTTTTTTGTTATTTTGAAAAGGAAGATTGTCATCAGTAGTTTACAGAATACAAAATTTTAAAGTAAAACCCTTTTATTCAAATGCATAACTATAAATCATTACTCCAGAGAAACTGAGAATTTTCAAGCGGTCTCGATTTTTTTCCATAGCTGTATTTATTTAAAATATAGTTAACAAATATTGTGATATATCTTTTCTGAAATATAAATCGTTTTTTACTTATTTATTTAATAATTTTTTTTGCTACTACCCATAATCTGATTTACCAATTTTTTAACAAAATCACTTTCCAACAATAGAAGCAACAGAAGTTTCAGGGAACATATTCAGGGAATATATATATATATATATATATATAATTATATAATTAATTTTTATAATTTGTATGATTTTGGTGGAAAACGTTTTCTTGTTTTTATGGACTGTGTGTCTTGAAACTGTTCTTATTTTTTCAGTTCTGTGAAATAGAGCAGAAAATACCATAATAATCTCAACTATTTTACCTTTTGGCGAATTGGTGGCTAATTCATATGAATCCATACAATCTCATTTGCACATTATGTTCATGTTTACTTTCTTGGAAAAATCGCATGTTTCGCACAATTCTCATCAAACAGATTGATACGAAATCTCCTCGTAGACCGTTAGATTTTCCTGCAAGTACAGTCTTCAGCTGTAGATGTGTGTGTGTGTGTGTGTGTGTGTGTGTGTGTGTGTGTGTGTGTGTGTGTGTGTGTGTGTGTGTGTGTGTGTGTGTGTGTGTGTGTGTGTGTGTGTGTGTGTGTGTGTGTGTGTGTGTGTGTGTGTGTGTGTGTGTGTGTGTGTGTGTGTGTGTGTGTGTGTGTGTGTGTGTGTGTGTGTGTGTGTGTGTGTGTGTGTGTGTGTGTGTGTGTGTGTGTGTGTGTGTGTGTGTGTGTGTGCGCGTCCTGCTCTGACCTCTCTTCTGTGTCTCCTCTCTGAGCTGTTTATGGGGCGGTGGACAGAAGTCATCCTCAGACGGCCGGAACATCCTCTTCACCAGCACACTCCTACTACAAACACAATAACATCATGTCTCTCTCAACTGACCAATCACATGATCAGATTCCTCTCAGCAGCCCAGCTAAATCTGAATGCAGTTACATCATCTAATCGTTATCAATAATTGTGTGCTTTAAAGGTACGTTTACACAACAAAGACGTCCTAAAAACTGATGACAATATGTTTTTGAAATAATATTTTTTTTTATAAAAGTGCACTTTGAAACCCGTTTCCAAGAATGTGCATTTTCAAGTCCCCAAAACAGCGTTGTCATGTAAATGAACGGCCAAAGTGCATAACATGTTTCCTGATGTTAACTGAAAACATTGTCATTAATTGACCCCTTACTACAATCTCAAAACATTTAAGAGTATAGAAATGTCAAAATACACTATTTTTCCTTTTCGACTGTAATAGTGTGTTATGTGAATATTTCGATATTTAAGTGCTATTGATAATTTGTATATGTATGAATATTTCAATATACAATGTGTAGAATATTATTTGTATACAATGTATTTTTATATACAGTTAAAACATAGATTTGTATGTGATCAAATTACTTTTTTAAGTGTATGTGTATTAGACTTCAACTGTAAATAATACACCTAAAACAGACAATTAAATCATTAATTATAAGTGTTAATCGTCACTATTATTAATAAATATTCTTGAAGATCCCTGTAATCTACTATTGCATCAGTCCTAGTAGTTAATTATGAGGTGATGTGATGTTCATTTAGTTTTACAGCATAAATACTGAGAGAAAGATCAAACTCACCCTTCGCGTTCAATTTCCTCTGTATTAAATGCAAACACCTGCAAAGAGTTGAGTACAAAAGTTTGCAGATTTATTTCCTGTAAACATTCATAATCAAACATAACATTCAGAACAAGGCTGAAAATAGACCCTCAAATGAGCAGTTCAGCAGATGTCACTCCTAATAAACAAGATACACACACACACACGAGGAAGGCAAGCGTGACCTTTCCTGTCGGGTTCTGAAAGGTCAGTCGCTCTCTAACAAGTTTCAGTCTCCGTAGACACACAATGGACCTCTAAGGTCTTCATGGCAGCTCTTTAATGAGCCTCTACAGCCGTTTTGAGATTTGAGGAAGCAAACGCTATGTGACCGCAATTACAGCCGGCCTGCTGAATGGCAAAACACAAAAGAGCTTGTGATCTGGTCATTGAGTGTGTTTTCAGACTGACTCATACCTGGCCTGCCCTCTGTAGATTCCCAAAGTGCACATCCGGGATGAAGAGAACCGGCTGGGCATCCAAATCGGTCATCATTTTAAAGAAGGTGGCGTCGCATTTTTTCGGGACAGAAACCGCCCCGACGCCTCCATCCTTTCCTGATGAGAAGATGTCAGTTGTACGTGTAAGAATAACTGTTATTGATGATAATAAAGGTTACTCATACTGGTTTCTGTCCAGTCAAATGCTACCCAATACCACCTGGCACTAGCAATGAGCACATCATGATTCATGGCTGTGAGATTCATTTTAATGAATTGAAGATACTTTCAGTGCTTCAGACCTTTTGTCTTCTTGCGGTTCTGTTTCCTCTCCTCATCTCTGATCTTCCTCTCTGCTCCCTGAGCCGCACAAACACAGACAGGATAATAGAGAAACGAGATATTGGAAACACTAGCATGTCTGTGAGGACTGTGAAAAGCAACAATAAAGAATAACCACAAGGTGGCGCTACATTTACTGCGTTTGTAGACCAGGAGCACGCCATAAAAGATGTCTAAATAATGACCCACTAGGTAACAGCTCTTCACTGCTTAATAGTGATAATGCATATAAAGTGCTGCAGGGGTGAAACCAGAAATATTTTATCATTCAAGCATTTTGCACTATCAATGGGATTTTGAAAGGGATTTAAGGTCTGGGGGAAAGCGGTTTTATTATACGACATAAAATACATCAGTAATACCCCTTGTAATTTTTTTAAGCTTTTACTTGTCTTGAAAAAGTTGGTGGATAAAAAGTGTCTAAAAGTGACTGCAGAGGTTTGACTGCACGACTGCTTCCACAGATACACCATCTTTGCATCCGAAATCGCACACTTTCCTACTATATAGCATGCCAAAAATACTATGTGAAAAGTGCCAGGATGACCTACTTCTTCCGTCCGGATTCTGAAGTGCGCATTCGATGGATACTTTACTATCCCATGAGGCCACGGGAGAGGATTTATGAATGACAGTGAAGCGATGCAACTGACGTAGGTGGGTCATGTGACAGTAACAACATGGCGGATATTCATACTATATAGTACATACTTTTTTAACGGTCGTGAAGTAAATTCAGGTTCAAATGTAGTACCTACACAGTATGTGATTTCGGACGCACCACATATGTTGCAATACCGTACGCATAGGTTCAAAGGTTAAAGGTCAAGGTTCACCTTGTCACAGAAGACCTTGATCTGACAGTAGGCTCTGTGCAGGGGTTTGTTGCTGCGGTTGTTGTAGCTGTAGGTGTCAATCTGTATCATCAGAGGAAGACCCTTCACCCCCTTCTGAGAGGAGAAATCTGTGCTCAGACAGTTTGCCGTGATGAAGATCTACCAATCAAGAGAACAAGACAAAAACAGCTCCACATGAAGATTCATGTTAAGAAAACAAGCATGTTGTAGTTGTGTCGGTCAGTGCAAAACTTTGCCACTGGGGTGCTGTGGGAGATTGTTATGATATATGTGACCCGTCTTATAAACCAAGACAAAACCAGTCTTATGTCGCTATAGCAATAGCCATCGTATGGGTCAAAATTATTGATTTTTCTTTTATGCCAAAAATCATTAGGATATTAAGTAAAGATGGTGTTTCCATGAAGATATTTCCTACTGTAAATATATCAAAACTATTTTTAATTAGTAATATCCATTGCTAAGAACTTAATTTGGACAACTTTAAAGGCAATTTTCTCAATATTTAGATTTTTTTTTGCACCTCAGATTCCAGATTTTCAAATAGTTGTATCTCCGCCAAAGATCCTAACAAACCATACATAAATGGAAAGCTTATTTACATTTACATTTATGCATTTAGCAGACATTTTTATCCAAAGCGACTTACAGTACATTCAGACTATACATTTATTGTACGTGTGTGTTCCCTGGGAATTGAACCCACAACCTTTTGCGCTGCTAACGCAATGCTCTACCACTGAGCCACAGGAACACTATTTATTCAGCTTTCAGGTGATGTAAAAACTGACGCTTATGACTGGTTTTGTGGTCCAGGGTCACATATAATATAGGTATCTAGATGCACATGTAACAGACTGTTGCATAAGAACTGCCATATTCATATTTTCTAACAGCTTGTTCCGGTTTGACCTACACAGTCCTGACCTTTGAAAGTGCACCTTGTTTTCACCCACCATCCACCTACACACGCAAAACAGGTGCCTGCCTCGACACGTATACCTGTACCACTGACTGCTACAGAAAGCACTTAGACTGCACACAGTTTCATCTGCACAGAATACTAATGTTCCCGTTAAAAGGAAATAGTTTTATACTAATGCAAGTCCTAGTTTTAATCTTAAATGTCATCTTTTATTTTCAATTCCAAAGCAGTTTTCAGCCTCTGAATCCTCAAAGGTTTGGAAACAGAGTCTTGCTCACTAAATATTTATGTGGTTAGCTATTAACAGTTTCATATGATCAACCATTACCAATGCCAGAGGACAAGAAGGAGGCCATCGTTAGGTCAAGCATGCAAGAAAACTAAATTGGAGCACTATATATGAATTAAAACCTTTATTTCCTAAGATGCAACCAGAAAACCCTCTAAGTAGCAATGACTAATCATGAAAAGCATGACTTTTCTTTTGTCCAACACATTTAACTCTGATATAAATCTAACTGGGCTCATTCTGATTGGTTTAGAATTGGCATTCACTGCTGTTTAAATGTTTGAGTCAGTCCAATACATTTTAGTTTTTTTTATCTAATACTTTTATTTAGCAAGAATGCATTAAATTGATCAATGGTCACAGTAAATACATAACATAACATATTTCTAAGTCAAATAATACTGTAAATTAAATGTTCTATTCATTAAATAATACTGAAATAAAATATGGTTTACACAAAAATATGAAGTCGCACAACTTTTTTCAACATAATAATAAAATATAATAATACAAATGTTTCTTGAGCAGCAAATCAGCATATTACAGTGATTTCTGCAGGATCATGTGACACTGAAGACTGGGGTAATGATGCTGAAAACTCAGCTTTGCATCACAGGAATACATCACATTTGAAAATGTATTCAAATAGAAAACACTTTTTTGAAATTGTAATAATATTTCACAATATTACTGTTTTTCCTGTGTTTTTGATTAAATAAATGCAGCCTCAGGCAGCATAAAGAGTCTTTCAAAAGGATTAAATATCTTGCTGAAAATTGTAAACGATAGTGTACACACGTTGTAGGCTCAAAGCCAAAATGATTTGTACAGCTGTGGACTTCTCGTAAAATAAACTGAGCCCTTCAACACTGCAACAAGGACGTAATTTCCTCCTCACAGATCAATGGCTCATGGAGACTCAGTTTATGGCTTCCCTCACTCCAGCCTGATGAGAAGAGCTTTGAAGGGACTTGTAATAAAAGTCAAGAGTATGTTAGGTCAGAGTATGAGATACTTATCAGATCAAACCGAGAGCATTTCACACCCCAATGCATGCTTTTACATGAGCTTGGACTCGACACAAAAAAAACCTTAAATATCCTTCCAAGGGCGGCTTCCTTGAGACATTACATAGCCCACGTTAATAGGTTTTACCAGAGTGAGTTGGCCCGATAAAAAGCAAATGTTTGCGCAGAGAGCTTTAGTTGAATATACTCCAGAGGCGAGTGTTTGAACTGAGCTGTATTGCAACAGAAGGGCCACAATAGTAGGGCAGGACTCTACCTGTAAGGCTGGGAGGATCTAGACTCGGGTTTGTGTGCGTTTGGTACACAGACCTGGGCTATTTCCTACTCTCGGTAGCATACAGATGAAACCCAAAACCCAGGAGAAAATAGAGGTTTAAATTAATAGACGGGACTGGGGAAGATGTACCAGGGTATTGTGAATCAAACATCAGGCTATACAATGCTCTCGGGGCGTGTTCAAAAACAGGTGTGTAAAATACACATATCAGATATCGTAACACTCCACCCTGTGTCTCAATAACATTTTGTGTATCACACACAATGGTGGTAGTGCACCTGAATGAGAGAAAAAAAACATAGATGCAGTGATGCAGTCGGACTGAAAACTGAACCTTTGGTTGAGTTAAACAACTGCACCTGCCACTTCATCATCCACGGTGACCAATAATGCAAGCAGGATAAAACATTTATTAGGTAAATAAACCCAAATAAACCCAAAGCACACAGTGGAGGACGTATTGATAGTAAATTTGCAGTGCCACATCAGAACTGTGAGCACACAGTCTTTGTGCTGGATGACTTACCTTGGCCTCCTCATTCACATCCCAGGTGAAGGACACGGCATTGTACGCGATTTCTTCAATATTCCCAATTGTGTTGAAGCTCTCTTTGTAGTCAGCTGTAGAGAGAACAGGAAAAGTCAGTTTTCGAACTTGCTGGAAATAAAACAAAGCAAACCAGGATATGTTGTGTTTTAGATACTAAGAGATACCACAACTGTGTAAACCAGTCTTGACCAGGATGCAATTCACCTGCAGACTGATGCTTGCAGCGGTAGAGGCGTACATTTTTATGCTGTATAATTACATTTTGGGAGTAATGTACAAACAGCACTGGCGAGTGTCGGAGAATGGCGACATTTAAACAATGTCTGCCAATGCAAGCGGTTTTAAGACTGATAAGCTGAGTGTACATAAAACAGCACCCTTCCACATTAGATAACTCTTATCTGTTTATGTAAACAAACATTTGCTTTTTTAGTAGCCGCTTGATGGTCATTTATGACCACTCACGCTTTAAGCATGCCTGTGATTCTGCCTAAACGCCTTTACTTTATAGATTTACGTTAAGGACGGGTGATCTCATAACCGTTTCAATGGCTGGAGTCAGCCTGTCTATGCTAGTTTAGCTATGGCTGTTAACTTGACATTCTTGACGGGTACTTTCTGAGTGTCTGTTTTGATGTCCACCAGGCTAAAAGTCTGGGCTGCCCCTCACTAAAGATTTTTCTAGTCAATTAATAGTTGTTCATTTAAGACATGGGCATAGAATACGTGGTTTTAATAAAACATAAATTCGTCCCCCACACGTTTTCGGGCAAGTGTGGTCACATAGAGGCTTTTAATGGCCAGTGTGTATAAATTTAGATTTAAATGCAAAGAGACAAGATAGTCTATGCATGACCTGACGTTTTATTCATATCCAGAATGAGGCGATGGGAACATCACGGAGCTCTAAACACTCTCATGCAATGTATGTTTCATTCATACTCGAAACAGGAGGGCGCTCTCGCACACAGAGTCCAAAACAGTCTCATAGAAGTAATAACTAGTGACATGCTAGGAAACCCGTACAAAGGCATACAGCTATCACTGTAGCTAAGTTGAATTAACTCAAAAATACTTTGCAGCTGGTTACCTTAATATTTTAAGTTGACTCAACTTTAAATTGTTTACAGTGTAGGGGGGCAGCCCTACTAAAATTATTAAATTACTTAGAAATCAAATAGCACCCATTTGCACAACTAGCTGCATGATTTAAGGTGTCATTCATTGTCGTACAACAGCTAACACACATGCTCATAATAGAAAAGGTGTGCTCGTCAATTGCGTTTTCAATGTTTGAAAGACTGTTGTGACTCTCAAAACAAAATATGTTCAAATCCTTAAGCCTAGGTATGAGTGGTAGTTTTTAGTGGTAATTTCCTATGTTAATTAGACTTTCTTTCTTCAGTTCCGAAGTTCTTTGTAATTTAATAAGCTGTTATTACATGGGTGTACATGTCTATATTAAGTAAACCCAACACCTGTATTACTTTGGGTAAACTTGTGGATTAAGAAGGCCGAAACCCTTCCCAATGGATCTCCTTTGGGTGGTTTACCAAGCACGCCCAACGATGCCTGTAAGAGAGCTCCCCCCGTTAAATAGCCCCATTCAAATCCCAGCTCTAGTGACATGGCCCCAAGCCGGAGGAACAATCCCGCCTCAACTGCTATTCAAATCCCAACTGTGCAGGTGTCAGGTTTCAGACACTGTCTCCTCTACTTGGCTTCAGCATACTGCCGTATACCATGTGCCCAAAGGTCTATCCACTTCGCCAATCTACCATCACTTTCTTCACAAAGCTCTCCTTGAAGTGCATCAACAAAACATTCCTCTAATTTTGCCCCATCTAAGAGAGCAGGGTTTAAGACAAAGATAGCTGCCATCAAGATTCAGATATTCCCTCAGGGTGCTCCCATGCTGTTAAAGTCTCAGGGCCAAATCTTGACAAAGGGCATAGCAGAGCGTCTGATTACTGGAGATGAGGGGAGGACAAGAAGAAACAGGCTCAGGATGACTGTTCTGTCAAGGTGTTACAAGACCGAGAATAAGACGTGAATTGTTTGGACTCATAGCTACCCCACGCCAGGTGGACTCCAACAATTTTAGGCCTGTATGGGTTGCTTGTCTTTTTTTTTTTTATTTAACTTGAATCAGAAGCTGGGCTAGTGATCTGAAGGTCACAAGTTCAAATCCCAGGTGGGGTGACTCATGGAGCTGGAGAATAACTGGGATCTCCTAACACCATTGCACCTTACTTAACCCCAACTTGCTCCAACACGACCAGCATTGTAATAAAGCATGCAGCTGTGGATAAACCTATTAAACTGCCTGTGTCATTGCTATCATATCCAACCAAACTGTATTCATGTAACCATAACTCTTCAACCAAAATAGCTCTTGACAGTAGGACAACATGCTCTTTTTAGCAATTCATGGCTCATTACGCTTATGTCCTGATTTCCCAAAGCAAATCGCATGGCAGCTTTTGGGAAGCACAAAAAGGAAGAATTTGAACAAAGAAATACAGAACGCAACAGGATAGAGAGTTTGGAGTGCAAAAAAATCACTAGAAAAACAAAGCACATGCTGAGTATACCCTTGAGTATACAGCAGAAGCGTGTACATTAATATACAGCATGTGTGTGTGCGTGCATGCATGCATTTGTGTGTGCGCAAAGAAGTCCCTTGAGTATACAGCAGAAGAGGCGATTGGGATCACTTTGTATTAAAACTTGGGAGGAGGAAGCAGGACTTTTCAGATCGGCATCTTAGCAAATGCTGTGTGTGTGTGCGTGCGTGCGTGCATGCGCTGTGCGTGTGTGTGTGTGTGTGTGTGTGTGTGTGTGTGTGTGTGTGTGTGTGTGTGTGTGTGTGTGTGTGTGTGTGTGTGTGTGTGTGTGTGTGTGTGTGTGTGTGTGTGTGTGTGTGTGTGTGTGTGTGTGTGTGTGTGTGTGTGTGTGTGTGTGTGTGTGTGTGTGTGTGTGTGTGTGTGCGTGCGTGTGTGTTCGTGTGTGTGTGTGTGTGTGTGTGTGTGTGTGTGTGTGTGTGTGTGTGTGTGTGTGTGTGTGTGTGTGTGTGTGTGTGTGTGTGTGTGTGTGTGTGTGTGTGTGTGTGTGTGTGTGTGTGTGTGTGTGTGTGTGTGTGTGTGTGTGTGTGCGTGTGTGTGTGTGTGCGTGTGTGTGTGTGTGCGTGTGTGTGTGTGTGTGTGTGTGTGGTGTGTGTGTGTGTGTGTGTGTGTGTGTGTGTGTGTGTGTGTGTGCTGCGTGCGTGCGTGCATGGGTGCGTGTGTGCGTGTGTGTGTGCGTGCGTGCGTGCGTGTGTGTGTGCGTGCGTGCATGCATGCATTTGTGTGTGCGCAAAGAAGTCCCTTGAGTAAAAACTGTGAAACTCAGTGTCACAAAGAGACTTATAAGAATATATTTATTATAGTTCAGTTTTCAAGTTTGAAGTTTTAGATTCTTTTGTTAATGTGTTGAATAAAATCTAGTAAACTCGACTTTTTGTGTACTCTATTTAATTTCTATTTACAAACTCTCAGCACACAGTAAAGCTCAATAACTGTAATTTATTGAAAGTCAATTGATTTCTGACTCCTTGCACATGAAGATATCATATTGTTTTATAATTTTACAGTAAAAAAAGTAATATATTTAAAATGTTTATTTCATGCTAAGTATAGTTAAAATCTATTAACATATTTGCTGACATATCGCTCAAGACTTACTGATATAAAAATTATTATTATTATTTGGAGAACTACTTGTGCACAATATACATTTCTTAATATTAAGCCTAAAATATGTTTTAATGTCACTATTGTTGAGGACTGTATGATCTTTGTATAATATCGGTCTTTAAATGCAAGATGTTTAAATTGTACCAAAAGTACACTTGCAATGGTTCCACTTCAGCACAATCAAATATACTTCAGTATATCTATATTTGGACCTCAGCACTATTTCTGCACAATTAAAGTGCATTAAATACAAAATTAGTTGTTACAATTTAGCAGACTTTAAGTATATCAGTTTAGTATACCAAAAGTACAACTGCAGGGTATTTTTATTAAGCACATAAATATGCAAATGTGTTTTGTAGTATACTTAGCATGAAATAAATTCATTTCAAATACATTTTAGCTTAGTTTATTGATTTATTGATCATAACTTTTTAAAGTCAGTTCGGATAAAAACACAGATTGGTCTAATTTGAATCTGAAAAGTTTGACTGATTACCGCTTGGTAAACTGCTAGTTACTATAACTATGTTGACTATGTTTATGCAGCTGGCCCCTGTATCTATCTGAAGAAAAAATATCAGAGTAAACTCTTCCGTTAAATTGTGTATAATCTGTGTGTAAAGCCATTTAGCAGCCAAGTACCCATTAGCTGAGCAGAGGGAAACCAGGAGGAACCAATCTCCTGAGAGCCCTGAGGGCTTCTGGGATGTAAGGCACCATCAGTCTTCAAACTAGTGGCGGATGCACAATGAACCATTTTAAAAACAAGAAGTACTTTCGACATAGGGCAATTCAGACCAAAGTGTGTTGAGTGGTAGCTTGGTTAATGATTTTTGGAGAAAAAAAAATGGATACATAATCTACATAAGTACAAGAACACAAATGCTTTTAGCTATGCAAACTCAATCTCACGCATCGCTGCATTCAAAAAATATTGACTCTTTCACGTCAACTACTGGCATGATGGAGCAACAGTTTGAAGATAATCTTGCTGCTGATATACTAATAGCTAGAGCAACCTGTCCTGTTTAATGCAGGGCTGTCCAATCCTTCACTTGGTGCCACTGTCCTGCAGAGCTTAGCTCCAATCCTTATTAATCACACCCAAACAAGCTAATTAAGGATTAATAAAAACTTCCAGGCAAGTGTGTTCCAGGCAAGGAGCAGGACTAACTTTCTGCAGATCTCATTTCCAACCCTGCTCTAACAGATCTGCCTGTTATTTTCTAATAGTTCTTATGCAGGATTAGACACCCCTGGGTCACATGCACTGGGGTAAATGGGCAATGCCTGGTCCAAGATCAAGCCTAAACTTTGACCTCAGTAATGGAGAAGAAACCTCACCAATGTCCAGAACCCTCTGCTTTGCCGTGTGCTGGCGAGAGTGCCAATACTTCCAGTACTTGAGCTGCTCATCGCGGTTCTTATCTTCACTGAATACAACCATGATGACACTCTGATAGAGGAAATAAGAGAAAGGAGGTTAACAGAGGTTATCACAATCCACTCAATTACTTCATGCCTGTTCAAAACCATCAAGAGCTGATTAGCATTGTTATTACCATAACAAGAATGGAAGATATAGTCACACATTAGGCCGTGTGTCCACCAAAGCATTTTTAGCCAGCTGAAAACACTAGACACTCTTGCTATGATATGGAATAATCGCAGAAGTAATGTGGCAGACGCATTGTGAATTAAATGTTACAAGCATTCTTTTTTTATCAATATTCATAGTGGTCTGGGAATCTCATCTGGTACAGACATGAATACTTAAAATAAATATTAACGTCTCCCCCATTGTTGTTTAGTTGAAGTAATGTGTGACAGTTGCTCGGTGTGGAATTAGTCCACGTTGGTGGACACATGGCCTTGCCATTCAAAAGTCTGGGATTGCTAAGATTTTTTAATAAAAGACTCAAAGTCTCACCAAAGATGCATTAATTTGACCAAAAAACACAGTAAACAGTATTATTGTGAAATATTATGTGTTTTTAAATAGAAATATTTTACATTACAATGAATTCTTGGCTTGCTGAATAAAATCATTAATTTCTTTAAAAAATCATACTGACCCCAAACGTTTGAACTGTTATTTTTAGTTTTATCTACAAATTCATTTAGACCTGTCAATCACTTAAAATATTTAATAGAAATGAATTACATATGCCAATTATTAATCAAAGCTCCCAAATTCAATGACATTACATTACACCATGTCAAGCTCCTTTGATTATCCGGTTTGACAGAAGAAAGCAGGCCTACACACTCACCCTTACTTTGCTGATGGGATGTCGGAGGCGTTTATTGGCACTTGTCTCATTCAGTGTAATAGCATAGAACTGGCCTTTGTTCAGGTAGGTCATAGGCCCTTCACCCTGCTTCTGCCGCAGCGACCTGCTGGCCTCGAGTGTGTACTGGAAGGTGTCTCTGTTGAACAGCGTGTTTTTCAGGTATGTGAGAGCTGATTCATCATAACACACAAGCCTAATGGTGTACACTACCAGTCAAAGGATTTTGAACAGTAAGATGTTTTTTTTTTAAGAATTCTCTTCTACTCATCAAGCCTGCATTTATTTGATCCAAAATACAGCAAAAGCAGTAATATTGTGAAATATTTTTTCTATATGAATATATTTTAAAATGTAATGTATTTCTGTGATGTAAAGCTGAATTTTCAGTTTCATTACTCCAGTCTTCAGTGTCACATGATCCTTCAGAAATCATTCTAATATGCTGATTTGCTCTTCAAGAAACATTTATTATTATTATTATTATCAATATTTAAAACAGTTGAGTATATTGTTTCTCTCAGGATTCTTTAATGAATAGAAAGATCCAAAGACCAGCATTTATCTAGTCTAAAAGTTATTTTAAATAGTAAAACTATCTCAAAGTTGTGCTGCTCTGGATCAAATAAATGCAGGCTTGGTGAGAAGAGACTTCTTTAAAAAAAAAAAAAATTTGACTGGCAGTGTACATTATTTCTATATAACTCACTTGGTTACAACAAACAAACAAACACTTACAACATCTCCGACTGGTCAAATATGAAGTCATCAGCTCCAAGCGATGATGACCGATACTTCTGCATCAAAGAAACAATCAGCCATTGATTAAATCCAAGTTTTATAACAAATGTTTCATAAGCGCCAAATATCAATCTGCTCTCACTTCATTGCTGTCTTCCTCATAGGTGCTATCTGGGCTACTCCGATGGTCATCCTTCCCGTATCCACTGTGACACACGGCCGAGGTGTCGAATGAGTGGGCCTGTTCACAGATGACCCGCATCGGTTCCTCTCCTTCTGTCCTGTAGTGAACCCCCGAAGCCATGAAAGCAGGAGTGTACACCTCAGCCTTCACCACCGCAGCGTTCCCGCTCTCTCCCGCAGACGCGCTGTACTGCTCCCGTTTGGTGTCCTGGTGATCCGTGGTGACCGACAGATTAACAGGCACTGATTTCAGGACCTGGACGTGATTATCCACTGTCTCCGGCTCCATTTGACTGCTATTTCCCACTGTAGTGTTTCTGATGCAGTGTGAAAGCATAAGAGATGAAAAGCTGAAATAAGTCAATTTATTCAACTCCATATTCACGACTGCTTAAATCATTTCACTGACCTCTTTTCTGGCTCTTCGGAAATTTCAACAGCTTTACTGATGGGCAAAACTCTCTTCTCTCTGGGCACCTGCAGAAGATAGTACATCAAAATACAGCAGCGCTGATGGTATCATAGGCACTGTTTAACTCATAATTGCTTGAATGGAGATTTATCACTACATGTAAATGTAAAACTTCCTGACTGTCTTCCGCCATGTAACTTCCATATCGGATCAGCATAATTTCATCATATCCTTACTGTGCTTGTATGTTATGTCTAATGAGGTGTAAGCTATAAAGTTGTACCTTGGTTGCACTGGCAATTATATAATTATGTTTTTATTCATTCGTCAAGAAATGGTGGATGAAAAAAGATGGAAAGTATAAGTGTAAAAGTAACCATGTGGCATGTTGACATCTCTAAACGTTGCTACATTCATTTTATGAAAATAAAATACCAAAAATAATAATTGCACTGGGACATAAATGCACTGAAAACTGCTATCATTATCAAAAACGTGCATCTTAAACAAGAATAAATCGTTATAAGGATGAACTGGATGGAATGGGTGGACTTTTCTGTCTGAACCTCACAAAAAAGCTGTCATATGAATTGAAATATAGTGCACAAGTTGCAAAAAATCATGGCATAGTTTATTACTGAATAAGCATATATGTTTTTGCATTCATTTTATTTTATTTAATCGTATTTTCAAAATGTATTCAAATGCATTTCAAAATGCATTCATTCAAATTCCAATTAAAAAGTTGGAACTGTGGAACAAGCAAAATTCAATTATTTAAGATGAATAAGACTGGTTTACATGTAATAAATTGGATTATTGATGAAAATTACACAAACTATTATTAGTTATTAGTACTATTACTTAATTCTCATTCTTATGCAACTCAATTATGCATGACTAGCATTTTATAGTTTATATGTTTATGTTAAAACTGTAATCCAAATGGATGGAAATTTTGTAGCTGCAGTTAAAATGCATAAATCTTTTTTGGCTATATAGTGCTTAAATTGTTATTTTCAGAGCTTGATGCTGTAGGCC
This sequence comes from Ptychobarbus kaznakovi, assembly GCA_027422405.1. Lineage (NCBI taxonomy): Eukaryota > Metazoa > Chordata > Actinopteri > Cypriniformes > Cyprinidae > Ptychobarbus > Ptychobarbus kaznakovi. The sequence continues at coordinate 21,874,114 of CM049802.1, read as the reverse complement.
CAGTTACTATCCACTTTCATTGTATAGAAAAGAGCAGCTTGGGCATTCTGCTGAACTTCTGTTTTTGTGTTCCACCGAAGAAAGAAAAGATTTGAACACATCAAGGTGAATAAATGATGACGTGACATGAACACATGATTAATGTGAAGACGGGTCTGATGTCCCTGACCTTGTAGTACTCATAGAGGAGCCCCAGGGCGGCAGCACTGTCTTCGTCTCCATTGATGCTCATCATGGCCTTGGTGGCCGCAGTAAGAGGATTCTCCAGGTAAGACCTCCAAGCCTCGTCCTCACTGGTGTAGGCCCGGCGTGAGTGGAAGGATGGCTCATTGGGCACCACTACAACCAGCCTCTTACTGGGACACAGACACAAAACATATATCAGCACACTAGCAAACAGAAACACAGACATAAATGATCGAACTGATAAAGCTTCATGTAAAAGCTCTATTTTGCATACTGATGAAAACAAACCTGCACACTGCACCTTTTGTGAGTGTGATGTATAGTGCATTGATGCCAGGCATATCTAACCAACCAAACACTGACAGAAGTTCTTCTGCATTTTACCGCCTGACAGACAATTTCAGCTACAATGCAGTGAGTGACACATGACATGAGGAAGTGCCACTGCTGGCTCTAGTCTCCCTGTTTGATATCATATGATATTGAATCTATATCTGGTTGCTTTCATTCTCCACAATCATGGACAAGATATTCAGCAACAACCTGTGGTCTCAAAATGTTTTTGGCCATACCTAAAAATAAATATACCATAACATTGGGGCCACAATAAAAATGTAATAGCACAAGAATTAGAAGTCTCTAAACATATAACATGTTTATTAAATGGTTATTCTCTATGCTTTTTAAAGTAATCTTAAATTTTCATCTGAACAGTTCTGAGACTGAATTATTAATTTTGTTTCTATTGTTATTTTTGTTTATTTTTTTCATATAAGATGTTTCTTGTCTATTTGTTAACTGGGATTAATGGACATTTGTTTGGTAACAAATCATGTTTTAATCATTTTTTTTTTTTTTTTTATTGAGTTAAAAATTCCTCCTCAGAATTGGCGCAGAAGGTTTCCAGTGACATTTATAATTCTGCAGATTTATAATCTATTGTTTTATGACATTTTTTAATAAAAACATCTAAAATATAGAATAAAAAATGAAATTGAGATGTGTCCCTTTGACTTTGAGTCTATTATTTGAATTTGTCTGTTATTGTGCAGTTATAAAGTAAGTTGTCAAAATGTCTTTACCCCAGTAATGGGTGAGAAATTTAAGATTTGAAATGTTGTGCTATAAACATACATGTATTCTCAGAATATAAAAGTAAATCTGTGTTGGATTCACTTTAGTTTACTGAAAATATTCTAAAAAATGAATTGTCCAAGTAGTGACTTCAGAACACAATATTCATGCATTGGTGAACACACGATGCATGTACTCCTCTTTCACTGGAAAAGAATGGTAAGAATACAGGTAAAGTGGCACAATTGAGCTTATCTTTAGCGTTATGTATATATATATAAAAAAAATCAGGATATGGGATGACATTAAATAGTGTCCTTAGAAATCATTTTTGTTATTTGGAATGCAGTGTAAAACAAGGAACATATTCTGAGGCAAATCATGTTAAGGTTACAAAGTAGCAAAATATTTAGTGACCTATATTCGGATCCTTTTTGTATTTAATATTTCTGTATAGTGTAGGGGATTTAGTATTTACTATAGTTTAGTGTGAGGAGCTAAATCACCTGAAACATATCTTTATGTATACATTTTCACAAAGTTTTCTACTTTACCTGCATTCCACCCTATTTAATTGGAATAGCTCATGAATTAAGTTTCATGTAAATCTTTGACACACATAATGTCTACGAGATGCAAGACCCATATTACGACCAACAGACAGCAATTCAGTCCATTTGCCTATTTTATAAACAAAAATGTATTTTAATCACCACAAACATAAGTAAACTGGCTGTTACTAAGAAGGACACAATCTATCTGAACACTGCATAGATTAAAACAATCGACCAAAAACAATCTTTTCAAACCTTACACAAGACTATTAAGACTAACTAATTTTATTAAAATTAAAACAAAAACGTAATATTGTGACGCTTCCAGGTTAGGATGATCGTCAACGATCTACAGATAAAAACAATAAAGAAATAATACAGCACATAAATAAATCAAATCTTTATTTTTAGTAAAAACCTGCCATGTGAGCAAATAAGCCTTTCACCTGAGGTGTAAATAAATAGGAATTAATTTCAGGTAGCTTATATTCAAGGTGTTTCCTCCGTGAAAAATGGCGTTTTGACCGCAAAGAAAAAACGTTCCTCGTGCCATGATTTTCATCAATAAAAACAACAAACCAGACAAAACCTGTATAATATAATACACCGTTAACGCAATTAATGCGACCATAAAACAAGGTTTTGAGAGTTTGGAGAAAATATGAAACTTTTCTGAAAGTACAAATGCAGAATGGCACTCGGTGACGTTCCGATACTTGAGTTGAGGTAAGAGAAGATCGTGTCGCAGTCCTGACTCTTACCTGTCTGTCTCCTGTGACATATTTCTGTTCCTCGGCGGTTCTTCCTTGTGAAACTGGACTTTCAAGTCGGTGCAGGTAACAGAAGACAGAGCGCGAGTGAGAGATGCCAGAACCCGGGCTACAGGTAAATCGACTTTTCCCTCTCTGCTTATTTCTCAAGGGCTGAAGGAGCAGGTAGGAAACACCTGAGCACCCCGTCCCGTCCTTCCCGAAGATTTCAACGTGTGATTAAACAAATTATAATCTGTATATTTTTAAATCTTTATAACACGTTAAATCTACTTTTATTATTTGTATTGTTTGCGTATAGACCTATAGGTAAACTTTGACGGCGTTTTTTTCTGTGTAAAGTATTTGGGTTCAAGTAGGGGCGTATCGGCGCTCTGATTGGTCGGGGTGCGAAAATGACGCTCGCTGATTGGCTGGCGCGTCAGAAGACAGGTTAGAAGACCCACCTCACCTGTAGCCATTTATTTGTACTAGAAATGAAGGGCAGAATGGTGAAAGCCACAAAAGTCTGGATTATTATTATTCAGGTGCAATGATAATATACTCTCCCAGAGAAGCTGGAAATCAAAAAGGTTTTCAATTCACAGTATAATTGTTTATATTAATATTATAAATTGCATGTTAATTGCATGCATTAATTGCATGTTAATATTATAAAGAGTGGTTCACGGGTTTACAGTTGTGTAATACCACAATAACACACATCCTATTTTAATTCTTAAGAAATTCAAATCATCAAGATCTGACATGCCCAGAAGTCAAATACTAGTCAGTCAATATTAGTTCCTTAAAAAGTTAGTTGCAATTTTGTGTGAGAAAAAAATAATCTGAGTGACGTTCCCCACATTTTCCCCACTGTAAAATGGACACTTTTGTTCCAAAGTGTCAGGTGTGAACATGTAGATACACAGTGACATCACTCGATGACAAAACATGGGAAATAAGAAACTACTCATATTGAAAACACAACAGAGAGTTTGCAACATTGATACCAAAGAAGATGTGAGGAGGGGTATTGTATTACCTAAATATTATTAGTGCTGTTCACTATTGCCCATACTATTATTATATTTTCTGACATAAAACTTGCAAACATGTTTCCACACGTTTGTGATATGAATACATAAAATTGTGCACATTTCTGAGGAAAGGAGTGATGACTTTTACTCAAGAAACATTTCTTATTATTATCAATGTTAAACTCCCCCCAAAAAATGTGTATTTCTAATGTTGAAAACAGTTGTGCTGCTTCATATTTTTGTATATTTTCATATTTTTGATTCATGTAACATCATACATGTCTTTACTGTCACTTTTGATCCATTTAATGCATCCTAGCCTTTGTTTCTCTTTCTTTTAATACTCACCCCAAATTTTGAACGGTAATGTATCACAGTTTCTACACAGCACAACTGTTTTCAACATTAATAATAATCAGAAATGTTACTTGAGCGTCAAATCAGCATATTATAATGCTTTCTGAAGCATCATGTGACACTGAAGACTGATGCTGAAAATTCAGCTTTGATCACAGGAACAAATTACATATTCACATAACATATGCAATAATGTTTCACAATAATGCAGTTTTTACAGCATTTTTTTTAATGAAGCCTTGGTGACCACTGCATACTCCTTTCAAAAACATTCAAAAATCTTAATTATTTTAAACGTTTGGCCACCAATATTTATTGAAATGCACACTATAGCCTGCTCATTGTTTCTGAGACTATACAGAGGGATCATGATAGTGAGGCACTATAGAGAGCATAATAACTTGTTTACCCAGAGTTATTGTCACCTTAATGAACCTATTGTGAGAGAATGTAATGTTTGCCATTACCCCTTCTAAACAAACCAATTTGCGGCAGCTTTGGTAAACCTCAGTTCACTGGAGTGTAAACACTGGGCATCCATTGGGCAAGCAAACACAGGCCTTTGTTTTGAGCATAGCTCAGCCATTCAAGAGAAGCAATAAAAAGCCTGGGTCAGAGACAATGGCTCCCAGCTTTAAGGAGAGGGGGTCAGATAGGGAAGGGGACTGGAGCAGTGGTGCCCGAATGAGTCTGATAACATCTGAAGACCCCTGGCCTGACCTCATGCTCTCTGGATGCTCACAAAGGACTACTGAGACTCCTGACTGTACATTGGGACAATTCTTTGTCATTTAACTGCAAGACTCTGTCAAAAGAGATGTGATAATAGTAGTTCTGAAATGTTATTAGACTGAACTATATGAAAGTAAACAGGAGGAATATTTACAGCATGTATGTGATATTTTAGCATTATTTCTATACTATTATTTCACTAATATTTTGAAGACAAAACCGAGACAATTTAGACATTTAATTAAAGTTAAATACATATTTAGAAACAAATAAAAATGACAAAAGCACATGACAAAATGACTCAAACTTAAACTACAGTTACAGGACATGGACAATGTCCAGGATATGTCCGGGAAAACGAGGACGTATGGTCACCTTAAAATTACTAAAATGAAAACTAAAATAAAATAAAAATTATGAAAGCTAAATAAATATATATTTTTAAACGAATAAAAATGACAAAAGCACATGACAAAATTACTCAAACTTAAACTAAAATTACAGGTCATGGACATGGACAAATATCCAGGAGATGGACTTGTGGTCCAAATATCAAAAAAGAGGACTTGTGGTCACCCTAAACCATGAAAATGGAAACTGAAATAAAAAAAATGATTAAAGCTAAAAATAAAAAAGATGATTTTAAATTTTTTTAATTTTCACCTTTACACAATTTTCTAAAATAATTTAGTATTTTTAGAAAGCTTTCGTTTTTAAGATAACAGTAACTACACTGCAATATAGCCTAAAGTTTACATTGATAAATACAATTTGAGCAGTGCACATCCATGCAAAAGTTGCCTGGGCTTTGCTATGCTAAATGCTAATTGCTAAATTGTGCTTTTTAACATTATTTGAGGTATCATTGATGTCCATAGCGCAAAGGTGCGAGATGAGTCATGTGCCAAAGTTTAATAGGTTTAGTGGTTAATACTAACCTTAAGTATGAGCAATAATAACAGTGATCCTTGACTTGGCAAACACCACTAATAAAATGTCTGTTGGAAACTTTAGCATGGGCTAAATAGCTATAATGTCAGATCAAGCATCACAGTAGATCCACTTAGACCATGTTTTTGATCTTGATATGAGTGTTTAGCATGTCTTCATGATTACAGACCATCTTTTTTAATCTCACTTTGAGAGCACCTGGTGTTTTCACTACTACCTGCAAATGAAGTTGCTAAATAAATACAGGTGGGGTCCTAAAAATGGTATTCTCTGAGCTTTGCCCAAAGGCTTATGGCTAATGTGGAAAAACCGCAACATTGCGAATAAGCCTGTCTCACCATGCCTGGACTGCCCACAGTAAAAGGACAGGATGTACAGAGAGCCAGAACGCAACAATAGGACTGGATTACAGACTGTATGTACACACAAGCGAAACCTATAGCAGCCAGGGCTCCTTGAAGACTACTTACGCAAGCGTTTGTAACACATAACAAAAGTCAAGGCCTTCAATTGAAACTTCTGCTAGTTTAATTCAGGGTACTATGTTTGTACTTAATAAATCTAAACATCCCAGCTGACCCTTGTGAAAAAAGTAGTGCACTAGAAGTGACTTCAAATGTTAAAAGTATATTTTTAAACTGAAATGAAATAAAAGGCACTTAAGTGTACTTAAAGAGAGACACTTGTTAACACACTTAAGTCAACTTTTAATAAGTGCACTTATGGATAATGTCAAATTAAAAGTTTTGCTTTGAAATATATTTTAAATCTTTATGTCTTTAATGAAGGACTCTTTTGATGTGTTGACTAACATACTAAAGCACATGTAAAGTACTTGATTGTAATTTTTGTGTGTTATTCAATATTAGATTTAATATATCATTTAATTTAATATATTTTAAAAGTACTAAATTGCAACTTTATCATTACAAACATATATAAATCCATGGCATACAAGTTTCATTAAATGCCATTAAAGTATATTTTAGTTTACCAGAAGTGCTTGTCAGTACATTAAGTAGTACTTTAACTATATTTAAATTACATCAAGAGTAATTGGAAAATAAAAAAATACTTAAGATATACTTAAGTCCTAAGTGGGTCAAAAACAATATTAAGTTTGATTAATTTAATATAATATATAATATAATATAATATAATATAATATAATATAATATAATATAATGTAATGAAATGTAATGTAATGTAATGTAATGTAATGTAATGTAATGTAATGTAATGTAATGTAATATAATATAAATATATGAAAATAAAAGATAAGATGAATTGGTTCCAGGGTCACAACTCATTAGTCATTAATTAAAGCAACTTCATTTTTTAATCTACTATTTGGTAATCAACTTATAAATTAGTTTATGCTACAAATTGTTAAGCTCTAACTCAGTCTGTTGCTGCATAGTTTCATTAGAAGTTGTCATAACTCAAAATGATTGCTTGTTATATAATGTGTGTGTGTGTATATATATACACGTATGTAATGATAAATTTAATTTAAACTATAATACTATTTTACTGAATTGTAAATAACATGCAATTTAGTATCCAAATACTTTGCAGTATTCCATACTTTGCTGTTGGTGTCTACATTAGTGCTTTGACAACTAAAGTTGTAACCTGACAGAGTGAGAGTGAGGCAGGCTCAGGCACGAAGTGTGCAGGGTGTCACGTTTTTTTTCTGTCCATCGCATTCCTCTGAAAGCACATGAAGGGCCGGCTATGAGAAGGACATGGAGGTATGCCGCATACCAGGGATTTCTGAGATGGGAATAGGACGCCTGTTAAGACCTGCCCGACTGCTGCCATGTACACATTTGGCTGGTTCGTCCCAGCATGCAGTGGGACTGTAGGAGCAGGAATGCAGTAGGCCCCGGACAGCTCCTGCACAGGTGTGCAATCAGCGCTCCGCCGGATTTTAGGGAGTGGTGGAGGGGACGTGCACATTCCAGTGGCCCTTAAAGGGACAGCCGCGTTTTCTCTTCACATGCCATGATGTCTTGACTCCAAACCTGTCCTTGGGAAGCTGCCGAACAGGTTGGGTGAAGGGGATGATTCTCTTTGCATCAGCACCATAAACCTGTCTCTGCGGCTCTGCAGTCAACAATGATGAATCTGTATTACACAGCGCTGTTCGTGGGCATTTGCATTGGCGGCAGCATGTCACGCTTCGGTTGTACTTCATAGGAAGCTCTCAGGAGAATGAGTCGATAACGTTTTTTTTTTTGTTTTGGCTTTGACAGACCTTATTAACAAAGAAGTGAGCAAACTTTTAAAACTTAGTATATTATGGATGTAACATAGCTAATGTAATGTTTTCAGACACTTCATTTAAATCAAATTAAATGTAGGCCTATTATACACTGTAAAAAATCTAAAGTTGAAAAAACTTACAAGTTTAAGGCAACCAGCTTAAGATTTTTTTTCAGTTTATGATTTATTCAGTTTATTTAACCAAAAGTTGAGGAAACTCAAAAATCTCCTGAAGCTGGTTGCTTTAAACCTTTACGTTTTCTCAAATTTATTTTAAATATATATTAAATGCAATTTTAGAATGTTTTTGGACCCACTTAAGCAGGACTTAATCTTCTTATGTAATTTCAGAATTACTTCTATTGTTTTTGACATATATGCTAAATGTACAAGCATTTATGATAAACTAAAATATACTTTAATGTAATTTCTATTGAAAACTGTATATCATTTATTTAAATATATTTGCATTTGCACATTTTTAAAGATACTATATACTAACTTTAAACATTGAAAAGCACACTATACAATTATGTTCAAATCATAATCATGTACTTTACATGTGCTTTAGTATGTTAGTCAACATATGTAAGTGCACACAAAAGCTTATTAAAACATAAAGTACTTTAGGATTTTTAATTTGACATTATTACAAAGTGCTCTTTTTAAAACATTACTTAAGTGTGTAAAGAAACAGTCAATACTCTCTCTTTAAGTTTAGTAAGTGGCCTTTTATTTCCTTAGTATTATATCATCTGCAAGTATATACTTGTGTATAGATTTCTGGTACACTACAAGTGTGCTTTCAATTTGTCACAAGGTTCACTGGTGCATTTGTCGGTACTTCTGCCATTGTGGTGAACGTGGAACCTGTCCGTTGACACATATTGTTTTCAATGTGGTTGGATGTCAGTGGAAAACAGAGGAAGTGACCGACAGAATGGATCAAACCAACTTCCTCTTGTGTCTTGCTCGGGTTCCTCCCCCACATCTGAGAATGTTTTGATGTGCTGAGCGCCTTTCATATTGAGAGATGCAATTAGTGTGCATTAAAACACATTTACGCACAAGAATTTCACCACAACTTTGTCTAGACTTGATCAAAGTTCTTAAGAGCAGGTAAGATATTATAGCTACTTATTGCAACTCGTGATACACCCAAAAGCGTGCACGGAATGACACGAGAAACAACTTTTTTTTACATGAATTTAATGCAATATTAAAGGAATAGTTCACCCAAAGATGAACATTTCTGTCATTATTTACTCGCCCTCATGTTGTTCCAAACCTGTATGACTTTCAGTCGTCTGCGGAGGGAAAAAAAGGACATACCATTGACTTCTGATTTATTTTTTGTGCATATGGCCTACTGCAAGTCCATTTTTGTCTGTTAATTGATAAAATCCCACAGACTCCCATATTTTTTGGTTCCCAAAAGAAAGTCCTTTTTTCTAGTGTGAACAACATTTAAAAAATCTAAAGAACATTTTTCCACTATAAAGAACTTCTTATGAATGGAAAGTCTCCTTGATTATTAAAGGTTCTTCTGTGGAACCATATAGATATCAATATATACTTTACTTTAAAAAACAAATACTCTCATAAAGTTTCCAGAACAAGAAACAACTTTCCTTAGTATAAAGAACATGTATTAATAATCTAAAGAACATTGTTTCACTACAAAGAATCTTTTGTGCAATAAAAAGATTCCATAGATGTTAAAAGTTCCAATGAAGAGCCTTTATTTAGAGTCAATTTATTTTCCATAGAGAAAATAATATACTGCGCTAGAGGTAAACCGCACAAAACACCCTAGCAACAAACACCCTTAATAAAATAAAATGGGATTAGATACATTTGTGTTGTTTAACATATTTAATTATTGCAGGCTTGCGTCATATTCCGAGTTTGTATTTCACTGTTTTAATTATTTTTGATGAATACTGAATACGTTTTTTTGCGAGTGGGATGAATTAATACACATTCACATTTAGTCTAGATTAGAACTACAGTAAGATCATGTTCACACAGGGCACTGTTGTCAATAAATGGGAAAACAAAGTAACTGGCGTTACTTTTTTGAAAAAGTAACAGATATTTTCCTGTAAATTAAAAAGTAATGCATTACTTTACTAGTTACTTGAAAAAAGTAATATTATTACGTAACTCGCGTTTTGTAATGCGTTACCCCCAACACTGGTGACTAATCTGTTTATACACCCAGAATGGCTTAATAAAGAAACACAGTGTCTAAAATGGGAATTTTCTGGGATGTCTGTGGAAAATCCTTCGTTTTACCAGGACAAAGACAGACTGATATAATCCTCGTGTTGCTATTGAGGGTCTGACACCTGTGAGATTTCCTTTCAGAAACCCTCAGGCAGGACATCTCCACCCAAACACGGTCGAAACTGCACCCAACATTCATGCAAAATTATGATGGGTGGTGTGTGATACAAAACTGATAAACACTATATATGTATATGTGTTTAAAAAACAGCTGGAGGGATCCTCATCGTCGTATACAGACATATGTCCTCATGGAGAATGTTTACTCAGAATCGTCTTTCTCGTGATGTGAAAAGAAACGAAACGTAACACCATTTACAAGAAACGTTCCTCACAATTTCAGAAAGAATAAAACATGACATGTACATATGTTTACTCACATTTTGCAGTCGTAGCCTTGAGCTATAGTCGAGTGGGGGTGTTTTGCATATTCAGACGTGCAGTAGCACGGAAGGCTAATGAATTTCCTTCTCGACGTTTTCTTTCTTTGAGCTGGAGCTGAAAATGTTTGCGTTTATCTATTGGTTGAAGCACAACTTATATTTGTTCTAACGTGTGTTCGGCTGCTTTCAGTTTCATTAAATTCAAGTAGAAATTATATTTTTATGTCAATATTTCATACATGTGTGTAGGTTTATAACAGTGGAGAAAAGAAAGGAATGTTTAACCAAAAATAAAAGTTGTGTTATCACATGCCTTCATGCCACTAAAGTGTTATTTAGTGTTGTGTCCCCATTCGCTATATAGCCTACTACATGGCATAAAAAACGCAGTTCAGAATGTATCTCTTTCTTTCCACAGAATTAAGACATTCATATTCAATACTATTCCTTTGAATTCAATATATACACAAACATTCAGATTTAACTTATAACTGCACTATAATAATATTATCTTGTCAGTATTAAAATATCTATTGAATGGATGCTTCCATGTTGAGCTTACTGAGCTTTTACTTTCCCTTGTGCTTAACTTGTCATTTAGTTGATAGTGAGGTGAGAGAGGCCAAAGGGTTATTGAAGATTAATACTGCCACCTACTGGTAGAGACAAAAAATGGACTTCGTGTGTGAAAAATATCGTCACTCTGAAATATGGAACTGAACTAGCTATTAAAACACAATAAAAGCAACAAAATGCTTGTTTTTGTGCTTTAATTATATTAAATTTTAACATAATTGTTATTACAATAAAATAAATACATAAATAATATAATAAACCGTGTATGATTTAATGTTAATTTGTTTTACTGTATTGTATTGTATCTTTGTCAGATACAAAAACATGTCAGATAAAACATGCAAAAATATAGTTCATCCATGCTTTTTCTCTGTTATGGACTAATTTTGTTTTATGTCAAGATGCTGTTTGTAAAACAGTTTTTTTACATTAATGCTTCAATTTAACCTTTACAAGAAAAGTATCTGGCCAGGATACGTTTTGGATGATTATTAGTGCAATAATTACAAGCAGTGCAATAATAATTAATTCCAGGGTGTACAAGTGATTGCTTTCAGTTAGAATAAATACTGGAATAAGCAGCTTAAAATTGCAGTTATATAATTAAATATGAGATTCTAGTATGTGAAAAATGATCGGGGAGAATGGGTTTAAACAACTGTTCTGTTTTATTTCTTCAATGTGTGTTAATAATTAAATGGCTTTCTCCGTGTTTTTATTCTGGTGTAATTTATTATCCAGGCCCTAGGTGGCGCTGTTGACGTGTTGTTTCTCTTAGCGCTGCTCCGGACGGACCAATCAGAGTCGTCTGTGATCGTTAGATTTGACATTTCCTTCCTCAACCTGTACCATGATTGTAGATGAACAAATTCAGAGTTATAGGATAAGTTTTGAGTTGTCAAAACCAAACCAATCCAATCTGGCCTTTGTTGGTACCATGAAGCTGATCTTGCTCTGTCAACTCAGGCTTGATCCTGAGTTAATATGCGTGCATATGAATGTGTGACATCAGCGGTGAACAGCCAATCACAACACAGAGCAAGTGTGATTCACTTCTCGCGAGAGAGCCAGCGAGATTCAGAACTCTTTTGTTAAAGGTTAAGAGATTAAAGAATATGAGAAATGTAATCACTTTCCACTGAAGTACTTGTCCATGAAAGAGGACAACTAAAGGGAATGATCGTGCTCTATCTGTGCAGTCACAAGTGAAACTTGTGAAGTTACTTTTTATAGTTGATGATATATATAGTGATAGAGACTCAAACATGTAAGGTCACATGTAGCCATTTTTAAAGTGTTATCTATTGATTCAACCACTTATTTATATTACATATGGTCTGTATATATTAATATTAATTTAAAATAAATGCTTTATAATAATTGCTTAACTAAAAGTGCTTGTGTGTGATGTAGTAATAATAATATAAATCATATTATAATTATATAAATCATATGGAAATTGTAATTATCATTAAAGCCAGACAATTTAGTTGTATTTGTATTTATTTATTTTTAAGGTACTTCATAATGACATTTAATTTGTAGGAAGAGAAACTGAGGGAGTGACTTGTTTTGTATCAGACATGAGTCAATTTGCTCACATCTGATTGGTCAAATTTCAGTTTAAGCTCTCTATCTGGTCTCTAGCCTGCCCCTGAGCAGGTTAGCCGTGGAGTGTAAGTTACTATGGCAATGAACACAGCTAAAAGCCAAGCCACTTTCATGGTACCTAAAACACGGGATTGTGCAAACTAAACTGAAACTTACCTGGCTAGCCAGCTAATCCGGCTTCATGGTACAGGCCCCTGGTGTGCTGTTTACACCGCTTGGTAACTTAAAAGTTTTATACTAAAACATAAAAATGATTGTCAGCTAGAGAGCGTTTCTGACTATTTGTTTTGTTTTCTAATTAATGCCCAAATATTTTATAACAAGTACAAAACTTCATAATATCAAGAACAATAGAGGACAATATCTCAAAAATAATATGAGGAAGAAAGTAAAACACACAAGCTAATAATAATAATTAAGTAAATAACATAACAATGAGAGGGAAAATTATACAAGGTTAAACATTGACAGCACTTTTTGATTTTTGAATGATTTTTTGTTTTTGTGCCCATCAAAGACAAAACGCAAGAATTAATCAACCAGAATTTTTTTTACAGTATTGCATTCTCCCAAAAATGTACATTTGTGAATAGAAAATTTGTCAAGTATAATAAAAAGATTAACAATATATTGAATACGGGTGTTAGAGTTATAATACAATAATATATAAGTGTTAATACATATTCTGACTTTTGTTTAGTTTAGTTTTTTTCTGAGAGGCTACCACTGTTGTTGTTGTTGTGTTTGTTGTTGATGTTGATGTTGATGTTGTTGTTGTTGTTGTTTGTTGTTGATGATGATGATGATGTTGTTGTTGTTGTTGTTGTTGTAAGAATTCTTACTTACAATCTTCCACAGAGATATATGTGATTTCTCAACACAGTTATTTTAGTCATATCTTCTAGGTAGTTCCATGTGAGGTAGATTTTATATGTGTTGTGAAAATAATTCGCCCACAGTGCCTTCAAGTTTTGGTATATTGGTGAATATAATTTACTCATTATATATGGAACATTCTTTATTCACAAATGGGCAGTGAAGTATTTTACTAATTTTAAAATAGAAATAGTATTGTCCACTTTAAAATAAATAAGAAATAAATGTACTCTTTGAATAATTTGTAGCCTATTTATTTGTAGCTTTACGGACATGTGATTTTCTTATTGCTTTCCCTATTTAATGTATTTCATTTGTTATTGTTTTCGTTTATTATTGTGTTTTTATGTCATTTATATGCTATTGCCCTTGTATGTTCCTTGTTCTAAGAACTGCAATTTTAAAAACAGTACCTTCAAGACAATCACATAGGAAGCGTACATATATATGTTTACATATCTATTATATTTTATTATGATCTATTACATGTATTATCTATGGGCAGGTTCCATCTTGCTCTCGTGTAACGTGCGGAGCGCATGCGGCTCTCTAGCGCTCGGCGCCGCTGTGGTCAGTGCAGGAACTACAGGAGACGCGCTCTGGGAAGAGCACAGCTGTCAGCAGCGTGCGGGAGTACACTTAACAAGCTCAGAGCTGCCAGGGGATCAAAACCTGTTCGCCGGGTATGCCCAAAACACTTAGTTATAGATATAAAAGAACACATAGTTGTAATTTATCAACCCGTATTCACGTGGTTTGCGGGAATGTTGATGTGTTGACAGGTCTGGTTTTGTTAGTGTGCTTAGCATGCTAACTGGCTAACCATATGGTGTTGTTAACTAAGCCCAGTATGCTTACTTCCTAATCTACGTAAGATCTAAGTCTGAAAGCATGCGAGGTTTTACATATTTTAAATTTAGTTTTCAGCTCCTTTTAAAACTCTGGTTATCGACATACATCGATGGTGTAGTGTCAAATAGTGCTAGCTATCGAGCTAATGTGCTAACGAACCTTAATGTACATTGACAGCTAGCTCACAAACAGCTAACTTTGAACATTAAAACACTCCCTTATTGTTTGCTATTATATTATTCTTTATTTAGAAAGTATAACATACTGTAATTCCTGTTAACTGGAGATATTATTCTACTGCAATATTCATATGTAGCAGCTTGTGTCTTCTGATCACTCTGTGGTTTCTGTATCAAGCAACAACATCAGCTGCCTGACATTGTTATTGTTTTAAACTAAGCCAAAGGCAGAACATGGTGTACAGTACACACTTAGTGTTAGTTAAGCCTCATATACCCTCGATAGGACAAGACACAGTCCTGTTGGAGTTTTATCTGACTGAATTTTTATTATCACAATAAATGATGTGGAGTTTGTTTTTTTGATAGATAATCAGCACACAAGCACTCCGATATCATGATGAGGTTTTGCAGTTGATTCTGTGTCTTGATAGCCGTGTTTGTAAATCCATGACTCTTACTTCACTCTCTGTATGTTGTTGACGTCAGTTTGTCTTCCATCTAACAGCATGGCTCGTGGACACCAGAAAATCCAGTCTCAGCAGAAAAACGCCAAGAAGCAGGCAGAGATCAAGAAATCCAAAGGCCACGACCAGAAGACCGCGGCGAAAGTGGCGCTGGTGTTCAAATGTGGCGTCTGCAGGGTCAGTGGTAATTATAGCCAGTTATTTTTACCCCAACAGATCATCCTTAGATGTTCTTTTCAACCAAGTTTCAATACCCACGTATGACAGATTACACTTTTTATGCTTTTTGAACTTAATTGTATACACTTTGGACATTTTCTGAACACGGCCCAAAGAAAGGAACCCATGTTTTCCCTGAATGCTGTCGATATAAAGTTGATTTTATTATAAATGGGTGTGTGTAGACAATGAATGTGTTGGGAAATTTTGTTCTCAAGCTGCAACATGTTTCTGACTATGAAAGTTAATCACTGTAGGTAAAAAAATCTGACTTACTAACAAGACAAGACACCTTCTACCAATTATCAGTAACTGAGAGCCACACATGAGATTCATGGGCACAAAACATCTTAAAATCACCATCAGATGATGTTGGCAACCCATTTTACCTGTAGGTTTGTTTTTTTCGTCTGGATACAATGGATAGCTCTACACATGCTTTTGTTGCTGATGTTAAAGCAAACCATTCCCCAAACTGACATAGGCTACTCCCAGAAAAGACACTTGGGAAACAGAAACAGAAGCCATTCTCCTCATTAGAAGTAGGGATGCATCGATCTGATACTCTGGATCGGTATCGGCTCCGATCCGGTCATTTTCTGCGGATCGGGTATCGGTCAGACGAGATGTTGTGCGTAAACTATTCTGTGCTGTTGTTAAGCCCCACGGAAACCACATAAACATCATAAAGCACCATAAAGTGTTTGTGCATTATATTTCAAGTGTTCTGAAGCTGTTCCATAGTTTAATCCGAGGTACAGATGAATATTTAAGTCGTTAAATTCAAGTTCACATAAACTTGTCTCTCCGCTGCGTCTGTCTGTCTGTCATCCTCCATTCAGCATTCAAACAGCGCGTTGCGTTCGGTTACTACAGTTAAACTCTCTTCAAGAGTGCACAGTCACTGAGGTTTAAAACTGTTAAAAGAAAAGGCTCAATAAACTAATGGCACAGATTTAATACAGTACTTATCAATATGTCTTCCCCTGTACTTTTCTTTTCTATGTGGACTCAGAGGGCTGTGCAGCCTGCGTGCTGTGACTCCGTGTTTCAAGAGCATCATTCTGCGCACGGGATGTGCATTGCACCGCGCTGTATTGAGCCTTTTGTTTTACAATACTTTAGCGCAATGAAATATAATAATAGTCTTTCTTGTTCTGTCCTATCTATCATATATTGCTGCCTTATTACTGTGCTATACATGTAAAAAAAATATATATATTTTATTTTATAGTATATATTTTATATGTAAATGTATTGCTTGTTTTTTCATGAAAGTATTTTACAATACAAAGAGCAATGTGTGACATTTTACCAGATTTAGTCGTACACTTTTTCACTTTTATTCGTAAATAAAAATCTTTCACTAGGTTTTATAAAACTATTGTGCACCCATGATTTTTCTAGAGTATCTTTTGCTGCTGAATTATCCACTACACTAGTTTATAATAGTGTTTTTGTCAAAGATTATGATTATATATATATTTTATTTGTTATTATATATATATTTATATATTTAAGTTTATTTCACAAAAATATAAGTTAAGACTGTTAAGACTATGACTGAATAAAATATAAGGCAAGGCTGTTAAATAGCAGTCCCAAACTCATTTTTGTTAATACAATTAAGTTGGTATGAGCCACCACATTCATTTAAACATATAGCCTACAAAATGACACACAGTGAAAATAACATGATATTTCTGGGTTATGAAAACAACCAAGGTGACTGTTAATGAAACGTGGAAACTGCTCCTGAATAGAATGAATATCATACCGTCACTCAAATCCTTCCCAGCTAACACACGCAGTACAGTTATGTGATTTATTTGGTACTGTACTTTTATTTCACGTGTTGCATGCTCGTAGTGTCTGCGCTTTAGTGAAGTGATGTACAGCGCGGCGCCGCGTTCACGCGTGCTATAGAAGAGTGCGCGCTACCAGCACACTATAACATCTGACAGGACAGGTAGTTCGTTTTTTTCTGAGGTGAGAGACTTTTTATTTCATAACGTGTTACGAAAATAACGATAGAAAAATGACACTGACATTAAACCTGTCAACATCTCATCTGACCGCAGATACTGAATCGGGACAGCGCATTTTTCTCAGGTACTCTTTCTTTACATATACCGCATCTGAGTCAGATGATCTGACAGGAGTGACAACAGCTTTCATGCACGTCTTTTAAAATAAAAGTCTCGCATCAGAAAAGCTTTTAGAATTACGTTTTTTGTTGATGTCGTTTCTTTGGCTGTAACCAATCTGCGACCCAATCAGAACGGTCTCGAGACCCACTTTTGGGCTGCATACCCAGCACTTTTGACCGACCAGTTGAGAAACACTGTAATAGATTGTGTTTAACACACAGAAGAGTGACGATCGGGTCAACACAGAGAAGTATAGAAATTCTAAGTTACATTTAAAAAAAAAACTGCATGAGATTGGATCGGTATCGGGCTGATCCTCAGAATTCGCTGTATCGGACCGGTTCTGAAAAAATGGTATTGTTGCATCCCTAATTAGAAGTCAGTGTATTTTAAGGTAAAACCAACTTGCATTCAGTTTATTGAAGCTGTGGTCACATTAGAGAAAAGTCCATTGTCTATTGTCAGTCGAGTAGTGATGTATGAAGCACAGCTCACAAAGAAGTCATCATCAAAGCAGGCAGCTATCTGTTGGGTAATGCAGTGAATTGACATGACCAACTTGAACCTGTTGTGAAATTTGTGTGGGGAAATCTTTAGTGAAATTCTTCATTGCCTGGATTCCTATTCAAATAATAGTTTTTCCCTGTGAAAATTGGCAGACAATGGTAAATGTGACCGCATCTTTATAATACTTATGTGTATTTTAGGGATGCACATTTATGACTAAACAAATAATCATGCTTATTTTACCTATAATCACAGTTATTAAATAGGATTATCCTCATTTGAAGAATTCATTTTTATATTGCAATAGAATTTTGTTTTGTCATGTAAGCAAGATATTAAGAGAAAGTCAACTCGCATACAGTGTTTATTTTATCTCATCTAGTTTCCTGATTTATTATATTTACCATATACAATTAAAACACTCATTATGAATACTTAAAAGCTTCTCTTGATCATGGTAAGTTAACTTTGCAATAATCCTTCAATAATATTATATATCAGTGGGTACGGAAAGTTTAACCTTAAAACCTTTGTTATATTGCACCATTTGCTATCATTTAAGTTCTTTTTTTTTCCCATTAATGTAAGAGCTATTACAAAACAGAATGTGACATTTTTGCGATTTATTAAAAAAGAAAAACTAACATAGAAATGCTGTCAACATCGCATACAAAATGTAACGTTTATACTCCGTGTATCTCATCTAGTTTGCCTGACTTTTATTAGTATTTCACCATATACAACCTTTTCTGTAAATACACTCTCTACATTATGAAATACTGGTAAAAGCTTCTCTCAAAAGCAAAAAAATGAAATTCCTGAAATTAATTACAATGTTCCAAATTGTTAGCATTTTTTTAAATGAAAAGAAGACTTTATATTGTAGCTCAAGCGGCTTCGTGAAGGAACATAGACTGGCTGTTACCCATTTGGGTTAACTTTGCAATAATGACACTGTTGGTGAACTGTATTTTATATTATATATAAATATATTTAATAATAATAATATTATATATATATTTAATATATAAACATAACATATTTTTCTTAAATGTATACATGCATGTGTTTGTATTTATATATTCATAATAATAAATATACACTATATATACAGGTGCTGGTCATATAATTAGAATATCATCAAAAAGTTGATTTATTTCACAAATTCCATTCAAAAAGTGAAACTTGTATAATGTATACATTCATTCCACACAGACTGATATATTTCAAGTGTTTATTTCTTTTAATTTTGATGATTATAAGTGACAACTAATGAAAACCCCAAATTCAGTATCTCAGAAAATTAGAATATTGTGAAAAGGTTCAATATTGAAGACACCTGGTGCCACACTCTAATCAGCTAATTAACTCAAAACACCTGCAAAGGCCTTTAAATGGTCTCTCAGTCTAGTTCTGTAGGCTACACAATCATGGGGAAGACTGCTGACTTGACAGTTGTCCAAAAGACGACCATTGACACCTTGCACAAGGAGGGCAAGACACAAAAGGTCATTGCAAAAGAGGCTGGCTGTTCACAGAGCTCTGTGTCCAAGCACATTAATAGAGAGGCGAAGGGAAGGAAAAGATGTGGTAGAAAAAAGTGTACAAGCAATAGGGATAACCGCACCCTGGACAGGATTGTGAAAAAAAAACCCATTCAAAAATGTGGGGGAGATTCACAAAGAGTGGACTGCAGCTGGAGTCAGTGCTTCAAGAACCACTACGCACAGACGTATGCAAGACATGGGTTTCAGCTGTCGCATTCCTTGTGTCAAGCCACTCTTGAACAACAGACAGCGTCAGAAGCGTCTCGCCTGGGCTAAAGACAAAAAGGACTGGACTGCTGCTGAGTGGTCCAAAGTTATGTTCTCTGATGAAAGTAAATTTTGCATTTCCTTTGGAAATCAGGGTCCCAGAGTCTGGAGGAAGAGAGGAGAGGCACAGAATTCACGTTGCTTGAGGTCCAGTGTAAAGTTTCCACAGTCAGTGATGGTTTGGGGTGCCATGTCATCTGCTGGTGTTGGTCCACTGTGTTTTCTGAGGTCCAAGGTCAACACAGCCGTATACCAGGAAGTTTTAGAGCACTTCATGCTTCCTGCTGCTGACCAACTTTATGGAGATGCAGATTTCATTTTCCAACAGGACTTGGCACCTGCACACAGTGCCAAAGCTACCGGTACCTGGTTTAAGGACCATGGTATCCCTGTTCTTAATTGGCCAGCAAACTCGCCTGACCTTAACCCCATAGAAAATCTATGGGGTATTGTGAAGAGGAAGATGCGATATGCCAGACCCAACAATGCAGAAGAGCTGAAGGCCACTATCAGAGCAACCTGGGCTCTCATAACACCTGAGCAGTGCCACAGACTGATCGACTCCATGCCACGCCGCATTGCTGCAGTAATTCAGGCAAAAGAAGCCCCAACTAAGTATTGAGTGCTGTACATGCTCATACTTTTCATGTTCATACTTTTCAGTTGGCCAAGATTTCTAAAAATCCTTTCTTTGTATTGGTCTTAAGTAATATTCAAATTTTCTGAGATACTGAATTTGGGGTTTTCATTAGTTGTCAGTTATAATCATCAAAATTAAAAGAAATAAACACTTGAAATATATCAGTCTGTGTGGAATGAATGTATACATTATACAAGTTTCACTTTTTGAATGGAATTAGTGAAATAAATCAACTTTTTGATGATATTCTAATTATATGACCAGCACCTGTATATGTATATATATATATATATATATACAGTACAAACTCATATTATGTAAACAAAAACTTTTATTTTGGATGTGATTAATCGTGATTAATTGTTTGACAGCACAAATACATATATACACTCACTGGCCACTTTATTAGGTACACCTTGCTAGTACCGGGTTGGACCCCCTTTGCCTTCAGAACTGCCTTAATTCTTCGTGGCATAGATTCAACAAGGTGTTGGAAACTTTTCTCATTCGAGATTTTGGTCTATTTTGACATGATAGCATCACGCAGTTGCTGCAGATTTGTTGGCTGCACATTAGGGCTGAAACGATTAGTCGACATTATCGACAACGTTGCCAATAAAAAATTGCAGACAAATATTTTTGTTGTCCACTGCATGTAAGTTCAACTTTAAAAAAAAACATGTTATTACTAGATTAAGAAATTAGCTTGCTAGCGAACATGCATATTAACAGCGTAAACATGAACCTTGCGATCATATGATTAAATGTTAATAAATTAGGTGCATCAGCAATGATACATCTTCGAGTATAAAGCGGCTCTGACAGAAAGGTTGCATGTGCCCTGACAGAGACAGTTTTGAGCTATGTGCTCTTTTCCTAAATGGATAACTTACATTTCACAGGTAAATTCTCCATCTGTAAATGTTAGAAAGCCATGGAAATATTTCCATTTTGCGGTCAGAACTCCCACAGACTTGGTTCTGAACGCGCGCCAAACAGACAGAGCGCAATGAAATAGGAGCGCAACAACTTAAATATAAATTTAGCTGGAATGTTTGTAGTTGGACATTTCCAGCACCCGTAAACCTACAAGCTCTTCTCCTTCTAAGTGTATTTGTAGCTCCTGAGTTTGCAAGCACTCAGGACGGCGAACTACAGACAGAGGTAAAGTGACTAATGGTAGTAATCAAAATAGCCTTTCATTCACTGGGCACCAATCTCCCAGGACCTAGTGGGACATTCCTAGTCTTGAGAAAGGCCCAGCAGGTTGTTCCTTTTTTACCACAGGAGCTTTTTTTTTTTTTTTTTTTTAGCACATAAACTGTCTGGTTTAACTTTCAGAAGCTACGGAGGGTAGTAAAATCTTTGGTACAACCCTCCCATTCCAAGAACTTTTTCCAGAGTGAGCAAAAGAGCTTTTAGATAGCAATGTTAGAAGCTCTGAGCACCAGAACGACCAGACACAGGAACAGTTTCTTCCCCCAACCAATCCATCTCATAATGTGATTTTTAACCCTTTTTGCACATTATATAGTGTTTTTGCCAATTTTGTATATTGCCTATTTGTATATTGTTATTTTGTTGTCTGTGTCCTGTCCCGTTGCTGTCATTCTGTTACTGTGGAGCTTTGTCACTTTAACAAATTCCTTGTATTTAAACATACCTGGCCAATAATCATTCATTCTGATATACAATGGTTAATACATATTTGTTTAATCCAAATACAGATATATATACCGTATGGCGCAAATCAGCCAAAAAATACCGAGATATGAATTTTTGCTCATATTGCCCAGTCCTACTTGGAAGAAATGTGCATTTAGTAATATTTAGCTCGATGCGCCCTCCTGTGGCCTCAGGGGAGAAGTGAAAGGCTTTTTTCCCCTAACTGAATTTATGCCTTTTAAATGCGAATATAATTCAAATTTTGATAATATTTTAGTAAAAAATTAGAATTTTTTAGGCTGCCAATTTGACAGCCCTAGTGGCCACCATTATTTTCCAGCACTGCCTTAACCCTCTTGGGCATGGAGTTCACCAGAGCTTCACAGGTTGCCACTGGAGTCCTCTTC
The DNA here is from genome assembly GCA_027422405.1 of Ptychobarbus kaznakovi. NCBI lineage: Eukaryota > Metazoa > Chordata > Actinopteri > Cypriniformes > Cyprinidae > Ptychobarbus > Ptychobarbus kaznakovi. The sequence continues at coordinate 21,851,568 of CM049802.1, read as the reverse complement.
CACTCCTCCATGACGACATCACGGAGCTGGTGGATGTTAGAGACCTTGCGCTCCTCCACCTTCTGTTTGAGGATGCCCAAAAGATGCTCAATAGAGTTTAGGTCTGGAGACATGCTTGGCCAGTCCATTACCTTTACACTTAACTTCTTTAGCAAGGCAGTGGTCATTATCATGTTTGAATACTGCCCTGCAGCCCAGTCTCCGAAGGGAGGGGATCATGCTCTGCTTCAGTAAGTCACAGTACATGTTGGCATTCATGGTTCCCTCAATGAACTGTAGCTCCCCAGTGCTGGCAGCACTCATGCAGCCCCAGACCACGACACTCCCACCACCATGCTTGACTGTAGGCAAGACTCACTTGTCTTTGTACTCCTCACCTGGTTGCCGCCACACACGCTTGACCCCATCTGAACCAAATAAGTTAATCTTGGTCTCATCAAACTTTTTGTGGCTTTCTTGTGCATCATCTTTAGAAGAGGCTTCCTTCTGGGATGACAGCCATGCAGACCAATTTGATGCAGTGTGCGGCGTATGGTCTGAGCACTGACAGGCTGACCCCCCACCCCTTCAACCTCTGCAGAAATGCTGGCAGCACTCATACGTCTATTTCCCAAATACAACTTCTGGATATGACGCTGAGCACGTGCACTCAATTTCTTTGGTCGGCCATGGCGAGGCCTGTTCTGAGTAGAACCTGTCCTGTTAAACCACTGTATGGTCTTGGTCACCGTACTGCTGCTCAGTTATGTGCTTTATAAATACTAATAAACAACGAGTTAGTTTTACTGAAGTTATACTCTGTGTGTGGTGTGTGTGTGTGTGTGTGTGTGTGTGTGTGTGATGTGTGTGGTGTGTGTGTGTGTGTGTGTGTGTGTGTGTGTGTGTGTGTGTGTGTGTGTGTGTGTGTGTGTGTGTGTGTGTGTGTGTGTGTGTGTGTGTGTGTGTGTGTGTGTGTGTGTGTGTGTGTAAGTATAAATGTATCTGTTGAAAAGCTATGAGTGGTGGATTTAAAATGTTGACATCTGGCTAATCTAAGCGATGCAAGATAACAGAAATGAACAATGTTTGCAGGATAAAATAACAATATTGCAAATGATTAATCTTAATTAATCAAGAGAAGTGGATATTGTGACAACCCTAATGTAGTTAATGTGATTTTGGTCACCCATAATCCTTCAGGAATTAATTGGTTTGTACAAAGTGTTTGTTTCATACCAAAATGAAGCCAGACCTGGATTCCTTGAGCCAGAGCATGTAAACTAAACCATGAAACCTTTCTGTTTTACAGTCGCAAATGCCAGATCCCAAGACCTTCAAGCAGCATTTTGAGAGCAAGCACCCCAAGAACCCTCTTCCCCCAGAGCTGGAGGGCGTGGAGGCGTGAACGGCCGGACACCAGAGGTTGATTGTATAAAACATCACAATAAGAGTCCTGATCTCAAATTTTATTCAGGAGGACAGGATCAGCGCTCTTACCTGAGTTTTATACACGCATCTTCCCCTTGACTGTAGACTTGAATCCCGTGGATCAAAGACTGATGATGATTAGCTTCCCTCTCAACACTGTTTCAGAGCACTTGCCTTGGCTACGATCAGATCAGTGTATTACCTCAACCTGCACTCACACGCTTTCTTTTCCCATCTTACTTGTGTAATTTAATAGATTGAGAGGTATTAGAACACTACCAGTGATCGTCAGTTGATCATCAGTATCAGAAATGTGATAGTTACGGACATAATTGTCTGCTTTTGCTTGGTAGATAAGTCATAGATGAGTGCAAATGGACAATGGGAGCGGTTTACCACTACTTGACCTTTAGCCTGGGCAAAAACTTTCATTTTGATTTTTTTTTTGTACTTTATTTTTCTCATTTACTAATTTTGCTTTCCACCGATCAGTCTCTTTTAGTCCAAAACTAACTGGTTCTGTACACTGAAACTGGAATCTGATGTGTTTCTGTAAACCACTGGATGTGCCCGAGGTTACTGTATTCTTAATTTAATGTTGCTGCAAAAGTAATTTCTCTTTGGAATTATCTCAAACAATATTGCCTCAATGTTTGATATTCCTGCTCAAGCCGCCTGGTTTCCACACCAATGTAATATATCTCTTTAATAAAATGTTTTACTTTACGACGTTGTGAGGCATGTCTTCAACACAACTGGTAAGAAACCCGAGTCTAAAAACTTGATCTAAATATACTTTCAATGTGTGAATGGAAAAACAATTGACAGTGGCAACAAGGAACAGTGTTTCATGGGCAGTTATTAAGCATCATCATTGGTAAAAACACAGCAGGTCAGTAATCGCAGCAGGAGCAAATCGGGCTCTGCCTGTTTTACCTAGTACTGGAGCTCTGTAATGTCAACTGATATTTAAACTGGTTTTACATTAGCTCAATGTATGCAGATTTGCACAATGATTGTTCATTACTGTTGGTATTAACTAAAACTATTAGTAATTATTTTTGTTAATTGGAGCAAAGGTCAAATAACATAAATATTAGATGGAATATTTAAATTTAAAAGTTAGAACCGTTGCTTTAGCAACTAACTGAAATAAGTAAGTTTTAACCCTTGTGCTGTGCTGAGAGTCCTTCACCTATTTTGGTGTTACTTGTCAAAAATGATCGGATTTTTAAATATTACTTTATTAGTTACGTTAATCTCTCATTATGCTATATTATTGCCAAAAATGTGTTTAATCTTTTTTTATCAACTTTTCTTTTATTTAGCGAAAAGTTTGTAATTATTTTTGGGAACTGATTGTAGCTTATTTTATGGATAATTTTGTGGATGTATTTTTAGGTGCAGAAATTTCTATGTAGGTTTTTGTAAAATCCCCCCAAAAGTACAAAAATATCAGTTGAAAGTAAAAAACTTTTTTCAATATTTTTGGGGAAGTTGTTATACCCTCCATTAGCAAAGTCATGTGATAACATTAACTATTATTTTCGGGAAAAATGTAATCCTTTCTGGGACACAATGACTGAAACACACAAAAAAAATATATAAAATAAAATATTATATATATCCATATATACACTCACACACTAATAAAAATGACTAAAATCACACAAAAACGTATTAATATTAAATATAAAATATTTCATATTTAATACATATAAAATATACTATATATAAAATATAAACGCTAGTTCAAAATATATTAATAAATACTATAATATACTATATAATTGTATAGCCTACTATACATATTAAAATAACACTAGTACTTTTCACATTTAAATCTAAACCACTTTGTAACTGTAGTATCTTTATTTTAGTAATAATTTGAATGTTTTATTATGAATTAAGGGGAAAGAAAAAAATAGTTAAAGGAATACTGTTCAATCACCACAGGAATTAGTCATTGCTTCTGTCCTGAACTCAGGCATTCAACCACAGGGTGCTTGTATCAGATTTAGATAATGCTACTTTTCCCAGAGCCAATCCCTGTTTGTCCCAGTCTCATTCGGGAGATCGCAGACAGTCAGTGGACCAACAGGAAGTTGCCCTGCAGGTTGAGATGAGTCAGGACTGCTGACACACCCTTCAATAAAGCATTCTGACGAAGAGACTTGACGAGAGACGGGTGCATCTAAAAAAAAAATTGAATATGGTGAAAGCTTTCATATATTTTATATTATTACATGTAAAGTAAAACACTTCAAATGTTTTTTTGTTTTAATTTTGATGATTAGAGCTTACAGCTTATGAAAGTAAAAAAAATCAGTATCTCAAAATATTAGAATATTTACATTTGAGTTTCAATAAATGACCATCCATACAGTATATATTCTGGGTATCTCTTGTTCTTTGAAACCACAATAATGGGGAAGACTGCTGACTTGGTAATGATCCAGAAGACGATCATTGACACCCTCCACAAAGAGGGTAAGCCACAGAGGGTCATTACTGAAAGGTGTGGCTGTTCAAGGAGTGCTGTATCAAAGCATATTAATACAAAGTTGACTGGAAAGAAGAAATTGGGTAGGAAAATGTGCACAAGCAACAGGGATGACCGCAAGCTTTAGAATACTGTCAAGCAAAGCCGATTCAAACACCTGGGAGAGCTTCACAAGGAGTGAACTGAAGCTGGAGTCAGTGCTTCAAGAGTCACCACCCTCAGACATCTTCAGGAAAAGGGCTACCAAGCCACTTCTGAAACAGAAACATTATCAGAAGCATCTTACCTGGGCTAAGGAGAAAAATAACTTGACTGTTGCTCAGTGGTCCAAAGTCCTCTTTTCAGATGAAAGTAAATTTTGCATTTCATTTGGAAATCAAGGTCCCAGAGTCTGGAGAAAGAGTGGAGAGGCACAGAATCCATGTTGCTTGAAGTACAGTGTGAAGTTTCCACAGTCAGTGATGATTTGGGCTGCCATGTTATCTGCTGGTGTTGGTCCACTGTGTTTTCTGAAGTCCACAGTCAACGCAGCCATCTACCAGGAAATTTTAGAGCACTTCATACTTCCTTCTGCTGACAAGCTTTATGGAGATGCTGATTTCATTTTCCAGCAGGACTTGGCACCTGCCCACACTGCCAAATGTACCAAAAGCTGGTTCAATGGCCATGGTGTTACTGTGCTTGATTGGCCAGCAAACTCACCTGACCTGAACCCCATAGAGAATCTATGGTGTATTGTCAAGAGGAAGATGAGAGACACCAGACCCAACAATGCAGATGAGCTGAAGGCCGCTATCAAAGCAACCTGGGCTTCCATTACACCTGAGCAGTGCCACAGGCTGATTGCCTCCATGCCACGCCTCATTGATGCAGTAATTCATGCAAAAGGAGGCCCAACCAAGTATTGAGTGCATAGAAATGAACATAATTTTCAGAAGCCTGACATTTCTGTTTAAAATATACATTTTTTATTTGATATTATGTAATATTCTAATTGTCTGAGACACTGAATTTTGGGTTTTCATTATCTGTAAGCCATAATCATCAACATTTCAAGAAATAAAGGCTTGAAATATTTCACTCTGTGTAATGAATCTATATAATATTTGGGTTTCACTTTCTCAAATGAGTGACAAAAAATATTGACCTTTTCCATGTTATTACATTTTTTTTAGATGCACCTGTAAATAGGACAATACAAAATACTTCAGATCACTCACCGGAAATGATTACCCCACAAATAGGGTAAAATACCACCTGAAACTCTTAAAACATAGTTTGTAATTATAAATAGATTTTTATAAGAATGAAATGAATATAAATTCACACGATTATTGTGACACAATTCTGAAAAGATCAAGACCTTTAAGGCAGTGGTTTTCAATCCCTGGTCCTGGGGACCCACGGCTCTGCACATTTTTCATGTCTCCCTTATTTATCACACCTGATACAGATCATCAGCTCATTAGAAGAGAGATCCATGAACTGCACTGTGTGTCAGATAAGAGATACATACAAAATGTGCAGAGCGGTGGGTCCCCAGGACCAGGATTGAAAACCACTGCTTTAAGGTGTGACGAGCCCAAAATCACAATTTTAAAGGTGGGACTTAATGTTCTGTTTAAATTAAACTAGGTTAAGTAATAGTTTATCAAATCTAGTTGTCATAACAAACAACTCCGGATTTGTGCATCTTAAGCATATTCATGTAAAAAAAAGAAATCATCTTCAGTTTCTCAAATGCAGTTTTTCTGTTTCTTTGTTGGCTGTGTGTAACTGCATATTACAATGAATTGTACCTGGATTGAGCTGATTTGTGTGAATGACCTCTAATCTGTGTCATCAATGACTCACCGACAGGCCCGGAGTGGCCATCGGGAGAACCGGGAGAATTCCCGGTGGGCCGCTCTGCCCCGTCATAAATTGGGCCGGCAGACTCGCCTGCTTTTTTTTTTTTTTTTTTTTACATACACATAATAACGTATATGTGTTTAAGTTATCGTGTGACTGATAACTAAGCTAATAACACTATGTAACAGGGTTGGTAGATACGGGAAGGAAGGAGGCGGGAACCGGCGAACATTCAAAGACATTTAATGCACAAATAAACAAACACAACAGAAAAGCGGCAGCCCCTCACGGACGACTGCCGCACACAAAACATAAACTAAAACTCCAGGCCTGGTCCTCTCTCGTCTTCCACTGTCGTCACTCCTCCTTTTATTCCTTCCGTAGCTCCTCCGTGGGACTCGAGACCGGTGAGTGGCGCAGGTGTCATTCATCAGCATTTACTCCACCGGCCTCGCTCCGTTCCCACGGCTCTCGGCCCCGCCCCACTCGCGGCAGGCGAGACTGCGCTCTACGGTTACGATCTGTCATGAAGTGACATAAAATAACACAACTCGCAGGCTCACTGGTCGATGGTACTCTCTCGAACGACGGTCACTCCTCCTTGCTTATTGGCAGCAGGCTTTGATAGCTCCTTCCGTGGGACTCGGGAGACTTGCTGGAGCACCGCGTCAGCAGCGAACAGCGTGTGTTTTGGCATGTAACATCATTTAAAAGACATTTAATACGCAAATAAACAAACACAACAGAAAAGCGGCAGCCCCTCACGGACGACTGCCGCACACAAAACATAAACTAAAACTCCAGGCCTGGTCCTCTCTCGTCTTCCACTGTCGTCACTCCTCCTTTTATTCCTTCCGTAGCTCCTCCGTGGGACTCGAGACCGGTGAGTGGCGCAGGTGTCATTCATCAGCATTTACTCCACCGGCCTCGCTCCGTTCCCACGGCTCTCGGCCCCGCCCCACTCGCCACACACTAGATTTGAATTTATCATTAAAATGTGACGTTTTCTGTTGTCAGAGCGCGCGCGCACTCTCTCTCTTCCTCTACACAAGCGCGTGTCCCAGGTCGTTGCCATGGAGACAAACCGAAACCATTAATGCTGTGGTGTGAGTTAGCGAGAGTGCGCTAATCGCGGGAAGAATAAAATGGATAGTAAAAAAAAAGATTCCTAGAGGAGCTGAAAAAGCCAGGTTAAAAAAGAAAGGCATAGGAGGATGATGCGGCCAAAAGTGCCAAACTGACAAATATTTTTTCAAGAAGACAAACGAGCACACGTGAACTGGCGACTCAAGGTAACCTACAGTGACTAGCAACATTTACAGTTATGCATTTGGCAAACGCTTTTATCCAAAGTGACTTACATTGAAGGATTTTTTTTTCTATTGATTGTCTGTAATGTAATTGATTTTAGCCTGTTGACTTATTTTAAATATTATTGTGGTTTAATAAAGATAAGCCTGATGCTGAGGGAAGTGAGAAGAAGAAAGAGACAGGGACAGAGAAATTGATCTTCAGTGAGACAACAGCAGCCAGGCAGAAGGTCCCTGACAAACATACCAAACTGACAGATATTTGTTCAAGACAAACAAGCACACAGGAACTGGCGACTCAAGGTACAGTGCCTATAGTCAAAAACTATAGAACAATGAGACAGTAATAAACAAAGTTGCAGAAACCAGTGCACTGCTTAGGCGGTTGTTGATGCTGTAAGGCTTTGCCATTTTCAGCTCTGAGTGTAAACCAAAACTTGGGAAGAATGGTAGAAGGCCTTTCTTTTTCTTTCTTTCTTTCTTTCTTTCTTTCTTTCTTTCTTTTTCGAGATGCTTACTGATTTTCCATTTAGTTATTAATGACTGCTTGGCAGCTTTCAATTTAGAAATGAACTTTTTTAAATAATGTTACAGTTGTATCTTTTGTAGCAGAAATGTTTCATATAGTTTATTTCATTTATTTTATTTATTACATTGACATGGATATAAAAAACAATAGAGTGCAAAAAGTATATTTCTTACTGCATAACTTTATTTTTGTTTGAATGCAAACCATTATTTTCATAATGTAACAGTTGGACACTTTGTTGCAGAAAACTCAGTATGTGATTTGTTATTGATATTTATGGCCATATTTACATTATTCAGATTTTTTTATTGAAACATGTCAATTAAGAAACAGATCTGTCATTTATCCAGATTCCACCACGGTGGGAGGGGGTTGGATGGGGATTGGTGGTGGGCTGGTCTTGAGCATTACACTCCCGGGCTGAAAATGGATCCCACTCCGGCCCTGCTCACCGATGACAATGATGGTGAATCGGCGCTGAGCAGGTTGAGGTAGGTGTGGCTGCGGGTGGGGTAAAAATCCATCTTTATATGTCAAAATCTTACGTTTGAGAAAGTATAACTTAATGAGCAACAACAATTATCACTAGAGAGTCACATTATAGCAATTACATAAATGATTTAGCATCGAAAACCATACCAACAGGATCAAGATCTTGCAATGCTGGTATGACTGTACCCATAAATTGGGTTGTAACACCTTAACGCCGTTCCAACGAGAAAATGTGACCCTGTTAAAAATTAGCACATGTTCTCTTTATGGAGCTCGATGGGAGATAATTGAGATTCAGCTTTTATTAGTATCTGGTTCCTCTGCTCCAGTTTAGAGGCCGAGCTGTTCTCTGACGCCGTGTGTTCTTCAGACCATGCAGCTGAGCAGACAATATTGTCTTCCTTGCTCTTTCATCATCTTTGTGCGTGATGATTTGTTATCTTTTTGTTTTTGTTGACTGCATCTATACAAAAAGTGACGTATCACACATTGATGTATCATTGTCAACTATTGTGCAACATTATGACAAACCCTATTACAGTGAAACTGAGCAAGACAATTATGCAATATGTCAAACGTTAAATAAATCTAAACAGAGCAATGCATCCGTTTCATTAATACATTGATGCATGGCATCCACCGGTGAACGTTAGTCATTTATTATAAAAAAAACAGTATGAAAAATATAGAAAAAGGGGGAATAAAGAAATAATGGTATGGTTTTCTAATAATTGATTTTACTATCATTATTTTGTAATGTTATTATTCACTACCCTTTTTTGTGGTTGTTGTTGTTGTTGGGCTTTTTTGGTTCAGAGTTGCTGTTTGTGTAGAATGAGTACATATACATGTTATCAATCATTCTTCAATTATTCTATATCTGTAATTGCATGGTGTAACCTGCTGAGGTGAAAAAAATCATAATAAATTGGAAAAAAAACAATAATAATGGGAATTATTATTAATAATTATTACATTTGAATTAAATATTAATATAAAATATAGTATTAAAATTAAACAAATAAAACAATTTAACTAATAAAATAAATCATTTCATTGTGATCTAATTAATGTGTAGGAATGCATAAATTACATTAACCCTATGAAGCCTGCTGACTATCATTTGTAATATGTGAATACCCAAAGGCCTAAATTATCACCATGATCAAAGCTTTGCTGAAAATCGTGTTGTACACATCTACTACATGCCTTCTGATTGCTTAATAATTCATACATTATTAGCAAATAAAAGGCATTTTATTGTCATTAAAAAACACGTGCTTTTTAAGTCTTTACTGGTTTACATAAAGTAAAAGTAAGAATGTTTTTATATTATTAGCAATATTTCAAGATGAACGCTAACTGGACTTACTTGATTATCCATACATCATTTTTTTCGTAATCAGAAATCATATTTTGATGAACGTTTATTTGTTCATCTCTCACTCAATCATCATTGCATTACATTACATGTTTCCCCCCTCATAATAAATGCTACAGAGCTTTGATCACAAAACATCTTACCAAGACATTACTGACAGCTGATATTAATATTATTTTCATGTAAGTAGCCAGTCTCATTGATCATACACAATCTATCAAGATTTCATCTTACTTTTTGACGTCTGCACCTCAGAATAAAAGTGAGGTGTATTTCTCCACGCGCATGAGCTCCTTATTCTCACTCAATTATATTCTCAGGAGGTTTTATAAGTAGATTTTTCTGACCGTCAGGCTTTACAGGGTTAAAATCATTCTCATTAGATTCACCGGAATCAAACGCGCTATCCTCGCAGCGCACGCCAATCAAAACCCCGGTTGCCTAGACAGCGGTTGACGTCACGGCCCCTGCTCAAGCAGTGCGTTAGTGGGAGGGAAACCCCGTGGATCGCAGAGGAACGCTGCGCCGCGCGCCTCAGTCGCAGTCAGAGAGGCAGCTGAGCCGTACAGAAGGAGACCGCTTTCATTCACAGGTAAGCTTACTTTCGTTTCATTCAACTCTTCAGTGCGCTGTTGTATGCATAATAACCGCATTTCTTTGTTTCGTGTCTGCTCGTTTTAACTAAACCGTTTCGTTTATATCGTTCGAAATTGTTCGTAATACGCGCTTGCTTTAGGGATGCTTCAAAGCTTTTTTGCTTGAGAAATGCCTCTATGACGGCTGGGTTCAGCACGGATACTATCAGAATGAAAAGTTTAACTTCTAAAACGAAGCTTGTGCTGTTATTTGACTTAATAAACGCTGTTTTCCGCGTTTGAGCTCCTCGTAGTGCTTCAACCGTTTCAGCTTTCCAGACAACGGAAGGATGAATCCTCCTTTACCGCACGCAAATATCGCTTCGTCTGTCTTTATTGGTCTGTTATTGAGAATATAAGTGTGAAAATGTGATTTATCGCATTCAAGCTTGGTCTTAGAGGAAATCTGGCTAACGTTAGCCAGATCATATCGGGCACATTAGGCAAAAAGTAGGGCGTTTACCTCACTGCTTTACTAACGTTACTGTGGAGTTCCTGTCAGTTGAAGGTAGCGACAGTGCGTGTCTTTATGAATTTGCTTATGGAAACGAATGGGTGTTTTGGTCTTTGTCAGCACAATGTAATATATTCTCATTGTCTAAAAGGCTGTTGTTGGATTAAATGGGGGCAAACGAGCTGCCCGGTTCAGCGTAGTTTCGTATTGAGACAAAGCGGACTCTAGGAAGGTAACGTAAACGTCAGGTAAAGAGCGAAACGCGCGAGCGCAGGACGGGAGGAGTTCCCACGCATAAATTCCCGGATGGACCGCGATCAGACAGGATTTCAACCCTTTTTGATATATGGTGTGTCTTGTTTAAACATTGTTCGCTGCTTGCTGTTGGGCTGCTGTGTAGACTGGGCGTGGTCGGCGAAGGCACGTCCGCATTTTTGGCCATTTTCACTCCTTTTCTGTCATATCACATGTGAAATGCATTGTAAAAAAATTACGGCAGAGGACCACAAAAAAACTGGTAGCTGTGGTAAAAATACGGTAGCAACATTAATGTTTTACGGATTTATCTTGCATTTAAAAATCGTATTTTTTAACTGATATAATGTTAAAATACCAACCTATTGATTATTGAAATACTGATATCTGTCTAGTATGTTTGTGATGCACTGATGACCACCAAAAAAGCAGGTGGCGATGAGAAAGTAACATGATGACCCAAAGCTGAGAAGGAAAATACTAATATTTATAAAAGGCGCAGTGTCATTCACTCAAACACTAAACACTGACTGTCATGGTGTAATAAGCATGAAACTGAGATAATACAATAAACATTATATTTGCTATAATTAAAATGTATTATAAGGTAATCACAGTGGTACTGGTATTCGAACTTGGTTGCGTGTGAAATTGAAAATAAAATGTATATATTATTTATTAAACTTTTGTGTTGTATTGTCTGATTTAGGGTTTTAGTAGTTAAATCGGCTACTTTGTCTGTTTTTGCTTTGCGAATTAGTTCCAAGTGAAGTCGAATCAAATTCAAGCAATAAAACTGGCAAGGCCTGTTCACACCTATACTCTTATTAATGCACCTATCAATCTAATTCTATAAGAATAGAATAACAACTTAATAGTAACAACACGGATGGTTCAAGGATAGGTCTATTATATATAGTTATATAGGTCTAGTTGAAATATAGTTGTTGTTTTTTTCAGCTGATGAACCATAAATACAATGAATCGCAGAATCCACAGACGTTGCAGATCTCGAGCATTTGAAGTTACAGACAACAAAACTGCAGTGCGCTTATAATAAAAAGTGTTAATATCCATCAGTGTGGAATATTTATCTTTGTAACTATTATTGAAGACATGTTTGCAACAAGGATAACCATAATGCTAACCATGAAGTTTGTAATAATCATAACTATAAAGTTTAATAATTGTTTTAATTCCATGAGTTTAGGGAAGAGACCAAAATCGTTTATTTTCAATGAGAGTTGATAAGAGTGTGTATGTGATGTAACAAAGTTGAGTTTAACTTTGTGGATGAACAGTGATGCATTGTGGCTATTGCCAATGAGAGTTGAGAAAGTGTAGCCATTTTACCATATTTACACTAGAACTGCAACTAATCATTGTTTTGCTAATCGATTAATCTAAAAAGATAAGGATAAAGTAATTGGATTAAAAAAGATTCCTTTTCATTATTCGTTATTTTTAGTCGTTTCATCTGGACCAATATTGTCTTCCAAACGAAGTGTAAATTGAAGGCTATGAAAATAAATGTACATTTATACCCCATTACAACAGCCCGTTTACATTTTCAGCTTTAATAAAGTAAAATCCTAGTGTTATATGTAGTACTTCAAACCGACATTTAATACTTCCAATAAAACATGTTTAGTGTTACAAACTTTGCACTCTTCTTTTGTTGTACTCCATCTGTTTGACATGCATTCAGCTCCGGCACTCATTTAGTGACGTTTAACAGAGACTCGCTTGCTCTCAGGACCAGCTTTTGCAAAACAAATCCTTGTGACAATCTAACATTTATAGATGCGGCTGTAACTGTTGTAAGATATAAAGTAATGCACTCGCTGAGAAATCTATCAAACTCTGTAAATCTACTCCGATCAGATTTGAATTTTTCCTCTCTTAAGTTCAAAAAACCATTACAGATTCAACATAATATGAGTTTTCTATATGTTTTCAGCGCATTATTGCTTCTATTTGATTGATCTTTAGCTAGATTTAATTGTCTAATTGAGATCTCTAATTAGCAAAGCATTTAGTACACCACAAATTATAAATTTGCATACTAATTAATCTTTCTGGGATGATGTAACTGAAATTCTGTAGTGTTTTAATTTTTTTAATGGTCTAATTGAGATCTCCTGTAGAACCTAGCAGCCATGGACAAGAGCCAACATGTGCAGAGGGCCAAACTGGCGGAGCAAGCCGAACGCTACGATGACATGGCCGACTCCATGAAGAAAGTGACTGAGCTTGGAGAGGAGCTGACCGATGAGGAGAGAAACCTGCTCTCTGTGGCCTACAAGAATGTTGTGGGTGCCCGCCGGTCCGCCTGGAGGGTGGTGTCCAGCATCGAGCAGAAGACCGAAGGCAGTGACAAACAGCAGATGGCTAAAGAGTACCGTGAGAAGATTGAGACTGAGCTGAAGTCCATCTGCAAAGATGTTCTGGTGAGCTTCGAAAGGGAAAGAACCGCTGATAGGGATCATAAGCAGGCAGAGCTTCACATTTTAATTGGGATGTGGTGAATAATGTCCTGTCAGCAAGGTGTTTATTTTTGTTTTTACCCAGAGCTAGGGTCAAGAATAAATAACTGGGGCCAGATTCATGAAACGTTTTTAAGAATAAAGTTCTTCTTAATAGTTTTTTTCTTATTATTTTTGGTCTTTGAAGTGTTTTTCGTTAAGTTGATCAGCAAGTCAATCAAGTCGAATCGCCGTACAGTATGAAAAAAAATACGGTATTTGTAAGAAAATATGAGAAATTCTTAGGATTTTAAGAGTTGCACTCAGGAACATTTGTACAACTTTTTGGGAATGTATTTATTTCGGCATGAAACAAAAGTTGCAATCGTCTTTACTCTATTGTGACGTATAATCCGAGTGAAAGAGCTTCTCAAATAAGACAAAAATGTAGAGCAGGACTTGAGTTTTGTCCATTGGGAATTGATTGGATCATTGTCGTTTGCTACTGCTGTGATCTCATGTGAATGACAGGATGTCCCGCCCTCTTGCTGGTGAGTGAACATGCCATCAGAGACAAGATGCTGTTTCAAGAAGAATAGGAAGTTATGTTTATTCAAGATTACAAAGGCACATTAATTAAAAAATAATATTTGATTAATAAAAATAAGAATTGTTAATTTAGATTTCATTGTGACTTTATATTTTCATGAATCCAGCCCCTGGTTCTTATTCAGAACTAGTTCCAATTTGTATAAAATCTAGAACCAACTGATTTTCATAATTTATTACTGAAGCGCTGTCCTCTTGTAAGATATTGTCGCAGGACTTCAGCCAGTGAGTCAGTAGCTAGAGGTCATTGTTTTTTTCCCAAAACTGTATCTAGATAAGCAAAACAATAGTCCTTGTTTGAACAGTCACCAAATCGGCTCTTCCTCTGAAGTGGTTTTGGATACAGAGTTTTTTTCTTTCAGGAAACGAGGTGAGACTTAGTGTGTGCAAAATAAGGCTGTAATGAATCAGACCGGGCCATTGCCTCTCCTTGTACTGGGCTTGTTTTAGTTGGATTGCTGCCTGAGACGTCTTAAACGGTGGCACATGGAATGTTATGCTTTGCGTTTATGACATTCCTTACATTTTCCAGATGTTATTTAGACTGCATCCAGAATAATGTGATGTTTAATCTGGCATTAGGAGGGTAATTGGTTGAAGTTGGCCTCTGCAAAGAAAACAAGCTGGACATTACGTCTTACATCCCCTCAACAACTTTTGACATGAACAATGTGTCAAACCAATAAGATGATGCGATAAAGCGCCTTGTTAATGTCATGAGGTTTAAGGTGCATTCGCCGGTAGTCCTGATATTCCTCACCAATTTAAGTTGACAAAATAGAAATGACCATTCTCATCGAAATGAAATGAAATGGAGTGAATTGCAAAATGAAAAGCTATTCACATCAAGTTTGAATATGTGCTTGGAGAATATTTAAAAGAGTGTAATCAAGGACGAAAGACAAGTCAGTAAAGCTGTACATAAATGTTGGTTATGAATCAGTTTATAAAGAAGAAATATTGTCTGTGAATATACTACTGGCCAGTCACTTTTTCAGTGTTTTAAAAATGCAGGAAATTATACAGAAAGTGTAGAACAAACCTTGATTGGCCGGTGTTTGCTGTCGAGTTATCTGAGCAGCTATGAGGCTTGATGTGTTTCCATAAAAATTTAAATCTTTATAGACAAGTTATGGAAATTTCTTGGGCATAAAGTGTTTTTACCCACACATTTCTCACACAGTAACGTGTGAGAAACATTACTATTTTGGACTGTTTACATCCATGTGTCTCTTCCGCAGCATCTCCTGGACAAGTTTCTGATCCGCAGCACTTCTCCAGCAGAGAGCCAGGTGTTCTACCTGAAGATGAAGGGAGACTATTACCGCTACCTGGCTGAGGTCGCCACAGGAGACGAGAAAACCGGTGAGCTTCTCCTAAATGACATTTATATGAGATTTATTGAAAATGCACATTTTTCTTTTTTTAATATCCTTTATTTTAATTTGAGAAACATCTATATGTTAGCCGGTCTTAGGTGTTCAGCGTGGTGCCTCTGAGTTGAAGGCTTTACATGTGTCTGCTGTCTGCTGTGCAGCCACACCTCCATCACACACTTGCAGATTTTTTTGGTTCGATAGCTACCAGTGGAACAGGTCTTTACTTGTGCTTCCACACCCTTAATGGCTCATTTGTTGAGGGCTGATTATTCTTTTAAAACAGAAATGGTTTCCTAATCCCCCAAAGTCTGTTTTATTCTTTCCCTAAATATTTTTTTTTCTCTTGATTGTTTTAAGGGTTAAATAAAATTGATAAATTAAAAGTATATCTTAATTAATTAATCATGAAACATATACTTAATAACAACATTTTTAACAAGTTCAACAAAAACTATTTTTTTAGGATTCTTTTAAATGTTTTATTTATTCACTCAAATATATGTGGATTCTGCTTTAATGGTGTAATTAAATTGCAATGATCAAAAAGCATGTCTAATATTTGTTTTATTTATTTTGGAAAATCTGTTTTAATTTTTGGATTTATGGTTTGATACAAAAAAAAATATCGGTGGTAATCAAATGATGGCATAAAACATTAACAATTTAATAAATATTTGACATTGTAATTAAATGAAAATGTAAGTTCTTTTTATTTTTTAACCCAAAAAAGTGCAGCACAATAGAGGTTTACTGTTAAAATTAAAGTAGAGAAGAAAAATTGTGATATGCATTAAAAACAATTTAATGATTTTTAATAATACATTATTATTGTTATAACTTTAAGCAGGTTAAAAGTACTTCCGCAAAACATCTTGCATAAACAATGCAAAATAAAAAAACATGGCACACACAGTGTTGTATAAAATACTGAATACTTCTTGGTATCAAATTAAATGCATATAATTAACTTTGTCAATGTTCTTTTACTTTACTTTGTTTGTGTATTTTTTTTATAGAATTTGTTTACAGATTGTCTCAGAATTTGGCTAAATGAGCATCATGTTAATGCTTATTTTAAAAAGCATGCCAGTATTGCTTGAAATACTGCTCAGATTGACAGCCCACTAGGCTTTGGCACAGAGCAATAATGTTCACATGAAAAATCTTACATAACTGTAAATATAACTCTTGTGATTTTAATGTTGTTTTATTTGTTTGCTTGTCCTTGAACTAGTACACTGGCCCTGTTCCAAACACTCTAGCTGCCTACCTAGAAGCGTCTCACACACGCCAACACAAACACTGAGCCAAACAGTAGTAGGGCTGGGTATCATTCAAAAAATTCAGATACCTTGAGCTTTTAATAAAGTTAAAATAGTTTTCTGTTAGGCTACGATTACACTAATTATTAAGCTCAGGTGAGCATTTGTCACTGTAACGAGGGTATATTAACGTTCAAAACATTTACAATCAAATATCACTTTGAGCTTTACACACATAAACTAAAAATCATGTCGTTTCCTCTGTGCTTAGGCTATC
Source organism: Ptychobarbus kaznakovi (assembly GCA_027422405.1). Lineage (NCBI taxonomy): Eukaryota > Metazoa > Chordata > Actinopteri > Cypriniformes > Cyprinidae > Ptychobarbus > Ptychobarbus kaznakovi. Next base: position 21,834,759 of record CM049802.1, on the reverse strand, counting down.
CGTGATTAGACATCATATTAATACTCCAGTGTTCCCAGCTCTGACTCGTTGTCACATACACAATTATATAGAGTATAACCAGCAGTGAAATGTGTGCTCTGCATTTAACCCATCCAAGTGCACACACACTTGGAGCAGTGGGCAGCCGACGATGCAGCGTCCGGGGAGCAGTTGGGGGTTCGGTGCCTCGCTCAAGGGTCTCACCTCAGTTGTGGACAATTCCTGCCGGAGCCGAGATTCAAACCTACAACCTCGGGTTACAAGTCCAACGCTCTATCCATTAGAGCCACGACTGCCGCTAGCCACTAGTGCGTGTTTGTTTTATAACACATAGCTCAGACAGAATCATAATTTATTTTCATTTATTGTAGGTTGTTAAAGACTTCAAGAAATTACAAATCTTTATCCACTTTCATAAGTGGGTGTTTTATTTTCTTTCACCATATGTTTTATTAAATTGTGTTGTATGTCCAATTATTTGAAAGCATAAAAACAACTTAGTTTATTCAAATTTATTCTTAAAATAGGCTTATGAAATGTTTTGTTTTCCCTCAGAAATTCTGTGTTGTGTATCTGGTTATCAAATGAAGGTATAAAACATTAATTTAATTTATCTTAAAATTTTCGAAAATTATTATTTATTTTTTTTTTGTCAAACAAAGAGAGTTTACTATTCAAATTAAAACATATTGGAAATGTTGTGTGATCATTCCTTAAAAAAAATAAGTTTTCATCATTTTATTAGTAGTAGTATGTACATTCTGCTGAACAAATATTTCTGCTGCAGTCTTCAAAAACCCGGACCTTTATTTTGAGGGGTTGCCGTGAATATCTTTACATTTCTGTGTGTATATGATATAATGATAGTTTTACTCAAATTAAACGGTGAAACGCTCATGAAGTGACTCTCAGGGCAGATCTGGAGATGTTGTTTGTGTGTTTATGTCCTCATTGAGACGTCACGCGCGCTTCAGTGTGTGTGGTAAAAGAAAACCCGCGTCTCTGTCATCCATTCATACAGAGATATGATCGCGTAATAATGCTCATCAGATCACGTAAATCAGTGGGAAATGGATAGAAATGATGATTCTGTGTAAAGAAACATCAAGTAAACATGTATTATCAGCGAATGTGAGCAGAGCATAGCGGGGGGCAGATGAGTGAAGGAGATGTTTACCAGCGTTGGCCAGATCAGCTGTACTGCATGTCACAGCACAGCAGCTCTACTGCAAACCGCAACAAGTATACTAACGTTACATAGACCTTTCTTGTCGGCGCGTTATTTGAGTGGACTCTGCTTTTCCGGTGAGCACGAGCGTTAACTGAGCAGAATGATAGAGCGGAGCGTCACACGGCGCGGTGCAGCATATATTTTCGGCTGAGGTAAAGACTCCACAGCTCAGGTAAAGACGCTTCTGATGTTGTTTCTGGTTCAGGAGTGGCTTGACACGAGGAATGTGACATTTGTAGCCCATGTCTAGGATTAGTCTGTGCATAGTGGCTCTTGATGCGCTGACTCCAGCCTCAGTCCACGCCTTGTGAATCTCCCCCAAATTCTTGAATGGATTTTGCCTGACAATCCTCTCAAGGCTGCGGTTATCCCTTTTGCTGGTGCACCTTTTCTTACCAAACTTTTTCCTTCCACTCAACTTTCTATGAATATGCTTGGATGCAGCACTCTTTGAACAACCAGCTTCTTTAGCAATGACCTTTTGTGGCTTGCCCTCCTTGTGAAGGGTGTCAATGATTGTCATCTGGACATGTCAAGCCAGCAGTCTTCCCCATGATTGTGTAGCCTACTGACCCAGACTGAGACCATTTAAAGGCTCAGGAAACCTTTGCAGGTGTTTTGAGGGAATTAGCTGATTAGGGTGTGACACCATGACTTTCCAATATTGAACTTTTTCACAATATTCTAATTTTCTGAGACACTGAATTTTGGGTTTTCATTATCTGTAAGCCATAATCATCAAAGTTTCAAGAAATAAAGGCTTGAAGTATTTCACTCTAATGAATCTATATAATATATGGGTTTCACTTTCTGAAATGAGTGAAAAAATATTGACATTTTTCATGATATTCAAATTTTTTGAGATGTACCTGTAAATCACCCGCACCGTGTTTTGATTTTGAAATATGCAGTGCTCATGTTTATTCAACAAAGGCAAGCGCCACAAATAAATCCATGTATGGGAAACACTGGTAATGTATATGGAAATATCGGCAATGTTTAAAAATCATATCAATATGTATAGTGATAATTTTTTTCAATAACAGTGATATTGAATTATTGTCCAGCCCTATGCTGAACACAAGAGAAGATATTTTGAAGAATGTGGGTAACCAAAAATGAATACAGGTTTGGTACAACATGATGGTGAGTAAATAATGACCGAATTAAAATTTTGGGGTTAACTATCCCTTTAATGAAAATCGGCAGCATTTTTTAGTACCGTCCCTTTAAGACCTGTACGCATCTGTTTCTCTCTCAAATGTTTACTTTCAAACCTTGTGTGTTTTTGACATTAGTAGCGCAATCAGACGATAACTAAGTAATCAAGTGTTGTTTGACCATCCTTTTAGTGTACGCATGCTTCAGTGCATGCGCTCTGAATAAGCGCATGTCAGAACAGCACGCGAATGAAAGATTTAACCGGCAAGGCTTAAACTGTCTCGTGAGTGTAACTCTACCGCTGAATCAACATTTGATGTAAATGTGTCTCGCAAGTTGCAGTTGGAGCTGGAGCCGGGAGACCTAGTAAACACAGTGCATTGCTTGAGGTAGATGTGTTTTGTTAATAAATGTAGTAAATTCACTATCACACTACTGCATATATTGCATCTGACACTAGTGTGGCTTATTTTTGTCACGTGAGCCCACACTTTCAAACGTTTCATTCTTGCCGCAAACACACACCGCACACGCGCACGGATATCACACGCTCATCAAGCAAATGTCAGCCACATCAATCAGTGAAGGAAAATGACAAGCAGCAGCTACTAATTCGTCATTAACATTGAAAATATACAGAGATAAAACAACACAAGTATCGATAATAGTATCTTTTGTCCTGAAGCTTATCGGTAGTCCGGTATTGACCCAATTATGTACCGGTCCAATAAAATACCGGTTCTTATATCCATCCCTAAACACACCACCTTGTTTTAGCCAACATATGGCAGCATCTTATAGAGAAGACCATCTCGGAACGCATTGCTATAAGCATCAGGGGAAATCTCCTTTATAAATACTTTATCAAGTCCTTCAAAGAATTGATGGAAAATAGCTCCATCTTATTAAAAATGCTCTTTACCTTTGTGCGCCAATTAGAATAGTGAGTAACATTGCTAGGGTTTGGAAAAGAGCAAGAATATCCCAAAAGCACCACCTGACTGTGTTTGATGCTTCTGAACTCAAGAGGTCGATCAATTAACCCTCTTAATAGAGTTAGAAATCTCATGAAGTAGCCACAGACTGAGTTTTCATTAATTTTATATCTGGAGATGAGATGGAGGTTTAGATCTGAAGGTCTTGTGTCCTAGTTCATGAATCTCTTGAGACTCAAGCAGCTTGCAGATTAATTTAAGGACGTCCAGTGTGAAGGTTTCAGGCCTACATGTAATATCCTCACCGTAGCTCATATCTCTGCTTAATTACAAAGAACCAAGCCAATCAAATTATTTGTTTGTAGGTCTGGGTGATATGGCAGAAAAAAATTAACTAGTCAAATTGAAAATGTAACTACAACCTGATTCAAGTGACCTTTTCTTAATTAACCCTCTAGTTAAAGAAAATTATTTTCCAAGTATACCACACGTTGTCAACATGATAATCACTTGTTAAATAACTTTGCAGAAATGATACATGAACTACAAGTACATTGTGTACAGACTTGTCTAATATGTATTTTATGTTTAGAAATGATACAAGGAAAAATGCTTTAAAAGATTCTCAAAAGTCAAGGTAATTCTAAATGACTGAAGGTATAACACCAATAGACTATAATTAACTGTAAATATTCTGTAAAAAAACATTGAACAGTAGCTTTGAGTCTGTCAGACATACAGCAGTAGTTTTTACAGGTTTTTTTATTCGATTGCGCTGCTTTTACATAGTTTTTTTCTATGTAAACATGGACGTGTTTGTTTCTTGCAACGTTTCATGCATGAAACCGCATTCTGAAAACACGCCGCTCAAGTTTAAATAAGTTCACTCATCTTCTTGAATGAATGATGCATTTATATAGCGCTTTTTGTCTATTGTTGTACACCCAAAGCGCTTTACAATCATGTAGGGGGTCTCTCCTCAACCACCACCAGTGTGCAGCATCCACTTGGATGATGCGACGGCTGCCACAGGACAACGGTGCCAGTGCGCTCACCACACACCAGCTACAGGTGGAGAGGAGAGAGAGAGATAGAGCCAATCAAGTGGATGGGGATTATTAGGAGGCCATGATTGACAAGGGCCAGTGGTGGGAATTTGGCCAGGACACCGGGGTTACACCCCTACTCTTTACGAGAAGTGCCATGGGATTTTTAATGACCACAGAGAGTCAGGACCTCGGTTTAACGTCTCATCCGAAAGACGGTGCTTGTTTACAGTATAGTGTCCTCATCACTATACTGGGGCGTTAGGACCCACACAGACCACAGGGTGAGCACCCCCTGCTGGCCTCACTAACACCTCTTTCCTCTTGCATTTTTTTTGTCAACACAAAAGCATATTCTGTGTGATATTAGCGACATGCGGTTGGATCATTGGACAATAGCATTGGTATATTGTCAAAGTTTCTAATTCTAACGTTTGGAAATATTTCTATTCGAAATCGTGATTCCTTGATTTACAAAAAATTAAATCTTAGAAAAACATTAAATTTGAATAAATCGATAAAATAGGAAATATCACACAGCCCTGTCTGGTTGTGTTTTGTGTGCTTCCAGTGAGCACAATGCAAATGTTGTGGTTTTGTTTTCCACCATCCAGTCTTTCTCATCACAAGCGGACGTCTCGGCTGCAGATGGAGTGTCGTTGCAGGAAGCACTGCTCCACAGTCTATCAGTTCAGTCTATCCTGCTCCACCTCGCTTGGTTTCATTAATGAGGCTAATGAGTGATTTCGCTCCACATGTGGTCTTAGTCCGTCTGTGGAAGTAATAACTCACTCTTTCCGATAGATGCATGAGGTTATTAGGGCTACTGCTTCTCCCTGCAGGGTTTGATTAATTTTTAAGAGCCAGTTGTGATTCTATGGTAGCACAGGAGCGAATGATCTGACTGAAGCTGCCATCTGTGGAAACGACAGGACCGGGCTGTGCAGCAGATCCTATATCTCTCTGTTTGGGTAGTATTATAGATAAGCTGCAGGTTTCGTTGATTCTTTCTAAAGAGGAACGAACACCGCTCGTCTGTTTGAGCAGAAGCAGCCGCTGACCTACTACTGTCGATAGGCTGCATGATCATCGCCATGGTAACAGCATCTAGATGATGCGTGTCGTCCAGCTGGGTTTAGGCTGAAGCTCCTGTGGGTGGATCGCTCGGCCACGGCCTCCTGAAGCCCTTCAGATGAACAAGTACTGCTCATCAGGCAAAACGCTCTCGTCAAACGCTCTTTACAGAGCTGCTGTCTTTTTCAAATATTTATATATTTCTCTCCAAGCACGGACCAATACGGGCAACTGCAAGCTCTTGATGCACCATGATTACTAACAGCTCTCCAATGTGCAGAGAAGAAAATTATATCTCATTTTCAGCCATGTGGAGGATTAAAAAAAATGCATGTTTTGAAATGGCTTTGTGCATTTATTTAAAATAAATTTCCACTACAATAACCATCATAAGGCATACATTTAAAGTGTTTAATGTTGGATTTAAAAGCGTAAAATTCTAGTTCAAGTAAAAGCATATTTTCCTCAAGCAGTTTTCTAAAAAATAATCATGGGGAGCAATATTTCTTCTTTTATGTAACGCCTCACAAAACTTGAGTGACTCAAACAAAATGCTGAATTGGTCATACACCAGGCAGGAGGGGCATGAAACCCGCTGTAGGACACTTAACTGGTCATATAAAAAGCACATTAAGATCAGATTCCTTGAATTTAATATTTTATGGGTTGCAAATCCTCAATAAAATATTGTAAATGTTTTATGAGCTCAACTGTTCGAAAGATTGAGGTCGGTAAAATATTTTATTTTGTAAATGTTTTTGAAAGTCTCTGATGCTTACCAAGGCTGCATTTATTTGATCAAAAAACTATAAAACAGTAAAATTTTGAAATATTATAACTTTACAATGACTTTTCTATCTGAATTATTTTAAAACGTAAGCTGAATTTTCCGCATCATTACTCCAGTCTGCAGTGTCACTTCATGATCCTTCAGAAAACATAAAAAAATGCTGATTTGATGCTCAAGAAAAAAAGTATTACAACCAATATTTAAAACAGTTGTTTCATATTTTTGTGAAATCTGGGATAGATTTTTTTTTTTTTTGGATTCTTTTGATGGATCAGAATTTTTGAAACTGAAATCTTTACTGTCTCTATGGACCAATTTAATGCTTCCTTTTTGATTAGAAGTATTAATTTATTTTAACAACAACAAAAAAAACGCTTACTGCCCCCAAACTTTTTAACACTAGTGTATATTGTCAGCCTTAATCTTCGCTATTCTGTGGAAAAGTATGTAATGATTTTTGCAAATAATGTTGTGTTTGTACACAGATATCATCCAGAAATCTCAGGAAGGGTACCAGGCCGCCTTTGACATAAGCAAAGACAACATGCAGCCCACTCATCCCATCCGCCTGGGCCTGGCTCTCAACTTTTCAGTCTTTTACTATGAGATCCTGAACTCTCCAGAGCAGGCCTGTGAACTTGCCAAGAAGGTTAGAATGGGTGCTCATGGGGCTCAAAGCTCACACACCGAATTGGAATTACTTATTTAACCATGTATTTGTTCCTTTTGTAGGCTTTTGATGATGCCATTGCTGAGCTGGACCAGTTAACCGAAGACTCGTATAAAGATAGCACACTCATCATGCAGCTACTTCGAGACAATCTGACAGTGAGTTGTTTTCTGATATCAGCTCAGTACTGACAAGTAAACAGCTGAGAATGTCACTGCCGATAATCATACAAGCAACTGATTTTACTAGCACTTTAACCCTTTCCTAATTTAAAAAACACTTACTAAAATATCGTCATAATCCTAATAGGAGTTTATAAAAACCCGGTTAAGTTTGGACAGTCATTGGAAAGATCTCTAGTGGAATACGGCAAGTTTGTTTGATTCGCTTACAAACTATAGGAGGTATTCAAATGTTAAAATCTTTAAGTGAACCTGTTCGGAGGCATTCATTCATGATGTGCGAAAGTTAGTGTTTGATTGAGTGGAAAGCAGAAGTTTGAATACATGTTATTCACATCACGTTTTAGGTGATGTTTATCAATCACAGCGTTTATTTGTGTTTCTGAAAATCCTGATTAATCGCAGCCACAAGTTTTTGTTTACATAATATATGTATGTACTGTTTATTTATTATGTATATATAAATACTCACACATTCAGTATATATTTAGAAAATATTTACATGTGTATTTATATTATATATAAATCTATTTAATATATAAACAACATATTTTTCTTAAATATATACATGCATGTGTGTGTATTTATATGTACATAATAAACATACAGAGCACACACATGTATTATATAAACAAAAACTTTTATTTTGGATGCGTTTAATTGCGATTAACACAAATTTTTGATAAGAAGGATGAATAATACAAATATATATTTATGATTAACAAATACTAGTTCCAACCTCCCAGATAATTTATGTAAAATATACAGATCTGCAAATGCATGTCATGACCCCTGTGACTTCAAAATACAAAGCTCATGACGTAAGACACTGGGGAAAAAACTATTACAAACAGATTTTGTTTATTTTAATGTAAAGTAAATATTGAAAATGCAATATTACCTACAAAAGATGATCCTGATTATAAAGAGCTCAAACATAAGTTAAGTCAAAAAAGGTAAGGATGATTCTTCTTAAGGTGCGTTCACACCAGACGCGAATGAAGCGTTACGCGCAAATGATTTACATGTTAAGTCAATGCAAAGACGCGATAGACAATCCTGCGGTGCTATTAGCGCGAATTAGGAATCAGGAGCTTGCTCTAGCAGTGACGTCATTACGAGCGGAGGCAGAAAATACGAAACAACAATGGAGGACAAAGTAATTGTGGTTGTATGTGGGTACCTGGAGCTGTATATATATCTTCGTACTTTTACAAAAACAGGAATACATTTTGCAACGAGACTGGAGCTGCCTGGCAGAAGCCCCTCCCATGACGCGTATTCACGTCTGTTGTGTAGTGAATTTCACGTGCGAATGGTGTGAATTTCACGCGCGAATGAAGCAAGTAAACTCAAAATGTTCAAGCGTCCAACTACACGCGAATAGCGCGATTTATTCGCTTCATTCGCATCTGGTGTGAACGCACCTTTACGGCTGTCAGTAATAAAAACGATGTCATTTTCTCAGTTTTTCTCAAATAAGATGTACAGCTCTGGATGTATCATGCTCCTTTCTACCCACTAAATTGTCCATATTTAAACAAATATATACAAATAGACATTTAAGTGGACTGATATGGATGTGCACACTTTAATGTCCCCCGCTTTAATGCTTTCAGCTGTGGACCTCTGACAATCAGGCCGACGGTGAGGACACAGAGGAGGGCCGGGAAAACTAAAGCCAACTCCACAAAGAACCTTTTCAGTCAGCACAGCGAGAGACGACGCTGACGCTTTTACAGTTCCAGCTTCATACTCACCAGCCCGTCATTTGTGTGTGTTTGGATTTGAGAGTGTGAAGGAAAGACTGTGTTTGTGTACGTGTGTTTGTTTGGGGGGCAAACAGCAGTTGTTTGTCTTCATGTTAATTGTGGATTGGAGAATGCAGTGTAGATTGTTGGCTTGATGTGTGCTCATGGGATGCCAGTCACATCAAGCCACCATCGACTTTGCTGTAGATGCATATGTGTGTGTGTGTGAGAGAGAGAGAGAGAAAGGGAGTATGAACCCTTTTCTGAGTTTGCTAGGGGAGCATTTAGTGATGGGTTTCTTGTGGCTTAGACTGAATTCTTAATTTTCCTAAAGAATCATGGGAAATAAACCAAAAGTCAGTATGAACGAATACTTGTGACAGATTGGGCTCGTGCAAGACATTCTTCTTCAATTGTCAAGTGTTTGATTTCTCATTGGTGAATAATGCGTACAATCTCTCTCTGTCGTCCTAAGATCAAAAGACTTGACACATTGCTTATACTGTAACTTTGAGATAAGTCTTGTTACCGGAGCAGTAAGTAATGCTTTTCATGCGCTTATCTGATTAATACTGTTTTCTATTAGGAGTTTTGGTTTTGTTTTATTTGTACTACTACTTACTGAATCAGTTTTTAGTTTGTTTTGTTTACTCTTTTGATACTTGCCTAAAATGCATGTGGCTTTAGTTAATCAGGGTGACTGGAGTTGGCTGATCGGGCTGCCTTGAAACTGTCTTTGAATTTTCATACGGAACACTCGGCATTGTTGTTATTTGTTATGGAGGGTGGGCGGAGGGATCTGGATCTCATGTTAGTGGAATTAAAACATCAAACACAAAGCACATGATCTCTTGGTCTTTTTGCGTGTGTTCGGTCTCTGGTGTTTTTCAAACCTGGCCGTTCCAGAAAGATCCTGGAATTCAAATGTTTGTTTAGATACGTGCTTGCAGGGGACTGGGGTTGGTTATGTGACACAAATTTAGATTAAAAAGGATTTTCAACAAAATAATAAAGAAATAGTTCCCAAAGCATGAGTCGGACTTATGTTGTTCCAAAAGTTGTCAAACTCTGAAACTGAAAATGTGATGTCTGTGATTTCAAACAAAACTGGCTCTTTGGCCATAACTGATGTGAAACTGATTTTTGACATGCTGTTTTTAATGTACATGAATGAAGCTACATTAGAAGACGTCTGTTGTTCTCACAAACGATCACGTGACTACAGGAGACTTGGAAGCCTTTCCTGTCCTCATTCATTATTGTTGTATTAAAAAGAAAATTACATGTTAAAGATGATCCTTTTAACATTCTCCTTTCTTTTTCTGTTCTTTCAACTTTTCTTTCTTTGACCAAATTAATTAATACAAATATTGTGCCGATCTAACGCTGTTCTCTAATCTTTTTGTATTCTACTTGTTCTTTTTATTTATTATAAAGAAAACTTGCTTTGTGTATTGCGTTAGCCTAACCGAGATTTGTCACATTATTGCCCTTTTGGTGGTTTTGATTGCTTCTGTTGTCCTCATTTGTAAGGCCCTGTGGATAAACATGTCTGCTAAATGTAAAAAAGAAAGAAGGAAGTTTGGAACAACACGAGGAACAGATAAGATTCTCAATCTGGGACAGTGCTCTTATGCTGCTTCGGCTTCGAGCGTGTTGGTGATCAAGTAGTTGTCTTCTCAGACCGGTTTTACATGCAGAGTAGGAACTGGGTCATATCTCAGAGGGACTGCAGTCATCCGGGTCCTGCACCAGATTCACTGGACCGAGGAGAGATAACTGACTCCGATGTCCCGGTGCGCTCCAGGTGTGGACAAGCTGTGTGATATGTGGTTCATATGATGTCTCTACAGTATTGAGCACACGGTGATAAGCTTAAATGCTGTCCTGCTTATGTAAAACTTGGACCACTGTTATTACTGTTTACTAAAACGGCAGCATTTGTAAACAAACATGAAGTCTCAAGGTGAATGAATACCTTGACTTGGGGTCAAACAACTAAAAATCAAGTCAAGAATCTTTGGTGTGATTCTGGAAACAGACCTTAGTTTCAGTGATCATGTGAAAGAATAGAATTCTGTGTGTGTGCATTTTTGTGACAAATGAGGACATAAATGTGTATAATGACACAGATATGACTTGGGTATTACAAGGTGAAGGTGACTTTTCAAAACGCTTATAAATCATACAGAGTGAGTTTTTTGGGGGAAAGTAGAAATGCACAGTCTCCTGTGAGGGCTAAGTTTAGGTGTAGGACAATAACACATTTTGTACAGTATAAAAACCATTATGTCCCCACTTTACACAAAAACAAACGTGTGTGTGTGTACACAATTTATTGTATTAGATTGATTAGGTATTATCATTACACAATCATATATATATATATATATATAAAGCTGGAAATATGTTGAAATGTTAATATTGTGATTTTCAGGCCTATTTAAAAACGAATCCTTGTTTTGTCCACCCAATACTGCATTTTAAGTGAACTGAAGCACCTCTGGAAGGCTCTCTGGAAAGGCCCCGTTCCTCTCAGTTGAGGTGTCAGTGAAGAGCCTCGGGCTACGGCTGTTGCCATGGAGACGGCGCTGAAAAACAGTACTTATTTGGAGAGAGGGTGAGTAATCAGCAGGAAGGGACGGGAGACCGAAACTTCTCTGAGTAACCACAAAGACAATACATGTGCATTATAACACAAGATTAAACTCTGCTATGAGCAGCATCGGTGAAAGCAGTTTCAGCAGCAAGAAGCTCGATACGAGAACAAACAAACAACAGTCGACTACAACTCTTCCTTCCCACCTTATGTAGTCCGTTACAGATTATGTAATCCATTTTAGCTAATATAATCAGACTATTATACCAACTAGATATAAAAATACAAAGAGAAAGAAAATCTATTCCATTCATTGTTATTGCATTAAACATCACATTATGTCAAGGTTTCGCAAACGAGTTGGTGAAGGAACTGCAGGGGGTTATAGTCTGATTACAAGTCATTTTAAAATGTAATATAATCTAATTATGTAATCAAGATTACATGTAAACAGTTACTACTACTACAGTGTATCTCCATCAATATCATACAGTGTTCATACACTTAATACTCATAAAAAAATCATCAATTTGACTGTTGACACTATGAGAATAACTGAGATGATAACAACATTACTGTCTTCTGCGTTATAGCCCTACTGACTCAGATTAGTTCATAATTGATTCATTCTGCACTCTGACGCTGTTATTGACCTGAACTGAATCAATAGTCGAGCTTCAGTAGAGCTGCGTATCGCTGAATTGAACTCGTTTTCTAATGAATGAACTTTACAGAGTTCTTGAATCTTGAACAAGCTTTGATTGTCTTGTTACAGCTGATTTACAGCAGAATGTAGATTTGCCACATATTTGAAGTTTACATCATTCTATTGCTTTCCTGTTTAATGCTGTGAAGCTGCTTTAAACAATATCTGTTGTATAAAGCACTATAGAAGTAAAGGTGACTTCAATTTCACTCAGTAAAGTTAATGTGGACATATAATTTTATACATTAAATATATTTCATGAAATAATTCAATGTATTAAATTAACACTGAGTCAGTAAATATGAAATGTCTGGGATCCAGTTCTAAGATCATATTTTGAATTAGCTTATATTTATTTATTTTCAGTATTAATTTTCATTTTAGCTTAAGTTTTTTTTTTTTTTGGTGGGGGGGTAGTTGTTTTGTAATTTTTATTAGTTTTTATTTCTATTTACCTTAGAAAGGTTTGTTTTAGTTCTATTTACCATATAAATTATTTACCTTTACTTTAGTTTTTACATCTAATATTTATATTTTATTTTAATTACCAAAAATACAAATATTTGTAATATTTTTTGTTAACAGCAATAAACAGCGGAATGTGACAACATGCCCCGGTATAATATCATATTTTGAGTTTGCTTTGATTTTTTATATTTTCCGATCTCACTGTAATTTTATTTGTGTTTTGACATTTTCACTTGTTTTTTATTCAATTCTATTTATCTTTATTTTGTTTTCATTTCACTTCAAGTTGAAGTTTTTCATCTAATATTTGTTTTATTTTATTTGAACTATTTTTTTTCAATTATAATAGTTTTAGTTAACAATAAAAATGAGAATCCAGATATTTGATGACAACATGCCCCACCATAAGATCAGCTGCTTCTTTCTGGAAAATAATCATAGAAAAATGAATCCGCTATTTAATTGCCATGACTTCAACAACTTCTAGTTTCTCCTAATTCTGAAAATATTTATTTGCTAGTAGGAAAAATACTACGTGCTTTTGTTTTGATAAATGAATAACTAGTTTGACGGTAATAAAACGATCCAGCAGGGACTTTTGTTCGTGCACACAATGTCTGCACTGTACTCCGTAGTTCTTCCAGGTCTGGGACTCCCCCTGTAGGGGATCTTCAGTACAGACATCTATGCTGTTTATCAACTAGGAGTCGTAAAACTGATAACTAAACAAGTGAAGAATGATGAAGATTGTTAAAGAGAATAACAGACCGCACTGATCAAAGACTGTATTGTTCCCCTCAGTATCATATTTGATCAAAGCAATTAGGTTAATTATCAATAACAAATATGCTACTGTTAGTGGGCTTGAGGCAAAGTTATTGAAGTATTAGTTATTGATAAATTACATTTGGAAATCGACATTTCTTTGACTTTTTATTATTTAATTTAACTACGATATTTTTGTTATATAAAGGTCACATTAAAACTGTATTGGAAAAATTTTGACTTTTCAAATACCGGTTATAGATTTTATTTAGTTTCTTGTACCTTTGTGCCAGACCCAAGAAAAATATTAATTATTCAGTGAAATAAACAAACCGTTTTCATATTTATCGTGTGAATATATCTTAGATATATTTTTTGAACTCCAACATAGAAAACAGTGTCAGTAAAGAACATGATTGACATGATAAATAAAACGCAGAAAAACAAATATAACTTTTGATCAGACTATTGTTGTTGTGTCATTTCCAAATAGCTATAAAATGATGTTAAATAAATCAAAAGAGATTATCAATGGCACTGCGGAGGAAACTTGAATGACTTGCTTTGAGTCAAGCACACACACAGGGAAGTGCCCTGTATTTAACATTTCATCACGCGTCCTTTAGTTGTTCATTTATTCTCACATCTTGATTAAATATTAACTATACATTATTATTAATATACTGTGGTGGTGAAAATGATTAGAACACTCATATTTTCACCGGCTAAAAATGGTTTTAAATCAGTTATTTCTATCTTTTGCTGTAGTGTGTCAGAAGGAAATCAGTTTACATTTCCAAACATTCATTTTGCCATTAATTGTAATAATCCAGTGAGATTGTTGTGCTCCACACTGAGATCTGATCATCATCAGTCTGTCTGGAATGACATGAAGAAACAGAACAAACTGAGACAGACTCAATGCAGAAGAACTGTGTCTCCAAGACGCTTCAAGAAACCTCCCCGCAAAGCTTCCTGAAAAACTCACACCGAGGGGAAAAGCTGCTTTAAACACAAAGGATGCTCACAACAAATGTTGATTTGATTTAGTTAATAGGATAAAGTTAATTAAATTAAATTATAAACGTTAAAAAAATTCAGTTCAGTAATTTATTTTCACTTTTATACATTGTTACAAAAATCAACTATTCATCGTTCTAAAAGCTTATTGGCCAGATCTAGACTGGGGGCTCTAACGCGTTTCATCCAATCACCATCAAAACCGCTGAGCTACTGTTGAGTCACATTGCGCCGCTGGATGACGATGCTGCGGGTATATATGAGACGGCTCATCCCGCCCCTTCTCTCCCGTTCCCCGGCTGTTAGTGCTGTGAGAGTGCGCGTGTGCTCCGGAGCTTGCCTCGGCACACATTCTATAAAAAAAAAAAAATAACAAAAAAAAAAAAAACTTTTAAAAATTTAAAAAAAAATAATTTTCTTTCTTTTTCTTTCATTTTTAATAAAAAATCGGTGAAGTCGGAGCTGGAGGCCTTGAAACATCTCAACAATTCCGAAAAAATAAGGACAGTCTGTGAGCTCGCGAAGGCCTAAGTTATCGTTAGCGGTTTGCTTGATTCGTTGGTTTGGATTTTTCGCGTTTTAAAATTTCAGTTGCTCTAAATATTCGTTATTTTTAAACGAAACGTTTTAATCGTCTAGGCGAAGTAATCGTTTAACGTTAGTCGAAAAACTGGCGTGTTGAGGTTAGCTAGACAGCTAGCTGTATTCTGACGTAGTTGAGCTCACGCGCTACTGCCGCGAAACACGTACGATTTCTGCGAGTTAACAGCTGCGATAAAATGAACTCCAGCGCTCCTAGTTACCCCATGGCCTCGCTGTATGTTGGGGACCTACACCAGGACGTGACTGAAGCCATGCTCTACGAGAAGTTTAGCCCAGCCGGTGCCATCCTCTCCATCCGGGTGTGTAGGGACATGATCACGCGCCGGTCGCTGGGCTATGCCTATGTCAACTTCCAGCAGCCTGCAGACGGTAAATGATGCCATTGGCGCTAAAGACACGTTGAAAGTTAAATGTAGCGTGTCAGTTGCGTGCTTATGCAGCATAAGCGTCTGGGTTTGGTTATGAATTATAAAGCGCTGAGGAGGAGAGCTGCATGCCTGTCATATTTAGGGCGTGGGTGGGCGGAGAGTGTTCAGCACAGATAACCCCTGTCAGGCTTGTCAGGGAAATGCCTTGATCGCATTGATTATGACTGTTTGTTCTCCCTGCTTTTATTAAGCTATATCATGCTGTTTTCAATAGGTTTAAACATGGTCTTGGAGGTGTCACGTGCAGCCCCTCATGTTCAGTGTGCAATCCGATATATCTTGTCCCTTTGGGGGGGGGGGGGGATATATGTTGCATATAATCATTGTTATGTGGACTTTGGTGGTTGCACAACAAGGGTTCATAAGGTAATTTGGGACTGGGCAAAATTGCAATCAAAATTCAATGTTGGGACTAAGCAATGTCCATTTAATAATATCACTTTTACCCTGGAGTAGTTAATCTGGTTATTCAGATGGACAATTTTATGATTTACATTAAACAAAAATATGCAATTCATTTTCAGTTAATGTCAGGATCATCTATTGCCAATTTAAGGCAAAAATCATAGATTTGAGCATATACTTCCCTAGTTGATTAATAACCATACATGAAGACAAAAGTTGTGAATTAAGTTTTTTGAAATGTTTTTAAGTATTTCGCCTGAGGTGTTGTCTAACTTATTTATATCCATATGCAGGGGCGATTCTAGGGTGAGTGGATATACGTGGCTAAGCCCAAAGACATTCAAATATGTGTCAGAATACATGGGATACACTTAAAAATATAGGCTATATATATTTTAATTATACTTTAGCTAAGTGCCTTTATTTTTTTAAAGCCATATAATTAAAATGTAAAGTATAATATACATTTGATATATATATATATATATATATAAGTGTGATTAAACATCCAGGGCTCTATTATAGAGCCTCTATACACTTATTTTTTAGCACTTGTAAATGCATTTAGACTGCACATACCCTATTGCATAAATAATGTTATGAGATTTATGGTTTAAATATAAAAAGTGGAATATAAAAACATTAAATGATAAACGGTCCGCGCTGCGCAGCTCAAACGAGTAGTAGGATTTTGTTACACTTTTGTTTCGTTTGTCTTTTGATGTTCCTCATAAGCAGACAACAGACAAACAAAATGTACTTGAACCAGCAGAAAAAAATGGTGTCAGTCTGGAGCCCTGGGCTTTGTTTGTAAACATTTGTTAGTGAAATAGAACAAAAGACAATATTACAATTTAAGCCACTTAAAATGAACTTCTTTTTATTGAATTGTTGCCCTGACATGAAGAAAAGTCTGCCACAGACCATGCTAACAAAACATATAAACCCTCTAAATGCGTGTCTCCTAGAAAGACCGTGCATGTATAAAATATAATACTATAATTAAATAGCCTATATATAGGCTGATTGTTGCTTCAAAGTGACAGGGCTCAGTAACCAACAACGTAATTTGACAGATAGCAAGATCTGCTATTACTTCTTATCGATGGTTGGCCAGTTTACAGGTCAGTCAGAAGTACGAGCTTCAGTGGGCGGTTCCTGATGGGAGTAAACTGCGGTTCGTGATTTTAATGCGCATGAAAACTCAGTGATGATGATGATGCGTACAGGGCATGGTAATAAAAACATTCGGGGCTTTTCTGAAAACATTCGGGGCTTCATCATTCATTGTTTAAGGTTATAGACATTAGAGTTGAACGTTTTACAGAGGGGATTTTGGAGCTTTTTATGACTCCATAAAATACCAATATTTTTATTAAATTAAATATTACTTAAATAAAAAAGTCCATTCAAATCGAAATAAAACTGTAAAAAAAAACTAACCATGAGAGAACTAAAATTAGACCATTTTAAAGAAATAGATTTTTAAAAAGGTTTCTCCTGGAATAATTTGAGTTTTATTATACAGTGTCATAAATTCTACAACCCCAATTCCAGAAAAGTTGGGATGTTTTGTCAAATGCATTAAAATCAAGAATCTGTTATTTGTTCATTCTCTTTAACCTTTATTTAATTGACAAAAGCACAAAGAAAACATTTCCACAGTTTTCACTGACTAATGTAAATGTGTTTTGTAAATATGAAAAAAAATTGGATTTTGATGGATGCAACACACTCCAAACAAGTTTGGACAGAGGCAAAATAAAAGTGAAAAATCTATAGTTCTAGAATATCCACGTTAAACAGTTTTGAAACAGCTCACAGTAAGCAGGTGAATTGGTAATAGGTCATGTTTGGGTATAAAGGAGCATCTCAGTCTTTGCAAGCAAAGCTGGGTCATGGCTCATCATTTTGTACCAAATTTCACGAGAGAAGTGAAATAAAAAATCACATTTCGCAATGCAAAATCGAGTGAGTATATAAACCCGGCTTTACCCATGAATCGCTCGCGCTGAAAGCGCCTCTCTTTAAGTAATCTGTGTAATCTGACTCCTACTACTATGTGCCGTGGCTCTGCTTTGGAGCAACGCAGATCATGCACTCGCGCAAGTGCGACCACGTCAAATATTTACTCTCATGTTCTAAAAATGGTCGCAGTCTAGAGCCCTGCAGTACATGTAGGGCAAGGCAGGAAAGCTCAGGTGAATATTCATGGCCTTTGAGCCCTCAGATGGCATTGCATAAGAAACTGTTATGCTGCGGTGTTAAATATAGCTACATGGGCTCAGGAGTACTTCAGAAAACCATTGTCATGTACCACAGTCTGCTGCTGCATCAAGAAATGCAACCTGAATATCTGTTACTCTAGGAGAAAGATATACATCAATTCTATGCAGTGATGTCGCTGGGTTCTCTGGGCCAGAGATCATCTCAGATAGTCAAAAAGACAGTGTTAATGTCTGCTGTTCTCCGATGAGTCCACATTTCAACTTGTTTCCGGAAAAAATGGATTTAGAGTTCTCATTCTCAAAGAAAGGGACCATCCAGACTTTCATCAGCGACAGAGGCAAAAGCAAATGTCTGTCATGGCGTGGGAGTGCAGCAAAGCAAACATCATGGATGACTAGCAGATGTGCAAAGGTATTATTGACATGGAGGCATATATTGGGATTGTACAGAGATATATAATGCCATCAAGATGATGACTTTCATGGGAAGTCCATGGTTATTAGATCAAGACAATACTAGCTCTCTTTCTGCATGTGCTACAACAGCGTAGTTTCGTAGAGACAGAGTGAATGTGTTAGACTGGCCTGTATCCAGTTAAAAATGTATGACCAGTCATGAAAAGGAGAATCAGTCAACGACAATAACAGACTGCTCACCATCTGAAGTCTTGTATCAAGCGAGATTGGACAAAAATTGTGCTCGCAAAACTTTAACAATTAGTATCTTCGATTCCCAAACAATGAAACATTGTAATCAAAAGTAAAGTTGATGTGACACCGTGTTTAACATGCCTCTGTCACAACTTTTTTTGCGTGTTGCAGCCATCAAAATAAAAATGTGTCTATATTTATATTTAATCAAATTAAGTTGGTCAGTGAAAACATTGGAATTTGTTTCTTTGTACTTTAGTCAATTAAATAAGTTAAAGAGAATGAATCAGCAAACATAATCTTGATTTTTTTTTTTGTCATTTCACAAAACGTCCCAACTTTTCTGGAATTGGCGTTGTATGTATGTGTTATTGTTCCTATTGTTATTTTAAGTGTATTTGTATGTTGATTGTTAAGTAAAAATTGTAAAATTATTGTAAACAATGTATTCAAATATTGTTGTTTGCAGTTGCATAAAACTGTTGTCTTTGCCATGAATATAGCCATTGCCACTCATATGGCGTTAAATCGTAAATAAATAAATGACACAAATAGATAGTGTAATAAAACATATATTTAAATATGTAGTTTGGAGGTTTTCTTTCTATTAGTCCAAAAGACGTGGATGCAATTTCCAGAAATATTTAAATTAATGAGTGTGAAATAAAAACAATTGTTTTGCCAATAGTGTCTTGCCTTAATGCTAATCATTTTAATGAATTCATAATCGTTTTTGCTTCCAGCTGAACGGGCGTTAGACACCATGAACTTTGACGTCATCAAGGGTAGACCTGTCCGCATCATGTGGTCTCAGCGCGACCCCTCTCTGAGGAAGAGCGGCGTTGGAAACATCTTCATCAAGAACTTGGATAAGTCTATTGATAATAAAGCCCTTTATGACACCTTCTCTGCATTTGGCAACATCCTATCCTGCAAGGTAAAGCACATGCATGCTTTTGAGTGTGCTTTGCAGTGAATTGATGATTGCGTGTTGGATTTTAGTTTTGTGCATGCGTGCTTCATTTGGTCAGTGGGAGCATGATTTTTATGCCTGATATCCTTTCTTAAGGTGGTTTGTGACGAGAATGGCTCAAAGGGCTACGGCTTTGTGCACTTTGAGACCCAGGAGGCCGCTGAAAGAGCCATTGAGAAAATGAACGGCATGTTGCTGAATGACAGAAAAGTGTAAGTGTAAATTTTTAGCAATGTCCCAAACCTGAGCATTAGGTTGAAGGAAAATTGCTGAAAGAACTTGCCAGCTAACATGAGGAGTGGCTTCATTGACTAACAGTCTTGATTTGGAATTGAAGTGTGTGGAGAGGTTGGACTAAGTGACATTACATTTTAAAAATATTTTAGTACAAACTCTTTAAAGTAATAGTTCAACCAGAAATAAAAATTACACTGAGAGTGTAATAGTGGATTTTTTTCGCAAATGTTCATTTTTGGGTGAACTATTCCTTAAAGGTGCACTGTGTAATATTTAGGATAATCTATAGACAGAAATGCAATATAATATACATAACTACGTTTTCAGAGGACTATAAAGACCTTACTTAATGAACTGTTATGTTTTTATTACCTTAGAATGAGCGATTTATAACTACATATACCGCGGGTCCCCTCAAATGGAAGTCGCCATCATGTTTCTACAGTAGCCCTAAACGGACAAACTGCTCTACAGAGCGCGTATGGCGATGACGACGGCATCTTAGCCATGTATCGGCCACCGTAGCTTCTCTAAAGGGAGGGGTGAGCGGGGGACTGAGCCGTTGGTTGCAATTCGCAAATTCAACCGCTAGATGTCGCTAAAAACTACACACTGCACCTTTAAAGCAACATTCTGAAAAACATTTTGGTGTCCATTTTTATATTGCCTAATATACATTTGTGTAAAGATTGCATGCAAGTATTATTGCATTATGACAGACGTTGTAGAGTCTACAATCCCAGGTATGAAATTGTGCTCCAGGAGGGTCACTGTCAATAACTCAATAATTTCTCATCACTAAAATGTTCACAGAAGTGCATTTGAGATACACTAGTACACTACCATTCAAAACTTTGAAGTCTGTAAGATAATTAAATGTAATGCACTCACCAAAGCTGTTACAAAGATTTTTTTTTGTTGAAAAATCCTAAATGTCTTGATAAAATGTAAGCTACGTCAACCAGCCTCTAGAAATAACTGCTTTGAGATCCACTAGATCCTCCTATTAAATGCTCCTAATTTCTATTAGGTTTGTAGGGCGCTTCAAATCTCGCAAGGAGAGGGAGGCTGAGCTAGGCGCAAGAGCCAAAGAATTTACCAATGTGTACATCAAAAACTTTGGGGAAGACATGGATGATGAAAAACTCAAGGACATCTTCAGCACATATGGTAAGTTTTTTGTAGTACTGCAATTTATACACTGTTATGCTCTATTGACTTACACATTACCATACATTTTTCCTCATTTGATAAGGTTCTGCCATGAGCATCCGTGTCATGATTGATGAAAATGGAAAGTCCAGAGGCTTTGGATTTGTGAGTTTTGAGAGGCACGAAGACGCCCAAAGGGTCAGTTCAACTTAATGTAGTCAAAGTAACGTAATTGACTTCCTGGCGTAAACTAAACCATCGGATTCACATGTACAACACAATAGTTCTGCTCTCTTCTGACAGGCTGTGGATGAGATGAACGGCAAAGAACTGAACGGGAAGCTCATTTATGTGGGTCGTGCTCAGAAGAAAGTGGAGCGGCAAACTGAGCTCAAGCGCAAATTTGAGCAGATGAAGCAGGACCGCATGACTCGCTACCAGGTCAGTGAGGGTGAACTCTGACCTCTGCAGCCTTGTCAAATTCAGTGTTTCCTCCTCAGTGGACCACACTGGCCAAAACGGCTGCAACAGTGAATTTGTAGCCCATGGGCCTCACATTCCTGTATAGTGGATATTGGGGATAGAAGGGCTATGTACAATGTTTCTTATTCAAGAACATGAGTTAGACTGTAACTGCATTTGGATTTTTAATTGTATTTGTTAAATCCAGGGAAAGTGTGTTGTACGTGCCCTCACAGATGCAGTTCTTCACAGCCGTTTGCTGTCTTTACAGGGTGTCAATCTTTACGTGAAGAATTTGGATGATGGTATTGATGATGAGCATCTTCGTAAAGAGTTCTCTCCCTTCGGTACAATCACCAGTGCCAAGGTACAATTGTGAATCCATCTGACCAAGTTATTTATACACATTCTAGACATTTTATATAAGAACTAAATGGACACAGTGATGGTCTTATTAAAATTCATTGGATTTAAAAATTGTTTTACTTTATAACACTTTCTTTGTCTAATTGTATACAATTTATCAGTGCATTTTATGCAACACAGAATTTTTTTAAGTTACTGTACTAAAGTCTAAACATACCACAGCATATTTCTTAAATATCTGCAAACATATTGAGTTCACTTACTTGTTTCTTCAAAAAAAAACAATGCTGCAGCCAGTTATTCTACTTTGAAATGTGTGTTCTGTGACTGTTTTTGTGTTGGTCTGTGTGACTCCGCCCACTGCCAATTTACCCAATAGGATTTTGACAGCCAGGGTTGCCAGTTGGCGGAAAACGCAGTGTATATCAGCCACGAAACAAACTGGGTCAGAGATCACAGATTCTACCCAACTTATGAAGTCTCGGCATCCATTTAAAAAGCTCTAAGACAGAGGCTTATTAAAACATGGATAAATAATTTCATCAACTTGTCGCCTTACTGTTGATATCCATGAGTCACGACAAACAATGTCGCTCTCACACTACGCATCATGTTCCCATGCTGTGAAAAATACATCGCAGAGCAAAAAAGAAACTGACAACGTGCCGACAGACAACACAGAGCAGGTTACATCTGATATGAAACAAGGTCTCAGGACTCTCAGCTTTCATATTTTGTCATTTTTAAAGAAATTCAAACAATAAATACCGTTTTGTGGCTCCTCAATGTGTCGTGACAGATCACTGTAGTGCCTCAGCTCAAACACGTGAACCGATCGTCTTTTCATATTTGCACAAATCACAAAATGAACATGAATAAACAAAGTATTTCATTTCAACCGCAGAACACACAATTTTTCAAGATTAAATCCACCGAAGTTAATCTGCTCTCCTGTCTGATTTGTGGTTAAGGCTAGAAGAGATACAGCTGCGGCTACTAGGCATGCTCATTTACATATTTTCTGTTAAAGCCAACAATATAACGTGAAACTTATGAAAATGATTTAAAAAAAGTGTAGTTTACTGAGTGGGAAGATGACATGACGCGACGAGAGGTTAGCTGCATTGAAAACAGATGAGCACACATGTGCATATAAAGCTCCCGATTGGGGCGAAGTTCATGGGATTTTGTCAGAATGATAAGAGCACATGTTTTAACATATTATTTTGTTATTTAACACTCTGTATTTTAACTTTAGCACTGCAAGACATGCATACAGCGCCGGACATGACTGATTTCTGGTGACTAGCAGAGGCGGACGTTTTCTGGTACGCAAAACAAGTATTTTAAAGGACCGGCCGTATTCTGGCGGATAGCAGAGGCGGCACAACTTATTTGTTAGCCGTTATTGTGGCCTTAGCCAACAACAGCACATGAAGATGTATGTTAGCTTACTATGGGGGGGCGCCCCTTTTTACCGAAACACAACCTGCATGATCAAATTTGCCACATTGTGTGGCTTTTGGTTGTATTTGCTTATTTCTATAGTCGCTTTGAAAAAAAGAATAGACAATTATGTAATTCAGTCGAAGGGCAACGAGAGAAGCTTTTGGTTTAATTTGTAATCTAAGTTTGTGGACGAATACAATTTCCTGTATTTTTCGAAGGGCAACAAGAGAGCAATTACTTTCTAGCCCTGATGTAAAGACCCGCTTCTTTTTCTCTTTTAGTAGACCACAGCTACGTCTTTTAGAGCTTACAACCTGAAAGAGCTTACAAGAAACGTAGAAACTGCCATCGCCGCGACCACTGAAGGACTGTTTCTGGATCTTAATCGATCAGAGCGGTTTAGCTTGAGGGGGAAAATCCACGGTACAGCATTTGGTTTAAACCTATACTTATATCCATCGCCACCTGTAGCTCTTTCGGTAGCTGTGGTCATCATCAGTATTTTATTTTCAGAGTTTTCTATTCCAAGAAGTGTTGTGGTTGGTAGCAACAGTAGCTCTAGCCTGTCAATCAGAATAAGCGATGTGATTTTTTAAATCCAAAATATGTATAAAACATGTTTTCTGCTACATATTTCAGTAAGATACATCAATTACGTTATATTAAGCCATACAAGTCTTAATACCCAGAGATCCCTTTAAAGTCTTGCCGATTGTCAACGCTGTAATTTGGCTCATTCTAGTATAAAAATGCCCAGTTTCCACCATCCAGAACAATAAAATGATTTTTTTCCCTTGACGTAATATCTTTGCTAATTTAATTTAATTTAGATTTTGTTGCATGTTGCTTTTTAGACCAATATTGAAGTCTTCCCCCTTTTCTGTCACAGGTCATGATGGACGGTGGTCGCAGTAAAGGCTTCGGATTTGTCTGTTTCTCTTCCCCTGAGGAAGCCACTAAAGCGGTGACTGAGATGAATGGCCGTATTGTGGCCACTAAGCCATTGTATGTGGCTCTTGCTCAGCGCAAAGAGGAACGGCAGGCCCATCTCACCAACCAGTACATGCAGAGGATGGCCAGTGTCCGTGCAGTGCCAAACCCGGTTATCAACCCCTACCAACCTGCACCTCCATCAGGATACTTCATGGCTGCCATTCCACAGGTGGGTTGGTTGTCATATTGCTTAGATTAACATTACTGCTGATTGTTTTTTTTGTTCTTTTTTTCTAATGTTTTCCTTGCATCACAGACCCAGAACAGAGCTGCGTATTACCCTACCAGTCAGCTCACCCAGCTCAGACCCAGTCCCCGCTGGACCACACAGGGCGTCCGACCTCAGCGTAAGTCAACTTTTTGTCCCAGAAACCTGCTTTATTAAATTAATCCAATAGTACTGATTCATACTAATAAACACATCGAACCTTTCCTACAGACTTCCAGAACATGCCAGGCACAATGCGCCCATCTGCCCCCAGACCTCAGACCTTCAGCACCATGCGTCCTGCATCTCAGGTGCCCCGCATTATGATGTCCACTCAGCGTGTTGGTGAGTAGTTTCAGCCTTTACATGCACCACAGCACCATGAGGTTTTGGTAACATATAATATTCAGTATGGCTGGGAAAATAAATCCATGCATCACGAATTGAGAAATGATTTTCCGAATGCATCGCAATTCTTTCTCGAGTCGATTCGTTTTGAACAGCAGATGGCACTGCGTGCTTTAAAAACAGCCATACTCACTATGTATAGATATATACATAACACACATATTCAAACATGCATATACATATATATACACACATATTCATGTTTCACATGACCTTACCATATGAAGGATGATTTATTTGTAGAAAACAGCAAATCACAAAAAAATTACTAGCTAGGTTTTCACAGAGAGGGTCACACACACACACACACATATTAGAGGTGGCGTGGTGGAAATCTACGACAAGGAGGCTCAATAAATCCCGAAGCATTTATTCCCATATATATAGTGCGTTGAAGTGAAGGTAAGCTTGGTGAGGTGCGCATTAGACCAGGGGCTCATCTCCGTCCAAAAGCATCACAATAATCTCTCCCAATCCCACGTGGAAAATCCCGTTCACTCCGGGAATGATCCCATTCCTCCCACTCCCGTGTTGGATCGGCTGTGCTTCAGGCAAGGATCCGTCATACGCTGGCTTCTAGAAAGAAGGAGAGATCGCACGTTAGTTCTCTGGTCTTACAGGAGATGTATTAGGTCTTTTATCTTCAAAAATGACGGAGATTTTAAGAGCAAGTCGCACCGGGCCTCTGCAGCACGGCTTATCTAGCCGTGGTTGCTACATACATCTTTCAGATGAGCCTCAGGTGTGGCTGATCCTGCCGATTGATGAGCTGGTGCAGGTGATTCGAAGTGTCCGTCTCTACAGGCAACGCTGATGCGTGTATCGGGACAGCTCCCAACCCACTTTATATATATATATATATATATATATATATATATATATATATATATGAACACTCATATCCATAACTGAGGCCGATGCGATACGCATCTCGATACATAGGCAATAATACGATACTTTAAAGATACATATGAAGCAGCTAGCGATGCGATACGATTCACCCCTATTACAATGCAGTGCGATTCGATTTCGATTCGATACAATTAGGGGTAGGAATCTTTAGTCACCTCACGATCAGATTCCGATTCTGGAAGTCACGATCTGATTCCAGAACGATTCTTGATCTACCTTTTTCCCCCTTATTAATTAATTAGTTTACCGACTTGAGAATCTTAAAATCCTTACATTTACATATTAAGTACTTTTTAAAATAAAAAATAAAAACTTTTAAACAGTCGTATGTTAAGAATTTTAAACTAATATAACTTGAAAACATACAAGCAAGTAGCAAATAATAAAGAGGAGCATAGAAACATATAACAAACAAAGAGTGCTTTCAGTATTTACGATTATCTGAACGTTTTTCATTCAAGAACTGCGAGTGATTTTTCTTCATTTTACTGTTGTTTTTTACTATGATATCATAGACAGCGGGAGATCTATTAAGTTATAGTCACGCACAGATCTCTTTTAAAATATAACAAGTAATGTGGTTTGTCCTGTCCGTTTAATCCCTTAAAACATAACTGGCTGTGTTTACATTATTTTGCATCATAAAGTTTAACCATTTTGTGAAGCAAGTACATTAAACTATTTACACGGAGTCGCACACAGCCGCATGAGCATGAACTGATGGTCTACACATACAAAGCACTCGTCAGCATTTGAAATTGAAAGCAGCCTTCTGTTAGTGAGGTTCATATTTTAAATATATAAGTCCACTGTATTCCAAACCACATAAATGATGACTTCGTAGAGCATTTGTAAGGAAAACACAGACGGGCGAGACCGCACACTTCACAAGTGCACCCTGTGCAATGAAGCCCGTGGATGTCCTTGTAATTTGCTTCAACCTTTTCGAACTTTATGAAATATTATTTTACGGAAGGTTTGAGTGGTGTATGCGTGTGAGGAATTGGAAGCAAACAGAATACAGGTGTTTCTAGAGCAAACTGGGCGTTGTCACACATCTGGTTAAAACTAAGCTTAGAATCGATCCAGAATCGTTGGAGAGAGAATCGCGATGGATCGATTTTTTTCTTCCATCCCTTGATACAATGCAATTCGATCCAATGGAAAAAATATGATTTACCTTACAAATCTGATGAAATGGCGCACGTTCTGTTCCCAGATGAACGTTATAATAAACACAAACTCACAACAACATGCAGAGATGAAACTTGAGACGTTCCACATGTGAATAAGTTTCTGCGGAACTACTGTAAACACAGCTGCTGTGAGACGCACGTAACTTACACGCATGTAAATAATTCAAGCATATATAATTATTTAATTAAATCATTGTGTTTGTGAATTCACATTTATGCATAATTGTGATTTTTAAATTGATTTAATATATCATGCAGCCTTGGAAAACGGTCTAATAATGTGTTTTATGGATTCTCATCCATGAAATGCGCCACTTCCGGTATTTTGCCGGTTAGTCGACATAAGCAAAAAGAAGTCGACGATTTAAAAAATCGACTAGTCAACTAAAATCGACGAATCACGACAGCCCTACTTTCTAAACAATACAAGTGTATCGCATCCACTAGTAATTATATATAAATAAATATTTTTTTACCGATGCAAATATGTTAGAAACGATGCATCGCTATTCAAATGGCAACTTGTAACCGATGCACACTTTTTTGCAGATGCACCGAGCGAATCGAGGAATCTTCTATAATCTTCTATAATTTGTTAAAATACAAAAACAAAGCAAATCTATTTCACAAAAATTAAGTTAAGACTTTTAAGAATATGATTAATACTGAATTAACAGCCTAAAGGTAAGGCTATTAAATCGCCGTCCCAAACTAGTTGTTAATACAATTAAGTTGGTATGAGCCACCACATACATTTAAACATACAAAATGACACAAAGTGAAAATAACATGGTATTTTTGGGTTATGGAAACAAGTTACCATGGTGAATATACAATCGGGACAGCGTGTTTTTCTCAGGCACTCTTTACTTGAACTGCATCTGACAGAAGTGTCGATAGCTTTCATGCACGTCTTTTAAAATAAAAGTCTCGAATCAGAAAAACATTAAGAATGACGTTTTTTGTTGTTGATGTCGTTTCTTTGGCCGTACACTCCGCGACCCACTCAAAACAGTCTCTGGGTCGCAACCCACCAGTTGAGAAACACTGAATTACATAATGTTCAAACTATTTCTTTAACTATTTATTATTCTGGAGTTCATGTACAACCTCAACATTTCTTGATTGAATAAAAAGGCGTGAATGTAGTAATAACATGGTAATAAAACAGTAACAATAAATACTGACTTTTTTCCCATTTACTCAAAGAAGTAATTGAGCATATGCAATATGTATTTAGTTGAAAAAATACACAAGTAATGACTTCAGATGACCGGGTCTGAACAGTCCCCAGAATGCAAGAATCTTATGCAAATCTTAAATGCATAATGAGGGTTAAATAATTTTAGAGATTGTTGCAGAAGAACAATCGCCTTACATGTGTGCAACATTACTTGTAACAGATTAATGTGATCTTCTCTCCACATCCAAACATGCCCAATATTAATATTGAGTTGTGTTTCTCTCTCTCAGCTGCTCAGACTATGGGTCCACGACCCAGCACTGCAGCGGCTGCAGCTTCCGCTCCTCCAGTGCGCGGCGTACCACAGTACAAATACACCCCCAATATCCGCAGCCCCCAGCAGCACATGAACACACAGCCTCAGGTGACCATGCAGCAGGTAAGACCTTTATTCCATCACACCTGAAAGTAGGGGTGTGCAATATTGACAAAAATCTTGATATTTTCTGAGATTTTATCGATAATTGGATTATATTTTGCTGATTGTGTTATTGTGCTGGTATCTTAAGAACTGCCGTGGACAGCTGACTCCTAATGTTTTTGATATTCTTCATATTCTGTGTCGTGGTCAGTTCACACTAATAGAAATTCATCTTTTTCAATGTTTAAATACATTTTTACCTTTTCAATGGGCATTTTACATTTTATAAAGCCCTTTTTCTATAAGTGTCCATTATCTTTTGAGTCAAATTCTTACATTTAATCGGTGAATGAGAATATTAAGACATTTGTGCTGTTACCAAGCAAATTAAATCGTATCAATAAAATTAATCTTTGCAGAGCAGAGGAAACAGAAGCTGCATCTGAAGTGGCATTTAGATGTATTTACACACTACTGTTTAGTGCAGAACATGAATGCTTAACCTACGAATGCTTAACCTACAAATGCATAATGTTTTGATATATTAAACATAAAATGTTGAATACTGTTATTTGAAATTATTTAAATAATAAAAAGAAACTTTAAATGTGAAATTAAACCGGCAGCAAGTCACTGTTAATAAGTGAGTCATTGCGATTGAACCGAATCATTTAAACGGTTGATACATTCAGAAACTAAACACCATGCTCAGAGTTGCTCAGAGACGCAAAACAGCGCTGTGGCTGTGTTTGGAATTATTTTTGTAGTCGAAATGGAGCAAAAACAGGCAATATGTGGTCTAAAACGCAAGTCTCTTAATTAACTACTTGTTTATTGATTAACTACATGAAATGATATAAATATATACATTTTCGTCATAAAATCTTGAATTTTGTGATCATTCTAAATTTGTTTTATTAGACTGAATCATTCGGTGAAAGAACACACTCTAAATGCGCACTTCGCAGACGTAATGTAAGCGTGCACTCTGTAGGGGTGTTTTGAAAGGTTTTTGCAAAATATGTTAAATCGCACATCGTTAAAACAACATTAACGATATTTATCGCACACCCTTACCTGAAAGATGTGCTTTTGAGTTTACTGTACTCATTTACTCTGTTTACAGCCTGCTGTGCACGTGCAAGGACAGGAACCGCTCACGGCCTCCATGCTCGCCGCTGCCCTGCCACAGGAACAGAAGCAGATGCTGGGTAAAGAGTGCTGCTTTTCACTGCTTGTTAATCCCACCACCTGACGAAATTAAGCTAATGTGTCATTTTCTTCTCCCAGGTGAGCGTCTCTTCCCACTTATCCAGAATATGCATCCCAGCCTGGCTGGCAAGATCACCGGTATGCTGCTGGAAATCGACAACTCGGAGCTCCTCCACATGCTGGAGTCTCCAGAGTCTTTGCGCTCCAAGGTTGGACTCGTTGCTGAACGCTGTTTTTGTGAACAGGTTTTGTCGACGTGTTTTGATGTTTTGTTGACTGTCTGACAGGTCGATGAGGCGGTGGCCGTACTCCAGGCTCACCAGGCTAAAGAAGCCGCTCAGAAAACCGTGACCAACTCTACTGGCGTGCCAAACGTCTAAGCCAAGGTAATGTGCTCTTTTACGTGTTTTCTCTGCTCGTGTCAAATGTTTGTGTTGGGAACCGTGAGGTCACGATGTCTGTGTTTTACAGGGGGACACGACCTTGAATCTTCACCGAGAGGAAAAAGTAAACAATGAAAAAAACTGAAAACATCAAAAACTATATTTAAAAAGGAAACGTGAAAGAGCCAGGTCTAGAGACGAGCATTCTAGGCCTAGATAAGGTATTTAGAAAAAAGGAACCGAAAAAAGGAAAAACAGACCAAAATAATGTTGGGGGTTTAAAAAAAATCCACAGTATATGTAATAAACAGCCGTTAAGCATTCCTGCCTTGTTTTATTGCTTTTAAAGCCTGGCGATGTCATGTTCTCAGTAGGAGAACTGACTGAACCAGCAATGTGAAGTTATCTTAAATTCAAAATATGCTTGCTCAAATAAAGTTCATTTAAAATGTGTGAGTGTCTTTATTTCAGAGCTCTTTCAGCGGGATAATGTTGTGTTTTAAGTTCATGTCTTGTAACACTGCACTTTTACAGACTGTGATTATTGGGAAGAACAAGGGTTAGGAATGTTGGAATGAAAGAGGAAGATGAGTGCCAGAAAGAGAGTGTAACTGCACAAAAAAGGAGAACAAAAACTGCACGGCTGATAAGTAAACTAATGTGAGCAAAGATCTGAAAAGCTGCTTTTTTATTGGGATGTTTATAAAGAAACGGGATGTTGGGATCATTTTAATAAGCAGAACCCTATTCTACAGTTCTTATAAAGGCAGGACATGAGGAAATTGTGATGGGACAGCAGGACAGGCCTGGTAAAACTTGTTTGCTAAATATATATTTTTTTATCATCATTGAAGTTGTTGATTGCTATGGTTTTCTAATAAGTAAGCTAACAGAAGCAATGTAATTGCTTGGCTGTAAAGCCCCTGCTGAGCTCATGTCTGTTTGGAAGTACTGTTGAATTTATTTTTAGACATTTTCATTTCAATGTGCACACTTTCTGATTTCTCTGAAGTGACTATGCCTGAACAGTCATTTCAAAAGTAGGTCACTGAGATGCTTTTTCAATCTGACAAGGTTTTTACATAGTTTAGAAGTGTGGGTAATCATCGGGCGGGTTAGCAAGGACATGGACATCAAACTAAAGTGTCTTCACCTTAAATGGGTGATCTTTCAAAGAATACAGCTTCACTGCTGGAGAACACTGAAGAAATGTTCCTCAAGAATTCTAGTTTTCAATGACGGATTTAGACTTTTTGTGTCACTTTAAATCGAGTTTTTTTTTATATCAATTCACTTTTAATATTTACATTTTGGATTTAATTTCACGTTTTTGGGGTTTGTCTCCTGCACACTTAACTCTTAAACATTTTTGATAATTTTTAAAAGCAAGAACAATCTGTGGTTCTCAGCCTATTTTGCTTAAAAGCCCCCCATATAAGCTAAAATATTTCTTATTTCTGCTTCAAATATTTTCAAATCTGCTCATTTTCAAATTATTTTAAATTAATTTACAACAGTTACATTTTTTTTAATAAAACGGTTGAAAAAAATGTATATATATATATACATTTTGTTTGCAATTTGCACCTGCATAGCAACTAACCACATTATGTAGTGTTGAGTTTTGCATGTGCAAGCACTTAAGGTAATTTGAAATCACATTCAATACATTTTTGCATCTACTTTTATGAATTTAATTTCAGTCTTTCTCTCCTCCTACATGGATTACTTAGGGAACACTTAAGGTCCCATTTGTTAATGCATTACCTAACATTAACCAACAAGCATTGCATTTGTTATAGTATTTATTCATATTTGTTCATTTTAGTTAAGGAAAATATAACTTCATTGTTAGTTTATGTTAGCTCAGGTCCATTAAATATTAACAGATACAACTTTAAAATTATACTATATTAGTCAATGCTGAAATTAAGATTAAAATGCTTTAAACGTATTTTTTAATTGTAGGTTATGTTGTATAATGTCATCATATGGAACCTTATTGAAAATTGCTATGTTAAAATGCTAAAACAGGATCAATACGTTCTCCGGTCTCATGTGAACAGCACATTTACTCAACGTCAGACTCTTAAAGTTGGGCAAGCTTTGTTTCACTTTGTTTGATGTGACCTGTTTCACAATGAGCAAGTGTTCAGTTCTTCGGTGTGTCTAGGGTGTTACGTGAACACTTTCTAGTGTACACTCAGACATAGCGTGTCATGCTTCTACTCAAAATAGTTTTCTTTCCACTTTCAAAGACAGTAACTTCACATATCTGTCTCACACTAAGTGATCAGTTTTGTCTGATTATTTGGATTGTCCAGTAACATCATTTTTTATACAAAATTGGATTTAAATTCAAAATCATTAAAGGTTTCTATATTCAAGATGATAACTGGACACCTCTTGCTGAACTAAACAATGCAGCCTATTACAATTTGAAATGTTAGCTGTTGTATAATGTTTTATTAAAAATAGGAGGTTAACAGTGTATTCTATGCAGTATACAGGTACATCTAAAAAAAAATTGAATGTCATGAATTAGGTCAATATTTTTTGTCACTCATTTCAGAGAGTGAAACACATTAAATAGATTCATTACACAGAGTGAAATATTTAAATCCTTTATTTCTTGAAATTTTGATGATTATGGTTTACAGATAATGAAACCCAAAATTCAGTGTCTCAGAAAATTTGAATATTACATAATATGAATAAAAGAAAGGATATTTTAAACAGAAACGTCAGGCTTCTGAAATGTATGTTCATTTTTATGCACTCAATACTTGGTTGGGCCTCCTTTTGCGTGAATTACTGCATCAATGCGGCGTGGGATGGAGGCAATCCGTCTGTGTTACTGCTCAGGTGTAATGGAAGCCCAGGTTGCTTTGATAGCGGCCTTCAGGTCATCTGCATTGTTGGGTCTGGTGTCTCTCCTCTAGATTCTCTATGGGGTTCAGGTCAGGCGAGTTTGCTGGCCAATCAAGCACAGTAACACCATGGTCATTTAACCAACTTTTGGTACCTTTGGCAGTGTGGGCAAGGCCGTAGCTATTTGGGGGCTCCCTGAAAAATATTGATGTGGGCCTCCCATAAACATATATACTGTACAATATACAAGCATGGAGGTCCACATATATCCTAATAGGTGTTTCTTACAAAATAACAAAACGGTTAACAAATAAATGCATATAAAGGTTTTTTACTGAACATCAGCACAAGAAAAATACACAAATACAAAACAAATATTATAACAAATAAATAGCAACAGTAAAGCAACAAAAAATTATTTTGATCAGTAATGAACACTGAAATAACTATGAAAATTATGCCAATCATTATTATTACATCAATTCTATTGTAGATGTATATTGGTTTGCTTGATCTTTAAACTTAAATGACATTTCACGTCACTTCACCTAGGATGAACAGAAATCCCATTGTCTGACGTTTTTGTTGGCAAAGTCACTTATGATGTCTTTGAAGTCCAGCTGTCTGCTTAGCTGGCTTTCAATTGAAAGTCGGGCAAGGCTATTAAACCTCTCCTGAGTTTAGGTAGACCTGAGATAGTTTTTGACAAGCTTCAACTTGCTGAAATCCCTTTCTGCACCAAAAACAGAGACAGGTAAAGAGCAGAAGGTGCGCACCGCAACGCACACTTCCCAAAAATGCTCTAGAGCTGCATCCTGTAAATTGAATTCAGCAGGTCGAGAGGAGACTGGCAGTCTACAAATGTGGCATTATACACAGACTTAAGATGCCTCACTTCATTTTCAAAGCCTGCTGTGAAATCCTGTGTATATTTGCTCACTAATGAGTGACACGCTGGGAGAATCTGATCTTCTTCTAAATCTTTTAACTTCAAGATTGCAGCAAACTCTTCAAATATCTCTGCACTGGTTTTAAAGCGGGTATTCAACGCAGAGATTATATTATCCAATGCCACAAAGAAAATATTGTTTCGAAATCGATTTTCCTGTCTCTTGCTGATTAGTGTCCTCTGAACTCTGACTTTCACCTGCAAACCGCTTTCTTCTCTTGTGGCTGACTGGAAACCCCCTGGGCATATCCATAGCTTCTGCAATGAGGGAGGCTTCTGCAAAAAGATTATCCCAATGAGTTACGCAAAACCTCTATCTCCTCTTTCAGTGCCTGTATGTTGCTTATTTCAACGTTCATTGGAATTTTCCCTGATTGCAGAATTAGGTTTCTGTCTTCAATGGACTGCAAGATTTTCTTCCATACAGTGAGAAGAACTATGGCTTTGAAGGACATGAAGTACTGTTTTAGACCACTGGCCTCTGACCTGGCTTCATTGGTTAAACAGCACTTTGCAAGGATGGTGTCCAGAGCTTTTCTAATGTATTGTAAAAATAAAAAAATAATTAAAATAATAAATTAATAAACAAAACACTACTATTACTCATTGTCTTAATGTAGATAATAAATGGTGCTGCATAATATATTATCGAACAAAGCTAATCTACATTTCTTCCAAGAGCATTGTGTTGCATTCATGTTTTCTTGACCGTAACACAGCCGGCAGGTCCGTAATGCTTGTCATAATGCGTCGTGACTCGTGACAGTTTTTTTTCTGTTTGTTATACAAACCAACTCTATTTACAGTCGCGTTAAAAAAAAAGAAAAAAAGACGGCCATTTTGACCACGCTATGCGATCGGCGGCCGATACGCGCCAGTAGCCTCGATATTTTTCATGACGACAAACTAACCTGTCTTAAAAAAGGTCTTGATAGACTGGGATACAGCAATTCTCCTGGCCTCTCTCTCCTTATTTTCATTCCGTTTCTGGTAACCTGATTTATATTGTCTTTTCCCGACATTATCAGTCAGCATGTTCATCGCTAACTTCATCTGACGTCTTGATTGGTCGTCTTGTTCACGAAGGAGAGGAAACTGAGCGAAATTACTAACCTGTTCAGGGTTTCAAGTGCAGGTCAGTTTCATCTGTAATACGCTACTGTAGTTTTGTCTTTATTAACCTAGTTGAGTATTAAACTGCTAGCACCTGTTAGGCTGTCAGTAGCACCCCATTATTATCATCAGTCAGAATACTGTGCTAAAGGACATCATTATCGATTGGAAAGTTACATTAATAAATTTAGCAGGCAGATATTCACTTAGATTTATTGTATAGAAAGGGAGGGAGCTAGAGCAAACAGCAACACAAAAATATCAGTCAGCCCAAAAATACAATAGTGTTCAGTATTAGGTTCAGTATATATATTAAATTTTGTTTTAATATATTTGTAAGAATTATAGGTTTGTTAAATCTTGGGTATTTAAGTCATTTTAAGAGAAATAACACAATTATTTGCTAACAAATTGCAATGAGGTGGTTGTTTTGCAACAAGGTGAACACAGTTCTGTTAATAACAGTAGACCTGCTGGCGAAGAAGAGACAGGTACAAGAAAAAAGGGAGTGACAGAGAAATTGGAGAAAATAAATAAAAGGAAAAGGGAAGTAAAGGTGCAGGTCAAAAGAGAACCTTTAATTATTTTCCACGGCCCCGACTAAAGACTTAAACCTTTTTATGGGATTGTCATACAAATAGGCTAATAGGGTTGTACATATTTCAGATGTGGGTGCATGGGATGGCCTGGATGAGTGGGAGATTTCCCGGCCTGAAATTTTGTCTCAGTCCACCCCTGGCATTATGTGAATGCTTGTCTAAAGAGATGTGTCTTTAATCTAGATTTAAACAGAGAGAGTGTGTCTGAACCCCGAACATTATGAAGAAGGCTATTCCAGAGTTTGGGAGCCAAATATGAAAAAGTTCTACCTCCTTTAGTGGACTTTGCTATCCTAGGTACTACCAAGAGTCCAGAGTTTTGTGACCTTAGGGAGTGGGTTGGATTGTAGCGTGATAGAAGATTAGTTAGGTACGCAGGAGCTAAATCATTTAGGGCCTTATAGGCAAGTAATAATATTTTGTAACTGATATGAAACTTAATCTGTAGCCAGTGCAGAGACTGTAAAATTGGAGTAATATGATCATATTTTCTTGACCTGGTAAGGACTCTAGCTGCAGCATTTTGTACTATCTGTAGCTTGTTTATTGAAGATGCAGGACAACCACCTAGCAGTGCATTACAATAGTCCAGTCTAGAGGTCATGAATGCATGAACTAATTTTTCTGCATCAGAAACACTTAACATGTTCCGTAGCTTGGCAATGTTTCTAAGATGGAAGAATGCTGTTTTTGTAACATGGGAAATATGATTTTCAAAAGATAGGTTGCTGTCTAATATAACACCCATCTTTTTGACTGAAGAGGAAGTAGCAGTACATCTGTCTAGTTGCAAATTGTGATCCAAGAGTTTCTGTGTACTGTTTTTAGGTCCAATAAGTAATATCTCTGTCTTATCTGAATTTAATAGGAGAACATTATTGGTCATCCAATCTTTTATATTTTTAACACACTCCGTTAGCTTAGATAGTTTAGAAGTTTCATCTGGTCTTGTTGAGATATATAGTTGAGTATCATCAGCATAACAATGGAAACTAATCGCATATTTTCTAATAATATTACCAAGGGGCAACATGTATAATGAAAATAGCAGAGGACCTAGGACAGATCCTTGTGGTACTCAATACTTTACTGGTGATAATTGAGATGACTCCCCGTTTAAATAAACAAAGTGTTAGCGATCGGACAGGTAGGATCTAAACCATCTTAAAGCCTGCCCTTGAATACCTGTGTAGTTTTGTAATCGATCTATGAGTATGTCATGATCTATAGTGTCGAACACAGCACTAAGATCAAGTAAAACTAGCAATGAGATGCAGCCTTGGTCTGACGCAAGAAGCAAGTCATTTGTAATTTTAACAAGTGCAGTTTCTGTGCTATGACGGGGCCTAAAACCTGACTGAAATTCTTCATAGAAATCTTTTTTTTGCAAGAAGGAGCACAATTGAGCAGAAACTACTTTTTCTAAAACTTTAGACATAAACAGAAGATTTGAAATGGGCCTGTAATTTGCCAGTTCATAAGGATTTAGTTTTGGTTTCTTAATAAGAGGCTTAATAACCGCCAGCTTGAATGGTTTTGGGACGTGACCTAAAGATAACGATGAGTTAATAATATTGAGAAGCGGTTCTTCTGCTACAGGTAACAACTCTTTCAATAATTTAGTAGGTACAGGATCTAATAAACATGTTGTTGGTTTAGATGCAGTGATAAGTTTATTTAGCTCATCCTGTCCTATAGTTGTACAGCAATGCAGTTTTTCTTTGAGTGCGATGAATGAAGCTGAAGAAGTAGACGCTGAAGAATCTACATTTGTTATTGTATTTCTGATGTTATCTATTTTATCAGTGAAGAAATTCATAAATTCATTACTATTTAACTGTGAGGGAATATTTAGATCGGGTGACATCTGTTTATTTGTTAATCTAGCCACTGTGCTAAATAAAAACCTTGGATTGTTTTGGTGATTATCTATGAGTTTGCGGATATTTTCGGTCCTAGCAGCTTTTAGAGCCTGTCTATAGCTGGACAAACTGTTTTTCCACACAATTCTAAAGACTTCCAAGTTAGTTTTGCTCCATTTGCGCTCAAGAATACGAGTTTCTTTCTTGAGAGAATATGTATAAATGTTGTACCATGGCGCAGCACGTTTTTCTCTAACCTTTTTTAATTTGATGGGGGCAACAGTTTCTAACGTATTAGAGAAGATAGTGCCCATGCTGGTAGTAATTGTGTCTAGTTCATCTGTATTTATGGGTACACAGAGCAGTTGAGATAAATCCGGCAGGTTATTGGTGAATCTGTCTTTAGTGGCTGGAACAATAGTTCTGCCTGGACGATAACGCGGAGCCATATAGTTAATATCAGTAATATGCAGCATGCACAATACAAGGAAATGGTCAGTAACATCATCACTTTGAGGTACGATATCTATATCAGTATGATCAATTCCATGCGATATAATTAAATCTAGCGTATGATTAAAACGATGCGTGGGCCCGGTGATGTTTTGCTTGACAACAAAAGAGTTTATTAGGTCAGTAAACACAAGTCCTAATGCATCATTTGTATTATCAACGTGAATGTTAAAATCTCCAACAATTAATGCTTTATCAACATTAACCAATAGGTCTGAGAGGAAATCTGCAAATTCTTTCAGAAAATCTGTATATGGCCCAGGCGGTCTATACACAGTAGCCAGAGCAAGAGATAGGACAGATTTATTTTGCATATCTGACAGTGTAACATTAAGCATAAGTATTTTGAATGAGTTAAACCTGTATCCTGTTTTCTGAGTAACATTGAGAATATCACTATATATTGTTGTGACACCGCCGCTACGACCAGTCTGACGAGGCTCATGCTTATAACAGTAGCTTGGTGAACTAGATTAATTTAGACCAAAATAATAATTTGGTTTAAGCCAGGTTTCAGTCAGACAGAGTACATCAAAAAACTATTATCTGTGATCACTTAATTTACTATAACTGCTTTGGGTGTTAATGACCTAATGTTTAGGAGCCCAAGCTTTCAAAATGTTTTTGTTAATTCTGCATTTTTCTGGTTTAATCACGATCAGATTTTTTCTAGATCCTGCATTAAATTTATATTTTGACCTCAATATTTGGGGAACAGACACAGCCTGTATAGATTGGACACTGCAAGTACTTCTATCGTTTAAGTGGGTTGGACAAAAGTAATCATAGCAGTTATTGGAAAATTGACTTACTAGTCACTTACTGGAGCACTGATTGATGTGTTTGAATCGGCTTTACTCGACAGTATTCTCAAGCTTGCGGTCATCCCTGTTGCTTGTGCAAATTTTCCTACCCAATTTCTTCCTTCCAGTCAACTTTGCATTTAATATGGTTTGATACAGCACTCCTAGAACAGCCACCCTGATCCTCACAGGTGTATGAGCGATGACAAATACTGAGTTACAGCATGAGTTTACAAAACTCAGTGCTGGTGTTTAGTAGTCTAGACTGTGAAATTACAGCGTGTGGGTGGATTGATTGCTTAAACAGCTCAAGATCATTCTGTGGTGCTTTACCTTCAGCAGGAGTGCTTTTAATTAAAATAATAATAATAATTTACTGACCCTCAGGAGGTTGTTTCAAAGCTGAATGACTTTCTTCTGCGGAACATAAGATATTTTGAGAAATGTCTCAGTGTTTTCTGTCCATCTAATGGAAGTCAAACCCTGTTCCATAGAGAAAAAAAAGTAGGTCATGCAGGTTTGGAACGATTTAAGGATGAGTAAACGATGACCATATGTTCATTTTTTTGGGTGAACTATCCTTTTACGATCAATAGTTTGAGTCTTTATGGGAAAAGTAATAATCAATTTTCCACTTAAAAATATTTTTCCTGGCACATAGCAATAATATTTTCTAGAGAGGACAGTTTTTGCTGATATTCAACCCTGCTAGTATTAAACCGTGCTGGGTAGTAACTGATAACATGTAATCTGGATTACATAGTCATATTATGATCAATAACTTTTTTTTTACATTAATGCATCCAAATAAATTGAGCAATTTTGTCTTTTTTATATTGTACTTAAATATGTAAGGCAGCATCTAAATTTAAGGTGTTAAACTGAATTGTTTTTTTATTGTTTTGTTTAATTAGTTAAGTAGTTAAATGTATTCAATTTGACATATTATGATTTAATTATTAACTTTTCGTGGTATAATGTCATGTTTAATACATTTCACGATGTTGATAAAGAGCGGAATATATTTTCTTACAAGTTAGGTCAATAGTAATCTAAAAATAATCAAAAGTTTGAATCCAACAGATTGCTTTACTAACTACTAATCACTTCCAAAATAAAAGTTTTGTTTACATAATATATGTGTGTGTGCTGTGTATATTTATTAAGTATACATAAATACACACACATGCATGTATATGTTTAAGAAAAATAAGTTATGTTTATATTTTAAATATATTTATTTTTTATATAAATATAAATGTATACATGTAAATATTTTCAAAAAAATTAAATACATGTAATACATGTAAGTACATGTAAATACATAATAAATATACACAGCACACACACATATATTATGTAAACAAAACTTTTATTTTGGATAAGATTAATTGTGATTAATCGTTTGACAGCGCTAGTAACTATTTTCATGATGAAATATCAGTAATGAACAACAATTTTTAAGTAATCCTCCCAGCACTGTCTTAAATCAGTTTGAACATAACAAGGTTTCAACAAAATATGTTTCGAAAGAGAATGGCTAATTTTTTTTTCCTAATTATGTGTTATTTAAACAATAAAATAAACTAAAAATCCATTAATTCAACTGAAATGTACGGAGTTAGGCTAACATTAATAACCTTATTAATAATATTACTATTAATAAAGCAGAATATAAACGCAACACCCTGCACGTTAAGCCTTTTCTTCCCCTCTATGAATGCTCCATTGTGAACATACGGAGCTGAATGAACCACTGCAAGCTGTAAAGTAAACAGTCCGAACTCAACTGGTTTTGTGAAAGAAGGCAAAAGTTTTGCGAGGGAGCGCAAAGTTTCTCCAGAGAACGCAAAACATTTGAAAAATATTTTTCCTGCCACCCCAAATTTTTTCCACCGCAATGTCCCTAAAAGGGCTCTGTAGTAATGCATATGTGTAAATTGAAGTACTAAAATTATACCAAGTAAGTTAAAGCTAAATAGAAATGTAAAAAGCAAATTAAAAAAAATAATAATTATAATAATGATGAAAGCACGTAACAATGACTAAAACGTAAACTAAAATTAAAATGGAAAAAATATAAAAAACTCATTCAAAATATGAATAAATTGTTGGGGTAACGCAATATTGTAATGCATTACTTTTTAATGTTATTTTCCTCAAATATAATGTCATTATTAAAAAATTAATACTGCAAATATGATAGAGCATTTGTCTAGGGATAGTTTACCCAGAAATTTAAATTCTGTCATTAATTACTCACCTTCATGTCGTTTCAAACCCGTAAGACCTTCGTTCATCTTCAGAACACAAATTAAGATATTTTTCATGAAATCCAAGAGCTTTCTGACCCTCCATAGACAGCAAGGATATTACCACAATCAATGCACAGAAACATAATAAGGACATCATTAAAATAGTCTGTCCGGTTCAACCGTAATCTTATGAAGCTACGAGAATACTTTTTGTGTGCAAAGAAAACAAAAATAATGACTTTATTCAAAAATTCTCCTCTGCAGCATCCTGGCAACATTATGGAGAGCATCACGATGCATGCCTTGAACATACCTTTGCTGTCTATACAGGGTCAGAAAGCTCTCGGATTTCATCAAAAATGTCTTAATCTGTTTTTCAGAAGATAAACAAAGGTCTTATGGGTTTGGATTGACATGAAGGTGAGTAATTAATTACATAATTTTAATTTTTGGGTGAACTATACCTTTAAGGTTTGGATTCTGAGGGTTGTTAGGGTTTTCTGGTGTTTGCTTAGTAGTTGCATTCAGTCATTGGTTTGTCTCCATAAATCTGAGCCCAACAGCGCATGTCTGTATGTACCAGGCCACAACTGCTTGCTCATGCTTGAGTGCTCGCGCCCTTAATGACTCTCCCTGGGCCAGCCATTACAACTACTCACTGATTTCCCTCCCAGCCAGGTGAGCATAACATGTTGTCTCAACAGCTGTTCCCTGAAACGCCTCGGGCATCTGAATGTTCTAGTATCTCAGCTGCTGCAGTGTGGCGTGAGCGGCACAAAGGTCAAGGGTGTGTTCCCTATGCACTGTATGTCCCTAGAAGCATCAAGCTAAATTAATCCCTACTGTAGTGCTGGGCGGTATACCGGTTCATACCGAATACCGGTGTTTATTTTTCTTATGATATTAATTTTTAAAATACAGCAATACCGGTCTCATTTAAATAACGTTCGGAACGCAACACTGTTAGAGAGGGGTCTCTTTTCACTATTGCATTTTGGCGAGGATACAGTTGCATGTGTTACTAAGCGTGAAATTTCCGAAACTGAAGCACTAGTAGAATGTGATGAGAGAGAAGTCATCCACAATATCCACATCGACCGCCACAAATATCCACCGTCCGCTGCCATCAGCTCCCGCGTCTCTCACACACAACAGTTCTCCGTCGAGACGACGGATTCTCGTCAATTGCAGGGTTCCCGCCTTCTTAAATTCACTTTTCATAATTTTAAGACCGTAAATACGCTTACACTTCTGAAATAGTGTTATAACTGTCTTGATTTTGGCTTGAATAGGTTTTAAATTAAGGAAAGACGAGGTGCATTCAGTCTGCTGAGGGGGATGTGATCAAAGCCTGGAGTAGATTAAAGCACGTTCCTCTTTCCATTCTAAGCGTTCTGTAATCACTCCGCTCTGGATCCACTCCGGGTTTTACATTCCCGCTCACGGAAAAGCTGCTCCGTGTTCACTCCATTTAAATGCTATCAGGGATTACTGGGGTGAAAGAAACATGTAGGAAACATGTAGCGCACTGTTGTTGTTCTGCTGGCACACCAAAAATCATCCCCGCCTCGGCTGCAGTTTCTCACTGACAACATAGTAACGCCATTCGCATCATTCACAGTTGGGTTTTTAGCAGAGAACACAGAGAAGAACTTGAATTTCGGTGCGGGATTGCGGCTATTAATAATAATTATACTCATTCCCGCAGGTTCCGACCGAATGTATCACATTTGCACGTGCTTTTGAGTCTTGAACTCACTCACACGCTCTTAATTTCTGTGCACCCACAGATCGCGATAAGAGAGTGACAGCTATTAATAATTATAAGGGAGTTTGCAAATGTGATATATTTATTTAGTACGTACAACAGATCAATAAACAAGTACTGCATGATTTTGCTCTATATCATCAATGAAAATAGTTCCAAATAAAGTAACAGCTGAGCCGTTGTGCATCTCAAAAAGCAAATTTATATTTAAAACATTAATGTCCACATATTTAGTGTGGAATTTTTCTACAATATTCACTCATCATGACACTAAAATATGGCATTGTAAGTCAATCTACTGCAGTTTTTCCTCAGTCAGTAGAAAATGTGGTTAACACCCGGTCATGCATGAAAAAAATAAATACCGTCATATACCGTGAAACCGGTATAATTTAGAAAAATACCGTGATATACATTTTTGGTCATACCGCCCAGCACTACCCTACTGCCTGTTTTTACATCTACACTACTACAGTAGTAATGATGTAGTACAGTGCTAAACCCACCTAGGAAATGAAAAAGTGTGCTTAGTTGTATTGTAGGTGCACTTCTAGTGTATTTTAGATCTTAAAAGTTTATAAAGTGTATATTAAAAAAACGGTACTTGCAGATAATACATATTAATAAAAGGCCACTTAAGTGTAGGCCTAGTTAAAGTGAGTTCACTTTTATTACTGTTTCTTAACATACTTAAGTACACTTTTTATAAGTGCACT
Source organism: Ptychobarbus kaznakovi (assembly GCA_027422405.1). NCBI lineage: Eukaryota > Metazoa > Chordata > Actinopteri > Cypriniformes > Cyprinidae > Ptychobarbus > Ptychobarbus kaznakovi. Next base: position 21,791,042 of record CM049802.1, on the reverse strand, counting down.
TTGTTAAAATCCTTATGTTTTATTAATCTTTTGTGGTGCTTTGACGAGGTACTCTTATTTTGTACTGAAGCATGTGTAACGTACTTGATTGTAATTTAACTGCAATGTGTTTTTTGATTTTACATGTAATGTTAATATATTTTAAATGTACTAAAATGCAACTTCACCCATAGAAATGACATTAATGTATATTTTAGTTTATCATAAATGCTTGTCAGTACGTTCAGCAGTTACAGCTTAACCGTATTTCAAATAACAATAGATTTATGAAATTATATATAAAGACGTACTTAAGTCCTACTTAAGCATTGTTTGAGTTTAACTAGTTGAATTTCATATAAATTTGAACTGTTATAATTTAAAATGCAGTTAAGTGTCTGAAAACATTACATTTAGCTCATTATTTTTTAATACATTTCCTTAAAAATACTATTTTTAAAAATACAAATAAGTGGACTTTTTTCACAGGAGTGGGCTTGAATGAAAAAAGACTATCCTCTGCTGAAGTTAAACTGGTTCTGGGAAGCCTCTGTCTCAGGTGTACGTGGAGCTGAAAAACAGCTTGTGTTCTTGTGAGAGGAGGGAGCGTGTGTACGGGTGAAGGATCACGGCACGATTCTCTCCCACTCATCTCCATTGACAGCAGTTGCTATGCAGAGGACGAGACTGAGAGATGGTCATGCGGTTCAGCTAGTACTCATGAATGAACATGTCCATTATGACCCTGCTGTTACAGATACTCTCAGCCAATCATGCAGATCCAGAGTGTACAACCGTATATAGCTGCACATAAACATCAATCTAATGAACATTCAACATTTGAGTTCCTTCTCCCCTCACATCAATATATATAAAAATTACAATTTGCTGTAACTCTTTACAATAAGGTTACATTTGTAGTTAACTACATTAGTTAACTACAAAGATGTATCTGTTAGTTTTAATTAATGGACCTGGGCTAACATGAACTAACAATGAACAGTTGTATTTTTATTAATGAACGTTAACAAAGATTAATTAACACAATAACTAATATGCTCATTGTTGGTTAATTGCTTTCATTAACGTTAACTAATAGATCTTGCTGTAAAGTGTTACCCATTTAGCTTAAAAACCTATATTTAAGTACAATTAATGAAAATGTGCTAGAATTTTTCTGTCTTAAACTCTCGTTATTATTTCTCATTCTCATTACTTCAATAAAAACAAACAAACAATATAGTAATTTAATTAATCATATTTGTTTTACAGCTTTCAAAAAAAAAATGTCAATCATTATATTGTGGCATTTTTTGGTTACACTTTATTTTAAGGTGTCCTTGTTACAGTGTAATTATACATTTAAGTACTGGGTAATATTAATTAACTACATTACTATATGGTTAGGGTTAGGAATAAGGTTCGGCTTAGGGTTACTTATGTAATAATGCATAATTTATTGTATTTATTTATTTGTCATAATATAAGTGCATGTAACGTGCAACAAGGACACCTTAAAAAAAGTGTTACCGTATTTTTGCTGTAATACAGTAAAAGATTATATTATAGTAATGAGAATCTGTGGTAATCATAACTTTTATGAGGATTCTAAATAAATTTATAAAACATATGAAGACAATGGCCCGGTTTCACAGACAGGGTTTAGACTAAACCAGGATTAGGCCATAGTAAAATTAGGAAATTTAAGTCATTTTGATTAACACGCCTTAGAAAATAAAAACATTACTAGGGTGCATCTTGAGAAAAACAAAGGCACTGATATATTTTAGGATCAGTCAGTGCAAGTTTATTTCAGTTAAAACAGCTCAGACTTACACTTAAGTCTGGGACTAGGTTTAAGCCTTGTCTGTGAAACCGGGGGAATATCTTAATGGTCTTAGGCTTCATTTTTTTATTTATACTAAAAAAACACTTATGTATTTATTTATTTTTGTAGAAACAGAAATACGTAATTGATTTGTTGTTGTTTAAGACTTTAGGTGGTTTATTGGACTTTAGGTGGTTTTAGTGCTAGTGAGAATTTTGGAGATTTAGCAAATACAAAAAACTTTAATTTTATAATTTGATTAATTTCTAAAACATCCTTCACCCAAAACTCACTTTAAAGAGAACCGACGATTGTCTTGTACAGTCTGCAGTGATAAGTCTTCGCTTGCCCGATGAGTTACATAACATCACGCTGAAACGCCTCACTTTTACAAGTCTGAGCAGAATTGAAGAGTCGACACGCTGTAGGGTTCCTTACTGCAGTCAGTCCCTGAGGAGAAATAACATCTGCTCTAGAGTACTTATACATTCATGTTACCTCTGTCTGTCAGATCAGGTCATCGGTTCATTTGATCCATTGCCTTTGTCACCTAATACAGCAAAACAGACAAACAAACCTTTCAGAAATGCAAGAATCTCTCTGCTTCCACTCTCAGACTGAACAAAAATGAGTTGGGATTGATCCATATAAATCATTTATCATTGATCCAGGGGTTTTCTACATCTTGTTGAGTCCCAGATAGATTCAGCTGACAATACTGATTGTGTACCTCTGCCATCCACTGATTTAACGGATGAGCTTTATATTCTGTTCTGTTCCCTTACGCAATGAAAATATATATTAACGATCAATATATTATTTGATGTATATTGAAAATCTGCAGAATAATATATTGTGTTAAAATTACCATATATTAAGTAATACCGCGTTTCATACTGAAAAATGTGACATTATATTTACTTCTATATTGTAATGTATATAATTTTATACAGAATATATCATAAATTGTATTATTTGTTTTTGGTTTTAATATTAGCTTTTTTCTTAAATGGCATCACATTTCATATATGAACTGTATAACTAATAAAGTGAGATAAAAGTTTATGAATAGGTGTTCTTCATTGCATTCATTGCTATTTATTTTTTATGTATTAATATAGCCATGATCTTGCACATATTGCATAATGACAAAAACAATAAAAGCACTGGCTTCCCATATGTATTATTTAATATATTGCATTATATTGTATATATTTTTGTTTCATAGGAGTTATTTGTCAAAATGCCAAGATATAAGCCAGATCAGTCCATTTAACTCTCTAAATCCAGTTTTTTGTTGTGTTTGTTTTTAGTGCAAAACTGAGATTATCCTTACATGAATATCTTAACCTTAATGTTTTGGCCTATTTGTAGTTGTTTCTAGTTTATTTAGCAGCTATATAAAGGTAAAAAGCAGTTTCCCTTCTCTCCTTTAAATTAGAATAAAAAAGGACAGTGTCCCAGAGCACATAAATATGCACATGAGCTCTGATGCATCCAGCACTCAGATGTAAATGTCCTGCGATTGTTTTGTGAGGTGCTGTTGTTTGCACGAGTAACTGGGCGTGTGCCATGAGACTCTCCTAACATCATTCCTTCTGTGACGTAACACACAGCTGGAGGACGCTGGGTTCCTGCTTTGTTTTTAGATCTGGAAAATTGCTTTTGCACGTGCATGGAGAACATTTCTGCAGTGCATACAAATGGAAGTTTATATTTGTCACAAGTGCTTATTTTATTCCGAAAACACTGAACAATGTGCCCTGTCATCATTTACCAGTATCCCACAAAAGGGAATATTTATCTTGGCTCTGACTGACTTCATATGAGGAAGGTTTTGTGCTGAAACTCTCTGTAATTAGAGTTCTGGTTTGGATACCATCAAGCAGCAGCTGAATTGCTCCATATGGAAATACGTTTTTAAGAGCTTTTGCTGTTTAACTGTGTAAGGTTTGACCACAGTGGTCCAAATTACCAGGGTTTCCCGACAAGGAATATTATTGGACACAGCATGAAACCATTTATTTCATAATATAAATAACTTTACCTACAAAAAAAGACTGTGTGTGGTACAATGATGGGGATACCATGGTACTTTAAGAAACGCGACATTTTAAAAGCTTTATTTTCCAAAAGCACAAGGATTTCTCTTGGTGCTTCTATTAAAACGACATTAATATTAAAAATAATAATATATATATATATATATATATATAATCATTTGTTCACTTTTATGTATACATTTTTTTAAGATTAACTATTTATAAGGTATGTGGTCATTTAATATATGGTAATCCTCTCAACCATTGCATCAAATATTATTAATATTTGATTTTATGGTTGAGAATTATAACCATGTACTAAGGCATTTCAAAGAATATCAGGTAAAAATGGTCAAATATACCATATAAAAAATAGGCCCAAAAACGTTTAAAGAAACAAATGTCACAAATAGCTAGTTTTATTTAATTAGTCTTTTCTGAAATAAGCATGACAACCTATTTTTAATCGTGCGGAAAAATGGGGAATACAAAGTCCAATTCTTCATACAACAACAAAAGCAACAATAATAATATAAAATATTATTCAAACTTAAAATATTATAAGAAAATAAAAAGTTTCTTAAAACAAAAGGCCACCAATTATTTATTTATTTTATAAACGCACAGCTGTCATATTTAAGTGAATTTTATAAAAGGAGCTATTTTTGGCAGATTAATAGTCTACTTTTGTGTAAAAAAAACAACAACAACAACTAGTGAATAAACACTAACATTGTACAAATAAATATCTCGAGTCTGGAAAAAATTAAAAGCAGGTCTGATTTACGTCTTTACTAAAATAATTAGGCTTTGAGGAATGCCCGCGGACTCTCGCGAGGTTTGGGTTTGAACTGATATGTGAGAAGAGAGCAGACGGATGCCAGTGAGTCAGAGAGCGAGCGGACTGAGGACGGCCCGACCAAACAACTGCCTAGAAGCCTTCTCCCTACACCACACTCGGAGTTTTCCGCCTTTAATTGTCACCTGGAATGAAATGCTTTTACGTGGATGACTTGAAAGGTGGGTCGCCGGCGTATTTTGCGATAAAAAAGGCTAGTTTGACTTGTTGGCTAACGTTCGTGTGTTCGTTCTCACATTCGCTCGCGCTGGAGGACATGAACGCGGACATTTAACGTTACGCTTTTATTTCGCTAATACAAATCTCACATTTGTCCACTCATAACAAATAACCGCCTATCTGTTGTTGTACGCCCGCTAGCTGGCGTGTAGGGTAGTAAAATCGCTTTAAAAGGCCTGTGGTGGGTCCGACATTAGATGGACCTAACGTTACCGTAGGCATGTAACGTTAGCCAGCTATCGCATTGTCCATTAGTTTCTGTTGGTTCAGTTTATGTTCACACCTCCGTAACCAGGAAGTATGCTCAAATGAAACATTTACCTAGCTTTATCACTGCCGTTTAATGTCACTAAACCTTTGTTCTTTGTTATACACGGGTAAGACGTATTTAAACCCTTTGTTAATGGCTTAACTTAGTGTTTTATTTAGTACGTTAACAAGATCACACGCCTAATATGACTGGATAGTTAAAGCATACATGATCAATCAACGATTCAAATTATTATAATTAGTGGTGAGACTGGTAAGCATGTTGCTGTTATATATTGTGCTTGGATTATGTCCTGTAATAGTTAACTTGCATGAACAAGTACAGTCCTGCAGAAATCGAGTGTGTTTTGCTGAAAATGAGGATTTAGATGTGAGTAAATGCCAGTCTTAAGTCATCCAGCCTTAAACTTACCCAAGATAGTTTTTTGTAGTAATAGTGAGAGTGAGAATAAACTGGTTTCTGGGATTGTAGCTGGAAACCTCCCACAGCTGTTGGTTAATCTTAGAACTGTGGAAACTGTTGGTTGAGAGGTGTTGACCTGTGTCTGGTTTAAATGTTGATTCTGCATCCACTTTGACGTATCAGTCTGAGTCAATATTAGAGATGTGAGATAAAGAAATGGGGGTTGTAGGGTGTCAAAACCCCACGGCAATGAAGATCTCTGCGAGTTAGGTCTATTTTCATCATTCTGCTGGTGGTGAAATTAGGGGATCAGTGTTTGATGTAAATCCAGCTTGGAAGCGACTTATCTTCAGTGTCTACCAACGTGGTCTGGTTTTGATCTGAAAGCAAGGGAGACACACAGCACCAGCGGATGATCAGAGATATTTGTCATTGTGTATCAGTGTTTTTGAAAGCGACAGAAAGAAACTTATCTTGGCACAAAATAGACATTTGCTCCTGATTAAATCAAATAATTTAATTATTTTTAGTATATGTAAAACAGAGTGGATTTTAACAAAAGTGTACTTGTTCATGCATGGTTAGCCATTGAATAAATTAATCCAATGCATGATATATAATAGCATCATGTTTATTGAATTAATTTGGCATCATTTCTGATAAAATATTATTTGTGTATATTTTATACGCTTTTATTTGTTTGTTAGCCTATTATATATAAATAAATAAGCTATTTAAAAAAAATGATTTTGCCAAATCAGGTTAATAAACATTTGAAATAAAATTACCTGTGTATAGTGCTGTCAAATGATTAATTGTGATTAATCGGATCCAAAGTAAAAGTTTTAGTTTTGTGTAATGTGTGTGTGTGTATTGTAACAGTACCTTCTGCTATTAATCTTTTCATATTTTATTCAAAAGTTTTTCTCATAATTAATACTAGGGATGCACGATATGAAAAATTAACTGATACCGATAATTAAATCCTTCTCACAGCCCATAACCAATCATTTCATATTTATATAGTATTATTTTCATATAATCTGCAGTTTGTGCACCCAGGAGAATACAAAATCTAACTCTGGTTTTAACTATAATAGCAAACATCAGTTCTGACTCTTCAAATGTTTTTATTTTTTGAGTAAGGCACCACAATACTTAGTAACAGAAATGGTTTAACAGAACTATGACAGAACAGAACTATGGTTTATCTGTAATTAACAACTGATTAACAACACATTTATATTCAAATATTCCATGCATAAAGAAATGCATCTATTTAAGTGCATGAGGAAGTTATATCTAGGGACTTTAAGCAACAGCTGCGAATTAGGGCTGTGAGATTAATCGAAATCGAATTGCAATCTCGATTTGAGACGTTGCGATTTACTGATCGCAAAGCCTGCGATGTGGACGCAATATTACTGTTCCAGAGCATATGCATGACTGCCAGCCTTGAGTGGCAGTCTTACTAACCAATAGAGTGAGCGCACCTCCGTTCTCTGCGATCAGCACTGCTCTAGCTAACTGCGTAAACGCCCACCATTTAAAAAGGGTCAGATCGTAAGTTAGGCAAATTAAAACTAAAGAAAAACGTATGCAACTTTAGCTTCGAAATGACAGACAACAAACAAAAAAAGGTAATTTGCAAGAGCTGCGTCACAACGCATATCAAGAGCTTTCAGTCCTGGACAATAAAATATACATTTTTAGATGTTTTTATTAGTAGGCTACATGAACGTTATCTTACACATTTGATCTCCCCAACAGATTAATTTGAAATAAGTTTATAATGCAAGTTCGCTAATTCAGAAAGACCGCACACATAGCCCGTGTCTCTGAATGCTTCACATACTCGCTCTGCTCTGCCCCACGCTGCGCGGCTGCCACGTCTCACGGACGAGCCGTGTACACTGGCCGCACACGCGAAGCCTGTCTCATAATGCTCTTTTAGACTCTCGGTCTCGCACCCGGTTCTGCTCCGCAAGTCTCTCACGAGCGCATCTGGAAATATGGATGAGGCCTGGCGCACGCGTGCAACCTGTCAACTCGCGCCTGGTTCCGCATTTGAAAAGAATGTAAAGTAAGTCTAACTGCTTGACAATTTCACTTGGATGAAATTAAACATTCAGCACATTTCCCACTTGGTCTTAAAATCCCTTATACTTAAAAATGAATAAATCAGCCCGTGCAACATGTAATACTTTAAGAATTGACTAAAGAAATAGTTATTTATAAAAAATTAACATCTTTCCTGTGAAATTCAGTAATTCTGTAAAAGTATTTATACAATTATAATCTTCCCTGCAGAACCCCCCCCCCCCCCCCCCCAAAAAAAAAACAGTAGAACCCCTCCCAAAACACAATAGAATATTTTATGGATTTAAGAGTTAAATCCATAAATATATGGTTTTAATGTAAACTATAATGGTGCCTACTGGTATTTGATGCATTCTATTGGTGGGATGTAATCTAGCAGATGGCAACCAATATAACAACAGTAATTCCTATTGGAATAATACCCAATTCCTATTGGAATTTTGTTTTTGTTTTTTTCAGCAGGGTAACGATTCTCATACTGTACTGCACATCATTGACTATTGAGCTGAAGCTTGACTTTGCAAAATTAAAAATCACAAATCAAATCGCAATATCTGCCAAAACATCAGCTTGTTCTCTTCACATATATTTAGTCTCAGTGCTACCTGAGGTGCTGTTGCTAACAGCAGATATATCTTTGTTCAAACGATAACGATCGTTAAAATTAGCTTAAGTTTAAAACATAATCAACACAGATTAAATTAAAGACTAATGGTAGAATCGTATACTGATTAGGGGTGTGCGATATTGAAAAAAAAAATGATATCTCGATATTTTGGGTATTTTTTCGATAACGATAATTAGACGATATTTTGCCGAGTGTGTTATTGTGCTGATATCTGAATACTGTGGATAGCTGCAGTTTTTGATATTCTTCATATTCTGTGTGCTCAGTTCACATCAGTGATTAATTAATTAATTTTTTCATTTAAGTTTAAATAGATTTTTACCTTTTAATAAAGCTTTTTTTTCTAAAAGTGTACATCTTTTGAGTCAAATTGTAACTTTTAATCAGTCAATTAAGATAACACACATTTAGGCAGTTACCAAACAAATGAAACCAGTATTATCAAAATTAATCTTTGCAGAAGTTGCATCTGAAGTGGCATTTAGATGTATTTACACTATTTAATGCAGCTCAGAGGGACATTGAGTGCTTTAACCAGTTACAAATGCATAATTTTTTTACAATTTAAACATAAAACATTGAATACTGATATTTAACATTATTTTAAAAACGAATGTGAAATGTTAAATGTGAAATTAAATCGCCAGTAGGTGGCAGAAAGTCACTGGTAATAAGTGATTCACTGCGACTGAGCTGAACGATTGAATGATTCAGGAACGAATCACCGTCATGTTGCTCAGAGACGCAAAACAGTGCTGTGGCTGTTTGGAATTATTTTTTGTTGGCGAAATGGAGCAAAAACAGGCAATATGGTGTCTATAACGTTAGTATCTTAATATTAACTTGTTTATTAAACTGTTGTATACAATCAATATAACATTTGTAATCGTGCTTATTTTGAAGAAAAAACGGCACTCTTCTTGTGATTTTAAATATGTGAAACGTAAATATATAAATTTTCTGCCCCCATATCTTGAATTTTGCGATCATTCTTAATGCATTTTAATCGAATGAATCATGCAGTGAAAGAACACGCTCTAAATGCGCACGTGCACTGTTTAACTCTTCATCACCACGCAGGCTAATGTATGCGTGCACTATGTAGGTGTTAGTTGGGTTTTTGCAAAATACTCGATATTGTCAAATTGCACATCGTTAAAACAACAATTACGATAATATCGCAGACGATATATATCGCACACCCCTAGTGTCATATAAGTTTACTTGTGCACATGCGTCACTGTTTTCTTTGTTTTGTGAAAAAGATTTTCTGTGCTCTTGCTGCATTGGTGTAAGGGAGTGTTTCCTCTATTGCTATGATGACGTGTTTGTTAAAGGAAGTGTGTACATAGTGTCTATGTAACACTATTTCTATGTATTTTACTCTTGTAGGGCTGAAGTTCATGTTCTGTAAAAAGAATCTGCCCTTTGAAAAGGACAACGAACATGAATCACTTCATGAAAGAGATTAAACTGATTATTGATTTATTTTTGTTACTAAGTTTTTCCATGAAAACCACTTCAGCATTTGCGTAACTTTGCATGAAATCTGTCATTTCCTAAAAGTGACAGCTAAATCTGATCCGAACACTTTCACTTTCATAAGAGTGCTCTGTATCCGGAGAACAGGGAACATTAACGGCAAGTGACGCGCTGTTTTAAAAGCCACATGAATGCAGGTGTTTCGATGCGGAGGCTTGACTCCTTTTTACATCTCAGTTTGTTGTTTGTATTACACTTGCCAGTGAAGTTTAATTTTACTTCTGCATTCATACTCACACACACACACAGTTGATATTTTCTGCTTCACTTTCCCCAGCGACATTGTGTTCAGCAGCCTTATATAGAAAGTCTGTGTGTCTTGCTCATCAGTTGGAGCTAAATCTTACTGCTGAATGACCTGAGGAGGCCAGCTGAGCTGGCGGCGTCTGGATCAGAGGGTAACGTCTTAATCTCAGTCCTTTATTCGGCATCTGAGAGTGAAGCTCCCTTTAGATTAGCCACTCAACCCGCAGCATTCTTAACACTATCATTGACCGGCTCGAATTTTCCCTAATCCTGCTGTTTATCATAATATTGAGACGACTGTGTTGGGGGAAGAAGCTACATGAAATCTGTCGCTTTCCAGTGGTAATTTCAGTTTGTAAGTTAGGTTAAACTACTGACATCTTCTGTTCACTAGTGCAGTGGTTCCCAAACTTTTTGAAAGCATGGCACCCCTTCGTAGTGGTTTTCCCCCACGGCACCCTGACCCAATTAAACTAAACAGACATGTGTACATGCATTAGGGTGACCATATTTTAGTTTTCAAAAAAAGAGTAGAGGTCGACCGATAGTGGATTTTATCGATACCGATAGCTAGGTTGGACCACACTGGCCGATACCGATTAATCAACCGATAGTTTTTAAATGGATACTGAAATAAAACTAGAGCTTTGCTATCTAAAAAATATAAGCAGTAACAGTACTGAACCATACTTTGCAAATTATGCAAGTCATGCTTAAAGATGGCCATCTTTAAATATATACACAAGGCCATACCATTAAAATTACATACAATTGGATATTGTTTGTGTACTCACACACTTTATTTGCTTCTATTTTAACACTTGATAATAATCTAATAATTAAGAAAAAGTTAGTCACACAAAAGCAAAAATTAGGGAAAAGTGCAGCGCTGTGTCGAGGAGAACTCAGAGGTTTCTCTCTCTCACACATACACAACGCTTTGCATTCAATATTTTTGCGTGGGGGCAGCCGTGGCCTAATGCATAGAGCGTTGGACTTGAAACCCAAGGTAGCCCAAGGTTGGGGGTTCGAATCCCGGCTCTGGCAGGAAGTGTACACGACTGAGGTGAGACCCTTGAGCAAAGCACCGAACCCCCAACTGCTCCCCGGGCGCCGCAATGTCGGCTGCCCACTGCTCCACTTGGATGGGTTAAATGCAGAGAACACATTTCACTCCTCATTATACTCTGTATAATTGTGTAAATAAAGCTCATCTGAGCTTAATTTGTATTGTATTGTAATTCAAGTGGCGATCTAAAACAGTTTATTTGATCACCAAACGGACAGAAGTTTGTTTCTAGAATGAACAACGTGGCATTAAAAAGTTTGAATTTCGGTTTAAAAAAACAGCAAGTGGAAAGAGAAAGAGCGATCTATTACAGCTCTCTATATGAAGCATACTGACTTTATTAGAGCCACAGAAAGACAAACGTTTTGCAAAAAAATGCACAATACAAAATGTATAGCCCAGAGTGAAGTCATTATGTACATTCACAATGATTTAGGACAAATATAATGTAATTAGGGCTGTGCGATATAACGATATATATCGGATGGACGAAATAAAAAGTCTATCGTTTCATATTATTTTCTATCGTTTATATCGTGGTGTCGCAAAATACATTGTTTCCGGTAATACCTTTTCATCATTTGAGTGACTGCGATCTTTACTTTTAAAACAACCGATTTTGAAGCCGTTGAAAATCAAACAACAGAGCTATATGCGTGCGTCGTCTCTTTCTGTGTGAGAGGAGCACGCCTTTTCTTTTTTGCCGAATTTGAACGATTACATGAACACACGTATATGCATCAGAATCCCCATCTTTGCAAATATCCTCATAAACACAGTGATTTAGGTCTTAAGAGGGAGTAAACGGCAGTAGGAGAAAACGCATATGTAACAGTGTATTAGATCCGGACTTCGGTCTTAAAGGGGAAGCTGTCCAATATTCATTCATGTTAATCATAGCACACTGCTAGAAAATCTCTCACTGCTCGACTAAATCACTTTTGTAACTTTAATGAGAATAAATAAAAAATAATAATGATATATTTATATGTATAGAATCTATACATAATACACGTGTTAATTATATCTATCATAGATATATATATAATTAACACAGTCTAATTCATTTACACAATGTATGTAGTGTTTCTTATTTATTGTCTCTTATCCTTATTTCATCACTGACTGTTTATTTATCTTCAATGAGGTTGAGTTATTTTTTCTCTCTCTCTTTAGGCTTGTATTAGTTTGATATTGACATTGGTGACAAGGATTATGAAAATGATATGGTATGAAAGATTTTAATATAATAAAAACTATATCGTGATATATATTGTTATCGTGATATAAGATTTTGGTCATATCGCCCACCCCTAAATGTAATTTAATAGAAAATGTGAATGGCGCTCTGTTCCGTTGCAGGATTTTCTGTCGGCAGTGTTTAAATGGCATTTGAAGTTTCCCGCTCAGTGAAGTGCGCAGTGTCACATGTCAAAATAAACAACACGTGCTGTCAGTGATTTCCGCATCTAGATGCTGCTCTCGTATTGTATAATGCCAGCGGACCCTTCTCAGCCACTCCAGCAACGGACGGAAAACTATCGGCATGGATATTTACCGATAACCGATAGTTGCGGCAATCAACTATCGGTGCCGATTAATCGGTCTACCACTAAAAAAGAGAACTAGGGTTGGGAATGAGGGAGGTTAAATTAGCCCCCAAAGTAGCGCAATGCTAAAATCCCAAATATCAAAACTTCTAATGTTATTTCCATACATAAAATACATATTTTACAGTCACCGTTATGCAGATAAACACTGATAAAAGGCTTCCTACAGTGGCCATCCTTCACAAAATGTAGCATCAAGCACAGTTTTATCATAATACAAAATTTTTCAATACAAGCATTTCAGTCAAATGTAATTTATGCAATATTTCAAACCCACGGAAGAAAAAATCAACCCGCCGCAACAGTTTAAATGTTGCCCAATTCCATGCAAAAAATGCGGATTTGGCAACCCTGCATCCAACGCGAGCTGCATGCAAAGGGATTTAAATAGCCTACTCCGCATATCGATAGCGGCTCCCTGATTGTGGCAAGCCGTTTTGACTTATTCCTTCCGTTTTGACTTATTCCTTCACAGGATATCAACTTCAATTCAACAATTCAATTTTCTTGATACAGTTAAAAAGCTAATTCTTATAATCAATGGTTATTTTTGATTTCTATATCGGTAACAATGGTTATTTTTGAATCGGCATTGCACTTCTAGTAAAAATGAAAAAATTTCATATCAACAATTAAATTTTCACTAGTTAAAATGCTAATTCTTGATATCTATACTTAAATTGTTGATATTTGTAGTTGTATTTTCACTAGTTAAATGACACCATAGGCTGCCTTTCAAAATTAATTGTTGATATCAATAATTTCTTACTAGTTGAAATTCCAATTTCACATATCAGAAATACAATTCTTAATAGTAAAAATGTCTATTTTTGATATCAACAATGTAATTTTCATTAGTGACAATGTTATTTTTTTATATAGAATTCAATTGTTGATATCAAGAATAGACGTTTTTACTAGTAAGAAATGTATTTCTGATATGTGAAATTGGAATTTCAACTAGTAAGATATGAATTATTGATATTAACAATTACATTTGAATGGCAGCCTATGGTGACTCTGTGAACAGCCAGCTTCTTTGGCAATGAATGTTTGTGGCTTACCCTCCTTGTGAAGGGTGTCAATGATTGTCTTCTGGACAACTGTCAGATCAGCAGTCTTCCCCATGATTGTGTAGCCTAGTGAACCAAACTGAGAGACCATTTTGAAGGCTCAGGAAACCTTTGCAGGTGTTTTGAGTTGATTAGCTGATTGGCATGTCACCGTATTCTAATTTGTTTAGATAGTGAATTGGTGGGTTTTTGTTAAATGTGAGCCAAAATCATCACAATTAAAAGAACCAAAGACTTAAACTACTTCAGTCTGTGTGCATTGAATCTATTTAATACACAAGTATCACAATTTGAGTTGAATTGCTGAAATAAATGAACTTTTCCACAACATTGTAATTTATTGAGATGCACCTGTATGGGTTTCACTTTCTGAAATCAGTGACAAAAAATATTGACCTTTTTCATGATATTCAATTTTTTTGAGATATACCTGTATGTCTCTTGAATCTTGACACAAGCAGAAATTATGCCTCTGCTAGCCAGAGGTCATTTTGTTCAGTTAATATTGTATAAGAGCCATTGAACACTACTGGTTGTAGCTCCACCTGTCCTTGTTCAGTCTGCTGTGTTCATTCCTGTTTAGATTGGAATGGAGATGGATTATAGACAACCTGAATAAGCCTTTGCTTTTAGCTGCTCAGCTGACAGCAGTTTCGAAAGCAGCTAGGGGATTTTGGATTTGGTGTGTCAGGCTTAATATCCGATCAAACTTTGTGTCCAGTATAAATATCAGTGTGATCAATGCCATAAAAGGTGAAACATGGAGGGTGATCAGGAAGTAGCAGGGCGGGCTTTTAGGAGTAGAGTGAATGTATGTTATCACTGTGAGGAAGTCTGTCCTCAGTGAAGAATGCTCCTGGAAATTGTTTTAATAAGCTCATTACAGAAATCCCACTGCATTCTGTACACACGCCTGCTTCTCCTGAGCAGCACGCAGTGTGTGTGTGTGTGTGTGTGTGTGTGTGTCAAGCAGCTGGGACAGTGGCAAGCACTCTCCTGCTGGCATAATCAGCAATTGTGCTGATAAAGAAAAGCCTATTTGGTCTCTTGGTGAACACACAAACACAGAGCAGATGAACATGGCCTCAGAAAATGCCTAGCTGCTGACATCATTTCCTCCCGGCCCTCCGCTGACTGGAAAAGGGGGTGGAAAGGAGAAAAATGGGGGGGGGGGTGGAATCCTTTTATACTGTGCTGTCGTCTCCGCCCTGCCTGTTGCTTTGACTGCTCTTTCTCAGCTGCTTGAGGGTGGAGGGAAACTTCTTGGCAAAATGGCTGATTTACATGGTTCCTTGGAATCAGACGTTAATGTAGTGGCCGTATAAATCTCTCGACGTATTGCTCATTTTAGCTGCTCTTTAGCTTTATGTGAGCTAAATGGCTTCCATATGTGAGAAATGGTGTTGCCTTCTTGCTTTGTATTAGATTTGTCCATGAACGTATTCATTTGATATTTTCAGTTCTTAGTTGTTGTCCAAAATGATAAACTATGCCCCACGGACTCTCATACTGTCTAGTAGGGATGTGCATCTCCATAACTGAGGTCGATGCGATACGCATCTCGATGCATAGCCAACGATACATTGAAGATACATATGAAGCACCTTGCGATACGATTCACACCTATTACGATGCAGTTCGATTCAACACAATGCTATTCGATGTAATACGATGCAATGGAAAAAATTATCACAATTTTTTTCTTTGGTACAGACAGCAAAGCAAATCATAAATTAACTTGTGTTTTCTGACTGCTAATGCCTCAAGGCCTGTTTCATAAAACAAGTTTACCAAATAGGCCAGGCTGATTTCAGTTATTCTGACTCACTGTCAAAGGATTTGGTTCCATAAAGCAAATTTAACAAAGATCGACCTCAGTCACTGTGGCTACTTATGCTGGAAAGCTAACCTGGTTCAGGGCAGGCAAACTGTCTGGCTAAGCTGAGTTCCTCTAACACTGACCAATAGGAACGCAATGATATTACCACTGACTCTCTCACATACTGTCATAACCATGCAGCCTTTCTCTCTGGTTTTATAACCGCTGTACCATTTTATAGTTAGAAAAGATAGCATTAGAACATTACAGGTTACTGCATGATGATTGAAATCGTGCACATTTTCTAAAACATGGACTGAATGATCCTGAGAGCACTGTATGAGCTTGCGGCGCCATCTGCAGGACAGTTAAAAGCGTTCAAATGATTCAAAGCGCCAAACGCGAGCAGAATCCGCACTGAAACTCGTTAGTGAATCAAAACTAAAAACAGTACTGTTACAGCAGACATATAGCGTGTCAGACTAAAGCCTATTATACAGTTACATCAAAACTGTTGTAGGGCTGTTGCGATTCGTCGAGACTAGTCGATTTTTTTAAATCGTCGACTTAATTTTGCTCACGTCGACTAACCGGCAAAATACCGGAAGCAGCGTATTTCATGGACGAGAATCCATAAAACATATTATTAGACTGTTTTCCAAGGCAGCATGATATATTAAACCCATTTAAAAATCACAATTAAGCATAATTGTGAATTCACAAACGCTATGATTTAATTAAATAATTATATGCGCTTTAATTATTCACATGCGTGTAGGTTAAGTACGTGCGTCACACAGCGGCTCCGTTCACAGTAGCTCCACAGAAACGGTTATCCTTTACATCATTTATAAACCTACACAAACACAGGATAGATCGCGATTTCAAAATAAAAACTCAAACACTCACTCTGAGTTTACACGTTTTGATGTCCACATATTCATCTAATTACAGTGGCTATAACATTTCTTTCCTAAAGAAATGGCCAAATATTTAATTAAATGGTGCTTGGTCAATATTAAACCATGATTAGATCTTGCAGTAATGTGTAGAAATAATTATCAGGCGGCCTGCAGGCCTTTGTTGTGTAATGAACATTAGCTCTATTATGTATTTTAACAGATTTGTTCAATAAAACCATATGATTTCTTGTTTTTGATACTTTATTTGAACTAACTATTATTGTATCATTGCTATTATACATGTATTTTAAGTCATTTTAAAAGCTATTGTTAACTTACATCTATTTGTATTACCACAAAAAATATTGTAATTAAAGGGGCCTATGAAATCAGTTTTATTTCCAGAATCAGTTTTTTCCATTTTAATTTTTCTACACCATTTTTAATGTTTAAATTAAATTTCATTAATAAAAAAGCCTGTATAAATAATTGAGTTTTATCTTTACCAAATTCTGGTTTCCATTATTTTCTGGATTTTCTTCCTGATACTGAACTGATTTCAGTGATTCGGACATTGAGATGGACACTTGCTTCTTGCACTCAATGTTGCACGTTAATTTTGATTTTAAAAAGGATTTCATAGAAATTTGGATTTCATTTGATTTAATAAAATATTCTTAAGTAAAATTGTAGATTTTTTTGTGTGAGAAATTAATCGTTTAGATTAATCGATAAATTAGCCGTCAGATTAATCGAAATAAAAATAGTCATTAGTGGCAGCCCTAAACTGTTGGGCGTTTTATGACAGCACTAGCAATCTCAAATTCTTACCGCCATTCATAAAAAGTCACTGGGTCTAGTGCAAGCTGCGTTGTGCTTGGTTTGAGGTGCTTTAATTTGCATTTGCGAACGCAACATTCGTCATTAGAAACGTTTATAAATCTGTTGTTTACAGAGAGAAGTTTCAGTGTCACATTATCTTCAGAAATCTGTCTAATATGCTGATTTGTTGCTCAAGAAATATTTCTGATAATGTTGAAAACAATTTTGCTGCGTAATATTTTCGTGGAAAATGATATCACTCAAACATTTGTATAATATTTAAAAAAGAGAGAAATTTATTTTATTCATGCATGAATGTGATATGTGAGTGAGTGGTATCCGGTTATCGCTGTAGCTGAATAAAATGCAGATAGAGAAATTAACTAAGGAAACTTGAATAAACATACGATTGAGACTATATGTTTTGTCGGTGTTCAAGCAATCTTGGGTATTTTTATATGGATAAAGTATATTTATAATGCAATGCTAATCGATATAACCTTTGTCCCTGTATATAATACTATAAAATAGTATGATTTCTGCTTCATTCTGTGATATGAAACCACGTCTGATCAGTTATTTCAAACACTCGACTGTTGTTATGAAGTTAATTTGGCGAAAAAGCATGTCAATTGATTAGATCTTTGTTGGACAACAGGTTTGTAAACGGGCTCGTACACATTCAAAACTGTGCTACGGTAGTTCATTTATTCAAGGCTCAGACCAATTTTTGTTGCACTGTACAGCCCTAACCAAACCAGTTCCAGACTGTAGAAGGAGCTCCTCTTTTAGTGATATATTCCTCATCAATTTCATGCCTTCCGCCATGTCGCTCCGCATGGTTGCACACAGAAATGTCAACAACTAGGCATTATCATTATTATCGGGAAGACGAATTCTTATCGTGGGGAGAATTTTTACCGGCATATCGCAAACGATAAGATTTCGCCCATCTGTAGTCATGCATACAATCAGAATCTTAAGAGTCTTCACAGCAACCCGTCAAAATTAAAGTTAACTTGAAGAAACTGACAAATGTATTGCTTAATGTAAATATATGCTATTACTACTAATAATGGTTATTAAAACGTTATTTTTTAAGGAATATTTACAAGAAAAAATATCTACCGGAATTTATTTAGCAGACCAATATAAATACACAACACAGTATTTCTGATTTTTTTTTTTTTTATTACAATTTAATGAAACCATTAAACTCCAGAAAATAATGTAGAATACAGTATTTGGTTAAAAACAATAACTGAATTTGAGGGAGAATAAAACTAATTTAATTTTCTTAAAGTCATTTTTGTCACACTTTTAATAAATTGCTGTGAATTTCATGATTTCAATTAATTAGACATGCGTTATGATAAAAAAAAACAGTCTAGAAAATTTTTAAAAAGAAGAAAAAAATGGAATTCAGAAAAGTTAAAATGGAAAAATTGGATTTTGGAAAAAAGTCAAACAGATTTTGGGGAAAATAAAATGGATGTCTTAGGGCAGTATTGCTGTATCCCAGTTTGCCTACTTATACTATGTGCATTCGGTCTTTCATTCAGATCTTTTGTTCTGTTATTTAACTCATATATTTTCCTTTTAAAGGTAAAGGCCAAATGTATATTGTGGAATATTTTTGGAACAATTGATCTCTGGGAATGTGCATCACCATTCCTACCAGACTTTGTCTAAAAAAAAACAAAGGTGTCATTGATTGTAAAGTAAAGTGGAACTCATTTGGCTGACTATCTGCTTCCTTCAAACACATGAGCAAAATACTCTAGTGTCTTTTGAATGGAGAGTGTGAAAAACCCCAGCTGGAAAGTGTGTGCGTGTATTTGCACAAGGAGGTTAAAGTATTTCTGGTATGGCTTGGAGGCAGCAGAGAGTAAAGACAGAGAAACATCTAATGCAAATTGCCAGAGTGTGGAAAACACCTTATTTTTGTCAGTCATTAATTAAATGTCCTGTTATTTCTGTTGCTTCTTATGTGATAGGCTGCAGTTCTTTTGGGAAGCTCAGATGATTCATGCCTGTGTCTCTTCCTCATTCTGTTGAGACTGACACTTTTTATTGTGCAGCATGTGATAAGATCACACCTATTCACATGCAGAAACACTTTTTGTGCCAACTAAAGTATCTTGCTTCACCTACACTGTGGTATGTTTAACCCACAGACATTAATTTAGATCTGAAACTAAATAATTTTTTTCTGAAACGAGAGCTCTCTGGTGTGTTTGTGAAAGGCCAAAGGCCTCAGGTTTCTGACCATTACGGTTTCTGTGGCTTTCACTGGCATGCAATAGTTTCAAATGTCCTGTTACAATGTCAATGTTGTCACATCCTGTTCAAAAGTGGTTCTGCAGTATTTTTGTAGTTGTTTCATTACCGTGAACTTGCCGTTTTCAGCCTTTCATCAACTTTTCCACTGAGTCAGGGCTTCTAAAAACTGGCAGTGTTTAATGTTTTCAGATCAATTGCAGCCTTTTCACTTGCTGCTCACATGAAATTCATGAACGGAACACTGAAAATGTGCAATTGCTGTAAGTATGCAGTGCACTAGGATTTCTATTCGTTGTATTACTATTTTTGTATATTTTAATTAACATTTTCTTGCTATAAGATTAGTATTTGAGTTTAATTTAGGCTTGGTTGTAAATTAATTATGCATACTTTATTGTTATTACTATGGTAAGTACAAGTAACGTCTAACAAGGACAATGTAAAGTGTTACCCAGAAGAAATAAAGAGTTAACCAGAATTTTGTTACTCATTTATTGTAAAAGCAAAGTCAAAAACGTATTTAAAACTAGTTAGTAATTCCCCTAACTAACCCATATAGGGTTGAAGAACATGCAACATGTTTCTGTTTCATTTGAGGTTTGAATGAAAGTCATGATGACTTGTGGTTCAGTGAGTGAATGAGTAACCACTCATTTAGTGAATGATTCAATATTAGGGCTGCTCGATATGGAGGACAAATCAAATGTATTTGATACAGCGATCACATTTAATTTCAAGTAGATTTAGTGCTGGAAAAAATGATGTCATCCGAATATGCATTTCTGTTTTTATTTCTGGGTAAAGAAAACATAACTACACTACTCAGTGTAGAACTAATCATTTACTAAAGTGACATTCGGTAAAAAAAATTATTCAGCATTCAGCAAACAAATGATGTCCTTTACTCACCCTCATGTCGTTACAAACTGTTACAAAACTTTTATAATTTCTCAAAATATAATTTGTTCCACAGGAGAAAAAAGTCTGTTTTAGAATGACATGATGGTGAGTAGATGACAATTTATTGCATTTTCAAATTTCCATTTTTGGATCTCTGTAATGATTGGCGAATACAAATCTAGACGCAGGATACAATAAACAGTTTACACTACAATAAAAAATGATGGGGAGAATGAAGCAGTATATCAAAATAAATAAAAATGGTTGGTATCACAGTATGGCTTGAAGTGAAAATTAAATTGCAAAAAAACAAGCAATAAAAACGATGTAATTAAAAGCATATATGCACTACAGGTCAGGTTTGCCAGAAAATTGCCAACAATTTAAGCTTGATGGTTTAAAATAAAAAAAGAATAAATTAAGATGTAAAATGTTATTATTGTGACTTTTTAAAACTGAATTTTTATTATTTATTTAGTTTTTTTTTATTTTTACAAATAGTTATTTTTTTTTTTTTTTTTTTTTTTTATGTTGTTTTGCTATGCAAATACACTCTCTTATAAAACACCCAGTCATTCTAGAATTATTCATTCTTTCCAAATGGAGCTTTTCAAGTCACCTGGTGAAAAAGGATTTATCTTTTTATATATTAATATCTATATCATACTACTCACTAGAGTTGATAAAGAAATTAACAAAACAATTTTTTATTGCACATGGTTGCACCTAAAATCAAAAATTGTAATTATAAATGTAACTCAAAATATTGTAGAATGAATTAGGGCTGCAGCGGTTCGTCAACGTCGTCGATTATAAAAATACGTTGATTAGCATGGAGTGCATCGATGCGTCGCACCTTTAGCCACACCCATTGCGCGAGCCTGTAATTATCCCTACTTAAGACTGTTTTACACAAACAAGACTCTAGAGCCGAAGGTAAAGGCTAGTATGGCAACATCACATCATAGAGCGTTCATGGAGCATTCAATTATTATACGACCGTCAGAACCGCATATATATAGCCACACTATCGCCTTTACATTGTCAGGATTCACATCCGCTTTCAAAGCTGCGCTGAATGACCGGAACAGCACGGGACATCGAGTTGCCTATATAATCATGACGGGTTTAATGCACTCACAGAGACGGAGGAGGAGAAATGATTCGCGTTCATCACCGGAGCTGCTGTCAGTGCCGTGGGCGTGATCGCGCAAGCTCTCAGACGCGCGCACCAAACGCACACACTGCACTCGCTAACAAAGCATTTAAAGTCATTGTTAGTTGTTTAATGTGTGATGGATAGGACAAGTCTCGACTGGGCTCATTTATTTAAAACGGGCTGTCAGCTGTGATGAAATTTCCCGGTGTTATGATGCCATTTTTTATTCTGTCGCGCTAGTGTCCTGAATGCGGTTGTGACTTCAGCTGTTCATATATATTTACATATATGTATTCAAGCAGATGTTTTAATCCGCTGAATAAATACTTTTTCTTTCTTTTTTATTAATGTAGTGGTGTTTTTCTCTCTTTTCTTTATTATTTTCTATCTCGTTATTTTTTATTTTTGTAAAGTATTAATTCTGAGAAAACGTTTGAATAAAATATGAAAATATTAATAGCAGAAGTTACTCTTATTATTTATTGATAGTTTAACTAAAGAATTCATCAACTGATAAGAAAATAATAAATAGATTAATCGAAAAATAATCGATAGAGTAGTTGACATATCGGGAAAAAATAATCGATAGATTAGTCGACAATAAAAATAATCGCTAGTTGCAGCCCTATAATCAATATAAAATGCATTTCAAATGAGGTCATTGGTCTTCCATTGTCTCACTCATTCATGTCTCTACTTCTTCTCAGATCAGGTCGAGATCCAGCCTGGTGACTCCAAACAGACCTGTGTGTCCCAACTTTTGCTGCCTGGCTCAAGGGAGCAGCTTGCAGAGAGTTCACCGCCATGTCTTAACACCTCACGCTCCCCTCTGAAAACCCTGTCCCCCCTTCCCTCTCTCTCCCCTCCCTCCCCCCCTGCCCTCCCTGTAGAAGCTTCCCAGTCCTTTGAAAACCACAGTGCCTCCTCTGGAGAGATGAGTCTGCATCAGCCACAGCAGGGGTCCGAGAGGGACCTTCCCTCCGCCGCCTCATCCGTCAGTCTGCCCTCTGTACGGAAGACGCCTAAAAAGCGCCGCATCTCGCTGCGCTCGCTGTTCCGCCGGCGTTGCGGCAACCCCAAATCCCGCAAGTCACTTGCACTGGCCGCTGGGGTGGACGGCATTGCCAGTGTGGAGAGCGTGCAGTCGGAAATGTGCCAGCAGCAGGATCACGCCTTGGCGCTTTTTGCACCCGGTGTGACTTCCACCTCATCTTCATCCTCCTCATCCTCAGCCTCCACCTCTGAGCTGCTGGAGTGTCCGCTGTGCCTGCTGCGCCACACCAGAGACCGCTTCCCTGACATCATGACATGCCACCACCGCTCTTGTGCCGACTGCCTCCGACAGTATCTGCGCATCGAGATCTCGGAGAGCAGGGTCAACATCTATATATAGCACTACTGTTCAGTCCCGAGTGCTCAGATCGCTGAATTTATCACAAACTCCGCTTCAAGCTCCAAGTTTTCCCAGATTTTGGTCTTAGACGACATTCGCATCAGTCAAAGAAAGTTACTCAAGCTTGCGTTCTCACCATGCCCGATTTACAAGAGCTCATCGGACAAACGAACCGAAAGCGGAGAAATACTCGTTTGAGACCGTTTATCTGTTCAGCCGCGGGCTGCTGCGTTATACCGCTGGCTGAAGTAGTCAAATTCACAGCAGAATCAGTAACATCTGTCAAATCTTCTGAGAAGATTCAAATTCAGTGCAGAATTCTGTTAAAGCTACAGATATCAGAACAAACGCCACTGATGTGGAAACCAGGAAAAACATTGTTCAATAAACACAAATCTCCACCATTCACCTGATTTAACCTAACTCCAGACTTAATGTTTTGCGGGTAAGTATTAGCACTAATTTGAAAGTTGTTGTTAATGTTTTATTTGTTATCCTTTAAGGTTGCCTCCTTTTATTTGAGATTTTTCTATATATATGCACTACTGACATTATATATTCAGTCCCTCCAGGATTTTGTAATCAATTCTGAGATCGCTGAATTTATCACAAACTCCGCAATTTTCGCAAGAGCTCGCAAATTTTCCGCAGATTTTGGGCTTAGACGCATCCCGTGATGTCATCGCAACACGCATTCAGTCAAAGAAAGTTAGTTTCTCAGTTTGAGAAATGGAATGAATCAGCTTGAATAATCGTTCAGAGATGTTTTCACATGTTCATGCCCTGATTTACAAGATTGCTACATCGGACAAACGAACTGTTTAAACTAAAGACGTGCTGAATCGCATTTGGTCTCATACTGTATCTTGTCAGTGTCAGGCGCTTGCTTGGCCATTTATTGTTATTACAGGAATTGTGTTCAGCTGAATTGGAGTAGTATTTTGTTAGTGGGTATAAAAAGCTTAGTTACCGCGGCAGCGGTCGCGGCAGCCGTTGTGAAGCCCTCCTTGTGTGAAGACCAAAGAGTGTGACCATCGACTCCCGTGCGATACCGGGCAGGGACACCGCAAGGGATATAAGTATCGCTTTTTATTTATCCTCTTTCTTACTGCTTGTTTCACTTCTGTTTTAGTTTTAATAACTAATTATTACTTATGTGTAAGTTGTTGTTTGTTAGCATGTGTTTTTGACAGTGTTCTTTTTTTAGGATTACTGATAACTACTGCCGTTTGATTTATCTATTTTAATTTTACATAAATTATGAATGAATTTCATATGTCTTTATAGGTATTTACTTTAGTTTTAGTTTTAATACATTGTATTTATTTTAGTAACGTTACTTCAACATACTGCATGGAAATGAAATACCATATATATATATGGGTGTTTGGCTTAGTGTCATGTTAGAATCATTTTTATACTCATACCTTTGGTTGTTTTAATATTTTGAAATGTTTTTAGCTTTAGTTTTTGTTATTTAAATGTTAAGTTTTGAAATGTTGTTGTATGCATTTGTCATTTTATTTAATTTCTCAATTTTCTTAAATGTGTGTGTATATATAGTATTTATAGACTTGTAACTTATAGTTTTAGTTACTTTTTCTTATTTGTAAGTCGCTTTGGATAAAAGCGTCTGCTAAATGACTAAAAAGTAAAAGTAATGCCAAATCAATTGGAGCTGTTATTCTCATCAACACTAATGGAGAAAGCAGCAGAAACGGTGCAACAACGATCCAGTTAGAAGACGTTTCAATCCACAAATAACCAACATTTACCATAGGTGGCATAAAAGTAGGATATTAATATTAAGTATTATTAATATACTCAATATGTTAAAGTTGTAATGGAATATAATTACATTTTGTTAATTATTCTATCAGTTGATTTGTAATTGACAATGTCTTTAGGCTACTGTTTTTCAATGCAAACTCCATAGTAACCATATAGTTAGGCTAGTTTTTTACCATGGTAATGAGGTTTTTGCAAACTGTCTATCCTCGAGGACAAATAAGCGTTTGTCTTTTCTATATTCAAAGTAACGTTATTCCCATACTGCCCAATTTTGATTTATATTTTGATGTGGGATAGAGATTAGAGATAACGGCCTCTGTCTCTGTTGTCTCCGCTGCACGTGTGGGTAGAGCAAGAGAACAGTTAAGTGGAAAGTTGTTGCCTAGGCGCAGGTGAGATTCTGCGTCTTTTATTTTCTCCAAATACCGTATATAAGCAAGTGTACACGATATGATAATCGTATGATTATATCGTCATACGATACGGTTTATATCGTTACAACCCTAGGCAGAGGGGGACATTACAGGGTTATCCATTGTGCCAGTGGAATGGCAATCTGCTTGCCGCACGAGGCAGCGTCACGTGTTGTTTGCAGACGCGGCTATATATTAATCGGCCTAATTTGCAGCACAATCGGCCGA
Source organism: Ptychobarbus kaznakovi (assembly GCA_027422405.1). Classification (NCBI taxonomy): domain Eukaryota; kingdom Metazoa; phylum Chordata; class Actinopteri; order Cypriniformes; family Cyprinidae; genus Ptychobarbus; species Ptychobarbus kaznakovi. The sequence continues at coordinate 21,765,464 of CM049802.1, read as the reverse complement.
TACCGATTAATTAAAAAATTTCAAAAATCGGCTACCTCTAAATATTACAATGCATAATTTACCTTTTTTTGTTTAAAGAAGAAACCAAACCAATGTATAGTGAAAATTTGAGGCTCAATGCTATAGAAAAGCAATACATTTTCAGGGAGAGTGTTTTCAGCCTTGATTTAAATATATATTTTATATAAAAACATGGCATGCAGCTTCAAACAATGGCATAAATCTGTTCAAAATAATCGTTATTAATAATCGCAATTACTATCTCAAGGGAATAATCATCAATTATTTGTCATAATCGTGCAGCCCTAAGGGACATCCTTCCTAATTATCGGTGTCATCAATGTCAACCAACAAAAGATAAATATATGTATACTTAAGTAAACCTACTGTATCTGAAAAATTATCAAATTTATCATAAGCTTAATTGATTTGGTCTAAAGAGAGAAGAACCGATGACTATTTTTATATGAAAACTACATATAAAATAGCTACTAAAATAAATGTTGGTAACTACAGTTTGACTAAAAGTTGACTAAAATGCAATCACTCTTCATCGACTAAATCTAGACAAGAACTATGAAAGACTCAAATGACTAAAATGTATCTAAGACTAAGCATTTTCGTCTCGTCTCAAGATAAAGACTAAGACTAAATAAAAAATGCCTGCCAAAATTAACACTGCACCCTTTGTGGTATTCCTTATGTCATCGATACAGCACAATGCTGTAGGGATGTAAGGATTCACTCAACTCATGATATGATTTGATTCATGATTTTATCTGAACAAAATTATATTTAAGACATATTATAAATTAAATGTGTCCTTTTATTATTGCTTGGACAAAATGCTGCACGTTTCTTTGTGAAATTGAAATATAACACTATAATAATTGCATATTATTGCTCTTAGGTTTTGATTGCTTCTATTGTCCTCATTTGGAAGTTGCTTTAAATAAGTGTCTGTTAAATAACAAAATGTAGATATAATGTAAATAACAAAACTAAATAGACATTTTAAAACAAGCCCCAATTCAAATAAGTAGCACAAATAAAATAAATCTCTCCATATAAACAAAATAAGACTTTGTCTGCGCTCTTTCCATTTAAAATTAGAGGCAACCACTGCATTTTAATCATGATCCAAACAAAGATGCTGCATACATGCAACACGAGCATTTTTAAAATCTAAATTAGATTGTATAATTTTGAAGCAAAAACAGAATGGTCGAGCTGAATGAGACGGAGATTCACTCTCTGCCAGCAGGTGGTGCTTAAAGCGTTCCTTGGTTTCCGGTGTAAACATACATGCTCAGTCTATCAGCTGCTCTGCTCGTGCTCCATCAGTTCTCTTTTCACAGCAGTTCAGTCAATGTACTGTTGGAGTAACTTAACTCAGGATATTGGTTTATTTAGACTCTGAGGGAGTGTCAGGCACGTTTATAAACGGAATAATTTAAGTAATTTGTGGATTAGTGCGTATTGGAGACGCGAACCGTTTCAAATGATTCCGTTCAATTTGGTGAACTGGTTCGACTGGTTTACTAAGAAGATCCGGTTAAATCGAACGATTCGATTCGTTCATGAACCGGACATCACTAAACAAGCAGCGCTGCCTTTATGAACTTTAATATGCATTATACAGAGGCAAGATGAAAATAAAAAATACCATCTAAACTTTTCTAAAGACAGTAAGTTCCCCTCAGACATACATTCATATACATCTACACCTAACTGAATGGTGATTCGTTTAGCATCTCAACTGATTTGAATCATCACGTTTAAATCGATTTTCAACCGGCTCGCGGTTAATCGTTACATCCCTACAATTCTGACATCCTGTTATAGCAGCATGATAGGAGTTGAGATTCCCATGACAATTTTGTCCCCCCAGGTTGGGTCTAAATGGCTGCTCTGGTTTTAACTGCATGGCTGTGATGTTGCCACAGCTGCTTTGTTGCCACAGCTGCTATGTCTGCATGTGTGTGTATTTGCTTATTTGTGACCTGTTTGTTTTGGCACGTCAGTCTTAAAAAAAGTAGAGGTCATTTTGTGTTAGTCTGAGCATTCATAAACAGCCTCTTACCTAAATTGACTTTAGCCAAGTCAACTAGTATATTTACCTGCTCAGTTATAATCAAGCTATAGTGTAGTTGAGCTACAGTCTTAATCTGTTTGTCAGAGTAAACCTAATACGTAATTTGAAATTTAAGTCAGACTAAAGTGTGCACATGACATTTAAAAAAAAAAAGCAAAAAAAAGTTAAGTCCTATTGAAATCGAATTTTACCTGCATTTTACACTATTGTTCAAAAGTTTGGGGTAGCTAAGAATTAAGCTTAATTGTGCAGGTTTTTTAAGATGTTTACACCTTTATTTTGGGTAAGTTTCACTACTTATTGTAAAATTAAAAGATTAATGTTCAGACTTTAGAATATTGTAACCTGGGATGTGAGAAATAATTACATTAGAATCCAAAATATAGTTTTAGCAACATAGCACAGATGCTACAGAACACAGTTAGCTGACTAGCTGTATAAGATTGTGTGCTACGGTAACATATTACTTCACAGGCATTACTGGCTTGTACTTTTACATCCATAATATAATAAACTGACAGTTTATTGTTGATCTGTGCTTTTACTCTGCTGTAATTTTTAAAGATTTAATTTTAAGGTGAGTTTAAAGGGTGCACTACTATGAAAATCACAGCTTCAGTGTGACATCAGTAAGAAAAAGTATAATTTCATAGATATTGTTAATAATAGTTGTTCATATTAAAATATGTATGAACTTAATACATGACCTAGACTATTTAGCAAAATCCTGTCATTTTAATAAATATGACATGAAATGTATTAAAAATGGTTACTGCTCCCATTAAGCTCAGTGTGCTCTCTTTAAGCTCTTCCACATTGAACGTCTATGAAAATACTTCATAAACAGACTTTAAATATTAACTGATGGTTGTCACTTTGGAGACAAGCAATAGGAATTATTATTTTAATATTATTTATTGTTTCTTTTCCCAAATCCTCACTCTCTCACCCTCTAGATTCGCAGGTTTATTTTATTGTTGTTCACTTTTAATCACTGTTTTCGCATCTCTTACTGTGGTAAACGTGGGGGGAAATGAAAGATTGTCGTGGCCATGAATTAAGAATTAGTTACTAAGACTTAAATTGATCCCGCATTTAAGTTAAATCATGGGTTTTCTAGGGAACAAGTTAATGAAACATGGACAGCTGCCACAAATTAATGTCATAGGAACGAATGAACAAGTTGTAGGAAAGAATAGCCTATATCTGTCCTGCTCGCGTCAGCAGCCCTGTCAAAGCGAAGTGCCCGATATGCAACAATTATCTAGGGAAATTATAATTGAACATGACTTATTACTACATTTCAATACAAAATAACTTTGTACTGTATCTGTATCTGATGTTTTTCGTGTTTCACAATCACCATGTGAAAAAATTGAATGCACGAGAACACATACCTTTAATTTAACATATCTTTGAAGTTTGGGCATAAACTGGTGGATGTGGTGGAACGGGAGATTCGCATCATGGCTGTGCAGCCGACAAATCTGTCGCAACTGCGTGATGCTATCATGTCAATATGGACCAAAATCTCTGAGGAATGTTTCCAACACCTTGTTGAATCTATGCCACGAAGAATTAAGGCAGTTCTGAAGATTTCGCTTTCCTTGGACATGACAACCTATTTTCACAAATATGCATTATTCAGCCTTAAGGACAGACGCAGATAATTGCACGAGATCAGTCAATCTCCCTCTCTTTCGCTGTCTGTTTAGGCTTAAGTGCAAATCTATTGAGCCTCTGTACAAATCAGCATGGTACACATGTTATCATTACTAACCTATTTAATATTCAGTACACGTCATGCACGAAGTGTAAAACGAGAAGGGCATAGCCTTAGCAAAAAAGAAAACACGCAAATATCGTGGTTGCTGCGGTTGTTGCATTCCTCTGCGGTTATGCTCGTCAATAGCGTCATATTGCGGTATCGCGACAGCCCTAACGTTTCCCCTAATTTATTCCTGTTACGTAAAGCAGATTACTCCAGTCTTCAGTTCACTTGATCCTTCAGAAATCATTCTAATATATTGATTTGCTTAATATTTTTGTGGAAACGATAATACGTTCTCAGAATTTATTGAAAACAAAATTAAAAACAATAGCATTTATTTGTAATCTTACGAGTCATTTTTTCCTTACTGTCATAGTCATTTTTTCCTTACTGTCAACTGACTGGCCCCAACATTTTGAATGCTAGTGTAAAAGTACTTATCGAATGTGTTGCAGAAGGGATAAATAATTAATTATAAAGGAGGCTCCAGAGAGTTCTGACTTGTAACTTAATTATAATTGCAGTTATTGGTCAGGGATTCAGCTTTTCTCTTGTTGAATCTCTTTTTTTTTTTCGGGCTCTGAGCCAAAAATATTTGGGACATCTCTGAAGTTAGCACAAGCCAAAGGCGCAGTATTGTGTTGTGATCAGTGCTTTTGGAGGCCTGACACTGGTGACACTGTCACTTTGAATGGAGTCTTTTATCAGGCCAGTGAAACAGCCTGGCAGCAGATCTTGTCATGCTACGCACTCATCTCTGCACATATCTGCACCCAGCTGTGCCCAGAGTTTCAATAATAACACGACCTTTTGAGATCCCTGTTTTCTTTGGTTATTCTGAACACTTGTTTATTTATTTTTTAGTAGGAGCTATTACACCTGTCACTTTGGAGGATGTGTATATTTGTGTGCTTAAAGAGCTTTCCACAGATACATTGACATTAGGTTCTTTTTGTTAGGTACTTTTTAAACACGTGTCGAAACATCAGTGTAGGAAACGAGAGCTAGTCTACATGTCATGGCAGGTTTGATTGCAGTTATACATGTTGAGGTATGCTTTGATGGGTGGTGAGAGAGCTATTTCTGGAAATTGATAAATGGTTCCTTATAGGCTCCTCATGGCTTGAGGGCCAATCTTCAGACACAGGTAAACCAGAGAAAAGTGACTTATAATAACAGTTTTTAATTAACAACCGTTTTCAACATTGATAATAATCAGAAATGTTTGAGGAAATCTGTATATTAGAATTATTTCTGAAGGATCCCTGATCCTTTCAGCTTTGCATCACCGGAATCAATTACTTTTTTAAATATATGCACATAGAAAACTGCCCTTTTTAAATTTTAGCAATATCTCACAGGTTTTTATTATATTTTTGATCAAATAAATGCAGCCTTGGTAAGCACAAGAGACTTCTTTAAAAAGTATTTTAAAACACCTTAATAGCCGCAAAACACAAGTTTTGCCATCACAGAGAAAAATTACATTTAAAACGATACAATAGAAAATTATTATTTTAAATTGTAGTTGTCACAATATTAGTTTTAACTGTATTTTATCAAATAAATACAGCTTTGGTGAGCATAAACTTTCAAAAATAAAAAGAGACAAAAAGAGGTGCAAACTGTGTGAATATTCTCTTTTCTGTTATAGCCATTTTTCCCCTCACCTAGGAAACGTATAGATAGGGTTATTGTTTAATAAAGTAAATTGAAATTGTTGGTTCTCCCAAAATTAAGTAGACTTGACCATCTCCAAGAGAGACACGCTGATCAGAATGTGAACAACAGGCAGAGTGAGTTGCATTGATTCTGCATTGTTGCTGGGTTGGCTGAGAGACAACTGTCAACTGACATCTGACGTTGTCTTGGAAGACAAATATGCAGTTTAAAAAAAAAACTGTATGAGTGGAAAAGCTTTGTTCCATGTTTTATGCTGTGGCGCTTGCAGGGCTTTCTTTGTGCTGTGGTGGAGCAATCTTGTTTGACTTTTGTTCTGGTGCTGTCACTATCCTTATTTTGTCTTTACCGTTTTGACTGTTTGACTTGACTTGACTTTTGTTAGGGTTCATTGTAGATCAGACAGGGGCGTCTCATGTCTCCAGCATTGTGTTTACTCTTACCCTCACAGAGTCATGTAGGAATATGGGCAACTCCAATAACAAAGGCCACTTTGTTTGTGGAAACAGATGTTGTGGAGGCTTTTCCCAGGTGGAAAACTGACAGTTGACCAGATGACATCTGGTTTGTACCATGACGTTAGCTTCTTTTGTATCAAATTATATTGTATAATTGTTAATCCACATGCAGACTCACTTTCATTTGATGAGGTTTGATGAGGCTGGAATAACTGACTGATCCTGTAGTGCACATTCAGAATATTTTCTCAGCGTCTAGTGTCCTTTTTTCACATGATAATGAGTGTTAAAGGCTCTTGTGTAACCCTTGTCTAGCACACACATAAATTAGCGAAGTGATCCTGTCGCTGTATCTCAAATCTGTCAATCTGCATGTTGTGACTTTACAACAACAATTAGCTCGGCAAACAAGCACAACTTCCGACGCCATTTAATAGGTTCTCATTAATAATGATCGGGTCACAATGGCCAGTGCCTGCTGTAAACAGATTTGCAGGGCTATTAATCTAGATTGACCATCATTGACTTGCGTTGTTACCAGATAGCTACAGCTGTTTTGGATAATGTGGTCACTGGTCATACTCTGGTTTGGAGATTTGAACTAGGGGTGGTCGATACAGCAAAAAATATCATATCACGATTTTTTTCCCAGGAATATCACGATTAGGGCTGTAGCTATTGAATTTTAGCTAATCGAGTATTCTACCAAAAATTGCGATATTTATGCAATATAATCGCGATATGAAGAACAAAACATGATTTTAATATCTGTTTGCCAGAAAAAAAAAACACTCCCCATTTTGGTGATTATAGGTGAGTAAATCAGCAAAGACCAAATTTAAACAAATTACAACCATAGCATCTGGTGCTCTTACCTTGTGTACACCTGACAGACGCCACAAAATACTGTAAACACATAATTTGCTGTCTGTCTACATTGAAAAGAATACAAATTCCCTTTGGGCTTTGCTATCCATCATCCAGAGTTGATAATGCTCAAAAAGATAAAAAGTTCTTCTTTTTTATAATCATTTGTGTGTGTAACACTGTATACTTAAATTCAATGTGGACCAGCTACATAATTTGGTTAGCCGCATTCTTTCAAATATCATCTTCTGTGTTTCAGCACAAGAAAGAAATTAATGGATTTGGGACATGTGAGTGAAATAATGACAGAAATTAAATTTTAGGGTGAACTGTCCCTTTAATGACAGTAGGCTGCATGTTCAGTTCAGTCCCTTTTAAGTCAATCAATTATTATTTATTAACGAAAAGTATAACTAAACACATGCGATGTGATATTATGCGCAATTATTGGCAACTGTGCATTTCATATTGAATATTTTAGTAATCGAGTATTCTACCAAAAATTCCATCAATTAATCGGATAAGAACAAAACTTTTCCTTTATTAACCTGTTAGCCAGCACTCCCCATTTTGGGATTTGGGGACTCACAGTTGAAAAAGACGTACCAAATTTAAAATTATAACAGGTGCTGACTTCAGTGTGATACACAGGATACACAATTTTGGTGTCTTTGAAAAGAAGACCCTTTGGGCTTTGCTATCCATCATCCAGAGTTGATAATGCTCAAAAAGATAAAAAGTTCTTCTTTTTTATAATCATTCTGTGTGTAACACTGTATACTTAAATTCAATGTGGACCAGCTACATTTTGGTTAGCCGCATTCTTTAAAATATCATCTCTGTGTTCAGCACAAGAAAGAAATTAATACAGGTTTGGGACAACATGTGAGTGAGTAAATAATGACAGAAATTAAATTTTAGGGTGAACTGTCCCTTTAATGACAGTAGGCTGCATGTTCAGTTCAGTCCCTTTTAAGACCTGCACGCATCTAATATACAGGCATGAATTTGTTTTTCTCAACTGTTTACTTTCAATTTAGACATAACCTATAGAGTCTATATGTAAAGCTTGTGTGTTTTGACCGTATTAGCGCAAAAGATAACTTAGCCCAGTTATCAGGCACAATTTTACAGGCTTTTTAGTGCGTGTGCTTCAGATGCTTGCTCAGAAAAAGCGCTCGTCAGAACAGCAGGCGAATTAAATGTTTAAAAGGCTTTAAAGCAGATACAAATAATGTACATTTGTGATTGTGAATAAGTGCAGTGTCCTGTGAGTGTAACTCCACCGCTGAGTTAACACCGATGTGAATGTATGTGGCGTTGTACAGTATATTGATATATAATAGCCAGTGCCATTACTGCAGCTGATAAAATGTGTGCTGTGGCACGATACTACGATATTTCTTCAAAAGCAGATCGTGGAGACATTTTTATCTTCCACAATCAACAATAGTCATACCGCACACCACTAATTTGAACATACATGAAGTATTAGTTAACTGTGGTAATACTAATATAGATTTTCTTGTTTGATGATGTGTGTGAGCTAGAGATGTGACGATATCCCTTGGCACAAGATCTCGCGAGATTCGATGTGTCTCGCGATATCCGACTGGTCTCATGAGAATGTGACGATATCCTCGCAAAATATTTTGCAATGTTTACATTAGAGCTGCACAATTAATCATTAAAAACTGCACTTGCGGTCTTGATTCAAACACCAACAAGATCTTATTCCTGAATGACAATGATTCAGCTATGTCTATTAAGACATATTGTTTCACATTGGAGCGTGAGAAGCAGGTTTTGTCGCAGCCCATGTAAATGAATCAGAGGGTTGGCCATCACGCTTCCGATGTGAATGCTGTCATTCACCGATATGGGCGTCAACAAAACATGCGCTGCTCAAGCTCCACTGACACTCGCGATGTGAAACAGGTGTTAAAGACATTCAACTCTGCATTCATGCTGCTGCTGATCCAGAAAGAGCAACACAAACGTTTTTTCAACCACACATAATTATTTATGTGTTACAGACATTTAGCATGGAGTGCGTCAACACGTTGCACCTTTAGCCACGCCCATTGCGCGAGCCTGCAGTTATCCCTACTTAAGACTGTTTTTCTGCCATATTTAACACAAAACAAGACTCTAGAGCTGAAGGTAAAGGCTAGTATGGCAACATCACTTCATAGAGCGTTCTATTATTATACGACCGTCAGAACCGCATATACAGCCGCACTGACGCCTTTACATTGTCAGGATTCACATCCGCATTCAAAGCTGCGCTGAATGACCGGAACTGCATGGGACATCGAGTTGCCTAAATAATCATGACGGGTTTAATGCACTCACAGAAACGGAGAAGGAGAAATGATTCGCATTAATCTTAAGATCTTAAGATCCTAACCCTAACCCTAATCTTCATTGCTGTGGGGCACTCTGAACTCGTTAACAAAGCATTTAAAGTCGTTTAACATTGTTAGTTGTTTAACTGTGTGATGGATGGAACAAGTCTCGACTGGGCTTGTTTATTTAAATACGGCTGTCAGCTGTGATAAAACTTGTGTTATGATGCCATTTTTGATTCTGTCGTTCTAGTGTCCTGAATGCGGTTGTGGCTTCAGCTGTTCATATATATGTGTGTGTGTGTATATATGTGTGTGTATGTGTGTATATATATATATATATATATTAGTGGTGGGCCGTTATCGGCATTAACGTGCTGCGTTAACGTGAGACTCTTATCGGCGATAAAAAAAAATATCGCCGTTAATCTATTCTAAAAGTGAGCGGTCTATACTACGCAAGCTATGATGACTTTCACCTGATTTTTAGCGCGGATGTATACCTAGCCGAATTGCACTGTAGGGGGCAAGAACGAGTCTTCGAACTAGAGGGCAGCGTGATGGACAGATTGTTAACGGCTGGTTGTGTGGTAATACAATCGGGCAGGACATCCAAACGCTCACCTATCATTCATCAACCTCAAATATGGTTTTCATCTGAAGATGTATGTAGTAAATTTACATTCAATATGATGTTAACCGGTGCGCTATTGAATGGAAGCGCGTTTGCTGCGGACATTTCACTTGCTCTTAAAATCTCCGTATTTTTGGTCATACAGATAAAAGTAGCCTAATACATCTTTCGAATCTTAAAGACTCTACGTTTATTTGTGTGCAGTAACAACGAAACGTTGCGCTTAAGCAAACAGGATGCGCTTTAGGTCTCATGTGACGAGAATTCACTCCCGTGTCACCCTCTACTTCGAACCTGTGTGTATGCCTAACGTTACTGTGAAATTACCACATCAGACGTGACGTGCTAACATGGATGCAGCTATATTTGCTTCAGGGTAATTTATTTTTAGCTTCCCAATGGAAACTGTAAACAGTTCATCACGACCTCTGTGCCTACAGTCAATTCATGTTTATGAATAAACAGTAGTGTACATCTTATTGAACATAGATTTTCATCACCAATTATATAGTAGAACAGCTTTCTCAAGCAGTTTGTGATGTATAATGCGCCACCTTTGAGAAACCCGTATTTGGGTAGTGAATGTCGCAGTGAGTAATATTAAAAAAATAATCTATGCCCACCCTAATATATATATATATACATATACACACATACAGTGGGTACGGAAAGTATTCAGACCCCCTTAAATTTTTCACTCTTTGTTATATTGCAGCCATTTGCTAAAATCATTTAAGTTCATTTTGTTTCCTCATTAATGTACACACAGCACCCCATATTGACAGAAAAACACAGAATTGTTGACATTTTTGCAGATTTATTAAAAAAGAAAAACTGAAATATCACATGGTCCTAAGTATTCAGACCCTTTGCTGTGACACTCATATATTTAACTCAGGTGCTGTCCATTTCTTCTGATCATCCTTGAGATGGTTCTACACCTTCATTTGAGTCCAGCTGTGTTTGATTATACTGATTGGACTTGATTAGGAAAGCCACACACCTGTCTATATAAGACCTTACAGCTCACAGTGCATGTCAGAGCAAATGAGAATCATGAGGTCAAAGGAGCTGCCTGAAGAGCTCAGAGACAGAATTGTGCCAAGGCACAGATCTGGCCAAGGTTACAAAACAATTTCTGCTGCACTTAAGGTTCCTAAGAGCACAGTGGCCTCCATAATCCTTAAATGGAAGACGTTTGGGACGACCAGCACCCTTCCTAGAGCTGGCCAAACTGAGCTATCAGGGGAGAAGAGCCTTGGTGAGAGAGGTAAAGAAGAACCCAAAGATCACTGTGGCTGAGCTCCAGAGATGCATTCGGGAGATGGGAGAAAGTTGTAGAAAGTCAACCATCACTGCAGCCCTCCACCAGTCGGGGCTTTATGGCAGAGTGGCCCGACGGAAGCCTCTCCTCAGTGCAAGACACATGAAAGCCCGCATGGAGTTTGCTAAAAAACACCTGAAGGACTCCAAGATGGTGACAAATAAGATTCTCTGGTCTGATGAGACCAAGATAGAACTTTTTGGCCTTAATTCTAAGCGGTATGTGTGGAGAAAACCATGCACTGCTCATCACCTGTCCAATACAGTCCCAACAGTGAAGCATGGTGGTGGCAGCATCATGCTGTGGGGGTGTTTTTCAGCTGCAGGGACAGGACGACTGGTTGCAATCGAGGGAAAGATGAATGCGGCCAAGTACAGGGATATCCTGGACGAAAACCTTCTCCAGAGTGCTCAGGACCTCAGACTGGGCCGAAGGTTTACCTTCCAACAAGACAATGACCCTAAGCACACAGCTAAAATAACGAAGGAGTGGCTTCACAACAACTCCGTGACTGTTCTTGAATGGCCCAGCCAGAGCCCTGACTTAAACCCAATTGAGCATCTCTGGAGAGACCTAAAAATAGCTGTCCACCAACGTTTACCATCCAACCTGACAGAACTGGAGAGGATCTGCAAGGAGGAATGGCAGAGGATCCCCAAATCCAGGTGTGAAAAACTTGTTGCATCTTTCCCAAAAAGACTCATGGCTGTATTAAATCAAAATGGTGCTTCTACTAAATACTGAGCAAAGGGTCTGAATATTAAGGACCATGTGATATTTCAGTTTTTCTTTTTTAATAAATCTGCAAAAATGTCAACAATTCTGTGTTTTTCTGTCAATATGGGGTGCTGTGTGTACATTAATGAGGAAAAAAATGAACTTGAATGATTTTAGCAAATGGCTGCAATATAACAAAGAGAGAAAAATTTAAGGGGGTCTGAATACTTTCCGTACCCACTGTATGTGTATGTATATATATATATATATATACACACACACACACACATCAGATGAGCTTTATTTGTCACACACAATTATACAGAGTATAACCAGCAGTGAAATGTGTTCTCTGCATTTAACCCATCCAAGTGCACACACACTTGGAGCAGTGGGCAGCTGACACTGCGGCGCCCGGGGAGCAGTTGGGGGTTCGGTGCCTCGCTCAAGGGTCTCACCTCAGTCGTGGACAATACCTGCCGGAGCCGAGATTCAAACCCACAACCTCGGGTTACAAGTCCGACGCTCTATCCATTAGAGCCACGACTGCCCGTGTTTTGTGGCATTGTGATTTTCAGTTGAATGAAAGACTATTTTTCCCTATATATTTCATCATTGAGGATCTTTTTTTTTTTAAGTCTAAAAATCTTGTCTCGTTCTCGTGAACCCAGTCTCGTGTCTCGTCTCGTGGGATAAGCGTCTCTCGCCACACCCCTAGTATGAGCTAATGCGTCATGTATAGCTGAGAAATTGTTTGTCTGTTTGATTTGACAGGTATGCAGTCATTGCCTTCGGTTGTGCCAGCTGTCCAAAGATCACGTGTGGTCGAGAAGGCTGTGGGACTGAGTTCTGTTACCACTGTAAACAGCTGTGGCACCCAAATCAGACCTGCGACGCTGCCCGACAGCAGAGAGCTCAGAGCCTCCGGCTGAGACCCTTCAGATCCTCGTCACTCAGCTACAGCCAGGAGAGCGGCGCTGCTGGTGAGCCCACCTAACATACCTGCACACAAACCGTTAAATCCCATGCACTACTGCAGTGGATTTGTCAACTACACTGTAAAAAATGTATCTGTAAAATAACAGAAAAGGTCCTGGCAGCTCATTACATGGGCCATTTTCTAAATACTGTAAAAAATGTATATATGTGTATCTAAGTATCCTGCAGTCACAAACTGTTGGGAAAGTCCTGAAAATTAAGAGTGTGAACCCAGTTTATTTCAGTTCTTGAAAGTTCTGAAATAATGTTTTTTTTTTTACTGTATTAAATTGCTTTAATTATTGTTGCTCCCAATTCTGTAAATACAAGAGTTTAAAAACATTATCTGTCTTGAAAAATTGTGGGGTCTTGGCATTATGAAAATTAAAAACCACTTCCTCTAAAATAGAATTAGTGGTGGGCAATATTAGAAAAATATTACTTTTTCCCCAGCAAGAATCAGTGTAATCACTCTTTTTCATGTTGGTTTTTAAGGCTATTTTTACTTTTACTGAGCAGTAAAATCTAGTAGTCCCTACAACTAATACAAGTAAAAGTGTTTCAAGCTTATTAAAGACAAGTAAACAGTCAGAACAAAGAAACAAATGACAAGCGATAGAACAAATGCATTCAATGGATCAAAAATACAAATTAAATGAAAAATTGAAATGAAAGTGAATGAAAGTTTTACAGGTAAGTCTGTGACAGTATTCAGATTAGAAATACTACAGAAATTGAATAAAGTAATCAAATACAAAATACAACACTGTATGAATAAAATACTAGAGATTGACCGATATATCGATATTTTCCCGATATTTAAGCATTTTACCATGATCTGATATCAATTTTGTAACCGATAAATGCTGCTATCTTGTGGGTGTTTTGAGAATTGCCACCGCATGTAACTTTTAACAAAATTCACCTGTTTAAAACACCCTGAATTGTAGTAATATTACTATATAACCATTATTTCGCTAATAAACATATAAATAAATACAACTTTATTGGGAATTAATTATTTATTATATCCGCGAGCGATCGCAGTTTGAGTATAGTTCGATGTAAATGCATAGATGAACCGTGCTGTCAGCAGACATTTCATAATCTAGAGGGACAAAAATATTATTAATAATTCTGATATAACATTCCAGTTGAAAAATGCATTCAAATTCGATGTTTTGTTTGTTATATTCCAATATTCCAGAGAATATTATTCAGTGAATTATTAACATTATCCAGTGAATTATTCTTGACTCTATAGGCCTTTTAAACATCTTATAAACCTACTAAAACTGTAGTTTAAAATGAAGTTGATATGACTCCTGTCCTTTATTTATTTTACCCATTTGAAAACATTAGACATTCTACATTTATTTTGCTTATTGTTAATATTAGTTTTGTTGCTGCTGATGCTTTTTATAAATAAAAAAATTTTTTTTTATTGTTGTAATATGAAGATTCATTTTAGCATGAAAGTCTACAAATTTCAAACACTTCAAAAGAGGAAAAACCAAAGTGAAGTTATGTTCTTCACTCAGTAATTTATTTACTTTATAACAGTTAATAAATATCGGTTCTGCATATCGGTAAGCTGGCACATAAACACGCAAATAATTGGTATCGATATCGGTTATAAAAATCTATATCGGTTGATCACTATAAAATACACATTGATTTTTATTATAGCTACAAAAATGTAGTGGTTTTTCGCTTGTTTTTCTAAATAAAATGCTCTCTAATTAAATGACACATTGTGGTTTGTAACAAATCTTCAAACCTAGTATGGAAACATCCAAAATCTCGTAAATGTCAACCAGCAGTGGTTTTAACCGCTCTGTCTGTGTCTCTCTAAGCCGATGACATAAAGCCATGTCCCCGCTGTGCGGCCTACATCATCAAGATGAACGATGGGAGCTGTAATCACATGACCTGCGCTGTGTGTGGCTGTGAGTTCTGCTGGCTGTGTATGAAGGAGATCTCTGATCTGCATTACTTAAGGTCAGTGTCCTGATCACCACTGCAGTGTTCACAGTGGAGGGCTACAGCACATCAATCAGACATCTAAATTTAACTGCGTTATTGACAGTTGACCTGAGAACTGAAGAAGGCCAAAGCTACAGTCATCAGAATTTTTTTGTGCTAAGGATACATTTCTGTGTTTAATTTTTCTTTTCTTGACACAGTCCTTCAGGATGCACGTTCTGGGGTAAGAAGCCTTGGAGCAGGAAGAAGAAAATCCTGTGGCAGTTGGGCACTCTTGTGGGTGCTCCGGTTGGCATTGCACTGATTGCTGGCATTGCCATACCTGCAATGATCATTGGTATTCCTGTGTATGTGGGCAGAAAGGTGGGTGGCTAAACCAAACACTGGAGAATGAAGAGTGAAGTTTTAATTTATTAGTTTTCAAACCCAATCTTTTGAACTGATTGCAAGGAATGAAATTGGATACATTTTTCAGACAGTCATGTTTGGTGTACCTGCACCGGGTCCATAGTAAGGATGAGAATCAGCTTGGTGCCAAGAGTCATTGTGGAAAAAGAGGACTGAGATTTAGAAATTGTCTCTGTTGACTGCAGGATGCTGAACTCATAAAAAGCTAACAATTCGTTTTTACTCTAAATACTTGAAAACTATCCTTTTCAAAAACCATAACCATATCAGTAAAAAAATGTTTTGACTATTTTCTCTTGAGTTTTCATAGGCCATGTTTCCACTGTATTTGACCCATTCAAAAGGACTATAAAATAATTGATTTGTTTAGTTTTATAATAATTGTATTATATTATACTGTAAAATAAAAATTGTATTTAAAATGGTAATAAAACTGTAATATTACAATAATAATATTCTGCAGTTTTAGCAGTTACAGTGTTCACAACGAGCCATGTTGCAATTTTATATTCTGTTTTGATAGATTGCTTAGCTTAAAATCTGATCTGACCATGAAACGGAAACTCATTTTTATGTAGTTTTAATGAAGTTTAAAAATGATATTCGCATTGTCTGTCATGCGTCATCTCGGTGTACAAAGCCTGCATATATTTTAATAACGTTCATGAATACTAATGATTCTGATAATAGTGCATAATCTTAGTCATCAGTAATCATTAAAAAGTCATTACAGTGCTGCATTATCTGCCATATCTTGGATTGAATTTACTGGCACATGGCGTGAGCTAAATTGACTAAAAATAGACGACAGTGGATTTTTTTTAATTTTATTTGGGAGCATTTCCTATGACAGTTTCTGTTATGAACCAGTTTCTCCAAATACCTTTGTCGTGACTACAAGATAATAAGGGCCTTCGTTTTATCTGACTAGAAGAACACTGCTTATTATAAACACTTTTAGAAACTGGTGGCAGCGTGTTAAAATGAGTTTGACGAGCGCTATTCTTACATCTATATTAATAGATTTAAAGATTTATACTTCCAGCCAATAGCAGTGATGTAGTATAATTTGTCCAATACATTAAGGATTTGGTTTTGTGTGAGTTAATATGCAGCCTGTCTCTGAACCAGATTAATCCACTGCAAACTGGGTCACTTGTACAATGATTAATGACACTTCAGATATGTGCGGTTCAGTCTGAATTTAATTTTGAAGGGATTTCCATAACGTCTGTTTATCTGACCTGAATCTTAACTGAGCGGTGCATTGTGAAATATGAGAACCTACATGTCTTATCGCACACTTATCAGAATTGTTTGATCTTCATGAGACTCTTGTTAGATCATCGAGTGGGAAATTATACTAGCATTATGAGTAACCAAAGCGTGATTTAATCTAAAATAATGAGCAGGGTGATGACAGAGGGATGTGTTTATTCACTCAGTCTTTGAATCCGTCTGCTTCAGATTCATAATCGTTATGAGGGGAAGGACATCTCCAAGCACAAGAGGAACCTTGTCATAGCCGGCGGGGTCACATTGTCAGTGATCGTGTCTCCAGTGGTTGCTGCTGTCACTGTTGGTAAGCGGACTTTCTTTTTTCTGTCTAATGATTCACTTTATGATTTGAATTGCAGTTTGTTTTATGAAATAATTAGTTTGTTCTGAACCCATAAACCTATATTAAATGTCGCCAATTAATTTAGCCACAACTAACTTTTTAATTAGGCTTATACATGACGCACTAAGCCTGCCTAAAAATGTAATACTAAAAACTGTTTAATCAAGCATCATAACTGTAATAACTACAATATATTAGTGTCCACACAAATGCACAATAGCCTGGACATTGTAGAATCAAACAAGCAGACACGCCTGCTGAAGAAGCACTTTCCACAGATTTTGTTTCATAAAACCCTCAGATCTTAAAGGGGTCATATGATGCGATTTTCAAGTTTTGCTTTCTCTTTGGAGTGTTACAAGCTGATAGTGTATATATAAGATCCCTGTAGTTACAAAGACTGAAGTCTCAAAACCAAAGAGATATTATTTATCAAAGTTAAGACTCTGCCACGCCCCCTAAAACAGCTCATTCAAACTGTAAACATGTCTATGTCACGATGTGGAAATATTTGCATAATGCAGCCCAAATGTTCATGCAAAGCAAGAAGGCATGGTTTCAGTAAACGCAGTAGTGTTGATGCAGCCGTGTCAGGGAGAAGCTGTGTTTCTAGACGAAAGCAAAAGCACTTTATTTGGCCTTCCGAAAGTAGATGCAGTTAGGAATCATTAAGATTACTTACAACTAGGGATGCACCGGTTGACCGGCCAAAGATCGGCAACCGGCCGGTTTTTGTCTTTTTTTCGGCCGATTTTTCCGAAAGTGCGCAAAGTTTTGCGAACATGTCATTTGTGTGGAAGACATTCGGCAGAAGCACAACAAACACAGAAAAACAGATACAATGAAGCGAACAGCCGTTGGTGTAACATTACTGGCACACAAATAAGAGCCGCTTTCCTTTGCTGCTCTAGCTGAAGTTGCTAGTGATGGGTCGGTCTTGAACGATTCATTCATTTTGAACGAATCTTTAATGAGACTCGAGAAGAACGAGTCGTTTCGGGGAGTGATTCGTTCAGTCGCGCATGCGCACCATCCTAAAGGTTCTGTACTGGAATTAGTTCACCTGTTTCGAGTCTTCGGGTTTTTCGAGTCGTTCGTTCATCGCGTGACTAATGCAGTATGAGCCGGAAAGATAATTGATTAGTTCACTTTTTGAGTCTTCGGGTTTTTCGAGTCGTTCGTTCATCTTGAACGAGACTCAAAGGTCCGAGTCGGTAAAATGATCCGAACTTCCCATCACTAGAAGTTGCGCGAGCGTATCTGTCCACGCCCTGCACAAGAATAGACCGTGAACAGTTGTTCAGCGCAGCTTCTCACGTGTTGGATGAGAAAAGAAACAGACCAACTTGTGACAAAGCTGAAATGCTTCTTTTTGTAAAGAATAAAACGTTCAAACGTATAAACGTCAGTTCTGTACAAGATTATTATTTTTATTTTACCTTAAAAATACATTGACTTAATTCGATTTAAAAAGCACGAGCTGTAGCATCTTTGTTTTTGCTCGTTGCACTAAACATTATTTGATTTAACATTGTGGAATAATTTATTTATATAGCCTACTTTGGTTTTATTTAGTTTCCCTGGTAAATACATTTTTTTCTTTACACCAATTTTAAAAATGACAACAAATGTTGATTAAGTAACATCTTTGTTTGGACTGTTGAATGTGTGTTGGTTGTGTTGTTTAGATTGTAACTATGCAAATGTTGCCTTTAATTTCACATGGTTACTGTTAATGTTTTCATTTAAGGCCAGTTTTATGTAGTTTCAACCCAATTTAAAAACCATCTTGGTCCATCTTCAACTGGGGTGGCAAATAAGAGGCAGAATTTGTAAAGATGCTTGTTTGTTTTTTCTAATAAAATATATTGATAAGCTTTTATTTTAATGGATATAGCATATTAAACTAATTTTAAATGCCTACGAACATTTGGAATTTAAAAATTTTTAATCAAAAACTTGTGACACAGCCACTTATGTCTATGTCATATTGAAGTAACACCACAGACGTAATTATAACACCAGACTTTATAATGCAAGTTACTAAAGGCTCTGTGTTACCAGAAAATACATTAACACCAGAGACAGTAACACCACATACAAATCAGCCTAAATCTAGACTTTTCTAAAATGGAGGCTGCCATCATGATGATTTCAAGATCAGGGGACATTTTGGAAATATCAACAAGTATGTATTTATAATTTTTTTTATTAAAATATGCCAGATCTGCAATTTATCAACATAACACCACATACACTAATGACAACACATGAAATTGTCAGAGATTTAGCTAACTTTAACATTTATAAGAAAGAATGTACTCCCCATGCACCCCTCAGATCAACCAGCACCTGCAGTGACCGTTACACACAGGAAGTAGTCCAAATAGAATTCTCCCTTTTCTTAAAGGGGTGACATCCATTGTTGAAACACCACAGACATTAATTTTTAAACAATTTAATATTATACGTTAAATAAAATCTATATTCACTATATAACCACTTTATTTGTGTTAGAATCTTTCATTCTTTCTTGTTGGTTGCTTAAAGGAAAAAAATCGGAATCGGCCAGTTTGCTTAAAAAAAAATCGTATCGGAATCGGCCAAGAAAAATCATGATCGGTGCATCACTACTTACAACAGAACAGCAACGCATTTTATGGACGACAGTTTTGTGAACCTAGAAGAGGCGGTAATTCTGACTTTCCTCCAATCTGGCGCTTCTGAATCAGCCACTGTAATTTTTCTTATTAGTTTAAGTATTTGCTATTGACTGTTCAAATGCGGAGTATTCCGCATTGTGTGTGATCGAGAGGGGGGGGTCACAGCGCAGCGTTTTGTGTGTGTGTGTGTGTGTGTGTGTGCTCGCGTGTGTGAGAGAGAGGGAGACACGGTCACATCCCAACCGCAGCTTGTGTGCAAACTAGTGCTGTCAAAGTTAACGCAAAATGGAGAGGCACAGTGTTGCCAACTTAGCAATATTGCAGACCCCTTTAGTGACTTTTTTCCCTTCAAAAAAAGCGCCCAAACCTTATTTAGTTTCTGAGAATCGCCGGTACTGCCGTGCGAGGTCTTGCACACCTCTCTCTATCTGTCTGTCTGTCTGTCTGTGTCGGTGCGTCAGCTCTGTTCAGCTCTTCGCAGCTGAGGAGCAGCGCTCTGTTAAACACAGATATTATGTTGCTTGTCTCTATTGTCTCTACTATTATGTAATTTTACATGCAAGTATAGCCGAAATCACAGCACAGCTATTGTCATTATCTTATGTGTATTTGATTTGATCAGACGACGGCTCGATTATCAAGATTTTTGTGCAGATTAGCATCTTGTAAAGGAGAGCTGGTTATGTAGACTAGTCTTAATGGGTCGGTTTAAGCTCTCTTAGGAAATTATATTACTCTGCAAACACACTCATTTTTTTTTTTTTTTACTTTCAACCCTGAATTAATTGAGTTTTTAAAACTTATATAGGTTTTAAGATTGCTCTTTTATACTATTTCAACTTGTTAATAACCATGGAAATAACACAGGAAGCTGATATGGTGTTAAATCACCCAATGCACGATAATGATCTATTCATAATAAGCACAAGCTGCAGTTTTGTCATCTGCCACTTTAATTGCTCATGCTTATTAAAGTCGGGTGATTGGCTGTCAATGTTTTAAGGTTTATCAGCTTTGAAAATTGTTTGGAAAGTGCTTCCAACAAATTTGTCCCTCTTTTTCATTGTCATTATAGTGGCTTCCCCTATTCTCATTCAATTTAGATGATTACTAAAACTTTATAGTTATCATCCTTTGTGTGAATGGTATTTCCATTCAGGAAATGCTAATCACTTTGATAATCTGGTTTGTAGGTTGCAGTTTTGTTTAAGTGTTATATTGTGTGTCTGTGCAGGGATAGGAGTGCCCATCATGTTGGCGTATGTCTATGGTGTGGTGCCCATCTCTCTGTGCCGCAGCGGTGGTTGCGGCGTGTCTGCGGGGAATGGTAAAGGTGTGCGCATCGAGTTCGATGACGAGAACGACATGAACGTGGGCACCGGAGCTGCTGTGACTGGTGAGTGAACCTCACGGAATGCAAACACATCAGTGCCACTGGCTGAGAAGCCAATTTTTTTTAAAGCATTCAGAATCTGTCCTTCTCAGAGTCATCCTCTCATTCACAGTCTCTGTCTTGCCTGTCTCTTCCCCGGAGAGTTGTCTATCACATTTCACACTTTCTCTCCACGCTCATGTTTAATGCAAATGTGTGAAGTGTGTTCTAGTTTAAAGTAGGGATGGCTCGATACCATAATTTTGGCTTCGGTACGATACCATAATGTAGTACCTCGGTATCGATACTAAATCGGTATCGATACCATAATCTTGGTTAATGTTAGGTATGTGTTTAATGCATAATGTTAGCATACTAAACATATATTAGTAGCTTACATTTATAATTTATAAATAATTATTGACCTACATTTATAAGTGCTATAATAATGTCAATGCTGTTAAAGAATTATAACAAATGTTTCTTTAAAGTTTTATTCTAACAGTCAAAGTAGGGGTGGGCGATATGGCAAAAATATCATATCACAATTTTTTAGAAATATCACAATTTCACGATTCTTTGTCATGTTGATTTTACTATTGTGTCTGAGCAGTGCAGCCAAAATAATTTCCCTATTATAAAGACAAATCCTTTCAACGTTACAAAACATAAAAAGGTATGGTGGATATTTAGACCAAAGTGGAGGAAGATAAAAATCTGTGTCATTATTTTATCTTTGTTATTAAAAATAAGAACAAATATACACATAATATACAAATAAATCAAACAGTGCTTTATTTTCAGGTACAATAGGCATATTTAGCAGGAACATTCAAGAAATTGAATGAACAAATATAAAAATAAAACACTATATAGATTGATTCCTATTAAAGCAGCTGTATTATTTTTTCTGTCAAAAGTAGCGAGTTATTTTTTTCTTTGTGTTTTGTGTTAGCATTAAATAATAATAATTCTGTCGATTCTGTCATAGTGTTTTATATTATAACATCATTTACTCACTCGAGTTTAGTTTTAAACCTGAGTTAGTTTCTTTCTTCTGCTGAACATAAATTATATTTTAAAGAAGGTGGAAAACCACAGTTTCTGGTCCTCCGTGATTTACATAGTATTTATTTATTTCTATCAAAGTCAATGTGGACCAGCAACTGTTTGGTTTTCCACCTTCTTCAAAATACCTTATTTTGTGTTCAGCACAAGAAAGAAATGAATACAGGTTTGGGACAACATGTGAGTGAGTAAATATAATGACAGAATTTTTTTTTTAGGGTGAACTATCCCTTTAATTACAGTCGGCTGCATGTTTAGTTCTGTCCCTTTAAGACCTGCGCGTATCTAATATACAGGCGCGCAGCCGTTTGTCTCGGCTGTTTACTTTTCTTTTAGACATAACCAAATGAGTCTATACACAAACCTTGTTATGTTCTGACAGTATTGGCTCAAAATATAACTTGGTTCAGCTATCAGGCGCTGTTAGGCAGGCTTTTCCGTGCGCGCTCTTCAGGTGTAAGTTACGGGCTCAGAAAAAGCGCTCGTCTGACCACCAATGAAACATTTAACCGGGAAGCCTTTAAAACACGCAAAAAAGTTGTGAATAAAACGTACAATTATCAATTTATGATGCACTTAACAACCTGTCGATCTCCAACGTTAGTTCTCGGAAAAGATCAGGATGAGCAAGCGACCAATGCTTAGCCAGATTGGATGTCTTGCCTCCTGTGATCAGTTCGTTCACCTTTATCATCTGTTTTGTATGCAAAGTAATGCCAAATTTCACTTCTACTGTTCTCTTCATTTGTTTGTTTCGGGCGCGTTAATAGTTTAATCTGTTTGATTCATCGTGTTGTTCACTTGTTCTGGTGTCACATTTACCTGATGCGCAGCAATTTGAGAAGCACTGCCAAGCCTAGAGGTCCTTGACCCTGACTGAGTCGGACTGTCGTATTCGTTTTTCAGCAGCGCTCTATGATTGCTAATGCAGAAAATCGAAATCATTTTTATGACGGACGGAAGTTTCAGAGGCTGCAAACGATAAAATATCGTATTTACCGTTTTATTTGAAATATAATAAATACAAAAGCGGTAAACACCGCAACAATTAACTGAATAGCGGAACAGTACCTGGTATTATAGAAATACCGCGCAGTTTCTTCCCTAGTCAGATTAAAGTAACAGCGACAATTAAATTTCAGGCCCATTTTCTCATTTGCCATGACTGCGCTCTTTAAGCTTGACGTCGACTAGTTGCTGGTCCTATAGAGGAGGGCACAACAGGATAATAAATCCACATTTACGCTCCGTTTCAAAAGTTAAAATTACAAATTCATACTCTGAAAGCGCTCCACAAGACATGTGTGATTGTATTACTGGATGCTGGAAATTGAATGGAAGAATGCAGGTTTTAAACAGCTTATTGTACAGGTAAGTTAATCACGTTCTAATCTAATGCGCTGCTGCACTGTAACGCACACACATAGGCTACAGACAGTAGCGCGTACAATACATCACGTGCAGATCGTGCGCACAGAATCAATCAGCGAGAAAATTTATTGTCAACACTGTTCTGTGATTTCTCTGTAAAAAAGCTTAGAAACTGAAAAGTTCAAGCATATATTTCTTAATAACTAAATCCCACAGCTTCACTACTAGTAGAGAGACGCTGTCAGGTAGAATTAATTCACACACGCAACCGCTCTCACTAATGCATTCATTCATATGAATTGTTGTAACAGCAATCAAGTTTTGTTTTACTGTACTACTTATCTGTGCACAAATCGAGGATGATTGAGGCTAGTTTATCAAACATTGAGCAGAAATCTGTGAGAAATATAACACAAAGACTAAAGAACTGATAAAAATAAGCTGTTGCCAATTCCCAATCAGGAGCAATAGCCAGTAATGACAATGCTATACTGATAATAATGATAATAACAACAATAAAGTGTAACCTCATATAATTATATGCCATAGCTAGTAATGATGTGCCAACTACTACTCATAATAATAATCTATCACAAGCTGTTTGTCACAGCTCCAGACTTATTTGTTCATTAATGACGTCATCAGCGACTAGTCGACTTTGACTTGACTTTCATTACATAAAAGTCGACTTTAAAAAAAATTCTGAAGTCGTTCTGGAAGGTGAAGGTGAGCCATATCTAGAGACTGAGTTTATCCTTTTTCAGACTCCTGAAACTCAAGGATGAAGTAGCTTTGTTTCTCAAATACCAAATAATTCCCGTGAAGCTCATGTAACTCTGGGAACAAGTAGCATTTGTTCTGATGTACAGAGTAAGCCTGAGGCAAAAGGTTTCGAATCATGGTTGTGCTATGTGTAAAAAAAATCAGCTTTCTCAAATTCAGTGTTATTTTTCCCAGATTAATGTGTCTGTCTAAATGGTTTAGATTTGAATAATCAAAAAGGATGTGTAGCTAATCAGTTGAGTTCATTAACTTGAATTAAAAAATAATTAATAATTGTGCTGTATGTAATGATTTTTAGTTTTCTTTTAATTTCTTTAATCTGTTTGTATGGTGTTAATACAAATGTATCATCAAAATGCTAATAATCGAAAGGACATAATAAAATGTATGTCTTGTAAAATATAATCAAATGGAATTTTGACAAATAAAATGCTGCACGTTTACTTTTAAATTAAAAGATGGATGAAAAATTGTGACATTGTGACTCTGAGAGCAGCTTTAGCAGTGTAGCAGATGCTGAAAACACTGAGCATCATGCATGCTTGAGTTTGGGTAGTAGATGAAACTGTGCCGTTCATTTACACAGAAACATGCAAACTTTATATTTAAAGTCTTTTTGCACTTTAATATTCACAGACACTAATCCATACTGCAATTTGATTAACTGTACAGCTGTACCTTTGATTTATTTAAAATGACGTTCTGCCTTGTACAGTAAATTCCATTATGACTGCTGTTCATTCGGTATGTAATGTAGAGCCATAATCAGGCTTGTAGTGCAAATCTCAAAAAACAAAACACTGAAACAGTACTACTGATTGTTTTTGTTTTTTTTCCCCAGAATACTTAACACTTTTATGAACTGCTGTAATGACCTCTTTCTATCTATTCTCTTCTATCAGACACCACTTCGGTAGCAGAGACCAGGCATAACCCCAGCATCGGCGAGGGCAGTGTGGGGGGTCTGACGGGCAGCCTGAGTGCCAGTGGGAGCCACATGGAGCGTATTGGAGCAATGAGAGACAACCTGAGCGAGAACGCCAGCACCATGGCCCTCGCCGGGGCCAGCATCACTGGCAGCTTGTCAGGAAGTGCCATGGTCAACTGCTTTAACAGGTCGGTGACTATGTCTGCAGGTCATTTTTGTTTTAGTTATTGACCAAAAATGGCTTTTAAGGGTCGTGTACTATGTGGACATACTATAAAGTTTAAAATGCAAAGCATCCACCAGAATCCCAAAAGACCGATAAACATTTTAATTTGAACAAATGGCTGTTCAGACTGAAATGAACATTCGCATTTGTGTTTCTGGGGCCCCCAACACTGCACATGTTGAACGTGTCCTCTCTCACACACCCATTTCAGGTCTTGGACTCTACTAATGAGCTGATGACCTGAATCAGATGTGTTTGAATAAAGAGACATGCAAAAAGTAAAAGCAACAGGGCTGAGAAACACTAGTCAAGGCAACAGATTTTTTTAACGTAGCTGTGCTTTAATGTCTTTTCCATCGCACTGCAAGAACTAGCTAGCCAATTGGATTCATGCTTCTGGTCTCATGCCCAGAACCTCTGCTATTATATTAAACCATGAGTATTTAGGAAGATGGAAGATCATTCATATGGACTGACCGTCACATAAATAGTACACGTTTTGTGCAGGCTATGCACACAAAGAGATCTAACTGCTGGATATGCCCAAGTTTGTTAGATTCGTCACATTTCCCCCCGGTTTCACAGACAAGGCTTAAGCCTACTCCCACTCTAAAATCTTAAAATATGTAAGTGTCATTGTTTTGTCTCAAGACCATTAATGTTTATAAAAGCTACTTAAATGTTTTAATTGAACTATGGCTTAATCCTAAGCCCTGTCTGTGAAACTGGGCCTAAATGTTTGTTCGATATTCAAAGACTTATTTGAGGATTGGTCCCTAAACTAAAGTGTTATCAAATAAAGTAGTATTGTTTTCCTTTCAGTTATTAGGCAGCTTCCATCACTTATGAGCTGTGGGGGTGTGTTTAAATGAGGCATTTTAGGGGGTCGTGGACGAATCTTAAGTTCTTAACTTTAATAAAGAATATCTCTTTGGGTTTGAGACTTTAGTCTTTGCAATTTTACAGATCATATATATGCACAAACAGCTTGTAACACTCCAAAGACAAAGGAAAACATGAAATTGCATCATATGACCCCTTTAAATGTGCTGTTTCTGTTTTTTCAGGTTGGAAGTTCAAGCTGATGTTCAAAAGGAACGTTGCAGTCTGAGCGGGGAGTCCGGCACCGTCAGTCTGGGGACAATCAGTGACAACGCTAGTACCAAAGCAATGGCTGGATCCATTCTCAATGCCTACCTGCCTCTGGACAGGTGTGTTCATATAACCAAAAGAGTGTAAGGTGGCTCAGTGATGGAGCATGAGCTGTCATTAGTCCCTTTCACACACAAAAACTTCACTGGAAAATTACCGGTAAATTGCTGTTAAGAGATCATGTGTGAACAAGACCTTTTTAAAAATACCGGTATGAGAAGTTGTAACATTACCCGTAAATTGCTGGAATTCTGCTGTGTGATGGCAGAATGAAGATTACTGGTATGAGTTCGTACAAGTTCAGAACACGCAGATGTAAGATGTCTACTCCGGGCCAATCCAGAGCTGTTGAAATTCACACTTCAACGGCTCTGGGCCAATCATAACATTCTGATGCAGATGATGCATTTACTCTGCGCTGTGTTTGAAGTTATGTTATGTCTCTGGCCCAAAAGAAGCTGCCTGAATGTAAACATTTGACACAAAAATGAAAACATCAAAAACACCGTACAAACACAAATAATTTCTGGTTAATGATGCCACAGAATTTACCGGTAATTTGAAACCGATGTGTGAATGGTGCTTTACTGGAAAAAAGACGGAACGCCATTGTCTGTGTGAACAGCACATTTGTGACTCTGGACCACAAAACCAGTCATAAGTGTACATTTTTTTTAATTGAAATTTATACATCACCTGAAAGCTGAATAAATAATCTTTCCATTGATTTTATTTGTTAGGCTAGGACGATATTTGGCCGAGATGCAACTATTTGAAAATCTGGAATCTGAGGGTGCAAAAAAATCTAAATATTGAGAAAGTTGTCTTTTTAAAGTAGTCCAAATTAAGTTCTTAGTAATGCATATTACTAATCAAAAATGAAGTTGTGATATATTTACAGTAGGAAACTTACAAAATATCTTCATTTAACATGATATTTACTAGGGCTGTGACTGTGGCAATGGACCAACTACCGCTGGTGGCACGGTGTTGAGATATATATATATATATATATACAGGTGCTGGTCATATAATTAGAATATCATCAAAAAGTTGATTTATTTCACTAATTCCATTCAAAAAGTGAAACTTGTATAATGTATACATTCATTCCACACAGACTGATATATTTCAAGTGTTTATTTCTTTTAATTTTGATGATTATAACTGACAACTAATGAAAACCCCAAATTCAGTATCTCAGAAAATTAGAATATTACTTAAGACCAATACAAAGAAAGGATTTTTAGAAATCTTGGCCAACTGAAAAGTATGAACAAAAGTATGAGCATGTACAGCACTCAATACTTAGTTGGGGCTCCTTTTGCCTGAATTACTGCAGCAATGCGGCGTGGCATGGAGTCGATCAGTCTGTGGCACTGCTCAGGTGTTATGAGAGCCCAGGTTGCTCTGATAGTGGCCTTCAGCTCTTCTGCATTGTTGGGTCTGGCATATCGCATCTTCCTCTTCACAATACCCCATAGATTTTCTATGGGGTTAAGTTCAGGCGAGTTTGCTGGCCAATTAAGAACAGGGATACCATGGTCCTTAAACCAGGTACTGGTAGCTTTGGCACTGTGTGCAGGTGCCAAGTCCTGTTGGAAAATGAAATCTGCATCTCCATAAAGTTGGTCAGCAGCAGGAAGCATGAAGTGCTCTAAAACTTCCTGGTATACGGCTGTGTTGACCTTGGACCTCAGAAAACACAGTGGACCAACACCAGCGGATGACATGGCACCCCAAACCATCACTGACTGTGGAAACTTTACACTGGACCTCAAGCAACGTGGATTCTGTGCCTCTCCTCTCTTCCTCCAGACTCTGGGACCCTGATTTCCAAAGAAAATGCAAAATTTATCAGAGAACATAACTTTGGACCACTCAGCAGCAGTCCAGTCCTTTTTGTCTTTAGCCCAGGCGAGACGCTTCTGATGCTGTCTGTTGTTCAAGAGTGGCTTGATACAAGGAATGCGACAGCTGAAACCCATGTCTTGCATACGTCTGTGCGTAGTGGTTCTTGAAGCACTGACTCCAGCTGCAGTCCACTCTTTGTGAATCTCCCCCACATTTTTGAATGGGTTTTGTTTCACAATCCTGTCCAGGGTGCGGTTATCCCTATTGCTTGTACACTTTTTTCTACCACATCTTTTCCTTCCCTTTGCCTCTCTATTAATGTGCTTGGACACAGAGCTCTGTGAACAGCCAGCCTCTTTTGCAATGACCTTTTGTGTCTTGCCCTCCTTGTGCAAGGTGTCAATGGTCGTCTTTTGGACAACTGTCAAGTCAGCAGTCTTCCCCATGATTGTGTAGCCTACAGAACTAGACTGAGAGACCATTTAAAGGCCTTTGCAGGTATTTTGATTTAATTAGCTGATTAGAGTGTGGCACCAGGTGTCTTCAATATTGAACCTTTTCACAATATTCTAATTTTCTGAGATACTGAATTTGGGGTTTTCATTAGTTGTCACTTATAATCATCAAAATTAAAAGAAATAAACACTTGAAATATATCAGTCTGTGTGGAATGAATGTATATATTATACAAGTTTCACTTTTTGAATGGAATTTGTGAAATAAATCAACTTTTTGATGATATTCTAATTATATGACCAGCACCTGTATATAATTTTTTGAAATGCAAAAAAATTAATAAATGAGGCTCGATCATCTATTAACAAACGTGCGTGTTTATTTTAGCACTTCCGTCAGTAAACACGCAGCCTGCAAAACACTAAAATAAATAAAATAAATAATACAGTTAAACAAAGTAACCTTAAATAAGAAAGTTAAATGCACCCTGTCTACCTCACGCGAGCGGCGCGGCGAGAACCCATTATAATCAGTGATGCTGTCTACATTGGATGCAGCGAGATACGACACGACAAATCCATTTCAGTAAACTGCCTCGTCCTATTTATGACGTACTGACACAAAGTTCAAATGTCCAAGCAAGTGGGCACGTTTGTCTTCACACGCTCTCTGTGGAATAGGAATCGCGGCGTAGGCTATGTTGCCACATTTCTTGTTAACATCTTCCATTTACCGCTGTCTCATTCGTATTTGGCCAGTTTGGAGAAAGCCTCACCAATACACACCTGATCAGCCGGGCGTTTGTGATCACGTGAACTTGAAGACAGATGTACAAACGCGGATGGGTGACATGAATGGAAATGATTCCAGATCGGCGATGTAGTATTTGGTTTCCCAACAAGGTCCAGCGCTCATCATGAAATTTGCTGAATGCAGAATAAACTGTATTTTCCTGCGCTCAAACTTGCCAATCTAAAGGAAACGCTGTGTATGGCGTTTGAGGTCATTTGTGAATTAACATAGATTTATAGTCTAAATAAAACTATTTTGTAACTGTTACTATTATTACAGTTGTATTCAAAACGTTGTATTATGCTTGTTATAGATAGGGTGGCCATTTTTACGGGACGCATCCTTGCCAGGATTTCTATATTGCATAAAATATCCAGGTTTTGGCTGTTTGCACTGTGCAGGTAGATCGTTGTGTGACATTCATGAGAGTTATAGAGAGCAGAGCAGACGGCTCCTTATGCTTTCAAATCGCTCTCGTACCTACTTTGGTTTTTGATCAGTGCGCAATGACGCTTCAAGTCAAACGAACGAACAAACGTGTGCATATTTGCATTGCTTTGAGCGTTCTCTGTAGATCTCACCTTCTCACGCGCAGCACCACGATTGGTCGATTATGTACAATACCTGCATTTTATTGGTCAAGCTACTTTGGATGTTTTAGGCAATATTAAAATCCTGGCCAGGACGTGTCCCGTATAAACGGCACATATGGCCACACCCTAGTTATAGAGTGTGTGACGTCACGTGCACTACCGCCGGTGGTGATGCGGTTGTCACGGCGACCGTCACAGCCCTAATCTTTACTTATCCTAATGATTTTTGGCCTAAAAGAAAAATTTATCATTTTGACCCATACAATGTTTTGTTGGCTATTGCTGCAAATATACCCCAGCGACTTACAGTATGACTGGTTTTGTGGTCCAGGGTCACATTTTTGAATTTACCGGTAAAGTAGTTTCCGGTAATTTTGCTTCAATTTACTGGTATTACTGTGAAAGGGCCTATTAACAGCAGACGTTGTTGTGCAGCAGGGATGGGAGCAGTATGGAGGTGCAGGTGGATGTGGAGTCTAAGCGAGGGAAGCTCAGGCACCACAGCGGCAGCAGCAGTATGGACGACGGCAGTAGCGGAGGACACGTTTGCCCCTCCGGCTGTCCCCATGAGGGCAAGTGCGTTACCTCTCGCTGGGCCAAGGAGTCGTCCTCCACCTCTTCCTCTTCCTCAGGCAAGAAGAGCAAAGGCAAGCTGCGCAAAAAGAGCGGCGGAACCAAGATCAACGAGACGCGAGAAGACATGGACGCCCAGCTGCTGGAGCGCCGCAGCACCAACTCCAGCGAGTTAGACTCGCCCTCTCTGAGCGGCAGCCTGCCGTCTGTGGCCGACTCACACTCCAGCCACTTCTCCGAGTTCAGCTGCTCTGACCTGGACTCCTGCAGACCGCCCTGCTACGAGTCCCACGCCCGACATCCCAACACGGCTGGAGCGGTCAGCCCGCTTCCAGAGGTTGAGAACGACCGGCTGGAGAACTGTCCCGCTTCTGGGATCTTCCCGCAAGCTGCGGTCGCCCCTCTGACCCCTGATGGGGCAGCAGAGCGCCCGCTATGCTACATTGCAGAGGAGAATGTGAGTTTAATATGTGCAGCTGATGTGGGCCAGAGCTCGCCTAAAGAACGCAATAACAACCTTCCTCAGCCGACAAGTCCTGTGCGTAACGCTTGCATTCAAACAGAGATATAAGCAGACACACACATGCTAGCTTTCACAGCTAACCTTACCAAGGATTGCACACTGAATTGAAGATTTTAAAGCTCGTTTCATGGAGGTTTAACATCCCGGTTGGTTGATTCTTGTTTTTGAATGTTGGAGAAGGAGCGCCACTATTTACATTGGTCAAGGGCAGGATGTGCCTCAAGGTTTCAGAAAGCTCGCTGTGACCAAAGGTTACCGTTTGATCGACAGTCGGTCAGTGCTTACAGTTGGACTGAAGCTCAGAAAAAATTCAGAAAGGCAACAGATGAATGTAAGGCGGCAAGTGAGGCACAGAGACTAAAGATGCTGATGTAGCTGTCAATCACACACGCCTCCATTTCAGTGTTCAGTGTCGCCTCACCAGTGAGGAGTGAGTGCATAGATAAAACGTGTCCAGCTCGTTTTTCACCCCAAAATTAAAAGGAAAGAAGAGAAATATCATTCCTTGCAAACTGGAAACAAAGCCTCTGTTTAGGACGCCCTTGATTTGAGACATTTTCATGTTAATTAAAGGGATAGTTCACCCAAAAATTTACATTCTATCATTTACCCTCATGCTGTTTCAAACCCTGTATTTCTTCTGTGAAACATAAAAGCTTATTTTAATTTTGAAGAATGTTGGTAACCAAACAGTTTTGGTTCCCATTGAATTTCATTGTGTTGTCAAATACAATTTAAGTCAATGAGAACCAAAATGGTTTGGTTACAAACATTCTTCAAAATATCTGTTATGAACTCGTATAGGTTTGGAACAACACGAGGATGAGTAAATAATCACTGAATTCTCATTTTTTTGGTGGACTATTGCTTTAAGCACATTTTTCTCCCTCTTTCTCTTTATTGTAGTATAGTTTGTGTAATTCCTGATTATTATTTACTAGATTCTTAATACTATATACAGCAGTATTTTGTTTCTGTGTTATAAAATAAAATAAAATCACCAGTACAAATGCTGCCAGTATTTAAATGTATCTAATTTATGCACTACAGTAATAAGATTTGTTTCCCCAATAGTCATTTGAATTGCTTAACTTTCATGAAAATGTCACAAACCTTATCATTTCTACAAATAGGCTTCATTTTCTTTAAATTTAATTTCTTATTCCATAATTTTGGACTGGAATATGACCATGACGTGTTCGACCGATACCATGCGACTGACCCGTGTATTCAGGAGCACCTTCACTACACATGTACACACATATATTCTCAGTTAGCCAGCATATAGCTTTAGTTGGAGGAGTCTGCGACGATTCAGAGGCAACAAGGAAGTCTGGAGGGATCCGATGTTGATGCAAGATGAGCCCATGAGGGACCAGGCAATAATAGACTTCCCTTTCACAGCAGTGATTCTTGTACATGATTGTTTTTGATTTCTTGGGCTTCTTTTCTTTTTTCTCGTCTGGTGTCACTGCGTATTTTCCTTTTTTGGGAAAAGTAGGTAGATGTGTTGAAGCCGGTGAAGAGCTGGATGAAGCAGTGTTGCGTCCCTTGGTGGTAGGACAGGGAACTTGACCAAACCCTTTCATGGGAGGAAGCGAGTCTGGCATGTTTTAAGTCCATAATTGGCTATTATGGATGCAATGGGTTTGTATTGCTAAATCAGAAAGATCTGCATCTTGTTTGAAACAAAAAATGCAACTACTTTCATTGTAAAGGCTATGATGGTAAGCACATTCAGGTTGTTTCATCTGATTAAGTGATTTTTAATTATTTTTGTTGTATCTGCATTGACTCATGGTGCCTTTTGGATCATAGATGAACCACATTTGTTTTCCGGTTTGTGTCTTATGAATTCAAATGTATTGGATGAGGCTGCGTTGAATGTTAGCGAGGCGGCGTAGCATCGTTTCCTAGCGTCCCTGTGCTAAACGCCTACCAAAGACAGCACTCAGGCTCACTGATGACGACTCCTGCACACTTCAACACACTCACGGTTTACAGACGCCTCCTCGGACTCGTGTTTGCACTGTTCATCGGCTTCATTTCTGTTCTTTCTCGCTGCCGTTCTGGTGCTGCTCCGTCATCTCTCGGGACTGATCCAATGCCACAAGCTGCTTTGTTTCTTGTTTTTGTTCCTTCTATTTCTTTAGTGGTTTTTTCTTATGTTTTGATCCTGCCCATATCTGTACTAATATTATTTCAGAGGCTAGGGCCGATTGATTTTCTAACTTGTTCAAAACAGCTTATTTGTATATTTGCTTTATAATATGCGTGTAAATGCATATCTAAATGAAAATAAAAACATGAATCCAGATATGTGGTCTCTGTGTCAGATGTAATTATAATGGCAGTGCGTGTAGGTGAATGGAATGGATATAACTGCATATTTACAGTTTGTATGAAATATTAGCATAAGAGTTTGAGTGAACTTAAAAATGTATTCATTTGGTTAATGTTATAGTTCAGCTCTCAAGTTGACATCAACAAAACATGATGATCATGTGACCCAGCATGATTTGAGGATACGTTCACTTTTTGTGTGTGGAGTCAGTCACAGATTTCCTACGTTTCGTTTATGATATAATAATCTTACATAATTTTCAAAGTTAAACTGATTCATTTTCAGGTTTAAATAGAAAAGCAGATTGTTCTGAAACTGAGATTAATAAATGCTTTAAAAGTATTTTGTCTTCGCTATTTCAAATGGAAATTCGTAATTACTGAATTGAATTAATTTATAATATATGTCAAATTGAACATATACGCATAAAGTTTGGGGTCTGTAATAATTTTTTATTCAGCAAGGATGCATTAGATGATCAAAAGTGACCGTGAAGATATTGGTTACAAAATCTCATTCAAATAAATTATTTTTTTTTTAAGTAATTTTTATTCAAAGAATAAAAAGAAAGGTATTGTGATTTCCACAAAAATATTAAGCAGCAAATCAGATTGATTTCTGAAGGATCATGTGACACTGAAAATTCAGCTTTGATCACAGGAATAAATTACATTTTAAAATATATTCAAATAGAAAACATTTATTTTAAATTACAATAATATTTAATATTTTTACTGCTTTTACTCTATTTTTGATTAATATTTGCAGTGGTTTTGAGATTATGAAACACTTGTTATATTATTTAAAAAAATAACCATGTCCAATGGCAAAAATATTTCACCTAATAATTTATAAAGCCATTTATTTAGCTGATGCAAATTTATTTATCTGAAACATAAATCTTTTGCTGACATCCCAAAGAAAAACTACATCTAATGTTTTTGCACATTCATACCTTGTGGGATCTTGTTTTATCTACGCATATTGAGACAATGGTTGGGCTGAAGGCTGGAATATGTGCAACATTTTTTTACACGAGCTACATGTATATATTACACAATACAATGAAACCGCTATTAAAAATATATTAAATCCTGAGACATGAGATAATTAAATGTAGCAAATTAAATTCCAATACAATTTTGTCTGCGAGTGTTAAATCACTCCTCATGTGAGCCACAGCTTCTTTTAAAAGGCACATTCTCTCTGATATACACGACAACCATCCCATCATAATCCGAGAATCCCATTTGTTTCATGCTTCCCAGCCGTGCCATGCTCACACGTGCCTACTGAAGCCAGAGTTACAGAGTATGAACCATTTGCATGCTTGGTATTGTCAGCATTGCATCAGACAATATTCCTAGAAGAAGGTGAGATGAGCTTGCTGGAAGGGAAACTTAAGTTGCAGCGCATGACAGTCTAAGGATGAGTGGACTTGTGGTGGGACTGTGGGACCCGTGAGCTGGAATTCTCAGGCTCGCTGGATCCGCTGTGTCTGGTTTTAATGAAGGAGGGTCTGTTCTTCCTGTAGCTCTCTATTCCTTTATTGCCTCGATGTCAACCTGCAGAGAGGAAACCGTCATAGTCAGCATCAAGTGCGTCAGATTAAAGCCAGGTGTTGCCGTTTAAGTGCAACATTTGTTTTATACGCTGAACCTCGAGAGAACGATACAAAATTGCTATTTGCAACATGCAAGCTCAGAATTGGGTTGGAGTCAGAATTTGCTAGATATGAACTCAGCATTTGGAGGAGAATTTATGAAAAATAAATTTAGAATTGTGAGAAAAGGTCAGAATTGTGAGATGCACAGAATTATTTCTGCCACAGAATAAAACAATAAAAAAGTTAATTGTGACTTTTGTCACAATTCTTACTTTTCTCAGAATCTCAAGGTTACATATAAAAAGAGAAAATGTTTCTTTGTTATTTTTTATTCTGTGGTGAAAATGGGCTTCCGTACGCTCCTCTGTGTTGTTATAGATGTAGTATGAACATCATTCTAACGGAATTAGAACGATCATTAAAACTTTAGTTATTGCTATAGTTATTATCGTTGGTGTGAATGGGCCTTAAAGCTAAACAAGATACACATATTTTGCATAAAATATGAGTTCTGTCTTGTGCACAACTCCCCACCATGATGACAGGCCGTTGTAGGTGGTTGCCAATACATCACCCATGTATTCCGAGTAGTTTGTGTCTGTTAAATTTATTTTGGTCTCTAGATATGAGCCACAATCCTCTCTCAATGTGAGTCTCTGTGACTTTCTTTTTTTAGTGAGAAACAAAAGTTGCTCTGTATCATATCTGTTGCATAAAAACTTGGTTATGAGCCAAAGTTTAGTACTTAAGGATCACAGATCCATGACCCTTGCCTCAGTAAACACCACTAATCAGCTAAACCTAAGATTAAAGTTCACTGAGGTACCATGGCTGATTATAGAAATATTTATGTTAGATAAATAGTGGTTTGTGTGTTCACAGGTTTCTGTTTTTTATTACACACTTTCTATAATATTTAAATGATCCGTTGCTGCATTCTGCAATCACATGTTTAAATAAACTTAGTATAAAATAGTGCTGGTCCCTGTCTGTTCATTAGTGGTGGGGATTTTTAAGTGACTATCTACAGGTCTCACCAGTTGGTGGCGGCGAGTCAGTGAATGATTCACTCAACCGATTCGTTCAGAATACTGATTCATTTAGTAAGGCCACTGCTGTGTAATGCTTGGAAAACAGTAAAGTAAGGGGCATTATTGTGTCTACTATTTATATTACTTAGTATTAAAGGGTTACTCCACCCCAAAAATAAAATTCTGTTTTTAATTACTCGTTCCAAACCCGCAAGACCTTCGTTCATCTTCAGAACACAAGATATTTTTGATGCATTCTGAGAGCACTCTGACACTCTATAGACAGCAATGGAATTAACACGACTTGCGTTCTTGTGGATTTGTGAAACGTTATCAGTCATGGCCCAAGTACTGTTCCAATTCAAAGTTTACATCTAGCTAAGTACTGTTCAAATCCCTGAATGTGTTCTTGCTCCGCCTCTTTTATCAAGGTTGCATCCAGGTGACTTGTGCGAACTTGAGGCAGCCAGGTATCCCAGAATGCATTTCGCACCAATCACCGAGCGTTAATGGCGGAGGGGAAAACCTGCATCATTTTATAAATATTACTGTTATTGTGTCATGAAATGCAGATTTAAACGGCATATTCGACTGCTTCAGGTATGTAGATGCGGCCGCCATCTTGGAAAGGTCCACTTGACGTCATTCACCATACTGTAGAGCCGTTGAGTCATTTTGTGCTGGATTGATGCATCTTTCGAATATTCAGTGATTACTATGGTGAATGATGTCAAGTCGACCACTACAATATGGCGGACGGCTTACGTATAACGGCCCATAGAAACAGTCGCTAATGAGACATCTACGTACATATACACCTATGGTTTACGCTCAGTGGATACTCTCCAAAATGATGCTGCCCTAACGCTGTCGTTTTGTTTTCTTTGCATGCAAAAAGTATTCTCGTAGCTTCGTAAAATTAAGGTTGAACCACTGATGTCACATGGATTATTTTACCGATCTCTTTGCTATGTTTCTGAGCCTTGATCGTGTTTATTACATTGCTGTCTATGGGAGGGTCAGAGATTCTCTCAGAATATATAAAAAATATCTTAATTTGTGTTCTGAAGATGAACGAAGGTCTTACAGGTTTGGAACGACATGAAGGTGAGTCATTAAAGACTGAGGGTGAGTCATTTTGGGGTGGAGTAACCCTTTAACTTTGTGTTCACTGAACAACAGTGATATTGATTAAACAAATAAGTAAGCTAAACTGTTTAAATGATTGTTGCACCGTGTCCTGTCCTAATAACGTGACGCGACGATGAGCAACAGCAGCTTCTATTTTGTAATGGTTACTGGGACGTCGCGGCTGACAGGTCATTGATTATCTCAGATACATTTTTTGTACAGTACTAAAATTGTTTAATTTGAGTTCGATTTTCATTTCATAGACAATAGATAATAGATAATTTACTTCGGATCATGAAAACAAGTCAACAAGAACCTTCAATCTGTAAACTGTCAACATACAACTGTATTTAAAAACAAATATTGTATCACTTACTGAGTATGTATTTTGAATAATGTTAAAATTGTTTACATTTTAGTTACAAGTCGGAGACAGCGCTATCTCCGCCCACACGCTCTTCTGATTGGCTGTGGTTTGTAGTCACTCTTGTAGCATGTGGCGACTGGCCAGACCGGTTATTTTGATCGCCCCCTGTTGGCTGGCTGCATTATGGGTCATAAACCTCGCCCTCTTCATGAAAACGAATGGTATGCCAAACTAAATAATCAAATTCCTCTTCAATTACAGGTGCATCTCAATAAATTAGAATGTCGTGAAAAAGTATTTATTTTATTAATAAAATGTAAGCATTTATTTCAGTAATTCAACTCAAATTGTGAAACTCGTGTATTAAATAAATTCAATGCACACAGACTGAAGTAGTTTAAGTCTTTGTTCTTTTAATTGTGATTATTTTGGCTCACATTTAACAAAAACCCACCAATTCACTATCGCAACAATTTAGAATACTTCATTAGACCAATAAAAAAAAAAAAAGTGTGAATTGTTGGCCTTCTGGAAAGTATGTTCATTTACTGTATTTGTACTCAATACTTGGCAGGGGTTCCTTTTGCTTTAATTACTGCCTCAATTCGGCGTGGCATGGAGGTGATCAGTTTGTGGCACTGCTGAGGTGGTATGGAAGCCCAGGTTTCTTTGACAGTGGCCTTCAGGTCATCTGCATTTTTTGGTCTCTTGTTTCTCATTTTCCTCTTGACAATACCCCATAGATTCTCTATGGGGTTCAGGTCTGGTGAGTTTGCTGGCCAGTCAAGCACACCAACACCATGGTCATTTAACCAACTTTTGGTGCTTTTGGCAGTGTGGGCAGGTGCCAAATCCTGCTGGAAAATGAAATCAGCATCTTTAAAAAGCTGGTCAGCAGAAGGAAGCATGAAGTGCTCCAAAATTTCTTGGTAAACGGTGCAGTGACGTTGGTTTTCAAAAAACACAATGGACCAACACCAGCAGATGACATTGCACCCCAAATCATCACAGACTGTGGAAACTTAACACTGGACTTCAAGCAACTTGGCCTATGAGCTTCTCCACCCTTCCTCCAGACTCTAGGACCTTGGTTTCCAAATGAAATACAAAACTTGCTCTCATCTGAAAAGAGGACTTTGGACCACTGGGCAACAGTCCAGTTCTTCTCTTTAGCCCAGGTAAGACACCTCTGATGACAACTGTAGCCAAATTCCTTGACACGTCTGTGTGTGGTGGCTCTTGATGCCTTGACCCCAGCCTCAGTCCATTCCTTGTGAAGTTCACCCAAATTCCTGAATCGATTTTGCTCAACAATCCTCATAAGGCTGCGGTTCTCTCGGTTGGTTGTGCATCTTTTTCTTCCACACTTTTTCCTTACACTCAACTTTCTGTTAACATGCTTGGATACAGCACTCTGTGAACAGTCAGCTTCTTTGCAATGAATGTTTGTGGCTTACCCTCCTTGTGAAGGGTGTCAATGATTGTCTTCTGGACAACTGTCAGATCAGCAGTCTTCCCCATGATTGTGTAGCCTTGTGAACCAAACTGAGAGATAATTTTGAAGGCTCAGGAAACCTTTGCAGGTGTTTTGAGTTGATTAGCTGATTGGCATGTCACCATATAATTTTTTTTTAGTGAATTGGTGGGTTTTTGTTAAATGTGAGCCAAAATCATCACAATTAAAAAAAAACAAAGACTTAAACTACTTCAGTCTGTGTGCATTGAATTTATTTAATACACGAGTTTCACAATTTGAGTTGAATTAATGAAATAAATGAACTTTTCCACGACATACCAATTTATT
The DNA here is from genome assembly GCA_027422405.1 of Ptychobarbus kaznakovi. Lineage (NCBI taxonomy): Eukaryota > Metazoa > Chordata > Actinopteri > Cypriniformes > Cyprinidae > Ptychobarbus > Ptychobarbus kaznakovi. Next base: position 21,725,940 of record CM049802.1, on the reverse strand, counting down.
GAGATTTCTCTCAAGATGGTTTTCATGATTTTAGGTAGTTAGAACAAAATAACAGCACCACCTCTCTTGTATGTAGGCTTCTGTGATCTAATTTTGTGTTTCGGAGCAGCTCAAGCCGTTTCTCATCGCGTTGTGTGAAATACACCCGACCGCTGCATGAGCATGTGATACGCAAACTACAGCTCTCGGTTGGATAAACAAGCCAGTGCTGCACTAGCAAGGATTTGATGAATGACGACTGTAATCAAGGTAAAGATGATTATAGTGACATACAGGAGCCGTGCATTAAGTCTAAGTGCATTAAGTTTAAGTCTATCTTGAATTTGTTTAGTTAGAAAAATATTACATGGAGATAAAAAGGTAATAACACTAGAATACAATTTTTTTTTTAAATAGAAAAGGTTGGGGGGGGGGGCTTGAAGTATTGACTCGGAGAGGAGGGGGCCTTGGAGTAAAAAAGGTGGAGAACCACTGTTCTAAACTAAATGTGAACATGCATTTATTCATCTCACGAGCACAAAAAACATACAGGAAAACACTGTACCTCAGTTTCATACGGATTACATAATCAGATACATTTAGTTTTCCATTTGAATTCGTTCATTTAAAAGTAGAAACTTCAAGCTTTTTAGATTCTATTGATTTTAGTCTTATGTATCCGAGTATTTAAGGTTTCTCTGAATCAGGGGAATCTGAAAGGGAACGAGCCGGCGCATGGAGGGTTAAAGCCGCTGCATTCAATTTTATCTTTAGACGGTAAATTTAGATTTCAAATTCAATATTGATTTTAGAACTGTTGAAATTATTTACTGTATGTAACGCAAGTATTTTATAAGTAACTGTAATTAAATTACCTAAAAATGAACAGTAATCCCTTACTTTACTTTCTGGTGGATAAGTAATTATGCGCTCTCTACTGTACAGACATGAATGGACATTTCCTTCAGCCTGAGGCTTCTTCACTTCACTTTTGGTGTAAACAAGCTTTTATTTGGCAATAAAATTACTTATAAAAAACAAGCAAGCCTAGATTAAAAAGAAAGAGTAACGCAAAAGTAACACAACACATTACTAACGTAATTAGTTACTTTTTTTAGCGAGTAGCGCATTATGTAATGCATTACTTTTAAAAGTAACAGTATTTTTCCAAGAAACTGATTTCCTACATAGTCTTAACTGTGCTTGTTTTTGTCTCTCCCTACATGTTTCGTTAGCAGTGAGACTTTACCTTGAGAATTAGCCAGTAGACTCTCTCTTAACAGGTTAGTCACCGTCTCCAGCTCCTGCTCGGCCTCCTGCACATTCAGATCCAACTGCAGTACTTCCTGTAAATCAGTGCTGGCTGACAAGTAGTCCTGGGGGAAAACATACAGACAGACCATCAAAACTCTGCCTTACTGCACTCAATTCAACACTATTAGGATATACGGTTAGTTTGATGTCTGTTGCATGCACAATCATTCTATACAATATTTTACATGCACAAAAAAATAAAGAGACATGCTATCTTATGATTATAATTGGCATATTTGATGACAAAATACAAACCTTCAAGCCTTTGTGTGCTAGTGCCCGTCTGTAAAATGCTTTCTTATTGTTTGGCTCGTTTTGAAGCGCAGAATCACAGTCCTGTTTGGCTTCTGCGAAACATTCCAGTTTGAGATAGCACAGCGCTCTGGAAAACACAGCAGACATTTGTCATTCAGCAGTGCGGCCTGACTCTCTCTCTCTCTCCTCCGGTGTGGGTGTTTTATGCTGGAGTTGTCAGAGCTAACTGCTGACTGAATAGCCTCGTCTGAGCAGCTCCAGTCTCACTTTCTGGGAGGCTCAGGACAACATGTGCAGCTGGTTCAGTTCATTGCTACTTTGTAAGTATTTAGCTGCACCAAACTGCGGCTGTGTTCAGAACAGATTACTAGCGCACTGCTTGCTTCATACTGTACAGTGTATACTATATTATGCATGTACAGTATGCATTATGCAACATTTCAAACAGCTACTGTTGTTACACGTTCTCTTTTTGTTGTAAGTATAATTCAATAAGTGGTGTTTTCATTGTTTTAGAAATGAAACATTTCTATTTTAATTTAATTTTGTGCCTGAATGTCTAAAAATGTATCAGTATAATATACATACTGCATAAAGTACAAATGTGTCTGTCTACTTTCCATTTATTTTTCCCGTACAGAAGACGATTTATAACCAAATCAACCGGTTTTCAAGAGAAAAAAAATGGACAAAAAGACAAAGGTACAAGACTGCACTTTAATGAGAGAAAGAACTAAGAACTACAATCCCATGATGCATTGCGAATGACGAAATCAAATTAAAAAGGAAAGATAGATATAAAACTATGCATTTAAATTTGTATATGTATGCATACGTGTGTGTATATTTATATACATTTCAGTCATCTGATTGGTTGAGTTTTTTTGCAGAATCATGGGTAATGCAGTTTTTCACAATGTATTTGTACTCTGCTGTTTAGCATGATTATTAAAAAAAAAAAAGTTGAAACAATCCAAACTGGTGGCTTTAACAAAAGCATTTACCACTGATTGACAACCTACTGTAGCTCCCAGTAGGTCTGTATTTAACCGTTTAAAAGTTTAATGTCCAAAAAATATTGTGCTTTTCAGAACACAGCTTGTGTTTGGCTGATAATAACAGTTGTAAAGTATAGGACGGGTTTACCTGTTAGTGTAGATGGCACATTCATTAGGTTTGATGGCCAGACATTCGCTGTATTTGTCCACAGCACCTTGAAACTGGCCGTTCTTCACAAAGTCATTTCCTTCTTGTTTCAGCGACGTGAACCGAGCCTCTTCTTTTCTGGCTGTGGAGAAAGTCGATTTACAGTAGAATTACACTTCTGAATACTTCCCTAAATTATAGCTATCCACTCTAAAAGAGTGAATGTCACAAAACCCGTCAAGAACATGTCTGGGTCATAATTCTCAAAATTACAAAAGCAAACAGACAAATAAAAATGTAATCTTATTTAAGCACATTTCCTCCCAAATTCTCATTAACAACATAAATATTTTAATGATGCAAGTAAAATACATTTAAGATCAAAGTTACTGTATTGTTACTGTGTAGTTACTGTACTGTATTACAGTACTGAAAATTCAAGGTGAATATATCTTTAATTGTAATTAAATTAATGTCACAACACAAAAAATCTTAATAGTAAAACAAATAGGCTTATTTTTTCTTTATGCAAAATATAATGTCCAGTGTTATTTTAGTGTCATTTCTATACAATTATAGTATTTATAAATATTTTTGAATTTGCTTAAAACAAATTATTTTCAATTTTAATTTTAGTTTAGGGTTTTGCCATTTGTAGTAGTTTTATATATATCTTCAATTACATTTACTTTTTAGCTTTTTTTTTAAATAGTAGTTTTAGTACTTACAGACAACGTTTCAGGTTTTACGTTTAGTTTTTCATCTAATATTTATATTTATTTGATTTCAGTTTTATTTCAATGACCAAAAAACTACCAGAAAAGACCAAAAATCTTTTCTAATAGATTTTGGTAACAATAACAACACCGTTAAATGTTGTATACGTTTCTGTTGATTTTGGGGTGAAATGAGAGCTGGGCATGTGACTCAAAAGCGGCACACTTCACTACACAGGCTTGTGTCAATGTGTTTGGCAGGTTTGCAGTGGCTGGTCTCCACTCTTCAAATTTAAGGTGCTTCACGATGCCATAGAAGAATATTTTTGTCTAAATGGTTCCACAAATAACCTTTACCATCTGAAGACCCTTCTGTTTCTGAAAATCCAAGTTGATTTTCAAAGCAGCTTCCAAAAGACAAAAAATAGCCGAATAATATTTGTTATATGATACAATCACGTTGTATCGCTCATGATTAGAACGTTCAGTGCGTCATATGATAAGCTGCTAAATTTAAATCTGCGTTCGCTGGCGCTGTGCCAGAGAGACAGACGCGTGTATACAGCTCTGCCCATTATAACCAATCACAGACGATTCTGTTGAGCTTATGAATGTAAAGACCAATCAGAGGCATTCAGATGAGTTCAGGGTCCGCGCTGGCTGACTGGCGGTGCGTCCGAAATCGCATACTTCCCTACTATATAGTATGCGAAAAACAGTATGCGAGGCGAGTAATATGTCCGAATTCACAGTATTCGAAAAACAGTAGGCGAGAAGTACCCGGATGACCTACTACTTCCGCCCGAATTCTGTAGTAGGCATACGATGGACACTTTACTATCCCATGAGGCCACGGGAGAGGAGGCGTCATATAATTTTCGCGCTGTTGTGACGACGCATGACACGTGACAACATAAACATGGCGGATGTAGTACGTCCGAATTCCATTCATACTACCCTCATTCATACTATATAGAACGTACTTTTTTAACGGTCGAGAAGTACGTTTGAATTCAAATGTAGTACCTACACAAGTAGTATGCGATTTCGGACGCAGCAGTGGTCATGTGCGTTTATTAGGTGTGACGTCACCGACTCGCCATTTTGAATGCTATCATTGCATTGAGCAGTGAACTAAAAGTGTACAGAGCCATACAATAAAGACAGATTAAATATTCATACTGGAGAAACAGGTGCAAACCAAGTAGATACGGTACTTGATAATCTCAGCCTTTTTTTTAGGAACCGTCATTTATATAATTTGTCATTGATGATTAACAATTAACACTGATGCATAGCCTACTAACGTTACCTGACACAAAAAGTTGAGTGCCACCGGCATCTCTGCCTCCAACCTCGTTACCCTTACCCATAACAAGAAGACAATCAAAAACACATTTATGAAAATGGCATTATACATACTTTATTATTAATGAAACACAGTGTTAAAAATGCATAACAGAAGATGTGACAAGTATGATGAATCATCAGCACACTGTTTTATTAAGTGGACACAGTGTAAGTACTACAAAGAAAGCTGAATACATTAAGATGATGATTTGATGCTTCTGACAAACATTTCTGATGACCCTTTCTACATGGATTCTTAGAAGTGCTAGATGACCTGTCAAATACTAAATAGTGCTTGTATGTAGAAAACATTCTGACACACACTTTCCCACTGAATGGTTTCTCTGTGGAAATCTCAAAACAGTCAATCATTGCTATACTGTGTCCAATTTTGTGCCCGTCACAGTTGTCTAAAACAGTGTTTGTGCAGGCAGATCCAATATGAGGTGCATGAGGTTAAAATGAAGTGAGAATTGTCCTTATGTCTGACATGAAAAGCAGCATAAGGCAATACAACCTTTATGTCCAATCCCTATAGACTAGCTCCAACCTCAATCAAACTCTCCTGCGTGTAACTTTCTAGTAATCGTGAAGATCTTGGTTAGCCTGTTCAGGTGTATTTTATTAGGGTCAGAGCTCAAGTCTGCAGTAAAGTGGACCTCAAGGGCCAGAGTTGAGAACCCATGTAATAAAGGTTCGCAAGTTTGGCATATCTGTATAATACTTTAAGATCACTGAAAAACTATCAGAAATCCTGAGTTTACGCCACAGCAGTTAGTTTTCTTCTGCGGACACATAAGTTACATTCAGTTAGTGACACTGAGTGTTGTCGTGTGAGGCCGACCATCTCCCCCAGCCTTCAATGTGAGGCCGACCGTCTCCTTCAGTGTGTAGCTGAGCGTCTCCTCCAGCCTTCAGTGTGTAGCTGACCATCTTCTCCAGCCTTCAGTGTGTAGCTGAGCATCTCCTCCAGCCTTCAGTGTGTAGCTGAGCATCTCCTCCAGCCTTCAGTGTGTAGCTGAGCATCTCCTCCGGCCTTCAGTGTGTAGCTGAGCATCTCCTCCGGCCTTCAGTGTAGCTGAGCATCTCCTCCGGCTTTCGGTGTGTAGCTTACCATCTCCTCCAGCCTTCAGTGTGTAGCTTACCGTCTCCTCCAGCCTTCAGTGTGTAGCTGACCATCTCCTCCAGCCTTCAGTGTGTAGCTGAGCATCTCCTCCAGCCTTCAGTGTGTAGCTGAGCATCTCCTTCCAGTGTGTAGCTGAGCATAGCTGGCCCAGTAGCTGAGCATCTCCTCTGGCCTTCATGTAGCTGACATCTCCTCAGCCTTCAGTGTGTAGCTGAGCATCTCCTCCTCCAGTCAGTAGCTGAGAGCAGAGCCTTCGGTGTGTAGCTGACCATCTCCTCCGGCCTTCGGTGTGTAGCTGAGCATTTTCTCCAGCCTTCAGTGTGTAGCTGAGCATCTCCTCCTGCCTTCGGTGTGTAGCTGGTCATTTCCTCCGGCCTTCAATGTGTAGCTGAGCATCTCATCCAGCCTTCAGTGTGTAGCTGAGCATCTCATCCAGCCTTCAATGTGTAGCTGAGCATCTCATCCAGCCTTCAATGTGTAGCTGAGCATCTCATCCAGCCTTCAGTGTGTAGCTGAGCGTCTCCTCCGGCCTTCAGTGTGTAGCTTACCATCTCCTCCGGCCTTCACTGTGTAGCTGACCATCTCTTTTTTTATTAAAGTCACGTTAAATACAAAGTCAGTCATTTAAAAATATTTTAAGGCATGACACCCATATGTGCTACTTAAGTAAAAAAAAATACGGATTGTATGCATAAGTTAATGTGTCATTCTACAGAAATGTCCACTTTTGGGATGGCATTGTCTTAAAATGTATTTCTTTTTCTAACATTTAAAATTAGACCACATTATTAGATTACCTTTTGATTTTAGGAATATAAATAAATGACAGTTATTTTTTGAGTGTGCATTTATTTACCCATAAAGAAGGTCAGGTGACAACAGTGACAGTATAACACCATTGACAATTTTCATGAAAAACGCATTTTACAAAAGGGCTTTAGCAAGGTATCAAACCACATTTTGTCAATCATGGTATACTCACTAATCACTAAGTAGTTTAATCCATTTGTATTTTAGTTTTTTTTTTATTTTTTTTCCCTAACAATAAATCAGGTCATACCAGTGAGTTCAACTAAAAGCTTCATATGAAATGTAATTTACATCATAATAATAATTATGAATACATTATTGTATTTTAAATGGTCGAAAAAGCTGTTTTGGACCTCAAAATAAAGCACTTTTCCTCTGTACATGGCTGAGGGACGAGCAGTTTTGTGGTGCTTGTACTTGAAATTGTTCAAATACATTTTAAATGAAGTAAAAAGTATAATATTTCTGTAAAGTTTATAGGGACAGAAAAATTGACATTTCCATAGAATGACCCTAATAGAACATTATTCTAATTTGCCCATCGCCCGTTATAGATTAACGAACATGATAAATAAAGGTGCAAAATGCATTTACTTCCAGTTTTATTACTGGGAATATTTCGAATAGCCTAAAAAATGTAAATTGAGTACAACATTAGCCTACTGGTGTGTTAACCCCCACCTCCTGTGCCCCCTCAAAAATAGAAAGTGCATGACACCCCTGCGTCAGATTATAAAAAGGTAAGAAAGATGGTTCTTTAAAGAACCCTGGACTGAATGGTTTTTTGTGGAACCAAAAATAGTTCTTTATGGAATCCCTGTGCAGAACCTTTTAAACACCTTTATTTTTAAGAGTTCAGTTGCAGTGCAGGCAGCGAGTGCAGAGGGAATAACATACACCCATGGCTATGACTTCACATGGCTCAAAGGACAGCAGAGCAAAGGTTGTCCCATTGTTAATGTGATCGGTGCTGATGTGTGCCGTGTGATCATGTGGGTCTTCCTTTCTCAGGTCAGAATGAAACCAGAGCCGTCTGGTTCCATTACGACGAGAGCTGACTATGTTACGCTTTTACATAATTGATTGCCATCAAGCGCGGTACATCCACGCTGACAAATGCTGTTAGATGCAGCATGTGACTGAAACTGTTTGCATAATTCTTGTAAACACGTGAACAACAGAAAATTCAGACGTCACACGCAATGTCAAGCCTAATAAGGCTTCCCAGCGGGCGTTTGTTAAACAGCATTTTTTCTGTATGTATTATTCATCAGCTCTGGCCATTTGCAGGTCTTTGGTGTTCCAGCGTGGATTTCTGTTTGGAAATGTATTATGCTTTAATGCATGCAGCCCTCTTTCATAACCTCAGCATGAATATCATAGCTGGTCCTGGTCTGTATAGCCATGCTTCAATAATAAAGATCAACCTGCAGGATCTTTCTGCTGACACTGGTTGACCAGGGAAGTCTCTCTGGTTAAACTAGTTAAGAAGCCTAATGTGGACATCCACAAATTAATGCTAAAATACAGAATTTACACTGCAAAGGTGGTACAGAAGCACTTCTGAGGTGACATTTCCAAAGACTGTTTGATGCTGCTCAGAAATGGCAAGAATGCATTTACACAGTAATTATAGCTGTATACTTTAATACTAGGGGTTAAGGTGGGTCTGAGCAGGCATTTTATTACTCTGAGCAAATATACGCTTTCTAAAGACACGCAGCAAGATCCGTGAGTAATGCAGAGTGCGCCTTCCCTAAAACCAGTTCAAACATAATGAAACCTTTAATGCAGAGCCAGATTACAGACAGCTCAAAATATTACAATATTGCTTGCGATACTCCCTAAAAAAGTAACTAATTACGTTACTTAGCTACTTTTTATGGAAAGTAATACGTTGTTACTTTTACGATACTTTTTAAATATGAGCAGGGCTTGATTGTTTTTAATACAAGAAGTTCTAATTATAGCAAATATAGAAGCCCTTTCACACCAAAAAGTGTAATGAATAGTCCTCAGGCTGAAGAAAAAGTAAATTCACATCTGTACAGTAGAACACAGGAGAAGAAGGTTCAACACTCTTCAGCAATAAAAAAACAATGTTAGTTTATCTAAAGTCATTTTTGCTTATTAGTATGGTTGAACTGGATCATCAAAGGTCGGCAGCAAAGACGTCGGTTATTAAAATGGGGTTAGATACATTTGTGTTTAACATATTTAATTATTGCAGGTTTGCGTCATATTCTGAGTTTGCATTTCATTGTTTTAATTCATTTTGATGAATACTGAATCTGTTTTTTGCGAGTGGGATGAATTAATACACATTCAAATTTAGTCTAGAACTACAGTAAGATCATGTTCACACAGCGCACTGTCAGTCAATAAATGGGAAAAAAGTAACTAAAAAATATATTTTCTTGTAAATTAAAAATGAATGCGTTACTTTACTAGTTACTTGAAAAAAGTAATATTACAAGTAACTCACGTTACTTGTAATGCGTTACCCCCAACACTGGGTTCATGTTAGTTCACAGTGCAACTAATGTTAACAAACACAACTTGTGATTGTAATAATTAATAATATTAATACGATTTTAATAATAATCACTTGCTTTGCTTTTTTAAAGGGAAACGTAATTAACTGCTTAGTAATGCATTACACCCAACACTGGCCAGCTGTACATATATAACATTACATACGTAATATCTGTTTTTATTCAGAGGAACCTCGCAGCTATAATGCACCTTTACTTTCTCTTTTACTATATGAAAAATATTTCAGATTGAATATCCATGTATATAATTTCCTCCTAACACATTCAAAAGGCCATCTGGAATATGTGATTTCAGTTGTTCCTGTTTGTACATTTAGATTAAATTTCAGTACAAAAGTTATTGATGAATCATGAATACGTTTATATGCAGATTTCACACTCAAATTAACGAATGAGACCCACTTTTAATAACCTTGTAAATATGCAAATAAGATATACAGTGCCCTCCAAAATATTGGAACAGTAAAGACAAAATTGCTCTGTTGGATGTGGAGTCAAGACATTTACAAATATTATTAAAAGATGAATATGAGACAAAACTACAGACTGTCACATTTTATTATTGGGTGATTCAACTCAGATGTTTTTTCAGATAAGAAGTTCAGCACTTTTAGAGTTTCATCCCCTATCTGATGTGAGCATAAGTGTTGGAACAGATGCCTCACGGGTCTTTCTAAGTGATCAGCTGTGTCCTGTTGCATTAATTCTTCAGATATTAAAATCAGGGAATGTGTCATATCAGTTATATCCATTACTTCTGTGTTCTGATTCTTGGATTCGATGATGACACTCAAACCAGGATGAAGATGAGGGAGCTGACTTTGAGAGAAAAGCAAGCAATTTGGATGCTTGAGTTTGGAAACCACCAGCGACACCAGCAACCAACAACTACCTGATCGACTGAGAAAACAACAGTAGTTGATGACAGACGAATCATAAAAGCTGTGAAAATGAACCCTAAAAGACATGTCTGTAAAATCATCAACAACTTCCAGAAAGCTGAGGTGATGCTCTGACGATCTACTGTCCTCAGGAGACTTTGACACATAATTACAGATGCTGCACAGCAAGATGCAAACCTCTGACCAGCACCAAAAATAGAAAGGCAAGATTAGAGTTTGCAAAAAAGCACAAAGGTGAGCCAGAAGAGTTTTGGAATTGTTTTTATGGACCGATGAGGCAAAGATGAACCTTTATCTAAGTGACGGGAAAGCAAAAATGTGTAGAAAAAAGGGAAATGCAAAAGATCCCAAGCATACAGCCTCATCTGTAAAGCATGGTGGAGGTGGTGTCATGGCATGAGCATGCATGGCTGTCTCTGGAACAGGCCCTCTCTACTTTACTGATGACTTCATGTATGATGACAGTAGCAGAATGAATTTGGAAGGGTACAAAACCAATATTCAAGAAAATGCCACCAGATTCATTGGGAAGTGCTTCATATTGCATCAGGAAAATGACCCAAAACACCCTGCCTGTCTTAGATTGCCCAAGTCAATCTCCAGATTTAAATCCGATAGAACATGAATTTCACCAGCTGAAGAGGAAAGGCAGAAACTCCCCAAGACAAGCAACAAATGGAATTGGCTGCATTAAAGGCTGGGAAAAGTATTTCAAAGGATGAGACCAAGCGTCTGGTGATGTCTGTGGGTCACAGACTCACTGCTGTGATTGTGCGCAAGGGATCTGCAACTGAATAATAGCTTTTAATCTTTTACATCTGCCTTATGTTCAACTGTCCCAATACTTATGCTCACATCAATGAGTGGAATGAACTCTAAAAGTGCTGTTCTTTTTATTTGGTAAAACATGTATGTGTTGAAACATTTAATCATATTTGCAAATGTCTTGACTCCACAGCCAACAGAGCAATTTTGTCTTTACTGTTCCAATACCTATGGAGGGGACTGTATATTCAAAGATGGAGGTTAACCCTTTCAGGTGTGAAAGGCACAGATATTAACATATATTTTAACTTTTGGGAAACTATTTTAAACTATTCCATCCGTGTACACTTATTAATTATGCTTTACAATTATACACTTGTGTCTGGTAGCAGTGTTCTGGTGCAGTGTTAACTCACCCTTCTCCTGCTCGGCTCTGGCGGCGCGGACCTGTAGAACCTCTGCACTGGGCTCATCTTTACGGTGCTGCTGGGCAGAAAGCGGAACCATTGGAATCTCTGGAAGCTTCTCTCGCCAGTCTGGACCATCCTGCTCGATCAGCATTTTAGTGATTCTGAGACCACATCACAAACATAATCAGACAGAACAAATGACATTACTGGAATTTTTCCTTACAGGACATTGAACCCAAAAATGAAAATTCTGTCATCATTACTCACTCTAAAGTTATTCCAAACCTGAAACCTGAACTCTTAAAAATTAAGGTGCGTAAAAAGTTCCTCACAGCAAAACCATTTTTGGTACCACAAAACATTCAGTCAAAGGTTGTTTAAAGAACCATCTTTCTTACCTTTTATAATCTGAAGAACCTTCTTTTGCAACAAAGAACTTTTTGTGAAACAGAAAGGTTCTTCAGATGTTAAAGGTTCTTTATGGAACCATTTTGACCAAAAGGTTCTTCTATGGCGTCATGAAGCACCTTTATTTTTAAGAGTGTGGAGTTTCTTTCTTCTACTGAACACAAAAGAAGATATTTTGAAGAATGTGAAAAAACAGTTGATAGTCTCCACTGACGTTTATAGAACTTTTTCCTATATAATGAAAGTCAGTGGGGACCGAAACTGTTCGTTTGCCAACATTCTTCAAAATATCTTCTTTTGTGTTCAACAGAAGAAAGAAACTCATACAGGTTTAGAAGAACATGAGAGTGAGTAAAGTCTTTTTTTGGGGTGAACTATTCCTTTAAGTACTTTACTCTCGTTTTCTAGTAGAAAAATATATAAAGGTCCTTGAAATTAGATGAATTTACTTGAGGAAGAAAAATATGCAAGACCATTTTTCTCGAACAATACATCTTTTGAAGTTTATTTTCTATTCTATTGTCAACATTAAAAAAAAAACATTTCCAATTGAAACAAGACTGTACGAAAAAATGTGTAGAAAACCGAAAAAGCACTGGTACCTTAATTTGCCATTATTCATTAAGTTTACAGACATTTCATTTAACCCTAAAACACAATCATGGAATGTGTAATTCAAAATTAAAACACATGTGGAAAATTAATACGATAAATTCCTTCATATTAACTACATTGGGCAATATTTGTACAGACTTTTCAATGTGAAAAACTGCCAATGGTATAAGAAGCATAAATATGACTTAAAATGCATTGCAAAATATAAGGGATATATATATATATATATATATGTATGTATGTGTGTGCTGTCAAATGATTAATCACATCCAAAATAAAAGTTTTGTTTAAATAATATATGAGTGTGTACTGACTAAACTTTTTATATATATATATATATATATATATATACACACACATACACACCCAATGGCCACTTTATTAAGTACACCTTGCTAGTACCAGGTTGGACCCCCTTTTGCCTTCATAACTGCCTTAATTCTTCGTGGCATAGATTCAACAAAGTGTTGGAAATATTCCTCAGAGATTTTGGTCCATATTGACATGATAGCATCACGCAGTTGCTGCAGATTTGTCGGCTGCACATCCATGTTGCAAATCTCCCGTTCCACCACATCCCAAAGGTGCTCTATTGGATTGAGATCTTGTGACTGTGGAGGCCATTTGAGTAAAGTGAACTCATTTTCATGTTCAAGAAACCAGTCTGAGATGATTTGAGCTTTGTGACATGGTGCATTATCCTGCTGGAAGTAGCCATCAGAAGATGGGTGCACTGGAGTCATAAAGAGATGGACATGGTTAGCAACAATACTCAGGTAGGCTGTGGTGTTTAAACAATGCTCAATTGGTACTAAGGGGCCAAAAGTGTGCCAAGAAAATACCCCCCACACCATTACACCACCAGCAGCAGCCTGAACCGTTGAGACAAGGCAGGATGGATCCATGCTTTCATGTTCTTTACGCCAAATTCTGACCCTATCATCTGAATATCGCAGCAGAAATCGAGACTCATCAGACAGGCAACGTTTTTCCAATCTTCTATTGTCCAATTTTGGTGAGCCTGTGTGAATTGTACCCTCTGTTTCCTGTTCTTAGCCGACAGGACCGGCACCCGGTGTGGTCTTCTGCTGCTGTAGCCCATCTGCTTCAGGGTTCGACGTGTTGTGCGTTCAGAGATGGTATTCTGCATACCTTGGTTGTAACGAGTGGTTATTTGAGTTACTGTTGCCTTTCTATCATCTATAACCAGTCTGCCTAATCTCCTCTGACCTCTGACATCAACAAGGCATTTTCATCCACACAACTGCTGCTCACTGGATATTTTCTCTTTTTCGGACCATTCTCTGTAAACCCTAGAGATGGTTGTGCATGAAAATCCCAGTAGATCAGCAGTTTTTGAAATACTCAGACCAGCCCGTCTGGCACCAACAACCATTCCACGTTCAAAGTCACTTAAATCCCCTTTCTTCCCCATTCTGATGCTCGGTTTAACCTTCAGCAAGTTGTCTTCACCACATCTACAGGTGCATCTCAATAAATTAGAATGTCGTGGAAAAGTTCATTATTTCAGTAATTCAACTCAAATTGTCAATTCCCACCAAAATCTCAATAAATTAGAATACTTCATAAGAAAAATCATTTTTAGTGAATTGTTGGCCTTCTGGAAAGTATGTTAATTTACTGTATATGTACTCAATATTTGGTAGAGGTTCCTTTTGCTTTAATTACTGCCTCAATTCGTTGTGGCATGGAGGTGATACGTTTGTGGCACTGCTGAGGTGGTATGGAAGCCCAGGTTTCTTTGACAGTGGCCTTCAGCTCATCTGCATTTTTTGGTCTCTTGTTTTTCATTTTCCTCTTGACAATACCTCATAGTTTCTCTATGGGGTTCAGGTCTGGTGAGTTTGCTGGCCAGTCAAGCACACCAACACCATGGTCATTTAACCAACCTTTGGTGCTTTTGGCAGTGTGGGCAGGTGCCAAATCCTGCTGGAAAATGAAATCAGCATCTTTAAAAAGCTGCTCAGCAGAAGGAAGCATGAAGTGCTCCAACATTTCTTGGTAAACGGTGCAGTGATGTTGGTTTTCAAAAAACACAATGGACCAACACCAGCAGATGACATTGCACCCCAAATCATCACAGACTGTGGAAACTTAACACTGGACGTCAAGCAACTTGGGCTATGAGCTTCTCCACCCTTCCTCCAGACTCTAGGACCTTGGTTTCCAAATGAAATACAAAACTTGCTCTCATCTGAAAAGAGGACTTTGGACCACTGGGCAACAGTCCAGTTCTTCTCCTTAGCCCAGGTAAGACGCCTCTGACGACAACTGTAGCCAAATTCCTTGACATGTCTGTGTGTGGTGGCTCTTGATGCCTTGACCCCAGCCTCAGTCCATTCCTTGTGAAGTTCACCCAAATTCTTGAATCAATTTTGCTTGACAATCCTCATAAGGCTGCGGTTCTCTCGGTTGGTTGTGCATCTTTTTCTTCCTCACGTTTTTCTTTCACTCAACTTTCTGTTAATATGCTTGGATACAGCACTCTGTGAACAGTCAGCTTCTTTGGCAATGAATGTTTGTGGCTTACCCTCCTTGTGAAGGGTGTCAATGATTGTCTTCTGGACAACTGTCAGATCAGCAGTCTTCCCCATGATTGTGTAGCCTAGTGAACCAAACTGAGAGACCATTTTGAAGGCTCAGAAAACCTTTGCAGGTGTTTTGAGTTGATTAGCTGATTGGCATGTCACCATATTCTAATTTGTTGAGATTGTGATTGGTAATTGATTGGTTTTTGTTAAATGTGAGCCAAAATCATCACAATTAAAAGAACCAAAGACTTAAACTACTTAATTCTGTGTGCATTTAATTTATTTAATACACAAGTTTCACAATTTGAGTTGAATTACTGAAATAAATTAACTTTTCCACGTCATTCTAATTTATTGAGATCACCTGTAGATGCCTAAATGCATTGAGTTGCTGCCATGTGATTGGCTGATTAGCAATTTGTGTTACCAAGCAATTGAACAGGTGTACCTAATAAAGTGGCCGGTGAGTGTATATATATATATATATATATATATATATATACAGGGCTGGATTGGTAATTGGGCATACCGGCATTTATTCCGGTGGGCCGATGCATTTAAGACAGAATGTTTTAGTTTTTTTGCTATCACGCAGGGACAGCAAACAGCAAGTGGCCCATTGGTTTGTCTCCTGTATTGACAGCGTAAACCACCCAATCACAATGCGCTATAGACGGAGTGATGAATATTTTGATCTGCCTAAAGATCGCTGCATCCCAACTTCTTCCTTGTCGGCTTTTCTCACAATTTCGCAGCAGCTTTATCAAGAACAGGCTTGCTCTGCGGTGAGTGATGCGGGCCGAAGAGTCAGGCAGGAGGAGGAGAGGAGAACAATTGAATCGGTAAAGTGCTTGATAGGGACTCGCAACAGAGCGAGCCACGAGTGTAGAATACGTAAACACTTTTGAATAAAATGTTAATTCGTCCCCCTGCGATTTTTCAAGTGTGTTCATAGAGGTTTCCATGGGCCAATGTCAATTAATCTAGATTTAAATTAAAGACTTTAAATTAAAAGTATAGTCGGACCTGACGTTTTATTCTTATCCAAAACAACTAGATTCAATTATAGGCTACTATCTACACTACCAGTCAAGAGTTTTTGAAGATTTTGAATGTTTTTTAAAGAAGTCTCTTCTGCTCACTAAGCCTGCATTTATTTGATCCAAAATACAGCAAAACAGTATATTTTGTGAAATATTTTTACTATTTAAAATAACTGCTTTCTATTTGAATATATTTTCAAATGTAATTTATTCCTGTGATCAAAGACTAATTTTCAGCATCATTATTCCAGTCTTCAGTGTCACATGATCTTTCAGAAATCATTCTAAAATGCTGATTTGCTGTTCAAGACACATTTTTATAAATTATCAATATTTAAAACAGTATTTTTTTCAGTATTCTTTGATGAATAGAAAGATCCAAAGATCAGCGTTTATCTGAAATACATTTACATTTAGTCATTTAGACGATGCTTTTATCCAAAGCGACTTACAATTGGGAAGTGCTCGTAACACCAAGTCTCAGGCATTGTTCAAATAAGTACGAGCTAGCAAGGGAAGGAGAGAAAGAGAAAGAGAAAGAGAAAGATAAAGAAAAAAAAGATTTTTTTTGAAAGTCAAGTAGTCAAGTAGTGTCGAAAGAGTTGAGTTTTCAGTTGTTGCTTGAAGATTGACAGGGATCCAGTGTTCCGGATAGGGGTGGTAAGATCATTCCACCAGCCAGGAGTGGTGAACGAGAATGAAATAAAAAGCTTTTGTACCATTATACACTATACCATTAAAAAGCTTGGAGCCAGTATCATAATTTTTTGGGGTGGGGGATTATAGAAATTAATACTTTTATTTAGCAAGGATGCTTTAAATTGATAAAAAGGGATGTTAAAGACATTTAGAATGTTACAAAAGATTTCTATTTCAGATAAATGCTGTTCTTCTGAACTCTCTATTCACCAAAGAAACCCGAAAAAAAATTATATTCAGCTGTCTTCAGCATAATAATAATAATAATACATGTTTTTGAGCAGCAAATCAGAATACTTGAATGATTTCAAAGGGATCATGTGACTGGAGTAATGATGCTGAAAATTCAGCTTTGATCACAGGAATAAATAACATTTTAAAATATATTCAAATAGAAAACAGTCATTTTACATAAACATATTTCACAATATTACTGCTTTTGCTGTATCTAGGATCAAATAAATGCAGGCTTGGTGAGCAGAAGAAGCTGTTTTTACAGAAGTTTTAACTTCTGTAAAAAAACAGTAAAAATCGTACGGCTTAAACCTTTGACTGTTATATATATTATATATAATATATATAGATAAGTGGTGGTGGGCCGCCTGGACCAAAAAATATCAGGGTCGATTTTTTGTCCCAGTCCAGCCCTGTATATGTATATATATATATACAAATATAAAATCAATATGTACAATTAATACATTAACCCTGTTTTAAAGATGTTTATAGGATATTGACAATAATAAACTATCTTTTGAGAAAGCTACTTTTGTAAACATAAAAATGTCATCCTGGGGCCTGTGAATTGTACCTGTGCACACTGTCGTGAGCCGCCTGCACGCAGATGTCTATCTGCAGGACTGTCTTATAATCCACATAGGCTTTCTTGTAGCGCTCCAGAGACTCAAACGCCATCGCCCGCCGGAGGAGGGGCTTCAGCGAGAAGGGGTGGAGCTCCAGAGCCCTATAAATAAACAGGATAAAACAGAGGATCAAGATCTTTCTCTGATCCTGTGCCCTACAATGAACTCTCTAGATCTACATAGGAAGCCATTCACAAAGCTGCATGTGTTGGAGTCTAAATATCCATGCTAATATACAATATAAGCTAAAGCTTGTGTGATTTTTTTCTTCTTTACCCATAATTTTCCTCTCTTTCCTCTAAGATCTATTATAGGATTAAAGAATGGATGCGTCCAAACAGGACAGTGGAAAGTACAGTATGATTACAAAACTCACTGAACTTGTATTATTTCCCTCCAAAGGAGCAGAACACGGTAACAGACTGCCGGGGATTTTAGTGACGGTTAACCAGCCTGCTGGTAAAGCTCCTTACAGTGCAACTAACTGTGTTGGGTGTTAATCTTTCTGAGACAGTCACACGCACTTGCAGTATTACCTCAAATCCAAGCTAAACGCAGCTCTGATTATTCTGTGAAAGTCTGGCCATTGACTCAGGCCATTGAACAGAGTGAGTATGTAAACGTGTGGTTAACCTGGTGCAGTCCTGAATGCAGTCTGCACTGTTTCCATCTTTGAGGAAGCAAGCAGATCTATTGGAGTACAGAATACAAAGATCCTCTGGGCTGTCGATACCTGAAAATACAAGCAAAGCACTGAAAATAGACCAAGAAAGCAGCTTTAGATCTGCATAGATACATGTGGGAGGATGGGTTCAGTGTTCAGGCAGCCATTCATGTTGGAATACATTTTGTTTAGTCACCTGATATAATAGTCATAGAGTAAACACTCTGGGGAAGCTGCGTTTAGAAAGACAGTACATCCCTGCTTTCAAAATGCCCATTACGTAACGTTAAAGGGCACACCCACGATGCCAAGTGGCGGAAATGAGTGGCATTTCTGTTAAATGCTTTCACTTCTGTTTCACAAAAATGCGGCTTAAGTCCCCAACATGCAATGGATCGATGAACAGCGGTTTTAGACCTTTTCCATGATACATCTAGACAGCAGAGCCTCTCTATGAACCGGTATTGGATTCCTCCCCTGCATTAGTCAACGCTGCTTAACAGGATCTATTCAATGTTTGCACAATAGATGCTTTAGTAGTTCACAATTCAACATAATAACATCAATTATATTATATCATATTTCAAGATAAATACTTGTACCCCACCAGAGTCTTTGAAATATGGTGCTTAATTTGAAAAATCGAGTACTTTTAAGTCAGTATACTATGAAAGTATTAAAATATTGTCACCTTGCCAAAAATTGCATTTTGCTGAAACCAAAATCTGTTATATATATTATTAATGTTAATTTCAATATACTTAAACAAAATACTTTATCCCAAAATAATATTTTAAAAACCAACTGCTTTTAAGTCAATGTACTATAAAACAACCATAGCCAGGCCAAAACAATCACCGTACCAAAAATACCATCTTGGTAACTCCAAAATCTAAAATTTAAAATAAAATAAATATGTTAAATAATTAAAGTTACTTTAACACAAAATACTTGGGTACACACCAAGAATCATTAATAAAAATTCAGTATACTATAAAGAGTAGGAAAATAGATACTATAAAATACCACGTTACCATTTTGCTGATACCAAAAATAGTTAAACACTATTTTAACACATTATTTTGAGATAAATACGTGTACCCCACCTGAATGGTTAAAATATGTTAGTTGACAAAAAAAATCATTTTAAATCGGTATATAAGTATAATTATGTGGCACCGAAAATCTGTACAATATACTATTTTAACAGATATATCATATATAATTTCAAGATAATTAAACACAAAATTATAGTATCCCACCAGAATCATTAAAAAGCAGTACTTTGATGTGAGTGTACTAGTAAAACAATGATTACTTTGCCAAAATAGTCTATAGCCTTACCAAAAATGCACAATTTTGGTAAGACCACAGACTGTTAAATCTGCTCTTTTCACAAAAATGTGATGTCTGATTTTGACAGCAAGGACTAAAACAGAATATTTGTACTCTACCAGCTTCTATACATCCATCGATGGCCTGTGTGTATTTCTCCACCGCGTCCCCAAACTGTCCATTTTTGAACAACATATTGCCCTCATTTTTGAGCCTGGCTAGTGAGGGAGGAAGGGCCCCACACGGTGCGTCCAGATTACAGCTCTCCCCAGCAGTGCCACTGTGCGCCGGACCAGAGCCCTGAGGCTCATCCTTGCTCTTGCCGGCTGAAAGGGTGCCATTCACTGCCGTGCTCTTCCCTTGGACTTCCTTTGAGTTGGCTGTGTTGTTTCCATGGCTCCTTTTGTTCCCCGGGGTCCCGGGTTGAGAGTGCGGGCCCCCTCCCTCTCCGTGACCGGGGGCCTTCTTCTGTGAATTCCCCATGGCTGCCCTCAGTCCGTACCACAGTACAGCAAGCTCTCGTCCTCACACACACAGTCATACACTCTCTCGCTCTCTTCCTGTTCCCTGCGCAGACTGTGAGGCTGAGCCACAAGCGGAAGGACACGCCTCCTGCGGGGCACACTGTGACATCACGCGGGGGGAGGGGCTGCGGAGCTGCTGCAGAGTGGGGGAGGTTTTCTGTGAAACCAGCAGCCAGGGGAGTTCAAAAGGCCCTGCTGGATTTCATTGTGTGGAAAATCAACTGCAAAGCCCTTCAGCTGACACTGCTCAGGATCTCTGCGCTCTTGAAGTTTACTGTTCGTGTTATGGCTTCTGAACGACTTTATGATGTCATTTCTGTGCTGTCAAAATAAAGCTCATGCACTACTAGACTAAAGTTTGGAATAATTAGAATTTTCAATGCTCTGGAAAGAAGTTTTGTACAGGTACATCTAAAAAAATTGAATATCATGAAAAAGGTCAATATTTTTGTCACTCATTTGAGAAAGTGAAACCCTTATATTATATAGATTCATTACACATAGAGTGAAATATTTCAAGCATTTATTTCTTGAAATTTTGATGATTATGGCTTACAAATAATGAAAACCCAAAATTCAGTGTCTCAGACAATTAGAATATTACACAAGATCAATAAAAAAAGGATATTTTAAACCGAAATGTCAGGCTTCTGAAAAGTATTTAAATTTCTATGTACTCAATACTTGGTTTGGCCTCCTTTTGCATGAATTACTGCATCAATGTGGCGTGGCATGGAAGCAGTCAGCCTGTGACACTGCTCAGGTGTAATGGAAGCCCAGGTTGCTTTTATAGCGGCCTTCAGGTCATCTGCATTGTTGGGTCTTGTGCCTCTCATTTTCCTCTTGACAATACCTCATATATGCTCTATGGGGTTCAGGTCAGGCGAGTTTGCTGGCCAATCAAGCACAGTAACACCATGGTCATTGAACCAGCTTTTGGTACCTTTGGCAGTGTGGCCAGGTGCCAAGTCCTGCTGGAAAATGAAATCAACATCTCCATAAAGCTTGTCAGCAGAAGGAAGCATGAAGTGCTCTAAAATTTCCTGGTAGATGGTTGCGTTGACTGTGGACTTCAGAAAACCCAGTGGACCAACACCAGCAGATGACATGGCAGTCCAAATCATCAGACTGTAGAAAGTTTGCACTGGACTTCAAGCAACATGGATTCTGTGCCTCTCCACTCTTCCTCCAGACTCTGGGACCTTGATTTCCAAATGAAATGCAAAATTTACTTTTATCTGAAAAGAGGACTTTGGACCACTAAGCAACAGTCCAGTTCTTTTTCTCCTCAGCCCAGGTAAGATGCTTCTGACGGTGTTTCTGTTTCAGAAAATCGCGTTTGTACTCGTACTGTATCGCGTCCCTTGTCAGTGTCGGGTGCTTGCTTGGCCATTTATTGTGATTAACAGGAAATTGTGTTTAAGCGCCAGCAGAAGATAGAAGTGTAAATAATACTCTTTGAGAGAAGCAGCCTATCAGCGGAAGTTAAAAACAACTAGTAAGTGTATTTACTTGTCTCATTAGTGTTTAGCGCAGTTGTTGTTGTTGCTAGGAAACGCTTGTTTTGTTTACTGTGTGGAGACGTGCTGAAATCACGCTTGGTCTCGTACTGTATCGCGTCCCTTGTCAGTGTCGGGCGCTTGCTTGGCCATTTATTGTGATTAACAGGAAATTGTGTTCAGCTGAATTGTAGTAGTATTTTGTTAGATGGGTATAAAAAGCTTAGTTTACAGCGGCAGCGGTCGCGGCAGCCGTTATGTGAAGCCCTCCTTGTGTGAAGACCGAAGAGTGTAAAGACCATCGACTCTACCGTGCGACTCCTCCGGGCAGGGACACCGGCAAGGGATATAAGTATCGCTTTTTATTTATCCTCTTTCTTACTGCTTGTTTCACTTCTGTTTTAGTTTTTATAACTAATTCTTACTATGTGTAAGTTGTTGTTTGTTAGCATGTATTTTTTGACAGTGTTCTTTTTTTAGGATTACTGATAACTACTGCCGTTTGATTTATCTATTTTAATTTTACATAAATTATGTATGAATTTCATATGTCTTTATAGGTATTTACTTTAGTTTTAGTTTTAATACATTGTATTTATTTTAGTAACGTTACTTCAACATACTGCATGGAAATGAAATACCATATATATATATATATATATGGGTGTTTGGCTTAGTGTCATGTTAGAATAATTTTTATACTCATACCTTTGGTTGTTTTAATATTTTGAAATGTTTTTAGCTTTATTTTTTGTTTTCATTTAAATGTTAAGTTTTGAAATGTTGTTGTATGCATTTGTCATTTTATTTAATTTCTCCATTTTCTTAAATGTGTGTGTATATATAGTATTTATAGACTTGTAACTTATAGTTTTAGTTACTTTTTCTTATTTGTAAGTCGCTTTGGATAAAAGCGTCTGCTAAATGACTAAAAAGTAAGTAAAGTAAAAAGTAAAGAAGTGGCTTGGTAGCCCTTTTCCTGAAGATGTCTGAGCGTGGTGACTCTTGATATACTGACTCCAGCTTCAGTTCACTCCTTGTGAAGCTCTCCCAAGTGTTTGAATCGGCTTTGCTTGACAGTATTCTCAAGCTTGCAGTCATCCCTGTTGCTTGTGCACATTTTCCTACCCAATTTCTTCCTTCCAGTCAACTTTGCATTTAATATGCTTTGATACAGCACTCCTTGAACAGCCACCTCTTTCAGTAATGACCCTCTGTGACTTACCCTCTCTGTGGAGGGTGTCAATGTCGTCTTCTGGACCATTGCCAAGTCAGCAGTGTTCCCCATTATTGTGCTTTCAAAGAACAAGAGATACCCAGAATATATTCTGTATGGATGGTAATTTATTGAAACTCACATGTATAAAACTAAAAAATATTATAATATTTTGAGATACTGATTTTTGACTTTAATTTGCTGTAAGCTCTAATCATCAAAATTAAAACAAAATTTGAATATATTTTGAGCAAAGCTGAATTTCCAGCACCATTACTCCAGTCTTCCGTGTCACATGATCCTTCAGAAATCATGAAAATATGTTGAAAAATCAATCATTTTGCTGCTTGATATTTTTTGATCAGATTTATTTCAGGATACTTTGGTGAATAGAACATTTAAAAGCACTTATTTGAAATAAATATTTTGTAACATTATAAATGTCTTTACTGTCACGTTCAATTTAATGCATCCTGGCTGAATAAAAAAACAAACAAAAAACTGAAGACTGGAGTAATAATGCTGAAAATTCTGCTTTACATCACAGGAATAAATAGCTTTTTACTCTTTAACAATATTACTTTTTTTTACTGTATTTTTGATTACGTAAATGCAGCCTTGACAAGCATAAGCGACTTATTTAAAAGGAAATATTTAGATTTTTTGACCACTAGTGTGACTGTGGTCACTAGAAACAGAAAATAGATGTTGTGCTTATAACAGCATAAAATAACAGCAGTTATTCTGTTTAGCCATTTAAATTTAGATTACAGTAACACATTTAGCAGACTACACTCTTAAAAACAAGGTTCCAAAGGGTGTTTTTGCAGTGATGCCATAGAAAAACCATTTATGGTTCCCCAAAGAACCTTTCAGTGAACAGTTACTAAAATAAGCATTTTGAAGAATATTTTAGAAATCCAAAGAATCTTTACTCCATTTGAAAGGTTCCATGGATGATTAAGGTTCTTCTTAGAACCATTGATGCAATAAAGAACCTTTATTTTTAAGAGTGTAGTAGGCCTAAACATTTCGCATACACAGAGAACATATAAAGGTTTAGGATTACGAAACTGTCCAAATGTTAGCAAAATTATGATTCTGATCATCTGCATTCAATTGTACAGATCCTCAGATTTGTTGTGCATTTTTTTGCATCTATTAAAGCACAAGATTTTTATTAATTTTTTCACAAATCATGCTGGATCACGTGATGATCAGGTTTCAGACAAACTTGTGAAATCTACAATAAAACAACAATGACACCAAGTATTATTACATTCTTTAATTTATATTTGCTTTGCAACAGGAATTCTTGTGAATGGGCGAAAACTTTCATCTAAACTTCATCTCACTACTTGATTTGAGCAGGGTTTACACCAAAAAATAAGTCAATATATAATTGTAAACTGCAAATACAAAAAGAAAACATCCACTCAAGAAAGTTTTTGTAAATTGTATCTTACTCAATTTTGATTCATTGGTGCCTATTCAAATTATACATGTATATACACAGTCAAATATAAAAAAAGCTAATTCTAATAGGCAAAAAAAAGCAGATTCATCTCATCGGGCATCAAAAACAACCACTGGAAACAGGAGTTAAGGGAAAATATAATGAACACAGTAGGGTTAATACACAAGACATGTATTATAAAAATGTAAACATAACTATAATTACTCGATTAGTATGGTATAGACATATATACATATATACACACACACCGGCCACTTTATTAGGTACACCTGTTAAATTGTTTGGTAACACAAATTGCTAATCAGTCAATCACATGGCAGAAACTCAATGCATTTAGGCATCTAGATGTGGTGAAGACGACTTGCTGAAGTTCAAACCGAGCATCAGAATGGGGAAGAAAGGGGATTTAAGTGACTTTGAACGTGGAATGGTTGTTGGTGCCAGACGGGCTGGTCTGAGTATTTCAAAAACTGCTGATCTACTGGGATTTTCACACACAACCATCTCTAGGGTTTACAGAGAATGGTCCGAAAAAGAGAAAATATCCAGTGAGCGGCAGTTGTGTGGACGGAAATGCCTTGTTGATGTCAGAGGTGAATGGACAGACTGGTTAGAGATGATAGAAAGGCAACAGTAACTCAAATAACCACTCGTTACAACCAAGATATGCAGAATATCATCTCTGAACGCACAACACGTCAAACCCTGAAGTAGATGAGCTACAGCAGCAGAAGACCACACCAGGT
The DNA here is from genome assembly GCA_027422405.1 of Ptychobarbus kaznakovi. Taxonomy (NCBI): domain Eukaryota; kingdom Metazoa; phylum Chordata; class Actinopteri; order Cypriniformes; family Cyprinidae; genus Ptychobarbus; species Ptychobarbus kaznakovi. The sequence goes on along the minus strand of CM049802.1, from coordinate 21,700,971 downwards.
GCCGCTCCTGTCAGATAAGAACAGGAAACGGAGGCTACAATTCACACAGGATCACCAAAATTGGACAACAGAAGATTGGAAAAATGTTGCCTGGTCTGATGAGTCTCGATTTCTGCTGCAACATTCAAATGGTAGGGTCAGAATTTGGCGTTAATAACATGAAAGCATGGATCCATCCTGCCTTGTCTCAACGGTTCAGGCTGGTAGTGGTGGTGTAATGGTGTGGGGGGTATTTTCTTGGCACACTTTGGGCCCCTTAGTACCAATTGAGCATTGTTTAAACGCCACAGCCTACCTGAGTATTGATGCTGACCATGTCCGTCCCTTTATGACTACAGTGTACCCATCTTCTGATGCTACTTCCAGCAGGATAATGCACCGTGTCACAAAGCTCAAATCATCTCAGACTGGTTTCTTGAACATGACAATGAGTTAACTTTACTAAAACGGCCTCCACAATCTCCAGATCTCAATCCAATAGAGCACCTTTGGGATGTGGTGGAACGGGAGATTCGCGTCATTGATGTGCAGCTGACAAATCTGCAACAACTGCGTGACGCTATCATGTCAATATGGACCAAAATCTCTGAGGAATGTTTCCAACACCTTATTGAATCTATGCCACGAAGAATTAAGGCAGTTCTGAAGGCAAAAGGGGGTCCAACCCGGTACTAGCAGTGTACCTAATAAAGTGGCCGGTGAGCGTATGTATGTATATACACCGGTGCATCTCAATAAATTAGAATGTTGCGGAAAAGTTCATTTATTTCAGTAATTCAACTCAAATTGTGAAACTCGTGTATTAAATAAATTCAATGCACACAGACTGAAGTAGTTTAAGTATTTGGTTATTTTAATTGTGACGATTTTGGCTCACATTTAACAAAAACCCACCAATTCACTATCTCAACAAATTAGAATATGGTGACATGCTAATCAACTCAAAACACCTGCAAAGGTTTCCTGAGCCTTCAAAATGATCTCTCAGTTTGGTTCACTAGGCTACACAATCATGGGGAAGACTGCTGATCTGACAGTTGTCCAGAAGACAATCATTGACACCCTTCACAAGGAGGGTAAGCCACAAACATTCATTGCCAAAGAAGCTGGCTGTTCACAGAGTGCTGTATCCAAGCATGTTAACAGAAAGTTGAGTGGAAGGAAAAAGTGTGGAAGAAAAAGATGCACAACCAATCGAGAGAACCGCAGCCTTGTGAGGATTGTCAAGCAAAATCGATTCAAGAATTTGGGAGAACTTCACAAGGAATGGACTGAGGCTGGGGTCAAGGCAACAAGAGTCACCACACACAGACGTGTCAAGGAATTTGGCTACAGTTGTCAATCAGAGGCGTCTTACCTGGGCTAAAGAGAAGAACTGGACTGTTGCCCAGTGGTCCAAAGTCCTCTTTTCAGATGAGAGCAAGTTTTGTATTTAATTTGGAAACCAAGGTCCTAGAGTCTGGAGTAAGGGTGGAGAAGCTCATAGCCCAAGTTGCTTGAAGTCCAGTGTTAAGTTTCCACAGTCTGTGATGATTTGGGGTGAAATGTCATCTGCTGGTGTTGGTCCATTGTGTTTTTTTGAAAACCAACGTCACTGCACCGTTTACCAAGAAATTTTGGAGCACTTCATGCTTCCTTCTGCTGACCAGCTTTTTAAAGATGCTGATTTCATTTTCTAGCAGGATTTGGCACCTGCCCACACTGCCAAAAGCACTAAAAGTTGGTTAAATGACCATGGTCAGTGGCTTGACTGGCCAGCAAACTCACCAGACCTGAACCCCATAGAGAATCTATGGAGTATTGTCAAGAGCAAAATGAAAAACAAGAGACCAAAAAATGCAGATGAGCTGAAGGCCACTGTCAAAGAAACCTGGGCTTCCATACCACCTCAGCAGTGCCACAAACTGATCACCTCCATACCACGCCGAATTGAGGCAGTAATTAAAGCGAAACCACTTTTATGCTTTTTGTTTTAGAGCTTTACAGATGTGGTGACTATGAACTGTCATTGCATGGAAAAGAGCAGATTACATGCTCTATTTTTAATAATGTTAAATGTAAAATAAACTTACAGCATATGAATGTGGGTTATGGTCTGGAACAAAATGAGGGTGAGTAAATGGCAGTTTTGTTTCCCTTTTAACCACAAAGTATTATTTAGCTGAGAAAGGATACATCTTTTGGTTCTCTTTTTGTACATGATTCTGTAACCGCATTCTCTGCATCTGATGGGGTCTCTGGCCTTGATCTCATTTTCTGTATGACACTCTGAAACACAGGAACAAAAACACTCCACAGCTCAGGGACAAACTGTAATGCATGATGGGATCTTGTTTGCCCAGCTTTGAAAGACATGATTATCATTAGGCGCGTTCGACTTTAAGCGACGCTGCACAGAATGGTCAGTGTATGACATCAAAGTATCGCGAGAGCGATAAGAGAGCAGATGGTTCCTATGCTTTCGAATGGCTCTCGCGGTACCTTGATGTCATACACTGACCATTCTGTGCAGCGTCGCTTAAAGTCGAACGCGCCTAATGAACAATACATAAAACACATGACATACATAACTAAAAGCATGAAGAGAGTAATTACCTCCACAAATATAGATCATCGGCTGCTGTTTAGGAGGCGGAATATCTTTCTGAGAATCCATGGCCTGAAATACACAAATAGCTACTACTTAATGTTTTATTATAATCATTAAACACTATAAATATATTAATTTAAAGTAATGTATCTACTAGTTACATGAGCTAGACTTGACGTTACGTTAAGAACCCATATAAGATATTTATTATTACAATGTGTACGGGCACGTTCTACTATTACAAACTAGTTAGATGCATTATTCCTCATATTCATATTAGATACAAAACCGCCCAATATTATTTTTTATTTCATTTATTAGTGTATACAGCAATACAATGTAAACATTCAACACATTACCTTGCACGCGTGAGTTTGCTATAAAACGCTGTACGCATTCACGCATGCGCAATACTTACAGAAAGACATCACAGTAACAAACGCTGCAATTGGTTGAAACGAATGATTGACAGAAATCGAACGCATGAGCTGGGCTCGTCACACACTGGTGGGAGGGGCTTATCGTTTTACGCAGTATCTGGTTTATGGGGGACTTTTACTTCTCTTTTGTGGCGAAAAACTTCTGAAATCGCGGAGACATCATTTATCGTATATTTATCGGCAACCGTACGTAATCTTGCAAATATAGAAGCATTTTAAATGTAATTCATTGTTTGAAAGCGTGGCTGTTGGTAATACGTCTTTAGTACTGCAATTAAAAAATGGTGTTATGTATTATTATTATTATTATTATTTTTTTTGTACAATAGTGTTATAAACATTTATTTTAAGATACAAATGTATTATTTTTGTTTGTATCCATGAAATGTTTTTCTGTGTCGGTAGTGTTGTTGACCGCCTCAAAGCAGGAAGTAGTGAGTCACAGCAGCCGCGGCAGTCAATGTTCATGTTTAAGGTAACGTTAAGCCTGCTCAGCTTAACTCTCAATATTGTGTTATGCTGTTATTATGCAAGTATTGTTCAACCATTATCGTGCACAGTTTATATTCTTCTTCGCATTATGAATATTAATGTGTTACTGTCAGTTATGATCCAGCCTCACCCTTTCAGTTTCTCTTTCTCGGCATTGGTTTATTATTACACGACACAATATATATTTATTTTCATATATAACAAGTTACAGCATCCAATTACCAAGTATATCGATTTATAATTACTATCTATCTATCTATCTATCTATCTATCTATCTATCTATCTATCTATCTATCTATCTATCTATCTATCTATCTATCTATCTATCTATCTATCTATCTATCTATCAGATTTCTATTTATAATGAGGTTACATCCAGTTACCATGTTACTAACCATTGGTATCTGTCTGTCTATCTATCGATCATCTTATTATACACAACTTTGTAAAAAATGTAAGTGCATTTTAGTATTATGTGACCCTGGATCACAAAACGTGTCAATTTTTCGAAATTGAGATTTATACATCGTCTGAAACCTGAATAAACAAGCTTTCCATTGATGTATGGTTTGTTAGGATAGGTTAATATTTGGCAGAGAAACAGCTATTTAAACATCTGGAATCTGAGGGTGCAAAAAAATCTAAATATTGAGAAAAAGTTGTCCAATTGAAGTCCTTAGCATTGCATATTACTAATCAAAAATGAAATTTACAAAATATCTTCATGGAACATGATTTTTACTTAATATCCTAATGTTTTTTGGCATTAAAGGAAAATCTATAATTTTGACCCATACAATGTATTTTTGGCTATTGCTACAAATATACCCCGGTGACATAAGACTGGTTTTGTGGTCCAGGGTCACATATATAAATCCTCAAAAACAATCCAAAAAAGGCATTGCACTATAGATAGGGGATTGAATCTAATGAAAACATTTCTATTTTACGTGAAAATAAAGGAAAACCCCACAAACACAAAATTTGATTTGATTGATTCTTTTGTATTTTAATTGCAGTAGCCTCACATATTGTTCTCCTTGTAAGTGGGGCAGGAATGTCAGTTATTCTCAACCGGATCCGCTTCATTCTTCAAGTGTGTTTCCTGTTTTGTCAGGATGGCTGAGGGCAGCCTGGAGAAGCGGAGTTTGGAGATTCTGGATATTCCTGATGATCTGGACGATGACCTTCTGTCTCTCTACTTTGACAACAAGCGACGCTCTGGAGGAGGGAACGTGGTCTCTTTAGAGAAACATGGAAACCATGCTTTGGTGGTTTTTGAAGATGCAGAGAGTAAAAAAATTACATTTAATAGATAAAAAATACATTATATTTAAAAAGATAAAAATAAAATGACAATATTACAAGCATACATAAGCAAGCTTTTGTTTCTCTTACACTAGCTGCTACCAGAGTTGTCTCCAAGTCCCATATGCTCCAGAATATCAAACTGACAGTGCGGAGGAAACCACCAAAGGACCCTGGAAAACTGCTGCTGAAAGGGCTCAATCCACAAACTTCACTGGACCATGTGGAGCTTTATGTGGAAAATGTAACTGGGATGGATTTTGAAACAGACTTCATCCTGTATCAGTCTCCGAACAAGGATCGGGTTCTAGTATACCTAAAAAAAACATCAGACAAAGGTTTGTAGCTTATCAGTCTATCAGCATTACATACAGAAAATACTATTGGCACACTTTAACCACATTTACAGAATGCATGTGTCTTTACATTACATAACTAAATATCATACCAAGGGGTGTTTATTTGAATGAAATATAGCACAAGCTAGTTTTCAAGCAAAACATTTCACTAAACATGTTCATTATAATGTGTTCCTCTACACCTGTGGTTCCTCTGATAGGACACCTGTGTGAACTGTGTAACTTTATACATCCTCTAAACTTCACTAAACAACAGCAACAGTAAAAACAATGAAGACAACTCTGAGAAAAGCTTGAGCAGCATTCGAACACAGACTTTAAATAACCATGTTTAATTTAATGCTTCCTTGACAAAGAAACATTATATTTTAAGGAACTTGTATTTTTAAGTACATTTTTAAGTGTGTAAATACTTTTAGTATTTTAGTCAAATCAATTTAAGTTCTTATTAGTAATTTTTAAAGGGGCCATCGGATGCCCATTTTCCACAGGTTGGTATGATTCTTTTGGGTCTTCATGAAATGTCTGCAAAATACTTTGGTTAAAATTCCTCAATGATAGTGTAAAACAATACTTTTTTCATTTTGTCAAAATCAGCTCTGTTCATAGCGACCTGTTTCGGTGCATGTCTCTTTAAATGATAATGAGCTACTGCTAACCCCGCACCTCTTCCGTTTCTGTAAATTCAAAACCACCAAACCAAAACTAATCCACTGCATCCTCAGTGGTTCTCATGTCAAGTGAAGACTGAGGACGGAAATCCTAAAACGGGACAGTCCGTAAGTGGCCGTGATGATGACATCATACTGCTCAAAAAAATCAAAACGGCTTCATAATTGTCACCTTTATTTATTTATATAGCACTTTTAACAATACAAATTGTGACAAAGCAAGACTAATTGAGACTAGGCTTTTTGTGGATAAAATAAAAAAGTGTGAATGGATTTTTATCATTGTAGGGTGGTTATGTTCACACACTGCCAAGACACATTTATATGCAAACGCCATGTAAAAGTCAATTTAGCATCCGATGTCCCATTAACGCGTGCACAAAATCTAGAACCATTTCGAATAAATTCACGCATGATAATAATCTGTAGTACGCTTCTCTTAAATGTTCTGTCATTGTCTTAGATTTTCAGATGCTTAAAGACGAAGTTTCCAAAAAGCCTCTAAACGGAGCAAAGGTCACTCTGGAGCAGGTCGAATCCACAGACTCCATTTTGGTGGCCAATCTGACTCCTGCCCTCACAGAGGACATGCTGGAGCTCTATTTTGGGAGTAGTCGTGCTGGAGGCGCTGATGTCCTGGCAGTTAGCATGCTAGCTGATGGACGTGCTAAGGTTTCTTTTAAAGATGTGAACTGTAAGTCAAGATGTCTTTCTTGAAGTCTCTATTTTAGAGTTTTGGAATCTCAATCGAGTGTTCTCTTTCACAGCTGTGGACGACGTTCTCCAGAAATCCCATCATTATGAAGGTACAGATTTAGTAGTGGAGCCGTACTTTGAATTCCTTCATGAGGATCAGTCGTCTGTGAGCGCTCAAGTTGAACAGGGAACTTTGACGGATGGGAACCAACCACAGATGGTCTCACCTCAAAGTCCGACTGTTTCTGTCCCAGTGGTGAGCTCCAGCTTAGCACACAAAGCTGCTTTCACGGACAATGCCACAAATTTAGCGACTACTGCATCTGCTCCTGAGCCGTCTGTCCAGAAGGAATGCATTAGCTTCGTATCTGTGCTTGACGCCAATAAACATCACCTGCTCAGTTTGAGTAGTTTGCTCGAGAACCTCAAAAAGGATCACCCCAAATTTGATGTCAGTCTAGCAAAAGATGGTGTCCAAATCAAAGGACCTGACCAAATTGTGGTTGAAAGACTTAAAAACGAAGTTATGAGGTTCCTGACTGGTGTTGTGGAGGACCGTCTGACGTACGACAAACTCAAAGCTGAGTTTCTTGGACGGGAGGATGTTAAAAAGAGGCTGAATTTGTCTTTGAAAAATGTACCTTCAATCTACAGCGTGTCAGACTGTACGGTCTCTGTAACGTCTCTGTCCCGTAGCGCAGTCAAACAGGCCCGAGACCTGATAGAGTCCCAGATATCAGAGTTCACTGTGCCCATACACAAAGAGTGCGAGAGCATGCTCTCTTCAACGGAGTGGTCTGACTTCCTGGCGTCTCTGGACTTTTGCATTGCCAAACTGTCCGACGCTGGTGGAGTGATTACTGCCGTCACCCTAACAGGGATGGAGAAGGACAATGAAGAGAAGATGGCTGCGTTTCTCAGCACCTCACGCCAGAGGGAGACCGTCCTGTCTATGGAGCCAGGAATGCTTAAGTTCATGCAACTCCACCATCAAGATCTACTGGCGGACATGGGAGAGGTCATCCTACTCCCACTGGAGACTGGAGATGGATTGAGTGTTAGTTACTGAGTTTACTATCATTCAACTGGTTTAAATTACATTTACACTACTGATAACAAGTTTGGGGTCAGTAAGATTTACTTTTGTTTTTAATGAATGCTTTTATTCAGCATTAGGATGCATTAAATTAATTAAAAGCAGAGGTGGACAGTAGTGAAAACTGTCCAAAAGACAAAAGTGTTTTTCACTACGTTCCAAAGCATAATGTTATATATTTTACAGCACTACATTTCATAAATAAAAGTCGTTGTTGTTTTTTTTTTTTTTTACCTTTAATACTTAAGAACATGTAGTACTTTCTTGCACTCAAGTACATCTTCAAATTACTTTTACTTGAGTAAAAGTAAGAAAGTAGGAGATTTCTATTGTAATTTGAGTATTAAATGAAAATTAATATGAAACGTAGTGCAGTAAAAAGTACAATATTTTGCTTTGGAATGTTGTGAAGTAAAGTTTTCTAAAGAAAAACACTCTGATAAAGTTGAAAAGTACTTTTACAGCGGAGTAAAAATACTTCACTACTGTCCGCCTCTGATTAAAAGTAACAGTAAAGACATTTAATGTTACAAAAGATTTATATTTCAAATAAGTGCTGTTCTTTTGAACATTGATAATAACCAGAAAAGTTTCTTGAGCAGCAAACCGTCTAGATATTCAGAAAAAGCACGATTCACTGTAAATTGCATTTGTTAACTTTACCTTTACTTTAAAAATCTTGCAAACTTAGCCTATTGCCTCTGAAATGGAATAAAATGGAGTTATTTTTCTCATAATTCTGATAATTTCTATTTCTATTATAATGTATTGTAATTTCTCTCAGTCTTGAGCTGAAGTGAGAACTATGATCTGTGGTAATTGTCTTCTATAATTGCTTTGCAATCTCTTATATTCACTTGCAGATTCAGGGAGAGTGGAGTGTGTGCCAATCAGCCGCAGAATTATTAAGTGCTATTATCGGATCAGTCTTTACAAAGACCATTGTGGTGACCCAGCCTGGCATTTCTCGCTTCCTGCTGGAGGAGGAGGGTGTCAGCATACTGGGAGAGATGACAGCAAAGTTCGAAGTCTATATCGACATGGCCAAAGTGCACTGGGAGCCTCTAGAAGATGATGTAACTTATCCAGCCTTGTTGTTTATCCATATACAGGTGCTGGTCATATAATTAGAATATCATCAAAAAGTTGATTTATTTCACAAATTCCGTTCAAAAAGTGAAACTTGTATAATGTATACATTCATTCCACACAGACTGATATATTTCAAGTGTTTATTTCTTTTAATTTTGATGATTATAATTGACAACTAATGAAAACCCCAAATTCAGTATCTCAGAAAATTAGAATATTGTGAAAAGGTTCAATATTGAAGACACCTGGTGCCACACTCTAATCAGCTAATTAACTCAAAACACCTGCAAAGGCCTTTAAATGGTCTCTCAGTCTAGTTCTGTAGGCTACACAATCATGGGGAAGACTGCTGACTTGACAGTTGTCCAAAAGACGACCATTGACACCTTGCACAAGGAGGGCAAGACACAAAAGGTCATTGCAAAAGAGGCTGGCTGTTCACAGAGCTCTGTGTCCAAGCACATTAATAGAGAGGCGAAGGGAAGGAAAAGATGTGGTAGAAAAAAGTGTACAAGCAATAGGGATAACCGCACCCTGGACAGGATTGTGAAACAAAACCCATTCAAAAATGTGGGGGAGATTCACAAAGAGTGGACTGCAGCTGGAGTCAGTGCTTCAAGAACCACTACGCACAGACGTATGCAAGACATGGGTTTCAGCTGTCGCATTCCTTGTGTCAAGCCACTCTTGAACAACAGACAGCGTCAGAAGCGTCTCGCCTGGGCTAAAGACAAAAAGGACTGGACTGCTGCTGAGTGGTCCAAAGTTATGTTCTCTGATGAAAGAAAATTTTGCATTTCCTTTGGAAATCAGGGTCCCAGAGTCTGGAGGAAGAGAGGAGAGGCACAGAATCCACGTTGCTTGAGGTCCAGTGTAAAGTTTCCACAGTCAGTGATGGTTTGGGGTGCCATGTCATCTGCTGGTGTTGGTCCACTGTGTTTTCTGAGGTCCAAGGTCAACACAGCCGTATACCAGGAAGTTTTAGAGCACTTCATGCTTCCTGCTGCTGACCAACTTTATGGAGATGCAGATTTCATTTTCCAACAGGACTTGGCACCTGCACACAGTGCCAAAGCTACCAGTACCTGGTTTAAGGACCATGGTATCCCTGTTCTTAATTGGCCAGCAAACTCGCCTGACCTTAACCCCATAGAAAATCTATGGGGTATTGTGAAGAGGAAGATGCGATATGCCAGACCCAACAATGCAGAAGAGCTGAAGGCCACTATCAGAGCAACCTGGGCTCTCATAACACCTGAGCAGTGCCACAGACTGATCGACTCCATGCCACGCCGCATTGCTGCAGTAATTCAGGCAAAAGGAGCCCCAACTAAGTATTGAGTGCTGTACATGCTCATACTTTTCATGTTCATACTTTTCAGTTGGCCAAGATTTCTAAAAATCCTTTCTTTGTATTGGTCTTAAGTAATATTCTAATTTTCTGAGATACTGAATTTGGGGTTTTCATTAGTTGTCACTTATAATCATCAAAATTAAAAGAAATAAACACTTGAAATATATCAGTCTGTGTGGAATGAATGTATACATTATACAAGTTTCACTTTTTGAATGGAATTAGTGAAATAAATCAACTTTTTGACTATATTCTAATTATATGACCAGCACCTGTATATCTCATATGCTCAGTAATACTTTAGGGTTGATTGTGTGTGTGCTTTCCACAGGACATACTAGAGCTGGCATGGAAAATGACAACCTGTCAAAACTTCCAGAGAAGTTCCTCTGCACATTCTATTCAGGACTTCACTGCTGCAGTCCCGAATGGACGTAACTCAACCGATGCACGTACTTCAGGTCATTATAGATCTTTTCCCTGACTGATTCTTTACCGGTCGTTGAATTATGAGTGGTCCAAGACACTTTAGTTCCACTTCTTTTCTGCATGAAATAAAATACAATTATTTAGGGCCCTGTGATTTGCGCAATGCGGATGGAATTGCAGAATCCAACTATAGCAATGGAATTTACTGTATAACGCGGAATGTCATGGAATTTGTCAAAGTTTGGATGAATTAGTTAAAAGTAGGCCAGTGCACTGAAATCAAATCTCTAGATGGACTAGTATCTGTAAATATTAAACCGCAAAAGACTATTTAAATATGAATCCTGCATGTTCTGCGTGTCTCTGTCTGAATGAAGGGTGTAACCGCAGACAAACAGTTTTGTTTAATACACACATACTGAACGTCCAGTGAATTCAGCATCTGCCGTCTAAATGAGGACATTAATGAGGACATAAATACATGAACAACATCCCCAGAACTGCTCTGAGAGTCACCTCAGGAGCATTTTACCGTTTCATTTGAGTAAATATACCATCATGTCCAGGGTTGCCAGGTTTTCAAAACAAAAGGAGCTAAATATTTTACATTAGGGTCGCTTCAACCTGCAACTGTTTTAAAGTAGCCTAAATGGAAACTTGACAACACTGGTCATGTCATATACACACAGAAGCTTAAAGGTCTTCATGACAACCTGTCAAAATAAAAGTTTGGTTTAACTTGAAGAAATTGTATCAGAAATAAATTACTACTGTACTGTATAGAGTGTACATACTACTACTATTACTAATAAAATTATTAAAACTGATTTTCTAAATAAATAATCCCACTATTTTTCTTACATGTTTTTTTTTTTAATTATAAACCCCCTTTGATTGCCAAAAAATAAAGTGTGTTTAACTATCATGTGATTAAAAGATAAATTAAATTAATGTTTTATGCCTTCTTTTGATAACCAGAAAAATTAAAGTACACAACACAGAATTTCTGAAAAAACAAAACCTTTCATAGGGCTATTGTTAAAATAAATTTAAAATAAATGTTGTTTTTATGCAACTTAATAATTAGACATGCTTAAACAGAATTAGTTAACAATAAAACAGAATGCGTGAAAAAATAAAACATATTTCATAGGGCCCTAAATATTTAATTTTTGTTTAACTTTTAATATATAGATGTAAAGTTTCATGATTTTAATTATTTAGGCTTGCTTTTTGATTAACACAATTTAATTTAACCATTAAAAATGAGTCTAGAAAAATGTAAATGAAAAAAACGGAATTTGGAATAAAATAAAACAGAATATTGTAAAAACTAAAATGGATTTCATTGGGCCCTAAATACAATGCTAATCTGTTGTTTTTTGTTGAACCCCAATGATTACTGAATGTTTTCTGTTACTCAGCTCGTATTGAAGAAGCTAAGAAGATCTTGGCAGACATTGGCAGCGATATGAACCCCCAACCTTCTAGTTTAGGAGCCACAGACGTTGAATATGTAGATCTGTATTCAGACCAGAGTAAAGATACCTCAGCTGCAGCAGAAGAAGAGGCCGACCAACCCCAATCACTGCAGGCCCATGACATCCAGAGCTCTTCTGCACCCATGAACGCCTGTAGCCTCGATGAAGATGCAAGCTTCTTGCTGGCAATTCAGATGTCAATGGATTTCAACCAAAGGTCGGACGCAGAGGACCTCCAGAAAGCTCTAGAACTGTCCAGGAGCGACTCCATGCCAAACGAGGAGAACACGCAGTTGGAGAGAGCGTTTGAAATGTCCTTGCAAGATGCCATCAAGTCAGCTAACAAAGCTGAGATCTGTGTGTTTGCTAACTACAACCATGATCTTGTCAGGGTGGACATCGCATTGGGCAAGAAGGTTGGATTGAGACAGTGTGAGGAGAAGGTCGAGAACAAGAACCTGCGGAAACTCTCCTCCCATCAGAAGAGATGCATTGAGGTCATTAAGAGGAAGCATGCCGTCGAGATCAGCATCCAGGGCACCACCGCAGTCCTCTCCGGCTTTAAAGAGTATGTCTCTGAGGCTGTGATAGACCTGAAGAACCTCCTGAGAAGGACAGAGAATATGATGACGGATGCTGAAATCGTGAAGACCGTAGAGTGGGTTTGGGTCGAGCAGGGCTCCTCCTCGAAGGCCATCCCGTACCCGCCGGATGCCACGGTGTTCATTGAGAACGCTTGGAAGATTAAGCAGAAGAAGATTGATATTCTCTTCAACAATCAGCCGTACAGCATTGACTTTGAGAAAATGGAAGAGCACAGTTTGGCATCCGGGAAATCCGTGCCTATTAAACGGAAAATACTGAGCACAGAGGACTTGTACACAGATGGTGCAGGTACAAATTAAGCTGAATTACATAAAACCCCCAAAATAATGAAATCCACAAAGGGAGACTCCACCGTTTCTGTTGTTGATGCTAGACTTCACTATCATTATTTTGTTTAAAAACAGGCAAAATAGTTCTTCATAATAGTTTCCAGACATAACACACATCTTTTTCAGATGATATACACATGATATGACAATTAATTAGTGAAATGATTTATGAATTTAAGAATATGTCATGTAATAATTACGTTGTTGATAATGTCAAGTTGATTATACATGATATTCTGATTAATTAGTCAAAATAATCAATATTTGCTGGGAAAATCTCTCAAATTAATATAATTTAAGAATATGAAAGTATTGAATAATTTTGATTTTTTTTTAATGATTTAGTTTTGTCAGTTGTATTTAAAAGAATCCAACCAATCAATCAGTCAATCCTTTTGTTTTGTCAGTTGTTGATTTGGCATTGTCAGTTGATAAAACATTTAATTTAATTAATTGTTAATAATATGTCAGAAAAAAACTTCAAATTTAAATGACTTAAGAGTGTTAAATTATGATTTATTTATGAATTATGATCATTTTTTTGGGGGGGGGGATTTGCCATTATTGAGCCAGCCAAAGGAAATTACAAACATATATATTATGACTTTAATATAATAAAATGTATATATTATTTATTTAGTATCTGGCCTACAGTCTGTACGTCATGGGACGCAATGTAAAGTTAGAAGTTGAAAAGGGTGTCTTGAAACCTCTTTATTCAGTAGTATTATTATTATTAGTCACACTTTAGTTTGGGGACCAATTCTTACTATTAACTATCAACTATGACATTTGCCTCAATAAACTCCTAATTAGCTGCTTATTAATAGTTAGTAAGGTTAAAGGATTAGTTCACCCAAAAATGAAAATTAGCCTGTGCTTTACTCGCCCTCGAGGCATCCTAGGTGCATGACTTTCTTCTTTCAGACGAATCCAGTCGGAGTTATATAAAAAATTGTCCTGGCCCCTCCAAGCGTTATCATTGCAGTCGATGAGTGTTTCTGTTGAACAGTCCACAAGACGCCAAATCGTCCCTCCCTAAAATTTTCACCTCGTTTTTATTCGTTGACGAAAATGTCAATAGATTTACGTCATCATTTTTGTCATTCAAAAATAGTTTTCATTCGTTATCGTCTTGTTGTCGTCAGTGAAAAAATGTCTTTGACGAAAATTATTCGTCAACGAAATTAACACTGCGTGTGAGGCACGTTTTATTCTGGAATGCGCGCGCTTTATTTGACGTCTTGTGGACTGTTCAACAGAAACACTCATCGACTGCAATGATAACGCTTGGAGGGGCCAGGACAATTTTTTATATAACTCCGACTGGATTCGTCTGAAAGAAGAAAGTCATACACCTAGGATGTGTGGAAAGTACAACATTTTCAATTACAAACTGCATCGTCAGTGTTATTGTATCAGACACTTGCACTAAACATTATCTACTTAACATGAAATGAAAATCAAGCTCAAATGGGGTTAACAAGGTTTTTGACCAGAAAATGATGTAGATCTGTGTTTTGTCTGTCAATAGAAAGTGTATTGCATTATACGCTTTCATCAACTTTTACAGGTTATATAACGTTTATTGTAGCTATACACTACACTTGGCCAAAATCTCATGGTATAAACGATGAAGCGCTATATGCACAGGATATTTAAAACGTACACAAAACATTACTTCTCTGCTCTTCAAACACACAAAAAACACGAGCCTTTACAGACAGTGTTCGAGTAAAGAAAACGCTGTATTATTCAAACATCAGTTATTTATTTACCCTTGCATTGTGAAAAAGCGGAGATCTGTCAGTCTAAATAGAGGCGGGGTTAAGTTTCACTGTCAGTTTGAGGATCCAATGGCATTACAAAGTTTTACTGACAAGCTATTTTTAATGCTCATCATTTGTTAAATATTTGTAAAACCCTCTTATTTAAAATAATAACGAATTATAATAGCGATATGAAGTTTGGATAATTTTTCATAGCACACCTGACTGGACTAGGGTATGGCAACTGCCATACTCTACCAACAAACAGCCAATATGCTAGTAATATGCATATTAATTAGCAACCCCTAAACTAAAATGTTCCTGTAATATCTGTTAGTGTGGATTGGCAAATGTGGTTTGGTCTGAATGGGATACTTCAAGCTTGAATAGCTTTGATTGTAGAACAATCTAAAGATGTGGTCACTTTAGTAAAACAAAAATGAAAATAAATTGCCCTTATAGAAATTTTGTTATGATGGTGGAAATCAGAGATGAGGGAGAGTAGCATACAAATGTAGCATCCAAGGACAAGGAGCAGGAACCAAGAAACAGGCAAAGAACCGAGGCAGCCAGCACAACATCCAACACTGGACAAGACCTGACATGAGCACAGGAAACAGGAAAGCCAGAAGAACTACAGGCTGACTACAAAAACACAGCAGACAGGAAGCAACTTAAGAAAACAGGCTACAGGCCAGAACCATGACAAATGGTACAAGTGTGTATTTAGTAGATGATGTTTATTTTTCAGATGAAGATTACAGTCTGCTGTCCAGTTTGCCTGAAGTGTGTCCCGTGGATGTGGACTCTGATGAATTCCAGAATGTGGTCAAAGATTTTTATGACACCCTTCAGGACAACCACAACAAAATAAGAATCATTAAGGTACGATTTAACACGGTCGCACAACTCCGTGTCTGTCAGTGCATTCAGAGGTTGTTTTTTTTTGTGTGCAAGACATTAATAGTTTTCAGAGTAAAAACCTGTGAAGTTACTATTTGGGTTGGATTCAAAAAGTTTCTAGGAATGATTATCTGCTTTGGAAGTGTTTTTGGTGGTCTGTTATCTCTCACACTGACTCTGATGGTGTTTTCAGGTTGAGAAGCTGATGAATAAACTCCTGTATGACCAGTACAGGCTGAAGAAGGTCAGTATTGAGCTGAGCTCCTCAGAGTCGCAGGTGCAGCGCACCCTCTACCACGGCACCAGCGAGACCAGCGTCAAGGAGATATGCATTCATGGCTTCAACAGGAGCTTCTGTGGGAAAAACGGTACTATGCTGTGATTGTGAATCAGCCATATGCTGCTGTTTGATATGTCAAGCTTCACAGTTAGCATGGCTTATAGCAGGGCTATTATAGCTAACTAATACTAAAACTAATACCATTATTTTAAGGTGTCCTTGTTACAGAGTAATTATACATTTATGTACTGAGTAATATTAATGAACTACATGTACTTACTATATGGTTAGGATTAGGGTTTGGTTTAGGGTTACTTGCATGTAATTATGCATACATAATTGTTATTATAATAGTAAGTACATGTAACAAGGACACCTTAAAATAAAGTGTTACCAAAAACATTTTATTTATTTCAAATCAAATAAACATTGACTGAAAGAATAACATTTTAACAAATTGTATTTTCAGCTAGTTGCCAAGGCAACATTTCTCTTATTTTGTGGAGTTTAACATGAAGAAACGAAACAACTAAAGCTAAATTAAACTATTAAAAAAACTGTATAGACATTAAAAAATCATAAAAATGTCAAAAACACTCAAAACACAAATTAGTACAACTTTAAAAATCGAAATCTTCTTCAAAATATTAAAAACTATAACAGTAGGATCAGTGATACTAAAATAACACTGGCTCATACATTAGGTTTTGAACAAGCCACATCCCAAGAACACCCTACCAATTACCCAAATCCAAAATTCATCCAAATGTGATGAAAATCGTGATGTGAATTATATCTCGGATGACTCAGGGCTATTATCGTTAACTAAATCTAGAATAATAAAAAAATTTTTTACTTGAATTAGCTGAAAAAAAACCCTGTTATTTCAGCTGTTTCTTATTTTCATTTACTTTAAATCGAAGTAAATATGTAAAAAACAACTAACATTAATACTTACGACTAAAATAAAAACTATATAGACTTAATATAGACAAAACTAATAAAAATGACAAAAACACACAATAAAATAGCTAAAACTTTAACATATACTTAAAATAAAACAGAAAATAACATTAAAATCGAATTCAAAATGTTAATAAAAACTATACCAGTACATAAATGAAACTGAAAACTAAAAATGACAAATGCATCTTCTCTTTTCTCTGACAGCCACTGTGTACGGTCAGGGCGTGTATTTTGCGGTGAACGCCTCTCTGTCCGTGTCTGACACGTACTCCCCACCCAACGCGGACAGGTACAAGTTTATTTTTGTGGCCAGAGTGCTGACGGGAGACTTCACCGTGGGCAAAAACGACTACAAAACCGCCCCGCTCAAGGAGAGCTCTGGCATTCCTGTCAGATACCACAGTGTGACGGATCAGATGGGCTCCCCGACTCTATTCGTCATCTTCAACGACACACAGGCTTATCCAGAGTACCTTATCACATGCAAGAAGATCTACAGCTAATCGTATACTTTCACGTTTATAATGTCTCTGGCAATCATGTGTAATCATTAAACCACATCACTTTACTGCTGGTGTGTTTATTGGAACAAGATTTGCTCTGAACAGTAGTTGAGTGCCGTTTCTCTGTTTTTTGTTTTTATTTGTATGAATAATTTGGATTCTTCTGTGTTGTAAGTGATCGACAAAATATTTGCATATTTTAGTGGTCTTTAATGATCGCTATTTTAAAACAAATTGAATTCAATCATATTGATATTGTTTGTTTTAAGATGAGTATTTTTGGTGTCGAAAATAAAGTTAATAAATGCTGGAATGAAGTTATCTGAACAATGTTTTTATACAGTAATAGTATAAATACAGAAACAATGTTTACAATAGATTCATGTTTAATTCCTTTATTTAATTGTAAAATAAAAAAATGTGGGGTTCTTCAGATCGTCATACTTGAAATAATTCGGAAACACCAATCACTTTTCAAAATCTAAATGGATGCCCATCTGAATATTTGTATCATATAAGTAACACTTTACAATAAGGTTCCATTTGTTAACGATATTTAATGCATTGACTAACATTAACAATGAGCAATACGTTGTTGTGTTATTAATTCATATTTATTAAGGTTAGTTCATCAAAATACAGCTGTTCTTTGTTCGCTCCGATTCATTAAATAACATTAACAAACACAACTCTCTCTTTAAAAAAAATAATAAAGTATTAGTAAATGTTGGAATCAACATTCATTAAGATTAATAAATGCTTTTCACTGTTAGTTAACAAATTGAACTTTATTGTGAAGTGTTACCTATCAATAAAATATTATGACTAAGAAAAATAAATCAATAATTATATTATAATTGTAATATCATGTCTTTTTGGAAATTTTACCAGGTTTATATCACTTTTTAATATTTACTATGTTCATAACATCTATATGTTAACATATATAACATAAATACACAATACAGTCAAACGTCTTTGAAGTTGAATTTTTAACAATGTTTTTTAAAGAAGTCTCTTCTCACCAAGCCTGCATTTATTTGATCCAAAATACAGCAAAAGCAGTAATATTGTGAAATATTTTACTATTTAAAATAACTGCTTTCTATTTGAATACTGTATATATTTTAAAATGTAATTTATTAATGTGATAAAAGCTGAATTTTCAGCATCATTACTCCAGTCTTCAGTGTCACATGATCCTTCAGAAATCAATAATATGCTGATTTGCTGCTCAAGAAACTATTATTATTATTTTCACCAGTATTTAAAACAGTTGAGTACATTTTTTCAGGATTCTTTAATGAATAAAAAGATCCAAAGATCAGCATTTATCTGAAATAAAAAGCTTCTATAACATTGTACACTATACCATTCAACAGCTTGGAGTCAGTGTAATTGTTATGTATTTATTTTTTGGCTGGGGAAAGAAATTATACAAATTCATACTTTTATTTAGCAAGGATGCTTTAAATTGATCAAAAGTGATGATAAAGACATAAAATGTTATAATGTTACAAAATATTTCTATTTCAGATAAATGCTGTTCTTCTGATTTTTCTATACAGCAATTCATCAAATTCTACTCAGCTGTTTTCAACATGATAATAATAATAATACATGTTTTTGAGCAGCAAATCAGAATATGATTTCTGAAGGATCATGTGACTGGAGTAGTGATGCAAAACATTAAGTTTTGATCTCAGGAATACATTTCATTTTGAAATGCATTCAAATAGAAAACAGTCATTTTAAATACAAAACATATTTTACAAATGTTCTGTTTTTGCTTTACTTTGGACCAAAGAAATACAGTCTTGGAGAGCAGAAGAGGCTTCTTCAAAAACACATTACAAATCGTACTGTTCAGAAACCTTTGACCGGTCGTGTACGTGTTTTAGAAGCGACACATTCAAAGAACAGAGTTAGCGCACGCGGCGCAGAGCGCGGAACTCATGTTGCGCTCAGTGCGCGTGTCGGACACATTTCAGCGCTGCGCTGCTGCCGCGCGCGAGTCATTCTGGGAAGTGTAATGAATGAGAAAGTGCTGCCTAGTCCACTGTGCTGATAATGTGCTGAGTTCGGGGGTTAAATAAATATATTTATGAGACCCACTAGTCACAGGGCTCATTTGGAAAATAGCACAATAATTCGCTGGTATGTTCCGAGTTTATTTTGCGGGTCTACAGAGGATGTTTATTATGATCAAATACAGCTCGCTAGCATATTAGCAGAACAAGCTTGAGGTGCTTATAATGTCTACAAACGTTCGTGGAAATGAGTAAATCACAATAATAAGTCAGCAGATGTGTGTATGTAGCGCTTTATGGTTAATGCATCAGTTAGATAGTAAGAAGAGCGGCTGTAGAGCTTGTAAACAGCGTGAAGCGCTAGTCCTCACTCTCTCTCTCTCCGCGTGTGATTGATTAGGTAGGTGCTGAGGAGAGCTGCTCTTCATCTTCATCATGTACGCAGTGTACCGTCAGGCTCATCCGCCCACTGCTGTAGAGTTCGCCGTGTACTGCAACTTCATCTCCAGCCAGGAGAAGAACCTGGTGGTAGCGGGAACTTCTCAGCTGTATGTGTACAGGGTCATTCATGATGTGGAGGTGAGGGATGTGCTTCTGTCTCTGCTGAACTAGAACGACATGATACAGTCAGTGCTTAGCTCAAGGCACGGTTAATGTCGTGCCTTGAGCTAAGCGCTGACGTATTTATTTATTCGAGTCCAAGTTCAAAATAAAACTCTATGAACGCTCCATTGTGAACATACGGAGCTGTATGAACCCCTGCAAGCTGTAAAGTAAACAGTCCGAACTCAACTGGTTTTGCGAGAGAACGCAATAATTTCCCACTCTTCCCACCTCGAATGTTTCCCACCACCATGTCCTTGAAAGGGCTCCGTGCTTGAGAATTGTGTTTTTTTGTGTATCTTTATATAATTATGCTTTCTTTATGTTTTTAGAATAAATGCCACTTGGTTTGAATTCTGTTTGGTTTAAACGGGTCAGTAATATAAACATGAAAGATTTTCTATTATTTCATTCTAGAGCAATTCCAAATCAGAAAAGTCGTCAGGTAAGACTGTTCATTATTGGTCTGTAGTCAAGTATCCTGTTGACTAAAATGGATTTTTATTATTGGGTTTATTATTAATGTTATTGTTGTTATTATTATAATTAATATTCAATTGTAGATGGCAAGAGCCGTAAAGAGAAGCTGGAGCAGGTGGCATCTTTCTCTCTCTTTGGAAATGTGATGTCTATGGCCAGCGTTCAGCTCGTGGGCGCCAACAGAGACGCTTTGCTTCTCAGCTTCAAAGATGCCAAGGTACGTGTGACTACATTACAGCTACTTCCTGCAAAAAGTAAAGCTTTGAAGAGTGTCTAAAGTCAGTGTGTTTGTTTTTCCTCCAGCTCTCAGTTGTGGAGTATGATCCAGGCACGCATGATCTCAAGACTCTGTCACTGCACTTTTTCGAGGAGCCGGAGTTGAGAGTGTGTACTGCGTTTATGAGGATGTGTTGAACTGCTGATCTGTGGAGGTGTGTGTTTTGATCGCTCTGTGCTGTGTGTTTGGATGGTTTCAGGAAGGGTTTGTTCAGAATTTGCACATCCCCATGGTGCGGGTGGATCCAGAGAACCGCTGCGCTGTCATGCTGGTGTACGGCACGTGCCTGGTGGTTCTGCCCTTCAGGAAGGACATGCTGACCGATGAACAAGAAGGCATTGTGGGAGAGGGGTACGAACAATATTTTCTAAATACTTTCTGGCATTTGAAATGATTACACTACAACTGAAAAGTTTTGGGTTGGTAAGATATTTTTTAATGTTTTTGGAAGATAAAAAAGTAAACATTTTAAAGTTTTTTGTTTTTGTTTTTTTGGTCGAATTGATTTGATACAAAAATATAGTACCAAAAGTAAAATTATAAAATATTATTGCAATTTAAAACAATTGCTTTCTTTGGTAATATATTTTACAATGTAATTTATTCCTGTGATGTAAAGCTGAATTTTCAGCATCGTTACTCCAGTCTTCAGTGTCACATGATCCTTCAGAAATCATATGCTGATTTGCTGCTCGAGAAACATTTCTGATTATTAACAATGTTGAAAAAAGTTCAAAAGAATAGCATTTGTTTGAAATAGAAATATAACATCTTAATTGTATTTACTGTCACTTTTTTCTATTTAATGTCCTTGCTAAATGAAAGTATTAATTCCCAAACTTTTGAACTGTAGCTTATCAGACTCTATTCAAATTAAACTGGTATTTATTTACAGCAAGATCTCATTCAAAATATTTCTTCTTTTTTAGGCAGAAATCAAGTTTCCTTCCCAGTTACATCATTGATGTTCGTGAACTGGATGAGAAACTCCTGAACATCATCGATATGAAGTTCCTCCACGGTTACTACGAGCCCACACTGCTTATTCTGTTTGAGCCCAATCAGACGTGGCCGGGGTACGACTGCTCATCTGATTATCAACACTTCATTACACATGCATTTCCTGTCTCGATCAAATGCATTCAGTCTGTAGCATCACACACTTTGTGTTGTTTATGTTAAGGCGTGTGGCAGTGCGTCATGACACGTGCAGTATCGTGGCGATCTCTCTAAACATCATGCAGAAGGTCCATCCGGTCATCTGGTCTCTCAGTAACCTGCCCTTCGACTGCACTCAGGTCATGGCTGTGCCCAAACCCATCGGTAAAATATCCTCCTCACTCACCTCTACTCTTACTGCACCTGCATGAGCTGCATACAGACGTGCACCTCTGGGTTTATGGCAGTGCTTCTCAACAAGGTCCTCCATTGTCTGCAAGAATATGTCAAGGTCCCTTTGCCCTTGTTTTGTTTTAAAACATTATTTTATTCTAATGGCACTCCCAAGTTTCTGTTACGTAAACAATAATAGTAATAATAATCATAAATAAAGCTGAATGTTCTTCAGTGTACATTGACTCACCCTTGATTTACGAGTTAAGTATTTTAGAATTAATAATTTTTTAATTAAATGGAAAATATTTTAGAAATATTACAATTCCGTCTCTACCAAATCAATTAATTTAGAAGTAAGCATAATTAGTCAAATATATTTTCATTATAAAATACCTATGGTATTTTAAGACTTTATTAATTAAACTAATTTATTTATTTAACAAAGAAAACAAATGTGACCCGTGCTCACAAAATGAGTCGAATGCGCACGGTCGAATTTTGAGCTATAGGCAAAAGAAGAGAAAAATGTCAATTTCTCACAAAAATGAGTTTATTAATCCCTCTTCTGGCGATCCCAATGCTCCAAGTAATATTTAAACATCTAAAATGACCTTTGTTTGTACATTTTCTGAGAGTAGTACCTTTTCTCTGCTCGCTTCTGGACGACTGCTGCTGCTTCTCACAACTAGTTGTACATGTCTATTGTTGTAAAGCACAGCAATCCAGCTTTGTGAATATTCATATCGAATATTCATATCAATATCTCCATATCAAAAGTCAAAGTCAGCTTTATTGTCAATTCTGCCACATGTACCGTACATACATACAGAGAATTGAAATTGCGTTACTCTCTTACTCCCTGGTGCATACAGATAACACTAAACACTAACATTAGAACACAAAAATACAGATAAGTACAAATCAATATATATATATATACACATCTACATATAGTATATATGTATATATACATATATATACACACAAACATACACAAAAATGCAACTATTACAAATAAGGACATGTAGGAAAAAAATAAAACATTAAATAAAAAAAATACAAATAATAATATAAAAAAATGGATAAAGTGGCATAAGGCACATGGCAGATAGTGCAAATCAGTGAAATAAACAAACAAACAAACAAACAGTGCAGAAAATAAATGGTGTAGTGCAAAGAGCTTATCAAGACTATTTAAAGTGACAAGGAGCAGTCTTTTTTTATTCAGACTGTCAGAAGAGGTAGTTGAATGAGGTCCAATGCTGTACAAGTGACCGGTGCTTGTCTCAGTGTGAGTGTGAGTGTGTGTGTGTGTTCGGGTGGGTGGTGGTGGTGGGGTGGGGGTCAGAGTTCAGTGATTTGTGGGGTAAGAGAGGGGAGGGGGGGCAAGGACGGGAGGGAGTTCAGCTTCCTGACAGCCTGGTGGATGAAGCTGTCTTTCAGTCTGTTTGTCCTGGCTTGGAGACTCCTCAGTCTCCTCCCTGATGGCAGCAGACTGAAGAAGCTATGTGACGGGTGGGTGGGATCACCTGCAATGCTGAGGGCTTTGCAGGTGAGACGGGTGCTGTAGATGTCCTGGAGGGAGGGGAGAGAGACACCAACGATCTTCTCAGCTGCTCTCACTATCCGTTGAAGGGACTTGCGGCAGGACGCGTTGCAGGCGCCATACCACACAGTGATGCAGCTAGTCAGGATGCTCTCGATGGTGCCTCTGTAGAAGGTGCACATGATGGGGGCCGGGGCTCTGGCTCTTCTGAGTTTGCGGAGGAAGTAGAGACGCTGTTGTGCTTTCTTCGCTAGTGCTGCAGTGTTGTTGGTCCAGGAGAGGTCCTCTGTGATGTGTACACCCAGGAACTTGGTGCTGCTCACTCTCTCCACAGTCGCACCATTGATGGTCAGAGGAGCATGCAGAGAGTGCACTCTCCTGAAGTCAACGACAATCTCCTTCGTCTTCTCCACATTCAGAGAGAGATTGTTGTCACTGCACCACCCGGCCAGGCGGCTCACCTCGCACAGTCGTGTCATCCGCAAATTTAATGAAGCGGTTGGAGTTGTGTGACGGTGTGCAGTCGTGGGTCAGCAGAGTGAAGAGGAGGGGGCTCAGCACACATCCTTGGGGGGCCCCTGTGTTCAGTGTGATGGTGCTGGATGTGTTACTGCCGACCCGTACTGCCTGAGGTCTCCCGGTCAGAAAGTCCAACAGCCAGTTGCACAGCGATGTATTGAGCCCCAGCTGGACCAGTTTATGAATGAGCTGTTGAGGGATGATTGTGTTGAATGCTGAACTGAAGTCTATGAACAGCAATCTGACAGGGCTGGGTGGAGGGCAGTGGCGATGGCATCATCGGTCGAGCGATTGGACCTATATGCAAACTGGAAGGGGTCCAGGGAAGGGGGGGAGGACAGATTTGATGTGTTGCATGACTAGCCGTTCAAAGCACTTCATGAGAATAGGAGTGAGTGCTACTGGACGGTAGTCATTGAAGCAGGATGGAGATGACTTCTTTGGGACTGGAATGATGGTGGTAGCTTTGAAGCATGTGGGGACAACAGCCTGACTTAGTGTGATTGTGAAAATGTCTGTTAAGACATCAGTGAGTTCCACTGCACAGTCTCTCAGTACACGCCCAGGAATGTTGTCAGGACCCGGAGCTTTGCGTGCATTGATCCTGCTGAGGGATCTCCTCACGCTGTCTGGGGACAGCGACATCACCTGGTCGCCGAGAGGAGGTGTAGTCTTCTGTGCAGTGGTGCTGTTTTGTGCTTCAAAGCGAGCGAAGAAGGCATTCAGCTCGTTCAGCAGGGGGATGGTGCTGTCACAGGTCTGTGGTGGGGGCTTGTAGTCCGTAATGGTCTGAATCCCCTGCCACAGGCTCCGAGTGTCTCTGCTGTCACTGAAACGATGCTATCCTCCTGGAGTACTGTCTCTTGGCCTCTTGATGCCGCGGGATAGGTTGGCCCTAGCTGTCTTCAGGCCCTCCTCATCTCCAGCTCTAAAGGCAGCATTCCGAGCCTTCAGAAGTCTGTAGACCTCCCCTGTCAGCCACGGCTTCTGGTTGGCCCGGACAGTGATAGACTTTGTGACCGTTACATCATCAATGCACTTGGTGATGTAGGCAGTGACAGTCTCTGAGTACTCTTGGAGGTCTGTAGTATTGTTATATGTGGCATAAAGTACATTATTGCAAAATGTCTTGGTGAGATTCACACAGACATAATCTGTATAGTCTTACATTGTCTTACATGAACGTTTAGTTAATGGTTGGGGACAAATCTGATGTATAACATTATATTACATTAATGCATTACAGTAGGTCTTAGATTTGTCTCGATCTTAATCAGACATTAAAAGAAAAGACAGAAGCACTCGCTGCTCTTGATTAAACTACTGTTTATTTGCATTTTTGTTATTTTTAATAACAAAGATAAAGTAAAAATAGCTATATTGTGATTAATAAAATTGTAATTCTTAAGAAAATAAGTGGAGGAAAAGTTGCTTGGCGATTTTGCTTTGAAATATTCAGAAAACTAACTAAATCTTTCTCAAAATCGCCTTCAAAGGCTGTAGCTCAGTCATTTTTTGTCAGATTTCAACAAGTCATATACAATTTTGCATGTATTTTATACTAAATAGAAATCATTTTTGAAAATGTGCTCATTCCGACTCATTTTGGCAGCACGGGTCACAAATAGCTTTTAAAGGAATCTTGATTTTTTGTTGTTTTAGCTCATAAGTTCTATTGCTAGTTTTATTATTCTTATTCAATAAAAGTATTTGAATTCATTGTAAGTCCTTTGAGAGACCCCCTGTTTCAAGTTTGCTCAGGGCCTCTGGTTGAGAACCACTGTATTAATATGGCTATATATGTTATTGGTATGAAGAGTATTTTCTTTTGAACTTAATGTGTTTCGAAGTCATATCAGAAAATAAACTTTACAGTTCTTCTTGTATTTCATCTATTTTTATATATTTATTCTTGGAAGCCTGTTTTAGACTGTATACTTTTTAGCCAATATTAACTCTACAAGCATTCGCGTGATTTAATTTCTTTCATAAATTTTAAAATGTGAGAAGAGCAACAATAATTTATGATCTTAAAGGCCTTCTGACCTCATCTGTTGTGCTTAAGTATTTTAAATGAGTTTGAGATTAGTTTTGTTTGTTGTTAAATCGGGTGATTTTTAACTAGGAAGTGAAGTGTTGAGCATAAATAAGGCTCCAGTCCTTCAGTATGGCTTCAAGCTGTTTGAATGATAATGTTGTGTGTTTTGTGTTCAGGTGGAGTTGTGGTGTTTGCTGTGAATTCATTACTGTATCTGAACCAGAGCGTTCCTCCGTTTGGAGTGTCACTCAACAGTCAGACCAACGGCACCACAGCTTTCCCCTTGAGTACGTTCTGCTCAGACTCCTTCCCTCCCCAAAATAACGTCTTTACAGTCAAAGTTATGATTGCTAACTGGTGCTATTTCATTCAAATTCAATCTGTTTTGCTCTTCAGGGTCACAGGAGGAAGTGAAGATCACGCTAGATTGTTCTCAATCCTCCTTCATCACCTCTGATAAGATGGTCATCTCACTAAAAGAAGGAGAAATGTGAGACCTTTCGCTTTTATGACCACATGCTTCCATGCTTTACATTTTAGTCATTTAGCAGACACTTTTATCCAAAAACAACAAAAGAGCTTTATATCACATAAAAAACAGATAGGTGTGAAATGGTCATTTGGGTCAGAGATCTGGCCATGTTTGTTGACCGTGTGTCTTGTCATGTTGCAGTTACGTGTTGACGCTCATCACAGATGGCATGAGGAGCGTGCGGGCGTTTCACTTCGACAAGGCTGCCGCCAGCGTCCTGACCACTTGTGTGAGTGATCAGCTGTGCCAGCAGCATCAGTCTTGAATCCTCTGCGCTTGATCACAGACACTCACACACTCCCTCATCTCTCTCCTCTCAGATGACGACCATGGATGCCGGTTATCTGTTCTTGGGCTCTCGTCTGGGCAACTCGCTGCTGCTCAGGTACACTGAGAAACTCCAGGAAACGCCAATGGAAGAGGGCAAAGACAACGAGGAGAAAGAGAAACAGGTGTGTGAACCATTGTGAAGAGAAGTACATGTCAGCATACTTGTTGTGGAAATAATCTAATGTAGGCCCTGTCCCAAATGTAACACTTCATGTGCACTTGCGGTCTTACGGACTTACAATGGCCGCCGTGTGCGCGTGTCCGTAAAGTCCACGAGACCGTAGGGTGTTCCATTCCCCATTTTAGCGTTCAGAAGGGTGCTCGCGAGCACCCCCTTTGCGACGGTTATGCGCCCTCGATCCGCACTTCTGCCGAGCCCGCACTGGGGTGAGCTCCGCTGCAGACTTCTACCGACAGTCAAAGCGGCATTACGTCACGAAAGTGCAGACTCTGAGGAAGACCGCGAGGGTTTAGGGTGCTATTCGGGACAAGGCCTTAGAAGAATAGACTAGTGTAATTTCAGACTGTTCATTGCATATTAATGGAAATTCAATAAAATATTAATTAAATGGAGATATTATAGTATTTATTCATAGTAAATGCAATTAGCTGAACTTAAGTGCTTTTTTGACCCACTTAAGTAGTACTGGCACATCTTTAAATGTAATAATTCTATCGTCTTTGAATTATGGTTAAAGTTCTGTTGAGTTTACTGTCAAGCATTTATGGTAAACTAAGATATACTTTAATGTAATTTCTACTAAAACTTCTGTCATGTATTTAAAAATATTTGTAATTACATACCTGGAATGATAAAGATGCAATTTAGTATATTTAAATGTTCACTTTAAATGTAAGATATCACACCACAGTTAAAATAGTATACTACTATTATGAATACTAACTTTAGTATACTAGTCAACACATCAAAAAAAGTTTACTTTTAAGCATGACAAAAAATAACGAAAACATAATTGTTAACTAATAATTGCACTGTTAAAGTAAACCGTTCAATTTGACTTTATTTCAAAGTGCACTTTTTAAAACTCTACTTAAGTGTATTAAACACTCACGAAAGTGAACTTTATTTAAGTGACCTTTTATTTCATTAATATTATATTTTCTGTCATTTAAGTGTTTGAAGTGCACTAAAAGTGTGCATTTTATACAATCAAGCACACTACTTTATCGTAAGAGAATGAACGCATATTAGCTACACCAGTATTCTGCTTTTGTACACTGCTGGTCATATAAACAGTTAAGATTTGTGTGAAATGATCTGTGATCTTATTAAAAATAAACTTTAGCCCGTCTTTAGCAGCCATATCACCCTGCAGCCCAAGACCGGTTGCCCACTGAAGCTAAGCAGGGTTGAGCTGGTCAGTACCTGGATGGGAGACCTCCTGGGAAAACTAGGTTGCTGCTGGAAGAGGTGTTAGTGAGACCAGCATGGATGCTCATCCTGTGGTCTGTGTGGGTCCTAATGCCCCAGTATAGTGACGGGGACACTATACTGTAAAAAGCACCGTCCTTCGGATGAGACGTTAAGCCGAGGTCCTGACTCTCTGTGGTCATTAAAAATCCCAGGATGTCCTTCGAAAAAGAGTAGGGGTGTTACCCCGGCATCCTGGCCACATTTCCCCATTGGCCTCTGACCATCATGGCCTCCTAATCATCCCCATACACTGATTGGCTTCATCACTGTCTCCTCTCCACCAGTAAGCTGGTGTGTGGTGGGCGTTCTGGCGCAATATGGCTGCCGTCACATCATCCAGGTGGATGCTGCACACTGGTGGTGGTTGAGGAGATTCCCCCCTTCTATGTAAAGCACTTTGAGTACCCAGAAAAGCGCTATATAAATGTACAAATTAAATTATAATCTTTCCTAAAGCTGAGATCCAGCCAGTGATGAAAATATATTTTTGTAATGAAAAATATAATTAAATGTCTCTTTTAAGCTCATACAATCTTTTATAAGAAGGATCTGAAGCTTCTTCCTCATATCGAATGCCTCTGTCTTTCAGGAAGAGCCTCCTAATAAGAAGAAGCGTGTGGATTCCATAGCTAACTGGGCTGGTAGTGTAATTAATGGCAGTGTTGTATGTGGTTCAGATATTTGTGTTGTTGTGTTGTGTGTATATATATGTGTTGTTGCTGTGTTCAGGTAAGGTCAATCTGCCTGATGAGCTCGATGAAATCGAGGTGTACGGAAGTGAGGCTCAGTCAGGCACTCAGCTGGCTACATACTCGTTTGAGGTGAGGTCCTATCTAGTCTGATCTCAATAACATTTCATTTGCAAAATACCACATATGTACCTTTCCAGTATTGCTGCCTGTATGAAACACATGTATTATAATAGATGTGCTGTTTATGTCCAGGTTTGTGACAGCATACTGAACATAGGCCCCTGTGTCAGCGCCTCCATGGGAGAACCGGCCTTCCTGTCTGAAGAGGTACCTCGTACTTTCCCTACAGTGATGATGTAACCTATAAGTTCGCATCTCTGTACTTCCCTGGGCAAAAACCCGATAGGATTTTTCCATTGGGTTTAGGATTATTGCAGAAAATAAGAGCTTATAATTCATACGTTTTGTTCATCACAAATTAACAAAATTGTTATGAATTCTGAAGCCTACAAACTATCAGCAGAAGTAAAAACTAAACGGGTTAGGTTATAAACGAACTACACCATGGTCACATGACTTTAGTGCCGCCATCACTGAGCTTCTGGCAACTCTTTCAGTCTTTATTTAAAAACATTTTCCCTGAAAGTTTGAGTCAGAATAGTTTGCAAGAGTGTGATTATAAACACAATGAGTAGAGATGTAACGATGAGCCGCGAGCCGGTTGAAAATCGATTCAAACATGTGACGATTCAAATCGGTTGAGATGCTAAACGAATCACGATTCAGTTAGCGGTAGATGTATATGAATGTATGTCTGAGAGGAACTTACTGTCTTTAGAAAAGTTTAGATGGCATTTTCTTTTCATCTGCCTCTGAACGATGCATATTTAAAATACTGTTCATAAGCGCCACCTGCTGGCAGAGAGTGAATCTGCGTCTCATTCAGCTCCTCATTCTGGTTTTGCTTAAGTTTGAAATTATACAATCTAATTTAGATGAAAAACTGCTCATGTTGCATGTATGCAGCATCTTTGTTTGGATCATGATTAAAATGCAGCTGTTGCCTCTAATTTTAAATGGAAAGAGCGCAGACAAACTCTTATTTTGTTTATGTGAAGAGATTTATTTTATTTGTGTAACTTATTTATTTGATTTGGGGTTTGTTTTAAAATTTCTATTTAGTTTTGTTCTTTTAATTTCAGAAAGAAACGTGCAGCAATAGCCTAATAAGAGGACACCTTTTCATTTACTGTATAATTTGTCTTCAATCTCATTTTGTAAAAAAAAAATCATGAGAAAATCAGATCGTGAAATCAAAATTGTGAATCAAATCGTGAGTTGAGTGTATCGTTGCATCCCTAACAATGAGGCTGTGAAAGTAACTAGTGATCAGATGATTTTATCTGTTCAGTGTGAGGATGTTTAAAGTCCAGACAACCTCTGCAGTCACATTTAGACACTTGTTAGCAACTGCCTTTTTCAAGACAAGTAAAAGCTTTAAAATAAATCACAAGGACGTATTATGGATATATTTTATGTTGTACAATTAAATGTCAAAATATCATGAGCTTGTGTTCGCATAATTCAGGCATTTAACCAAAAACCAATATACTTCAGAATGATGGAGCCAGAAGTGCTAAAATACAAACTTGCTTTTTCGTTTTGGCCTAAAAAAATTCGTAATTTCTGCAGCTCTCTTGTGCAGTTAAAGGCCAATTCACACCGCACAGACAAAAGCCAACAAACTCCAACAAACTAGTTTGTTGGATCAGTGTGTTATCCCTGTTGGCGTTGGTTGGAGTTTGTTTTCACCCGACTGAACATGCTTATTATATAGGATCATCCATTTTCTCCCCAGTCAGTGAGAGTTGGTCGGTGTCTGTTGGTGCAGTGTGAACATGACAGTTATTTTTCATAAGATTCTAAATCCAACGGCCAACTTCAGCCAACTTGTTTTTTGGAGTTTGTCTGTGCGGTGTGAATTGGCCTTAAGATCCCAGCAAACATGCCCCTTTGAGCATTGTGGGCCCCAATTTCACCGGTGTGAAATGCGGGGCACATGTGTAGGGCCCCGGTTGGGCCCGAGTGGGACAGCCCAACGAGTGGTTTGAGTGTGGGCTGGCCCACATTAAGCAGAGTGGGCTCCAAATGGGGCCAATTGTGGGCCCACAACATGCTGTGGGCTGGCTGTGGGCACAGTGGGGCAAGTGTGGGTGCACTGGGCTGTAGTGCTGTGTAGCAGGGCCGGAGTGGGATCCATTTTCAGCCCGGGAGTGTAATGTTTAAGACCAGCCCACCACCTATCCCCATCCCACCGTGGTGGAATCTGGATAAATGAAGTGACAGATCTGTTCTTTCTATCCTGTTATATTTATTTTTGACATGTTTCAATAAAAAAATATGAATAATGTAAATATGGCCATAAATATCAATAACAAATCACATACTGAGTTTTCTGCAACAAAGAGTCCAACTGTTACATTATGAAAAAATGGTTTGCATTCAAACAAAAATGAAGTAACAGTTAGTGCAGTAAGAAATATACTTTTTGCACTATTGTTTTTTTATATCCATGTCAATGTAATTACAATGTTACTTACATTTAATTGAAACAGGCAATCAATAGAAAAAAACCTAAACTGAATAAACAAAATTCCTTCAATATAAGTCACTTTGGATAAAAGCGTTTGCCAAATGCATAACTGTAAATGTTACTAGTCACTGTACCTTGAGTCGCCAGTTCACGTGCGCTCGTTTGTCTTCTTGAAAAAATATTTGTCAGTTTGGCACATTTGGCCGCGTCATCCTCCAATGCCTTTCTTTTTTTAACCTGGCTTTTTCAGCTCCTCCAGGCATCTTTTTTTACTATCCATTTTATTCTATTTTATTTATTCTTCCTGTGATTAGCGCACTCTCGCTAACTCACACCACAGCATTAATGGTTTCGGTTTGTCTCCATGGCAACGACCTGGGACACGTGCTTGTGTAGAGGAAGAGAGAGCGCACGTGCGCTCTGACAACAGAAAACGTCACATTTTAATGTTAAATTCAAATCTAGTGTTATTAGCTTAGTTATCAGTCACACAGTAATTTAAACACATATACGTTATTCTGTGTATGTAAAAAAAAAAAAAAAAAAAGCAGGCAAGTCTGCCGGCCCAACTTATGAGCGGGGCAGAGTGGCCCACCGGGAATTCTCCCGGTTCTCCCGATGGCCACTCCGGGCCTGCTGTGTAGCAACGTCACGATACGTATCACGATATAGAGGCCCCTATACGATACATATCACGATACGGGACTACACTGAATTTCACCTCAGAAGAATTTAGTTAAACAGCTGTTTATTAAACACTGCATGCTATAGGGCCATTGCTAACTATTGGCAGAGCAGGCAGTTGACCTCTGCTTTATGAAGGGCCTCCATAACTGTACCACAGTACAATATAGGTAATGGCATATGTTTAATGTTTAAATTGGGCACTCCCCACCAGGTAACATATTCTGATTGTTTGCATCTTGTTTTTAAGCCTATAAAAAGTAATGCACTCTTTCTAATAAATTTGTTGTAATGTACTCATATTAATATATAAAAATCATCTTAATATTGCTGGTAGGTTATCATTGCACAAATTACACACTCTCTTCATTAAAAAAAAAATGAGAAGAGTTCTAAACTAATGCGCTGTCTTCACTGTATCTCATGCACACACATACACACGCTTAGTCACTCACACACACACACATACTCAGTCGCACACAGTCGCACACAGATCACATTGCATAGACATTGAGCAACAAACATTTTAGCACTGCCCCGCAATTTTATCAATAAAATAGTGTAATCGCTCAAGAGCTACATTATCTTTCTCAACAAGGAGCTGGTAACATCATTGTTTCTAAAGGAATTAAACCCACAGCTTCACTGTTACGGTGGTAATAATAATTCAATTCCTACATACACAGCATCTCTCTCTCTTTATAGTGCTCTCTCTCTCATAAGTGAACACTTGATGAATTACACTTTTCTGAGAATAGAATATTGAAGTGGAGGTCGTTAAACTGCAAGCTAACCAGTTTTTTCAGAAAGCAAGTGCATTTATTCACAGTGGAGAGAGCGCGCGCATATATGGTTGCCAGGTTGACAAAGATAAGTATCACACTTAGCAAATATTTCTGTATTGCGCAAGTGGGAAGCTCTGTTTCGGGGATTACGTATCTTTATATCAGGCAACCCAGTAGTGTTCCTCTGCGGCCAGATTAAACATTGGTGTTAAACATTTTAAACAGTGTTTTCAAATTAAGTGCGGTCCACTGCTGCACACGTGCCACAATATCGATACAGGGCCAGCTGTATCGATACTCGTGTCTTTCAAATCTCTGTGACGATACATCGTCATATCGATGGATCGAATACAGCACTACTTGGGCTGGGTGTGGACACAGTGGGGCAAGTGTGGGTATGCTGTGGGCTGGGTGTGGACACAGTGGGGCAAGTGTGGGTACGCTGTGGGCACAGTGGGGCAAGTGTGGGTACAGTGGGCTGGGTGTGGATACAGTGGGACAAGTGTTGGTACACTGGGCTGGGTGTGGACACAGTGGGGCAAGTGTGGATACACTGGGTTGGTTGTGGAGTGGACACAGTGGGGCATGTGTGGGTACACTGTGAGCTGGGTGTGGACACAGTGGGGCAATTGTGGGTATGCTGTGTGGACACAATGGGGAAAGAGTGGGAAAACTGTGGGCCAAAAGTATGCCCTATTTGTCCTTAACAAAAAACAAATGTAGTTTGGTCCTGCTAAGTAAATGTGTACCTAAGGCCCCAGCTCCCAATATGCCCCACACTTTAGAGGGAAATGTGAGCATAAACCTGTGTAGGGCCATTGTGGCCTTAACAAATAACAAAACTTTGTACCTGCAGAATGCTGCAATATTACTATTAAAGCACATGCAGAATAAATGCACATGTTGAAAGTGGAAGTAATAAATTAAGGCCCATTTTCAAAAACAGGGCTTAGCTTAAGCAGGACTAGTTCTTAGTTAAATTAAGATATTTAAGCAACTTTTACAAAAGTGCCTTAGAAGAAAACATTAAGGTGTGCATCTTGACACAGAACAATGCCACTGACATATTTTAAGCAAGATATTTTGAGTTGAGACCGCTCAAACATGCATTTTAGTCTGGGACTAGCTTAAGCCTTGTCTGTGAAACCAGGGTGTGAGTCATACATTTCTAATAATTTCATTTTTTCATGGCCATGTAAAACATGCTTAAAATACACAGTTTAAAAGTTAAGATTAGTAAGATTCGGTATGATTTGTAAATGTTTTTGAAAAGTAAAAGTCTCTTATGCTCACCAAAACTACATTTATTTGATCAGAAATACAGGTAAAGCAGTAACATTTTGAAATATTACAATTTTAAATAACTGTTTGAATATATTTAAAAACATTGTTTTTGCTATGATGTATAATTAGAATTTTCAGCAGCCATCACTCCCGTCTTCTGTCATACAATCCAACAGAACTTATTAAAATATGCGGTTTTGGTGCTCAAGAAACATTTCTTATCTCGAAAACAGTTGGTCTGCTTCATTTGTGGAAACAGTGATATATATATAAATTTTTTTTTTCAGGTTACTTTGAATAGAGGTTTTAAAAGTTAACCATTTTTGTGTAACAATGTAAAAGTTTTTACTGAACATTTTTATCAATTGAATGCATCCTTGCTGAATACAAATCATTTCTGAGCCCAAACTATTGACCATTAGAATATATTGAATAGTTTTATAAAACAGAGCAATGACCGATTATAACTACATCAGTACATTAAGTAGATATTATAGATAAATCAATGCCTAAGAGGCGCCAGATCTGCCTGATCTCTGATCTTCAAGTTCTTCTGCTCCTTCCACCGTCCAAGTCTGGCTGCTTTTTGTTTTCCAAAGCTTATGCTTGTGTTTTCCTAGTCTCGCGTAGCCAGACTTTCGGACTGACGGCTGAATGTCTGGAGTATATGGCTGCATTCATTGGTCAAGGCCCGCCCATGAGGCCATTTGACCGACATGTCAAACAACCAATCACAGTTCGTTTTGTTCAGCGTCACGTTTCGGGGCGTGGCAATGTCGCCACAATAACAAACCGGTGTGTTAAACTCTCTGACGTATTTTAAAGATTCTATGCCGCGAACTAACGCGACACGCGTCTCCTGAAGTCCTGTATAATCTAACCAATCCGACGACGACTTCGACACTACTGAAGTGTTTCCAGATAAGTGTACCATATGCATCAGACGTTCAGCCAACGGTCCGTGGGCGTGACGTCTGAGGCTAGTGTTTTCCTGACTGTAAGGGCATTTTGCCCCTCAGGAAGTCTCCCGGGGAACTAATACATTTGTGGAACTTTTTTAATGTTAAAAATAAATGTATGCTTTATTGATGGCAGAGATGCACCGAGAGAGAGTAAATGATGACAGAACTTACATTTTTGTAAAAACTCTAACGACTTTAACTTGATGCTTGAAATAAATGTAAATGTACTTACATGACAAAAGATGCAGCAACCTGTTCCTGGTGTCTCTTTATCTGCAGCTGACACAAACCAAATGGAGAAAATATATCAATCCAAATTCAAATGTATTTTTGTTTTGACACCTTTAAGAGCTACAGGATGACTGCTAGGTTGATCACTTAAACAGTGGCGTCCTGCAGAGTTGATCTCCAGCCACTACTCGGTATAGCCGTTGGTAATTTAAAAACGCGACAAGCAAAACTCATAATAAACACTAAAATGTGTTATTTAATTCCTATTAATTAATTCACAAGCATTTTGTCGAATTTTACACAATTTTAATGGAGAATTCAGAAATGAACTAAATGTACAAATGTTAGCAGGTTGAGCGGAGCTGCGGTATCAGTCCAAGCCGGAACGGCAGCTCATTAACGATGCAGCGTTCCAGCTCTCATTGGCTAGAATTGTTTGAAATTGATGTGTTAATATAATTTATTATATTAATAAATTAACTTTTTCCTTTTGGAAATATTTAATACATTATTAAATAAGTAATCAAAACCAGCAATAACAATGAATAAATTAACAAATCAGTCAATTATCTGTTTATTCACATGGTTGTATTTTGTCAAATAAATTAATTTTTATTTAATAATAGCCTACAATGTGTACTATTATAATTAATGTATATTGCATAATTTAAATGCATTGACTAATAACTCAAATTCATTATATGTATATAGTCTATATACTGTGCCTGGCATACCTTTTTTGTTGTTGTAGCCTCATGTTAAACTGCTTTAAATTACTTTTTTCCACATCAACCATCCAATACACCATAATGACAAAGCAAAAACTGAACTGTCACAACTTTGTACATTTACAAAAAATAAACCTGGCATAAGTATTCAAACCCTTAACTCCGTACTTAGCTGAAGCACCTTTACAGCCTCAAGTATTTTTAGGTATGATACGACAAGCTTTGCATATCAGAATTTCACTGTATAATGAATTTGTGTTATTTGTCAATGATATATATAAGGCCTATTCTTTTTCTATTCTATCTGTTTTATTTTTATTTATTATATAATAAAAAAAACCTTGCTATGTGCACTGCGTTAAACTAACTGAGACTTGTTACTGTATATCACTTACATTTCACTGCTCTTTTGTTGATTTTGATTGCTTCCATTGTCCTCATTTGTACATGGCTTTGGATAAAAGTGTCCGCTTAATGACTAAATGTGACCCTGGACCACAAAACCAGTCATACGTGTCAATTTTTCAAAATTGAGATGTATACATCATCTGAAAGCGGAGTAAGTAAGCTTTACACTGATGTATGGTTGTTAGGATAGGATGATATTTGGCCGAGATACAACTATTTGAAAATCTGGAATCTGAGAGTGCAAACAAATCTAAATATTGATAACATTGCCTTTAAAGTTATCCAAATGAAGTTCTTAGCAATGCATATTACTAATCAAAAATTTACTTTTTATATATTTACAGTAGGAAATTTACAAAATATCTTCATGGAACATGATCTTTACTTAATAGCCTAATGATTTTTGGCATAAAAAATCTATAATTTTGACCCATACAATGTATTTTTGGCTATTGCTACAAATATACCCCAGCAACATAAGACTGGTTTTGTGGTCCAGGGTCACAAATGTAAATGTGTATATACAGTGGGTACGGAAAGTATTCAGACCCCCTTAAATTTTTCACTCTTTATATTGCAGCCATTTGCTAAAATCATTTAAGTTCATTTTTTTCCTCATTAATGTACACACAGCACCCCATATTGACAGAAAAACACAGAATTGTTGACATTTTTGCAGATTTATTAAAAAAGAAAAACTGAAATATCACATGGTCCTAAGTATTCAGACCCTTTGCTCAGTATTTAGTAGAAGCACCCTTTTGATTTAATACAGCCATGAGTCTTTTTGGGAAAGATGCAACAAGTTTTTCACACCTGGATTTGGGGATCCTCTGCCATTCCTCCTTGCAGATCCTCTCCAGTTCTGTCAGGTTGGATGGTAAACGTTGGTGGACAGCTATTTTTAGGTCTCTCCAGAGATGCTCAATTGGGTTTAAGTCAGGGCTCTGGCTGGGCCATTCAAGAACAGTCACGGAGTTGTTGTGAAGCCACTCCTTCGTTATTTTAGCTGTGTGCTTAGGGTCATTGTCTTGTTGGAAGGTAATCCTTCGCCCCAGTCTGAGGTCCTGAGCACTCTGGAGAAGGTTTTTGTCCAGGATATCCCTGTACTTGGCCGCATTCATCTTTCCTCGATTGCAACCAGTCGTCCTGTCCCTGCAGCTGAAAAAACACCCCACAGCATGATGCTGCCACCACCATGCTTCACTGTTGGGACTGTATTGGACAGGTGATGAGCAGTGCCTGGTTTTCTCCACACATACCGCTTAGAATTAAGGCCAAAAAGTTCTTTGGACTCATCAGACCAAAGAATCTTATTGTCACCATCTTGGAGTCCTTCAGGTGTTTTTTAGCAAACTCCATGCAGGCTTTCATGTGTCTTGCACTGAGGAGAGGCTTCCGTCGGGCCACTCTGCCATAAAGCCCCGACTGGTGGAGGGCTGCAGTGATGGTTGACTTTCTACAACTTTCTCTCCATAGTCCCGAATGCATCTCTGGAGCTCAGCCACAGTGATCTTTGGGTTCTTCTTTACGTCTCTCACCAAGGCTCTTCTCCCCCGATAGCTCAGTTTGGCCGGACGGCCAGCTCTAGGAAGGGTTCTGGTGTCCCAAACGTCTTCCATTTAAGGATTATGGAGGCCACTGTGCTCTTAGGAACCTTAAGTGCAGCAGAATTTTTTTTGTAACCTTGGCCAGATCTGTGCCTTGCCACAATTCTGTCTCTGAGCTCTTCAGGCAGTTCCTTTGACCTCATGATTCTCATTTGCTCTGACATGCACTGTGAGCTGTAAGGTCTTATATAGACAGGTGTGTGGCTTTCCTAATCAAGTCCAATCAGTATAATCAAACACAGCTGGACTCAAATGAAGGTGTAGAACCATCTCAAGGATGATCAGAAGAAATGGACAGCACCTGAGTTAAATATATGAGTGTCACAGCAAAGGGTCTGAATACTTAGGACCATGTGATATTTCAGTTTTTCTTTTTTAATAAATCTGCAAAAATGTCAACAATTCTGTGTTTTTCTGTCAATATGGGGTGCTGTGTGTACATTAATGAGGAAAAAAAATTAACTTAAATGATTTTAGCAAATGGCTGCAATATAACAAAGAGTGAAAAATTTAAGGGGGTCTGAATACTTTCCATACCCACTGTATATAGGGTGTTCTGTTGAGGTCTAATTGTGTTTTTGAACTACTGTAATATGCAAGCTTGTACTTATTTGAACAATGTTCTTGGTGTTACGAGCACTTCCTCTCTCTGATTGCCTCTTCAAGTTGAATCGCTTTATGTATTCCCAAATTGTAAGTCGCTTTGGATAAAAGCATCTGCAAAATGACAATGTAAATATGGTAAAATATATAATCTGTCTGACTTTGTCTGGAAACAGCGGCTATAAACCAACAGGTTTTCTTGTTGACCGTGTGCTGTTTTAGTTGCTGCTGAATATATACATTTTTTGTTATGGACATTTTGTTTACATTATTGTTTACATTTTACTGTCATTGTCACAGAAATTAGTGCAACATTTGTATGTAGATAAAAAAAAAACATGCAACAAAAGGGGCCTCAGGTGTTTTTATTTTGTGGGTAAGCCCACAGTGTGTTACCCACAGAAAATCCTCATAGGGCCCCAAATGAGCAAACTGCAATGGGTCCCGCATGGGCTAAGCCACAGTGGGCCCGAGTGGGTATTGTGTGGGTTTGCTCTGCCCACACTGTCCCACAGAAAACCCGCAGTGGGCCCATGCGGGCATGTTTGCTGGGATATAGTGAAGTATTTACTGGTAATACTGAACCCTGAGATACAGCATAAAAAAAATACATAATTAGTCTCAAACACGATTAGCTCCATTAACAGTTGGCTTTGTGAAACTTTTTGTTTCTGATTACTTTTGATGCAATATCAATTCTTCTGTTATCAGTTTCAAACTAACCCAGAGCCGGATCTGGAGGTGGTGGTGTGCTCGGGATACGGCAAGAACGGCGCTCTGTCTGTACTGCAGGTATGATTATCTGTGACACTGAACCTCCTGTTCCTGTGATGTCTGCGCATGCATCACAGCCGTGGCTGTAGCAAAATTAGTGAGGGAATTGTGCTATAAAATACAACACATTATATACACTATAAACAGTTTAAAAGTGACAGACATGTAGATGTTTGTGAAAGAGGTTTTCTTTGTTTTGGAGGGATGCTAATTTTTAAATCATACCCTGTTTATTGCATAAAAATTTGCTTATACTTTACTATGGGGGTGGATACTACTTTTATCAGTTGTTTATTATTCATGCAACGATACATATTACTGTTATAGTTTTTATTATAGTGTTTGCATATTTAATTTCATTCTGTAACCTACTTGTTCTACAGATCTGTGTACTAGTGTTAACTACTACTGTTTTTGATAGCATTGATAATGTCATATGAATTAACGACTAATAATATAATTAAGTTTTTTGGGTTTGCCATACCGAATGCAATAACCTGTCCATGGGCTTTTTTGATTACTGTCAGTTTAAGTGCCGGTGATGCAGTGTTGCCAGATATCACTAATAAAATAAATAAAAATAACCTGAAATTATTTCAAATCTTTTGCAATTAAGATAAGATAAAGATATCGGTAAACTGTGACTTCCGACTTCATTAACTTTCTAAAATGTCAAATTAAGTGGAAAAGGCAAGTCCAAAAACTCTTATAATATCTGGATCTGGCAACACCACGCCCTCACTCACAACTCTCTCAAGCCTCGTTCACTCCGGCAGCGTCTCGCAGCGTATACCACGGATTTCATACCACAGATGCTAAACATTCTTGCAAACTGTCTAAACTTAATTATACATGTCATGCAGACATTAATTTGAGGAGTTTAACAGCAAATTAGCCATTCAGAGAACAAATCTTATTTTTGGACATGACAAATCGATAGCTGGCTACGGGCCTGGTCACAGCTGTGTCTGTTTGAAGTTGAAGTCTGTGCTCGTCTGCCGCATGCTGCTGCGGGTGCTACAGTGACGTCTGGGCTTTACCAGGACTGCCTCAGAGGCCTATAAAACACCCGAGATACAGCAGAGACACGCTGCTCATGCATTTCACTCAGGATGCGTGACGCTAGTGCTATGTGTCTGAGTGCCTGATTTCAGGAATGGCGTCACAACAGCATGTTTCTGGTGTGAATACATTTCAACTGGGTTTATGTCACTCATGCCAGGAGAATCTCATGAAGGAGATTTTAGAAGTTGTGATAAAAATGTGTATAGTTTTATTTTTTAAGGTCATTGCACACTGAGTTCGAAATTTTCATCCAAAATTTTTGCACGTTGAAAAATAAATACGACCTTGCGTTGTGGCAGTCACGTTTACTTTCGTGTGTCGGGAAAAAATCAGATCCGGTTTGATTTTCTGCGTCTTTGCATCCATAGCAAGCATTTTGATAGGAAAGAATGACGAATACGAAAAAAAGAAAAGAAAAATGCATACAACAATTTGTGTCTCAGTGTGCATGTTCTTAGTATTGCCCTGTTGTTATCATTTAAATATGCTAATAATTGGCCATTCCAAAATAATCAACATTACCCAGTTATTGTGTTGGCTGATTAACACAAGCATTAACTTCCCTTTGTGCTAATTCTCATATCTACCAACAGCACATTCAGTGGATTACAGTATGTGTACACCTCAATTAGCTTAAGGTGTAAGATATATATATATATATAAACTCAATTTAAAAGGGGGAAAACACTTTTGTCTTCCTTTTAAATTGAATTCATAGTTTTTTTCCTGGTTTTAAATGTAAACTCAATTTTATTACATTTCTCAAAAAAAAGGTGACACTTTTAGACACTTTTTATGCATATTACTTGCATATTGGCTGTTTATTAGTTCTTATATAAAGCACATATTAATGCTTTATTCCGCATGACCATATTTTAGATCCATTAACCCCATTAACTTAACAATTACCTTACTAACTATTAATAAGCAGTAATTAGGCATTTGAGGCAGAAGTCATAGTTAATAGTGAGAACTGGATCTTAAAATAAAATATAACCCCCCCAAATATTTTTTAGATATTTTCACGGGGAAACAAGATAAAATTACTGAGTAAGGAAATTGCTATCTGCAATATTGGCTTTGTGTATATATATTTATATTTATAATATGTCTCATGTATATTGATGGTATATTGGCCACTGGCAGTTGAAAAGTCCATAAAGGTCAAGCATTATTACTGAAATGATATAAAAGTTGTGGTATTGTAGCATTTATTTTGCTGTTTTATAGAAAAGTATCAGACCGCAGGTGGTCACAACGTTTGAACTTCCTGGATGCCATGACATGTGGACAGTCATACACTGCGAGGAGAAACCCGAGAAGGTGATTTATGCTACAGTCAAACTTCTAAAGTCTTTTATTTTTAATGCAGATAAATGCAAAGATAAATAAGGCATAATTCTGATGTTTAGCTGTAAACAGCTTTGCGTTGAAACTGTGTGTCTGTAGTCTCCACCAGAGGGCGATGGCGAGGGTCCAGAGGAGGAGAAGCATGAGCCCACAGTGGAGGACGACAAGAACCAACACGGCTTCCTCATCCTCAGCAGAGAGGACTCCACCATGGTAATCAAAAGCTGTATTATGTATACTATCATACTCTAGGCAATAGGCATATAATGGTATCACATTTTCATGTTGCGATTAATTGCTAATGCTTTTGGCACGGTATACGGTATTGTCACGATATTTACATTTTGTTGCAAAAAAGTGTTGTCATATAACAAACAAACAAACTTTTTCTTATAACAAAAAGAACTGAACATTTAAATACAATAAAGCAACGCAAAAAATGTAGAAAGTAAAACATTTCGCACAGATTAAAGTGCAAAGGACCAATAGGTAACACTTTACAATAAGATCTCATTAGTTAATGCATTAACGTTCACATTAATAATGAGGAAAAGCTACATTTGCTACAGAAGTAAAAACAAATACAGCTGTTAGCTCAGGTCCATTAAATAATACAGTCACAACATTAGATTTTTACAACATGCTTTTAAATTGTGAAATTACAAAAGATGAATGAATGTTGGTTACACTTTATTTTAAGGTGTCCCTGTTACAGTGTAGCTATACATTTAAGTACAGAGTAATAATAATTAACTACACGTACTTACTAGGGATGGGCGTTTCAAGCAAAAGCAATATTCGAAAATCGCTGGGAATTATTCGATTATTCGAAAACATCACCCCTTCCCTGTATGCATGCATGCATGCCATGTTATTAGGCTATTGTTACACACCCATAAACAGAGAGAGCATTCACGCTTTGAATCTGTATGATAACAAACTATTTAATTTATTTAAAGATAGGCTATATTAACACAAGCCATAATTGTAACATGCTGAAACACATTAATATAATAAACGTAACAGAATGACAGCACTTATTAACATAGCAGTCCATCCATTTGCATAAATCAACTGCTCATAAGGTATTAAAGTGCTCAAAAAATATATTCCAATACATTCTCTCGCAATTATATCGTTGGGTAATTATACAGTATATTAACTGCGGGCATCAGTGAGCCGTTATTAATATGAGAGGCATTGAAAACGTTTTTGAATGTGCCGTTTTACTTTCCCTTTGGAGATTCGCGATAACACGTTTATACTATGGAGCGGCAGTACTTACCACACACTTTACAAGATTAGATGTTTGTCAGTCGTACTCAGGATCTGCAAATCATTCGCCATCGTCCTATTCGCTGGTAAGTGAAACGGCATGTACTGCAATGTAACAGGCTATCGCTAGCATGCGGCTAATCATATGTCCCTTTAGTGGCTCCGTAGAACGTGTTATTTGTTTTCTGTGCCTTTCCCAGTACGGATTCAGCACACCTCTAACCCAGTCGGGGATATTTGTGGTCCACACAGAACTCTTATTTGACATCGTTGCGCGTCTGCAGCGTTCGCGTGAGAGAGCGTGTTCTTCTGTTGTCTTTGACTGCTTTTCGGTGCATTATTGGCAACGCTTACCTCTGCTTACGCGTCACCAGCGCATCAGCACTGAAAACAAGGGGAATATTTAGACAAATATAATCGCACAACCTATTCGATA
The DNA here is from genome assembly GCA_027422405.1 of Ptychobarbus kaznakovi. NCBI lineage: Eukaryota > Metazoa > Chordata > Actinopteri > Cypriniformes > Cyprinidae > Ptychobarbus > Ptychobarbus kaznakovi. Next base: position 21,657,001 of record CM049802.1, on the reverse strand, counting down.
TTTTATGAATAAATCAACTAATCGTATATTAAAAAATTGTGACCCATTCCTAGTACTTATATAGTTAGAGTTAGGATTCGGGTTTGGTTTAGGGTTACTTGCATGTAATTATGCATAATTTCTTGTTATTGTAATAGTAAGTACATGTAACGTGTAACAAGGAGACCTTAAAATAAAGTTACCTGAATGTTTAGACAAATTTTTTTATTGGCAGTTTGTTTACTAATGAATTAACTAATGTAGGGCTGCCAACTAACGACTATTTTTATTTCGATTAATCTAACGACTAATTTATCGATTAATCGACTAATCTAAACGATCAATTTCCCACAAAAAACTATTTTACTTAAGAATATTTTATTAAATCAAATGAAATCCAAATTTCTATGAAATCCTTTTTAAAATCAAAATTAACGTGCAACATTGAGTGCAAGAAGCAAGTGTCCATTTCATAGTCCGAATCACTGAAATCAGTTCAGTATCAGGAAGAAAATCCAGAAAATAATGGAAACCAGAATTTGGTAAAGATAAAACTGTAAAACTCAATTAACTATACAGGCTTTTTTATTAATGAAATTTTATTTAACCATTAAAACAGAGTGTAGAAAAATTAAAATGGAAAAAACTGAATCTGGAAATAAAACTGATTTCATAGGGCCCTTTAATTACAATATTTGTTTTGTGGTAATACAAATAGATGTAAGTTAACAATAGCTTTTAAAATGACTTAAAATATATGTATAATAGCAATGATACAATAATAATTAGTTCAAATAAAGTATCAAAAACAAGAAATCATATGGTTTTATTGAACAAATCTGTTAAAATACATAATAGAGCTAATGTTCATTACACAACAAAGGCCTGCAGGCCGCCTGATAATTATTTCTACACATTACTGCGAGATCTAATCCTGGTTTAATATTGACCAAGCACCATTTAATTAAATATTTGGCCATTTCTTTAGGAAAGAAATGTTATAGCCGCTGTAATTAGATGAATATGTGGACATCAAAACGTGTAAACTCAGAGTGAGTGTTTGAGCTTTTATTTTGAAATCGCGATGTATCCTGTGTTTGTGTAGGTTTATAAATTATTTACCTTACACATCTGATGAAATGGCGCACGTTGCATTCCCAGATGAATGTTATAATAAACACAAACTTACAACAACATACACAGATGGAGTTTGAGACGCTCCACATGTAAAGGATAACAGTTTCTGTGGAGCTACTGTGAACGGAGCCGCTGTGTGACGCACGTACTTAACCTACACGCATGTGAATAATTAAAGCGCATATAATTATTTAATTAAATCATAGCGTTTGTGAATTTACAATTATGCTTAATTAATATTTTTAAATGGGTTTAATATATCATGCAGCCTTGGAAAACAGTCTAATAATAAGTCTTATAGATTCTTGTCCGTGAAATGCGCCACTTCCGGTATCTTGCTGGTTAGTCAACGAGAGCAAAATGAAGTCGACGATTTTTAAAAATCGACTAGTCGCGACGAATCGCGACAGCCCTAAACTAATGCTAACTAATAGAGGCTTAATGTAAAGTGTGACCAAACAATAAAGAATCTAAATATTTTCAAACAATATCTAGGGCATGTTGTAGTCCAGATTCAAATGTGAAAAAAGGTTTGAAAATAAATAGCCTATTAAGTCTAAATATTTAAATATTTGGCGCTGTGATGAACACCATAGCGTATACAAAAATCTGAATAATTTGTATTGGGCTAAATAATTATTTGCAGTATTTTTAAGTGCTCACAATAACAATATCGTGCATGTTCAGTATCGTGATATATCGCATTACTGAATACCGGAACATGTATACTAGGCAGTATATACTATATAGTAAGCAGCATGCTAGTATGTCATTCCAGGCAGCTAGATATTCCCATGACTGCCTTCTCATATCAGCTCATTGTCTACTCTTCAACCAGTCACTATGCTTTTTTTGAGGCAGTTTATTGTCATGACATTTTTGGAGGACACATTCACTCTTCCAGTGCTTCATTGCTCTTGCGGTGTGTTTAGATCCTGCAGACGGGTCAGGAGATTATGGAGCTGGACACCAGTGGTTTCGCCACGCAGGGTCCCACTGTGTATGCGGGTAACATCGGAGACAATAAATACATCATCCAGGTGTCTCCTATGGGCATCAGACTGCTAGAAGGAGGTGAGGAACCGCATCAGTGTGCATGTAACCGTATGATGGATGGATCTGGTGTCTCATCTGGTCTCTTCTCTTCTTGCTCTCAGTGACACAGCTCCACTTTATCCCTGTGGACTTGGGCACTCCCATAGTGCACTGCTCTGTGGCCGATCCATACATGATCATCATGACAGCTGAGGGAGTGGTCACCATGTTTGTCCTGAAGAGCGACTCGTACATGGGGAAGAGCCACCGCCTAGCGCTGCAGAAACCACAGATCCACACGGTCAGTCCATACAGATGCCATGTACATTACTGGTCAAACGTCGCTTTTGATAGAAGTCTCTGATGGTCATCAAGGCTGCGTTTATTTGATCAAGTTATATGAAATGCAAAATGATGTAGGAAGTCCTGCTTTCTGAGAAATGTATCAAAATTAAGTAAGTTTATGCTTAACCAGAACAAACCCGCCATTGTTGTAAGAAATCTAACCACAGTTTGAAAAGAAAACCAACTTTATTTTTATTTTAGACAATTTTTTTTCTTCTGGTTTTAAGTGTAAACATTTAATTTTTATCTTTATAAAAAAATTATAATTTTGCATTTCAAGTAATTGTCTCTTGATTTAATAATTTTTAGATACTTTTTGCTGAAAAACAAGACAAATTACGGAGTAAGAAAATCACTCTTTTATGCTCACCAAGACTTCATTGGTTTTATTATTGTTTATAAGAACATTAATATTATGAAATATTATTGCACTTTAAAATAGCTGTTTTCTCTGTGAATATATGTTAAAACATAATTTATTCCTGTGATGTAAAGCTGAATTTTCAGCATCGTTACTCCAGTCTTTCATGATTCTTCAGAAATCATTCTCATATGCTGATCTGCTGTTCAAGGAACATAGATCATTGTTATCAATGTTTAAAATCAGTTTTGCTGCTGAATATTTTTGTTGAAACCATGAAACATTTTTTAAGAATGTTTGATGAATACAAACTTCAGAAAACAGCATTTATTTTAAATATAAATCTTTTGTAACATCATGTCTTTACTGTCACATTTGATCAATTTAAAGCATCCTTGTTAAAAATTTAAATATTTAAAATGTTAAATAATAAATTAATTAAATTATTTTTGCCAGACTGCAGCAACAGTGTACTTTGAACAAGCTTTTGAGCTGTTTGTTCCACCATATAAGATTTGAGCTGTATATATAGCTGCATTTCACAGTCAACTAAATGCAATAAATATGCCAATCCCCATGGTGTAGTATGTTCTTTAGAGAGTGCATAACAACATCAAAGTGGTTTGGGGTTAACTTGGGTAGCCATCGAAAAGTTATTGAAACTTTAATTTGCAGGTAGGATTGTGGATGGACCTTCAGCACCACATACGTGGACAGCGCCATGTCATACAAACATAGCCAAGTTTTCCTAAAAAATAAAACGGTCAAGTTCATTTGAGGTTTAATGCTTAGCGATAGTATATTCAGTAAGTTTAGAGAAAGACATTACAGACCATTTTTAATTTCTACAATCACTGTTTTCTATGGGTTTCTCCTTTGACACAACTTTCAGTTCAATAGCTTTCGAAAGGAGGCTCACACCGTTACAAAACAAATTTCTAAATATTTATCTGACCTTCTACAACATAGCAGAAGTCTTTTAACTACAAGTATTTGCTCTAAATTATACAATTGCAACATCTCTGTATTCTATGGGTTTCTTCATAGAGACACCTTACAGTTCAGTACAGTAAAATTATTTTATGCTGAATCTCATGAAAAAAAATCTAGATTCTATTTTATTACAAAATCTAAAGCAAATAAAGACCATTGTAGTGGCTAGGCGTCCACTTTGGTGGCTTAACAAAGAAAGGGCTTGACACTCATAGTCTTTACAAATCCATTGTCCACATGATTGACTGGTCCAAACTTGATGAATCATTTATTGCCATTAACAAATAAAAATACAAAATGAAAAACATAATCTCAATAGAGTTAAGGATTGCAACGATATAGCTTAGAGTGGAGCTTGAGTCAAATGCATGGCGTCAGACCGTGAGGTCAAAGACTGTCACTTCCTGTTTAGCCACGCCTTCAGGTGACATCACGGGTCTTTTATCTCAGAGAACTTGCATCTCCACCTGAGCCACTAGATGGAGTCAACTTAAACAACACATAGAAATACAAAATATCAAACAAATTATCTTTGCATAAACATACAGTATTTTGGCTCCTACATATCCGGCCCCTAAATGATTTAAGCTTAAAGCATTTATAGAAATATTTACAAAAGGAGCTACAAAATTATAATCCCAATATTCTAATAATAAAGAAAGAAACTACTTTCCTTTGGCATGATTACTGTTTAGTTTCTTCTTCCAATAGTAGACACAGCTTTGTGATAGGTCGCTCCAAGATACTTGTCTTTGTTTGCAGCTTGACTGACCGAACCATACCATTAGAGTCAGGTTTTGTTTCCACTATTCTTGCAAGTGGCCATGAAGAGCGTGGGGAGGTAGGGTCAACCACTACAACAATATCTCCAACTTTGAGATTTGTTCTTGCCTTAGACCACTTCTGTCTCTCTTGCATAACTGTTACATACTCTTGTGTCCATCTCCTCCAGAACACATTCGCTAAATACTGAACTTGTCTCCACCGGCGTCTGGTGTATGAGTCATTTCTGGAAAACTCACCAGGATCTAAAACGGGTTCAGAATTATTTAAGAGAATGTGATTAGGGGTAAGAGCCTCCAGGTCGAAGGGATCAGATGATGCAGTGGTGATTGGGCGGTTGTTAAGAATTGCCTCAACTTCACAGAACAATGTCTGGAGACCTTCATCATCTACCACTTGTTGGTGTAAAAGAGAATTCAGAATCCATCTTACAGACCTGATAAGTCTTTCCCACACGCCACCATGGTGAGATGCTCCTGGTGGGTTGAAACTCCAGTCAATTCCTCTTTGGAGCATGGCATTTTGGATTTTGCCACTGTTCAAATTGGTGAAAGCCTTTTTGAGTTCTCTATAAGCACCAACTAGATTAGTTCCGTTGTCTGACCAGATGTGTTTTACCTGTCCTCTCCTACATACAAATCTTCTTAAGGCATGGATACAGGAGTCAGTGTCAAGGGAGCTAGCCATTTCAAGATGAACTGCCCTGCATGACAAACATGTAAACAGGACACCATATCTTTTGACAAAATTCCTTCCTCTTTTTGTTTCTATTGGACCGAAATAGTCCATTCCAACGTTTGTGAACGGTGGCAGATCAGGTTGGGTTCTTTCTTGCGGCAAATTAGCCATCTTTTGTTCCTCCGTTTTGCCTTTTAAACGTCTGCATGTCACACATTTAGAAATAACTTTTCTTGCTGCTGTGTTGCCACTAATAATCCAATATTTCCTACGCAACTGGGCAAGAACATAATTTCTTCCACAATGTCCATACCTTTCATGAATGTGGCGAAGCAACAGATTGGAGATGTGAGATTGTTTCGGAAGAATGATAGGGTGCTTCATGCTCTCAGACATTCTTGCATTTGACAGCCGTCCTCCTACTCTTAGTAATCCATTTTGTAACGATGGATCTAGCTTGTAGATGGTACTTTTTCTTTGAACATAGTTGGGAGGAGTTTTTAACTTTGCCATCTCATTTGGGAAAGCCTGCCTTTGAGTAAAGGCTACAACAGCCTTTTCTGCTCTTCCAAGGTCCTTTGTGGATAAGTGCTGACCACTAAGTGTTGCTCTGAGGACATGTAGCTGGGAGGTAACTTTCTGATGGTGTGCACGAGTGTGGATGTTAGCCTCAAGTTCCTTCCTTTTAGCAGCAAAAATTAACAAGATGTCTCCAAATTTTTGATACCAGGCAACTGCTTTCAATAACCTGGTCCAATCTGAGAAATAGGAAAGAAGTGTATCAGTAGGATTCTGTTGATCTTGAGTTACAATGTTGCACACGACAGTACAACTTTTGACCTCTGGATCATCTTGTGTAAGGGATTCTTGCTCATACCCTTCCATAGGCCACCTGTGTTCTGGTTCCCAGAGGAATTCAGGACCACATAGCCATCGTTTATTTTCCAGAAACCTTGGTACACTCACCCCCCTGGATGCATCATCTGCCGGATTGTTCATACTGGTTACATACCTCCATTGTTGTGCGCTGGTGTTGTCTCTTATGAATGATACTCTATTAGCAACATAAGTGTAGAATCTTGCCTTGTCATTGGCTATGTATTTTAATACTGCCTGACTGTCTGTCCAAAACAAGGAGTCTTTCAGGGGGAGTTGCAACTCCGTCCTGAGCATCTTGTCCACTTTGACAGAGACCACAGCCGCTGCTAATTCAAGCCGTGGAATCGTCATCTGCTTTAAAGGAGCAACCCTTGCCTTTCCAATCATAAAGGAGACATGAATGTTACCTTGCTCATTGATCATTCTGATGTAACTTACAGTTCCATATCCACGTTCACTGGCATCAGCAAAATGATGCAATTGGAGCGACTGTGGCTTTCCAAATTCATTGGGTTTCTGACAGCGTGGCACACTGAAAGATGTTAGCTTGGGAAGGTCATGAATCCAATTTAGCCAGTGTTTATACTGAGAAGAGGGTATTGGCTCGTCCCATCCATAGCCTTCTTGACACAGCTGCTGTAACAATTGTTTAACTGGAAGAGTCAGGGGTGCCAAAATGCCAAGAGGATCAAACACAGAGCTCACCATAGATAGAATTCCTCTACGGGTATGTGGCTTTTCGGTGACTGCGATGTTAAATCTAAAAGTGTCATCTTCTACATTCCATTGAAGTCCTAATGCATGTTCAGTTGGCAACTTGTCATTGTCTAAATCCAAGGACCTAATGTCTTTCCCTCTTTGTTCCTCCTCAATTGAAGATAGGACAGTTCTACTGTTGCTCACCCATTTGGTGAGTTGAAATCCTCCCATATTGCACAAATCCACTAGATCGGATCTCAGTTGCACTGCTTCCTGTACTGTGGGCACAGACACTAGACAGTCGTCAACATAAAAATTTTGAATCACTGTTTCAGTTACCTGTGGTCTCATGTGACTATTGTCTTCCGCTGTTCTTCGCAAAGCAAAGCTTGCACAGCTGGGAGAGGAGACTGCACCAAAAAGGTGCACAAGCATGCGATGGTCTTTTGGATTTTGCTCAATGTCCCCTTCTGGCCACCATAAGAAGCGTAAAAGGTTAACATCTGATCTTGGGACCCTTACTTGATAGTACATAGATTTTATATCCGCCATCATTGCAATGGGTTCCTGGCGAAATTTAAGCAGAACTCCAACCAGTGAGTTGTTAAGATCAGGCCCTTGCAAAAGTTCTGTGTTCAGGGACACACCTTGATATGCTGCGCCACAGTCAAACACCACTCTGAGGGTTTTCTTTTTGGGGTGGTAAACTGCATGATGAGGAATATACCAGGTCCTTCCTTCCACTTGGTTTACCTCTTCCTGTGGGACCACCTCAGCATATCCCTTATCCATCATGTCGCGGAGAAAATATGTGTACTCATTATGGAATAACTCATTTCTCTTGAACTTCCTTTTCAGGCTCAGAAGACGTTGCATGGTCATATGACGATTGTTTGGCATAATCACATCATCTTTTTTACAGGGTAAGTTAAGTGTGTAGTGCCCATCTGAGAGTGAGATTGACTCATTTACAATTTTCAGAAACCGTTTGTCCTCAAAAGACATTTCAAGTTTTTCTTCTGAGGCCTTTTCATTAAAATCGTGATTGTACTGACTAATCAGCAGTTTTTCCAGTTTATTTACCGAGATTCTATTTGTGGTAGCAGATTGACAATCATTGCTTGCACTAGAATCTCCTCCTCTTAAAGGTCCATTGATTACCCATCCAACCAAGGTTTTGACTGCGTATGGACCATCACCTTGACTATTTATGATTTCCCAGGGTTCTATGATCTTTGAAGCATTGGTTCCTATTAGCAGCTCGATGTTGCCATCAATCTCTGAGATATCAACCTTTTGCAGGTATGGCCATCTGGCAAGGTCCTTCTTTGTGGGTATGTTTTCTCTAGTGACTGGCATCTCTTTTTGTGTGAACACATCAGGCAATTGTATGAAATTGTTTTTATCCAAACCAGAAATCTCTAATCCTGTGATTACATAAGTTGACATGGACTTCTCATGACTCATTGTCTTCAACAGGATATTGGTTCTTTTACCTTTCATACTCAGCTGAGACATCAGACGCTCGGTACAAAAGGTAGCGGAGCTTCCAGGGTCAATGAAAGCATACACCGATATGACCTTGTCACCTTTAACCGCTTTGACTCTTACTGGCACCACTGAGAGGACATTATCCTGTGTACCGGCCCCAATATGCCCACATGCTGGCTGCAAAACAGCTGGGGAGTTATTTTTTGTGACACTTGACTTTTCTTCCTTTGTCTTTTGTTCTGTTTGCTCAATGTGGAGGGCACTTGGGTGCTGTTTGGAACACAGTGTACAGGTGAGTCTCTGGCTACAGTGTTTGCTGATGTGACCTTGATGCAGGCAACCAAAACAGATTCCTTTTCCTTTGAGGAAGTCAATTTTGTCCCGGTGTTTCCTTTTCCTAAACACCTTGCAGTGCTCCAACATATGATCAATGCCTCTACAGAAGAGACATGAGGCTTGCAATTGGTTACATTTAGAGGATTGCTGAGTGGACTGGGAGGACGTAGTGGATACACTAGTTGCAAACGTACCTCTACCAGACCTGGGCTTTGCTATAGTGGGCAGCTTGTCTTTAGCTCTGCTTACTGGCTTGTCCTGGATATCCCCAAAAACCGGATCTGAAGCCATCCGTACTTTCCTTTCAACAAATAGAACAAGATCTTTAAATTGAGGCCTATTATTCTGATTCTCTTGAAATTCCAACACATATGACCTCCATCTTTCTCTCAGTTTGTACGGAAGTTTCATGACTAGGATTTTCAGGTTAGATGACAAGTTAACTTCATGTGAGTATTTCATGTCCTCCATTGCATTACAATAACTCCTCAAAAATATTGCAAAAGCCTGTAGTGCTTTCGTGTCTTCAGGTTTAACTGCAGGCCATTCCAATGCTTTCTTCATATAAGCAGAAGACATAATGAACTCGTCTCCAAAGTGCTTTTGTAACAAATCTCTTGCCATTTTATAACCTTTGTCTGGAGTCACATGAAGACAACTCCTGACCAGATCTCTGGCAAAGCCACTTGTGAATTGATCAAGAAAGTACAGCCGATCGGCACTACTGTCAGTTTTCAGCTCGATGCCATACTCAAAAGCTCTTATGAACGATCTGTACTTCAGAATATCACCATAAAAGATTGGAACATCTCTCTGAGGTAGACTTGAAAGCTGATTTTGCTTCACTAAAAGAGATGTGACCTCATTTTGGCGTTGAAGGATCTTGACTAAATTGCCATGGTGTATATCAGTGCTTGTACTCGTCTTACTGGTCTGGGAGCACTGATCAGAAAATTGCTCATACACACTTGATATCTTGGATGAATTTGTCAGAGCATGTACATTAAGTGTACTAGTGGCTTGAACAGACTCATGTTTCTTGCTGATCACATTTTGCTCATTTGATTGCTGCAAGACAGGATTTGGTTGAACACCATTCCTGGGACGAACACTTGGGGTGTGTGCCACAGAAAGTGCTTTAGAGACTTTGTCTAATGAAAGAAATTCACACTCTGACGTATAACTTTTTGACATTTCAGCAAGATAGGCATTCATATCATCTTGACCATCACTTGGTAAACGAGCCTTAACTGTTGCTGCAGTTCCTTGTTGTTTACCAGCTGACATCAAAACTGCAAGCTTGGCTGATGAGGCCTCTAGCAGTGCTTTCAACTCTAGAACCTCACGTTTTTTCTTAAGTGTTTGTTTCTCTCTATTCAACTCATCTTCTCTATCCTCCAATTGATGTTTTTCTTTGAGTGCAGCCACCTGTGCTAAAATGGCCGCTCTTTCCGCTTCCACCTTTAGACTTGCAGATGCAACTGAAAATGATCTTGCTCTGGACTCACAAATGGAGACTTGAGATATGCTGTCTTTAGGGGCCACTTCAATCTCCTGAGGCTCATCAAATTTAGATACTCCAGATAACCATTGAGAAACAAGAGAGAGAAAAGTGTTAAAGTCAGCCATTTTGGGTTTAAACCATTCAGCCTCATCTTGATTAGCTTCCTCTTCAGACAACAATTCCTGATAAGATTCATGTAGGGATTTAAAATCATCCAGGAGATGCACAAATTTGCTCAAATTTGCTTTCACTTCTTGCACACATGTATTATCTTCCATAAGTGCCATCATTATGTTTTTTCTTTTGGTTAATTGGGCCAGCTTTCCCTTTCTTGCATTTTTCAACTTAGATGCATGGCCATTATCATCTAGATCCATAACAGTGCTTGAGAGGTCATGCTTGACTTTCTCTTCACGATCAACAAACTCTTTAGCAGTATAATCCATATTTGCATTCTAATTCAGCACACATGTAGGCAATTAACACAGACAGACTGATGTGATGATCATCCAATAATCTACTCTTCCTATAGTAGATTTTAACAACTTGCATGGCCTCACAATCTACTTATCCATTAGCAGATTTCCTCTTCTAGAAATTCAATGGCTCAGATTGAGAAATGCATGAAGCCGTACATACCTTGCAGTACAAACAAACAGTCCTTGCCATGTGCTCATTGAGATTCACCATCTTCAGTTACAAGCGCATTTCCTTTGTAATCTTCAGCTTGTAGAAAGGAGTCTTTGACTTGTGTAGTGGCTAGGCGTCCACTTTGGTGGCTTAACAAAGAAAGGGCTTGACACTCATAGTCTTTACAAATCCATTGTCCACATGATTGACTGGTCCAAACTTGATGAATCATTTATTGCCATTAACAAATAAAAAATACAAAATGAAAACATAATCTCAATAGAGTTAAGGATTGCAACGATATAGCTTAGAGTGGAGCTTGAGTCAAATGCATGGCGTCAGACCGTGAGGTCAAAGACTGTCACTTCCTGTTTAGCCACGCCTTCAGGTGACATCACGGGTCTTTTATCTCAGAGAACTTGCATCTCCACCTGAGCCACTAGATGGAGTCAACTTAAACAACACATAGAAATACAAAATATCAAACAAATTATCTTTGCATAAACACAGTATTTTGGCTCCTACAACCATGAATCATATTTTCTTTTGTATTGAGGCATTATTTCCATGAAAATTAAACACATTTTCACCCAGATTATTATCCTAGTGGGTCTGAGTTTTTGGTTAATCCCATTTTTCTCTTTGGTGATTCTGTGAAATACAGTATGTTGAATATCTTTAGTGTTCTCAATGTGATCAGTTCTCAATGTTTTGTTTTTGCAGCAATCCCGTATTATTACGTTATGTGCTTATCGTGACGTCAGTGGCATGTTCACAACTGAGAACAAGGTCAGCTTCCTGGCCAAAGAGGAAACTGCCATCAGAGCCCAATCAGACACAGAGACCATCATCCAGGACATCAGGTAATGGTCACTGAGCACGCCAGACACTCAAATGCTCTTATTTGCAGCTTGTCTCATATTCTCACAATGACTGTTTTTCTTCTCGTGCTGTCCGTCAGTAATGTTATGGATGATGAGGAGGAGATGCTGTATGGGGAGTCGAACCCTCTGTCCAGCTCCAGCAAAGAGGAGTCCAGCCGCAGCTCTGCAGCACACTACACTCAGACAGGCGGCCAGAGCAGACAGGAGCCGTCACACTGGTGCCTTCTGGTCCGAGAGAATGGAGTCATGGAGGTGACAAACATAAACACTGATTTACTGAGATTTCCTTCATAAGGTTTTGAAACATTTTAACGAAGTTTCTTCTGCTCACCAAGGCTGCATTTATTTGATCAAAAACACTAACATTTTACAATAATATTACAGTATTAATAAGGATCATGTGACACTGAAGACGGGAGTAATGATGCAGAAAATTGAGCTTAACATCACAGGAATAAATTACATTTTACAATATATTCACATAGAAAACAGTTGTTTTAAATTGTAATAATATTTTACAATATTATGTTTTTTACTGTATTTTTGAGCACATAAATCAGCCTTGGTTTAATCTTATTCATTAGGAGCTGTTTGGTTTTTCTGTTCATGTTATAAGCTTCCACAGAGTATATGTCAAATCTGATGTTATTGTTCATTAAAAAGGTTTATTGTGATTTGTTAATCAGATCTACCAGCTTCCTGACTGGCGCCTGGTTTTCCTGGTGAAAAACTTCCCTGTTGGTCAGCGTGTTTTGGTCGACAGTTCTGCTAGTCAATCGGCTACTCAAGGGGAGCTCAAAAAGGAGGAAGTGATGAGGCAGGGAGAAATCCCATTGGTCAAAGAAGTTGCTCTTGTGTCTTTAGGCTACAACCACAGCCGTCCTTACCTGCTGGTGAGTATTTATCACAGAAACTCTGTGCTCCCCTGGATGAATGAAGGTTTAATGTTGTGTATTTTTCTGTATTTGTCAACAGGCACATGTTGATCAAGAGCTTCTCATCTATGAGGCCTTTCCCTACGACCAGCAGCAAGCTCAGAGCAACCTGAAAGTGCGCTTCAGGAAGGTACAAACTGACCTTAAATACTCTCCACAGGACGTTTGCTCTAGTGATGTTTGAATGATGGTGAGTGGTGGCTCTGTTTTCTTCCTGTCAGATGCCTCATAACATTAACTTCAGAGAGAAGAAGTCCAAAATGAGGAAGGACAAGAAGCCTGATGGTCAGGGAGAGGAGACTCTGGGGGTCAAAGGTCGAGTGGCCAGATTCAGATACTTCCAGGACATCTCGGGATACTCTGGGGTACGTCTCTCTGTGACTTGGTTTGAAAACTAAAATGTATTTATCTGATCATGTTTAGTTTTTTTTGACACATGTTGATGGCCTTGCATTGTGTTAAATTATTTTCTAAATGTATGCAAAACTTCAAAACATCATGTAATGTCTGAGGGTGATTTTAGTGTTATTTATACACAAGTATAGTATTTTTATTCATACTTTGCTATATTAAATATTTTAGGTTTTTACATTTTTATACTTTTTTATTTAAATTTTAGAGTTTCACTGCTTTTGTTATGTGTATTTGTAATTTTCTTATTAATATTTCTGTATAGTTGTATTATCATTTCAGTCTTAGTTTTATTTAATTCTATTTAACTTAGTTGTCAAGGCAGCATTTCTAATTTTAATTTTAGTTGTTTAAGTTTTTCATTAATTTATACTCTATTTTATTGTTCTTTTTAATTGTATACTTTTATTTTATTCTTAGAAACGGTTTTGTTGATTATGAAATGTCAGGCAAGTTTAGTTTAGTATTATTTATTATACTATTATATAGTACCTTTTTATTTAATTTTTCTGTTTTCATTTTAATGTTAGTTTAGGTATCAGTAACTTCATTATGTGCTGTTGTCATTTTCTTATTTCTATTTCTAACTTTTACATTTTTATTTCAGCTTCAATTTTAGTACTATTTTGTATTTCAGTTAATTTTCAACATTTCTCATTTACTTCATTATATATAATATATAATAATATTTTATAATTAATATTTAATCATGGAAAATCATTTATTTAATAGTTTTACAAAAAGTTATTAATAACAACATACTGGCTAGTTATCAGAGATGGTGTAAGACATTGGCACCACATTTTGTAAGAGAACAACTACAGAAATGTTGGCACTGCTTGTTTTTTCAGGTGTTTATCTGCGGGCCGTCTCCTCACTGGATGCTGGTGACCTCTCGTGGGGCGATGCGGCTCCACCCCATGACAATAGACGGCGCCATCGAGTCCTTCTCTCCCTTTCACAACATCAACTGTCCCAAAGGATTCCTCTACTTCAACAAACAGGTACAGACAAGTCCTAAAATCTGCACCAGCCTTTGGTATTAGAACCCATCTCAAAATGACAAAAGTGTCTTTCATCCTCCACTGTATCAGGGTATCTTGAGAAAATAATCTTGACAGGTTTAGGTTTAACTGAAGTGTGTTTCTTGCTTTAGGGCGAGCTGAGGATCAGTGTGTTACCCACCTATCTCTCATATGACGCTCCCTGGCCTGTCCGCAAGATCCCTCTCAGGTGTACTGTCCACTATGTGTCGTACCACATGGAATCAAAGGTAATGCATATGCTGTGGGCAGGAGATAAGTTCACTGTATTTAGTAACTGAGCTCGTTTTCACCCTTTTTAAACATTTAAATGAGCCTTAAAGAGATTATTCACCCAGAACTGAAAATATTGTCATTTACGTGTCACCTCATGCGTGTCATCTTCGGTGGAGCATAAAAGGAGAAATTTGAAGATTTGAACTGTTTGGTTTCCACTAACTTGAATTGTAAATACATTGGAAGTCAATGGGAGCTAAATGGTTTGGTTATGGCAACATTAATCAAAATATCATCTTTTGTGTTCTGAAGAAAAAAGCAATCACGTTTACCGTTGCTCTGCAATATGTTTTAGCCAAAATCCAGTCATTTTAACAAAGATCTGCACAATAAGTAATTTTGAGTGAGGACAAACATTTTTGCTTGTTCAGTTTGGTCCCACAAATTTGTGTTATGTTGACCAATTAGACTGGTAGTTTTTGCTCATGTGCCTTAAAAAGATGATATATATATATTTATATATATATATATTATAAGGTCTGTTATAACTGGCTAAACTGCACAAATAACATCTGTCCAGTGGTATATAAAGCACCTGAAAGCCATACTCAAGTAAAAGTACAGATATCTTATGGGAAAATGAAAAATCACCGTTTAGAGCAGGGGTCGGCAAGTGAGTTTGGCTTTGGGCCAAAAAATATTTTACCACTAGATGGCGGGCCAGAACATAGTTAAAGGATACAGTGCTCAGCGTAAATGAGTACACCCCCTTTGAAAAGTAAACATTTTAAACAATATCTCAATGAACACAAAAACATTTTCCAAAATGTTGACAAGACTAAGTTTTATATAACATCTGTTTAACTTATAACATGAAAGTAAGGTTAATAATATAACTTAGAGAACAAAATTTTCAGTTTTACTCAAATTAGGGTGATGCAAAAATTAGTACACCCCACTGAAAGTCTCTGGAGCAAAGCTAAATTTTAGACTACAAATGTCTAATTTAACAAGAATTCAACCACAGGTGAGTCTAATTATTCATTACACAGTTGACTATAAAAGGGTGTTACTTAAAGAAAACCCTTCCCATTTCATGCTGTCAGCAATGGCACCACATGGAAGAGAAATGTCACAAGACCTGAGAAAGAAAATAATTTCTTTACACAAGAAAGGTGAAGGCTACAAGAAGATCAGCAAAGCTTTACTTATCAGTCAGAATACTGTAGCAAAAGTGGTACAAACATTTAAAAAAGATGGAACTGCAACCATCTCACAGAGACGTCCAGGTCGTCCACGGAAGTTAACACTTCGTCAGGAGCGTCTTCTGATGAGAAGGGTTGAAGAAAATCGACATGCAAGTTCACTGCAGTTATTTAAAGAAGTAGAAAGCCAAACTGGGGTGACTATTTCCCGTGACACAATACGGCGTACACTGCAGAGGAATGGCATGCATGGGTGCCGTCCACGAAAGAAGCCTCTCCTAAAGCCCAGGCACAAAAAAGCCCGCCTAGAGTTTGCCAGGGCCCATGCTGACAAAGATGAGGACTACTGGGACTCTATACTCTGGAGTGATGAGACCAAGATAAATGTTTTTGGAACTGATGGCTTCAAAACTGTATGGCGTCGCAAAGGTGAGGAATACAAAGAAAAATGCATGGTGCCTACAGTGAAACATGGTGGTGGCAGTGTCTTTATGTGGGGCTGCATGAGTGCTGCTGGTGTCGGGGAGCTGCATTTCATTGATGGCATCATGAATTCACAAATGTACTGCTCTATACTGAAAGAGAAGATGCTACCATCACTCCGTGCCCTTGGTCGTCGTGCACTTTTCCAACATGACAATGATCCTAAACACACATCTAAGGCCACTGTTGGATTTCTGAAGAAGAACAGGGTGAAAGTGATTCAGTGGCCAAGTATGTCTCCTGATCTGAACCCAATCGAACACCTATGGGGAATTCTGAAGAGACAAGTTGAGCATCACTCTCCATCCAGCATCCAATCTCTAAAAGAGGTCATTCTTGAAGAATGGAAAAAGATAGATCTGGCAAAATGTCGCCAACTTGTTCATTCCATGCCTAGAAGACTCGGTAAAAATCATGGAGGCCATACAAAGTACTAGATTTAGTAGTTTTTGTTGTGGGGTGTACTCATTTTTGCATCACCCTAATTTGAGTAAAACTGAAAAATGTGTAATCTAAGTTATATTATTAACCTTACTTTCATGTTATAAGTTAAACAGATGTTATATTAAACTTAGTCTTGTCAACATTTTGGAAATGGTTTTTGTGTTCATTGAGATATTGTTTAAAATTTTACTTTTCAAAGGGGGTGTACTCATTTACGCTGAGCACTGTAATTTAACAAATTAATTGATGAAAAATGCAACTAGAATTGCCTGTGACAGACTTTTACAGTGTCTTTTGTAACTGGTAGCGAGCTGTTAATCTGTGTTAAATCCTGTAGTAAAAGCCACATTTGTGTGGTGGTGTCCGGCAGAGTAGGCTATGTGAGCGGAGTGGATCGTCAACAAATTCCCCTCCGCACTCCGAGCGTTTAATAATCACTCCACTCCCGCTCACTGATGTCAGAAACACCGCTCCGCGTCTAAAGTATTTCAGTATGTTTGAAATACCACATTTCTGTTCGTATATTAAAAAAAATTATATCAGGAGAGATTCAATGTGGCTTATTGGAACACTAGTGTTCAAACTTTTTTCCTACCACAAACTGAAAGTAAGTCGCAGACGCTCAACACACAATCATCTTCATTAACAGTAGTGAGACTAACCTCTCTTTCCCAGTGCTGACACCGCACTTTCTGCTGCGGTCTTTTATATTGAAATCAGCTGATAATGAATAAAATGCAGCGCATATCTATTGCTTTCATTGACGTGAACTTGATTGAAGAACGGATTTATACCTGTTTTGCAAAGACACATTTATGTGGCCAAGTGTAAATGGAAACATTTTAACAAATCAGATATCCGATCAGAGAAAACGCATGAAGTGACCAGGTGTAAACAGGCCCTAAGTGTTGTAGTACTTGTTTAATAAATCATGCTATCAGCTGAAAATATTGAGTTGAATTACTGAAATAAATGAACTTTTCCACGACATTCTAATTTATTGAGATGCACCTGTATATTATATTTACAATTTGTTATTGTAGCAGACACTTTTATCCAAAGCGACTTACAAATGAGGACAATAGAAGCAATCAAAATCAACTAAAGAGCAACAATATCCAATAAAGTGCTATATTAGTATATTATTATAGTGTTATATTTCAATTTCACAAAGAAACGTGCAGCATTTTGTTCAAGCAATAATAAAAGGACGCATTTAATTTATAATTTGTCTTAAATCTCATTTGGTTAAAAAAAAGTGAATCGAATCATGAAATCAAAATCATGTTTCGAATTGTGAGTTGAGTGAATCATTACATTCCTAGTACTAAAGCAAAAAATTAAATTTAGGGAACATGTTAAGTTTACACACTTATTTCTCCGATTAACAACGTTACTTTGAAATGTGTGTTCCGTGTCGGAATGTCTGTTTTTGTTTCCGTCAGTGTGACTCTGCCCACTGCCAGTTCACCCAATAGTAATTCAACACCCCAGGGTTGCCAGTTGGCGGAAAACACGACATATTGCAGCCGTGGAAGCCAGTAAACGAACTCGGTCAGAAATGGCAGATTCTACCTGACCTAAAAAACATCGGCATCAATCTAAACAGCTCTATGACCAGAAGAATATTACAATGCAAATACAGGTGCTGGTCATATAATTAGAATATCATCAAAAAGTTGATTTATTTCACAAATTCCATTCAAAAAGTGAAACTTGTATAATGTATACATTCATTCCACACAGACTGATATATTTCAAGTGTTTATTTCTTTTAATTTTGATGATTATAAGTGACAACTAATGAAAACCCCAAATTCAGTATCTCAGAAAATTAGAATATTACTTAAGACCAATACAAAGAAAGGATTTTTAGAAATCTTGGCCAACTGAAAAGTATGAACATGAAAAGTATGAGCATGTACAGCACTCAATACTTAGTTGGGGCTCCTTTTGCCTGAATTACTGCAGCAATGCGGCGTGGCATGGAGTCGATCAGTCTGTGACACTGCTCAGGTGTTATGAGAGCCCAGGTTGCTCTGATAGTGGCCTTCAGCTCTTCTGCATTGTTGGGTCTGGCATATCGCATCTTCCTCTTCACAATACCCCATAGATTTTCTATGGGGTTAAGGTCAGGCGAGTTTGCTGGCCAATTAAGAACAGGGATACCATGGTCCTTAAACCAGGTACTGGTAGCTTTGGCACTGTGTGCAGGTGCCAAGTCCTGTTGGAAAATGAAATCTGCATCTCCATAAAGTTGATCAGCAGCAGGAAGCATGAAGTGCTCTAAAACTTCCTGGTATACGGCTGTGTTGACCTTGGACCTCAGAAAACACAGTGGACCAACACCAGCAGATGACATGGCACCCCAAACCATCACTGACTGTGGAAACGTTACACTGGACCTCAAGCAATGTGGATTCTGTGCCTCTCCTCTCTTCCTCCAGACTCTGGGACCCTGATTTCCAAAGGAAATGCAAAATTTACTTTCATCAGAGAACATAACTTTGGACCACTCAGCAGCAGTCCAGTCCTTTTTGTCTTTAGCCCAGGCGAGACGCTTCTGACGCTGTCTGTTGTTCAAGAGTGGCTTGACACAAGGAATGCGACAGCTGAAACCCATGTCTTGCATACGTCTGTGCGTAGTGGTTCTTGAAGCACTGACTCCAGCTGCAGTCCACTCTTTGTGAATCTCCCCCACATTTTTGAATGGGTTTTGTTTCACAATCCTGTCCAGGGTGCGGTTATCCCTATTGCTTGTACACTTTTTTCTACCACATCTTTTCCTTCCCTTCGCCTCTCTATTAATGTGCTTGGACACAGAGCTCTGTGAACAGCCAGCCTCTTTTGCAATGACCTTTTGTGTCTTTGCCCTCCTTGTGCAAGGTGTCAATGGTCGTCTTTTGGACAACTGTCAAGTCAGCAGTCTTCCCCATGATTGTGTAGCCTACAGAACTAGACTGAGAGACCATTTAAAGGCCTTTGCAGGTGTTTTGAGTTAATTAGCTGATTAGAGTGTGGCACCAGGTGTCTTCAATATTGAACCTTTTCACAATATTCTAATTTTATGAGATACTGAATTTGGGGTTTTCATTAGTTGTCACTTATAATCATCAAAATTAAAAGAAATAAACACTTGAAATATATCAGTCTGTGTGGAATGAATGTATACATTATACAAGTTTCACTTTTTGAATGGAATTAGTGAAATAAATCAACTTTTTGATGATATTCTAATTATATGACTAGCACCTGTATATGTACTCAACAAATTAGTGTGAAGCCCGTCCTCAATCTGGCAACCCACATGAGCGTGGAGTCTGAGGAGGAGGCGGTGGGAGAAGCAAAGCTCTTCAGTATTTTGAATTTGGGCTGCAATCAATAAATGTGGCAGTCATATGTTGATCAATCGTTTGTGTTTCAGGTGTATGCGGTGTGCACCAGTGTTAAAGAGCAGTGCACGCGCATCCCCAGAATGACCGGAGAGGAGAAGGAGTATGAGACCATCGAAAGAGGTGGGACACGGTTTGCTTGCATGTGCGCATGGATAAAGGTAATGTGTCTGATTTTATGGGGTTTTTATTATTTTAATTGTTGTTTTCTCAGATGAGCGGTACATACACCCTGAGCAGGAGAAGTTCTCCATTCAGCTCATCTCTCCGGTCAGCTGGGAGGCCATCCCAAACACACGGTGAGAAGCACATTCACATGACCAAAACTTCAACAAAAGTTCATAGAGACATCTACATGAATAGAGCAGTTTAATCCAAGTGGAATGCTTCTGAAGAGATGCGATCACTTTATTTGATGAATGGATTTAATTTAGGCTTTTATTCACATAAACATTTAGCAGTGCACATACATTTACCATATTTGATGTGTCTTGGAATGGACTTTCAGTGGAGGGACAGAAATATCTCAGGTTTTATTAAAGGGGTCTTACAGGCATTGCACTGACATGAACATGAGTAAAGGATGATGATCCATCTGTCCTGTGTAACGTTGTTGGACTTTCTTGGTTAGCGTCGATCTGGAGGAGTGGGAGCATGTGACGTGTATGAAGACGGTGGCTCTGAAGAGTCAGGAGACTGTGTCAGGCCTGAAGGGATACGTGGCCTTGGGCACGTGCCTCATGCAGGGAGAGGAGGTCACCTGTAGAGGAAGAGTGAGTCTTCACCTACACACCCCTGTCAACACTGAGAAACTGTGGAAGTACATTAATATACGTCTATTAAATCAGCCTTTTGATCATCGCTCAATAGCATTCAGTTACCAATGTGATGCCTTTGTAGAAATACTCTTTACTGGTGCATTTGACCCCTTTAAAGCAGACAGAAATCTTATTGTAATTTTACAGTTGTACTGTAAAGTAAAGATATATTGGTTTTCTTGAATGCATTTTTGTTTTTGAGTGAAATATTGCAATAGTAACATTTCTTATTTTGTTAAAACATTTGAAATAAAAATAATTATGATTTATAATAATGTGACTTATTTTGAAATATAATTACAAAAGTGGCTAAATTGTGCAGCCCTACAAACAAGCACAACAAATTTGTATATTTCTTTTTCTTAATTTTTTTAATTGTACAATAAAATTGAACAAAGGTAATACATAATTAAAAATATAATTCTAATTTAATTCAATACTTTTAATGTATTAATATAAACAATACATTATTATTTATAATAATAATATTAGTTATTTAATATGAAATGTAATTAGAAAATAGGTCAAATTGTGCAGCCCTACAAAAAAAAAAATTTTTTTTTTTTTTTTAATCTAATTTTAGGTCAGTCTCAATTTTTATCAGAAAAGTCATAATTAGATTTTTCTCCCTGATCGCGCTGCCCTACCTTTGGTCTCTTTTATGTCGGCACCTGTTTCAGTTGATCTGGGTTTGTTTTCTCTGTGGCAGATCCTGATTCTGGACGTGATTGAGGTGGTGCCAGAGCCCGGTCAGCCCCTCACCAAGAATAAGTTTAAAGTGCTGTATGAGAAGGAGCAGAAGGGGCCCGTCACGGCTCTCTGTCACTGCAGTGGATACCTGGTGTCTGCCATCGGACAGAAGGTAAACCACACGTTTGAATGTGCTTCATCATATAAAGCACAATGACATTTCTGTTGATTCTGTATAATGTGATTATGTGTGTGCAGATCTTCTTATGGAGTCTGAAGGATAATGATCTGACCGGCATGGCCTTCATCGACACGCAGCTCTACATCCATCAGATGCACAGCATCAAGAACTTCATCCTCGCCGCTGATGTGATGAAGAGTATCTCTCTCCTGCGCTACCAGGAGGAGAGCAAGACGCTCTCGCTCATCAGCAGGGTATCTGCCAAGAGTTTGCACTCAAATATCAGCCAATGACACTCAAACCTTTGATTCAGTTGATTTAATAATTTGTGCTGCCAATTTGCAGACTCCAGGAATGATAATCATTTCACAATAGTCAATTATGATTGGTTGAAATCTTGATCATCTTTTGCCTCTTGTTTAACATGAGTGCTTAACGTACAAAATTGAGCATGGTTTAATAGATTTTAAATTGAAAAAATCTTGAGATTTGCTAATTGTACCTTGAGGTCACAACACAATGCATACATGCTACACAAAATGCGTTCAGTTTTGATATAATTCATCTTTTTGTTTCATCATAGGATGCAAAGCCCCTGGAGGTTTACAGCGTAGACTTTATGGTGGACAACAACCAGCTGGGCTTCCTGGGTAAATGTCTTATGGTGTGTTCACACTGAAAGCGAATTTAATTATTCAGTACATTACATACAAAGTCAATGCAAAAATTTGCAATTGCAAAAAAAACGCAAATTTGCGACGGGATTGCCGCGAATGGGCGATATACGCCTCAATCGCGTTTTCCGTGCAAGTTCAAAAATTTGAATTTAATTGGAAAATTTGCATGTGGTGTTGTCGGACAAGCCAATCAGCGAAGAGCTTATTGACATGTCTGGTTTGACACGCCCGGTTTTATCTGAATGTTTTTTTTAATTGTTATATTCTCTTCGCGTTTGATGTGCACACACCATTACTCTTTTATTCTGTCTCATCATTAGTTTTACTCTTTAAACTCATTAATTCTTGCAGATGTCACTGGTTTGACCTCTTAAACCCTCTCTCAGTTTCAGACAGAGACAAAAACCTGTCGGTCTACATGTACCTGCCAGAAGGTGTGTCATTCATTTGATTCGTTCAGTAGTACCGTGAGAATTTGCTCTTTCCCAGTGTCTGATATCAAACATATGTCCTGTATTACACCACCTCCAGCTAAAGAGAGTTTTGGAGGCATGCGCTTGCTGCGGAGAGCCGATTTTAACGTGAGCGCTAACGTGAACGCCTTCTGGAGGATGCCGTGCCGCGGCACTCTGGACCCCGCCAGCAAGAAGGCACTCACCTGGGACAACAAGCACATCACATGGTTCGGTGGGTGGTCTCAGCTGTATCTCTTTTGAACACATTTGCACCCTAGTGGTTAATGGGTGTTCATGAAGCATTATTTCACTATTCCTGAACTAGTGAACCCAGTTTGATTGTCTGTGTCTGTTCAGCTACGCTTGACGGAGGCGTCGGCCTGCTTCTGCCCATGCAGGAGAAGACATACCGCAGACTGCTGATGCTGCAGAACGCCCTCACCACCATGCTGCCACATCACGCGGGGCTCAACCCAAAGGCCTTCAGGTACTGACTGACAAAAACCAAAGAAACCTTACAACGTTCCAGCTTCTGTCATTTCTAGGGATGTAACAATATCAAAATCTCACAATACGATGATATTGTGATATGAAGTCCACGATACACTTTCTACACTTGAAAGAGATATTTTGAATTCGGACTGCATTTAAACCGCTGTCAGCAAATCTTACTGCACTTTTAAGCTTTTATTTTGACGGAAACGGCAGTAGAGCTTTTATTTTGAGGGAAAACTCCAGCTTCAGTGAAAACATGCTTACAAAAACGCGTCTCGCTACAATTCTAGTGAAACACTGTAATCTGCAGTGAAAATAAAGCATAATGGTGGCTGTTGCATTCCCAAACACGTGCTAAACTCACAGCATATGCAATAAACGGGTTCACTGCGTTCATTCACTGTGAACAGAGCCGTTCTGAGGCACTGAAAACACCGGATCAAGAGCTAAAACACGCAGCAAAAACAGACTTGATGAAGGGATTAAGCCATATTTTGCTTTCGGTTTTAGTTTGTTTGTATAACAAATATATATTTTAAAAACTGCACTTTTTGCCCGGAAGTCCTATCGTCATGTGACCACAAGACAGTTTTGCTATCGCGATATTCATAATATCGTTACATCCCTAACGATGTAACAGCATTAGTTTCTGTTGTTTTGACATTCAACGCTTTTGACCAATGAATTTTCATGAGTAGTTGTAGATTTGCATTTGTCTCTCAGAGAATTTGTGCATTTCTGGAATTGTCTTTTTCTTTGGAACAGGTTAACTTAAAGAGATACTCCACCCCAAAAGGATAATTTTGTCATTAATCACTTACCCCCATGTCGTTCCAAACCCGTAAAAGCTTTGTTCGTCTTCGGAGCACAATTTAAGATATTTTGGATGAGAACCCAGAGGCTTGTAACTGTCCCATTGACTGCTAAGTAAATTACACTGTCAAGCTCCAGAAAAGTATGAAAAGCATCGCCAGGATACTCCATCTGCCATCAGTGGTTCAATCGTAAAGTTATGAAGCAACGAGAATACTTTTTCTGCGCAAATAAAACAAAACAATGATTTTATTCAACAATTAGTCTCCTCTGGTTCAGCGTAGCGCCATTTTGAGAATATCTGCTGGACGCAAGCAGCGTACGCTCTTCTGTTCTACTCGAGTATGATTTCCATATTCTCTCTATATCTTACTATATGAGCCAGAAACCAGAAAAGCCTGATGCATCAAAAATGATACTCGACAATAAAAACAAAAAAATTAATCTAAAGGAAACCGTTCCATTTCCAAAAACAAAAAATATTTTTCTGACTATTATCTCATGTCAGGCTTTACAGAGTTAATATTGTACAAATGCAAATTTTGCATGAGCATTTCACTCAAATCCAAATATTTCAGAAATACAATTTTAGACATTTTCATGATACTTCCAGGCCTGATGTGACATTTCTACAGTTCTTTGTAGCCTCTGAGCATTTGATGCTGTGTTTTGCTGCAGGATGTTGCACTGTGATCGGCTGACGCTGCAGAATGCGGTGAAGAACATCCTGGATGGAGAGCTGCTGAATAAGTACCTGTACCTCAGCACCATGGAGCGAAGCGAACTGGCCAAGAAGATCGGCACAACCGCAGACATTGTGAGTGCTGGACTCAAAGATACTTACTGTCACGCTAGGCCAGAGGAAATTAAATTATACTGGAAATATATTGAATAATAATTGTATAAATTTAACAGTTTCCGTGTGTCTAAAGTCTTAGATTAAGCTAAATCATATGAAATGCCTTAAATGATACATTAGGGTCTCAATTATTATTTCAAAAGGTCTTAAATTTGGGGACGGAAAGACAATGATTTCATTGAATAAATATGAGCGCTGCTACTCTCAAAGTCAAAACACGGCGTGGGTGTTTTTAGATCAATGTATCGCTGAAGGGTACCACCTGTCTTCAGAAAAGCTTCGATGGCATTTTAATTTCATCATTACTATAATGCCTGATAAAGCAGCGTTTATGAGCGCCGCTATGCTTTGTGCACAGGCCAGAGAAACCGCTATATTTCTGCCGCTCTAAAAGCGCCACCTGCTGGCAGAGAATGAATTTGCATTTTTGCTAAGCACATATGCTGTTTGTTCAGACCAATAGTGAAAATTGTAAATGTTGGATTGTCAAGAAGCGAATATGCCTTCTAAAATCTAAATAATTAAAACAGTAAGAGAGGTTTAAATTCACATAATAATTGATACTTTTGATTCATCCCTTTTCTTAAAATTGGTTTAAAGGCTGAAATGTGAAGTTTTATTTTTATAAAATAAAACACATTTTTGTGAACCTGTATTTGAACTTTTTTTATACAGTAATTTTAGAGTTGAATATGTTACCATAGACATTGCCCTACCCTGCTCATATGGCATTAAGTAGGCTTGACAAAAAATGTTGTCTAGTTTTATAAAAAGGTATACAAATCCTGCAAATCCCTTTATTTAAGCAGTACTGGAAACTGTGCCTGTACCTAGTGCCTGCTTTCTCTTTTATAGAGGTCAGTAAACAAGAACTTAATGTGCTTCAGAAAAAAGAAGTCAAGCATCAAGATTATCCTGGCCCAAAAAAAACAGTCGCTTACATACTGTATTCGTTACAAACACTGTAACAAGGACTCCTTAAAATAAAGTGTAACTGGCAGCAGTGTAATTCTACATTTAAGTACGGAGTAATATTAACTAACTACATGTACTTACTAGTATATGTATCAATGTCATCTTAAAATAAAGCATCAGCCTGCTGCCTTCAAGTGCTACTAGAAATGTCATGCTTGTAATTATCTTCCTGTTCATGAGCTTTTCTGCTTGTTTCAGATCCTGGATGATCTTCTGGAGATCGACAGAGTAACTGCTCACTTCTGAAGAGCTGCTGCTCTCACACTCAGTGTATTTTGTCACATGATGATCCTCTGTTCACTGTTTTATATTACAATGTTTTGATAGAAACAAAAATTTGTCATACTGTTTTTTTTGTTAACAAAGGAAATGCAGAAAAGGGTATTGCACTTCTTAGAATATTTTGTAAAAGAAAAACAAACATGTATTGCATTTTGACATCCAGAACAAACATGCTGATGCTCCAATGCTGTGTCATTATTCTTTATTTCCATCACTGATGATTCTCTGAGTGCAGATACAGTTTGACCACTGCAAAAGAACAGAGAAGCCGTTTCTCACACTTTCCTCAAAAACAGTATAATCCGTGTCATTCTCTGAGAAGTGTTCGTAAGGGAACCGTGAGAGAGAGGGTTTCTTTTAGGGTTGAAGTAGCGAGTGACTTTCTTTTGTATTGGGATTTGCAACAGATTGTAATGGATTATTGAAAAACGAAAACAACTTGGTGTAAGATGAATGAATGAAATACACTCAATGAATACAAGCTCACAGATGATAGTAGTGGGATGAGTTTAAGAGGACAAAATGACTGGAGAAATCCAGCATATATCCCCAGACAGAAGTCTGATACTGCACCAAAAGATCAAGCTTTGACAGTTTGATTAAATATGAGGTAAAAAAAAACATGGATGAATCATTCTCAATGAGATGCATTTTCAAAATAGGATGAGCTCAAGCTGAAACGAATAAGTCGTTAAAAGGTTAGTTCACCCAAAAATGAAAATTCTGTCATTAATTGCTCACCCTCATGTCGTTCCAAACCAGTAAGACCTTCAGAACACAAATGAAGATAATTTTGATGCATTCCGGGAGAATCTCTGACCCTCCATCAGTGGTTCAACCTTAATTTTACGTAACTACAAGAATACTTTTTGTACGCAAAGAAAACAAGAATAATGACTTTATTAAACAAGTCGTCTCCTCTGCGTCATCCTACAGTGCCATTTTGGAGAGTGTCCACTGAACGTGAACATCATATGCTATTCTGTGTCAGCAGCACCGTACGCAGATACGCGTTTGTCGTTTACGCTTTGATCTTAAACAACGTATCCTCATACATACAATGTTTACGTATGTGATGCTCTCCAAAATGGCGCTAGGGTGAAGAATTGTTGAATAAAGTTATTTTTGTTTTCTTTGTGCACAAAAAGTATTCTCGTAGCTTTGTAAAATTACGGTTGAACCCCCAATGTTCATGGATTATTTTAACCCATAAGAACCCGGACCAATTTCTCCTTTATAGGAAAATGATGGGGCATATAAATCAAACCAAATGGACCACTTATAACATGTTTCTGCAGTTGTTTTTGAAATACAACCCCTCCTTGTGAAATATCTGTAATGTTATATATGACACATTGGGCGTTTATTTCTAAATTTTAAGATAAGTTAAATTTTTTTGCTAAATAATTTTTTTTTCTGTTTATTTGCTTTTCCACAACATATCAAAATGATTACCTTTCTGGGAAGATAAAACAAAAACCTTTTTCAGAAGTAATACAGTATATTATTTGATTTGCCACAACATATTTAAAAACCATATAACTGTGACCATTAAGTTTTACAGCAACTCTTTTGTAATATATCAAAATTCTACCTTTTCAGGTTTATCCAAAAATGAACAAACTCCAAAATGTGCGACCTTAATAAAAATAAACTACCACCTCACACTGGTGGTCAACATGTTAAACATACACGTAGATTTGGTAAAATATGCTTTGAAATGAGCAGCAGAAAATATATAACACTAAAATAATTGAATCCGCTAAATTGAACAGCTCATTACCATTTTTCTTAAAGGGATAGTTCACCCAAAAATGAAAATGTTATGTTTATCTGCTTACCCAAGGGCATCCAGGATGTAGGTGACTTTGTTTCTTCAGGAGAGCACAAATTAAGATTTTTAACTCCAATCGTTGCAGTCTGTCAGTCATATAATGGCAGTCAATGGGACTCACGACTTTGAGAGGAAAAAAAAGAACATACACTGTCAAAACCAAATTAAACCCTGCGGCTCGTGACGATATCCGTGCGGCGGATCAGAGGTAAAAACATATAGAAATACTGTTCAGTTTCTTGCACAGACCGATCGTTTCGTATCTTTAGACCTCAATGTATCGTCACGAGCCGCAGGGTTTAATGTGGTTTTGTCTATTTAATTTTTTTTCTCTCAAAGCCGTGAGTCCCATTGGCTGCCATTATATGACTGACAGACTGCAACAATTGGAGTTAAACATCATCTGTTCTACTGAAGAAACAAAGTCACCTACATCTTGGATGTCCTTGGAGTGAGCAGATAAACATCAAAATGTCATTTTTGGGTGAACTATCCCTTTAATGTGACAAATCCATCACATCAAAATTCCACCTACTTTTATAAGGTTAATAGCCCGATGTGACATGTCACCGCAATATCTTTGAAACTTGTTTTATATAAATTTGTTCAAGAAATGTATTCAAATCAGGTTAAGAGTAATCGAGTATATGTTATTAAATATTAGCATTGTTCCATGGGTTGAAACATACTTTTAGTAACAAAAACAAGCGTTTTAAAAATTGCTGACACTGCAACATGTGCTAACCAGACATGGACACCATTTTGGAAATGTTGCTACGGCAACAAAAAAAATGCACTGTCACATGACTGAACCTGGGTGTTCATTATATGTCACTTAGGGACTTCCTGAGTTGAACGTGAGGGATAATGCTTTAAAAAGACCTTTCCAGATAATCACCAGACACGCCGTGGGTTCTTAATGTCTTTGCTA
Source organism: Ptychobarbus kaznakovi (assembly GCA_027422405.1). Lineage (NCBI taxonomy): Eukaryota > Metazoa > Chordata > Actinopteri > Cypriniformes > Cyprinidae > Ptychobarbus > Ptychobarbus kaznakovi. The sequence continues at coordinate 21,628,128 of CM049802.1, read as the reverse complement.
CATTTCTGAGCCTTGATTGTGAAAGGATCCTTGCTGTCTGTGGAGGTTCAGAGAGATCTCGGAATGCAACAAATATCTTCATTTGTGTTCTGAAGATGAACGAAGGTCTTACTGGTTTGGAATGACATGAGGGTGTCATTAATGACAGAATTTACATTTTTGGGTGAACTATCTATCAGCACTGGGTGCAAAGCCACACGCAGCTTGAGGAGAGATGATAACGAGATACGAGACGCTTCATTTCAGATACTGATACACGTCCTGGTCCAGTGTGATTAGATTGTAGTAAGACAGCAGCTTGAGCAGAGAGCGAGTGACGCTCATGAGCGCCATCTCTGACCTGGAGGAACAGAATCAATGAGATACATGTGAGTTCATTTTATATTAAAATGAAAATTCTGTCATCATTTACATAACCTCATGTTATTCCAAACCAGTAAGATTTTTTTTCTTCTGTTGAACACAAAAGAAGATATTTTGAAGAAAATGGGACACCAAACATTTGATGGTCCACACTGACATAGTATTGGGCTAAAAATACAATGAGAGTACATGGGGACCATTTGTTTTGTGATCAACAGAAGAAATAAACATATACAGGGTTGAAACAACTTGAGGTTGAGTAAAGAATGAGAGGATTTTCATTTTTGGGTGAATTATCACTTTAAACCACTAACATTTAAAAAAAGTTTTGGGGAAAAATAAACCGGCCCTAAATATTTAATTTCTGTTAAACATTTGATAAACAGCATAAAGTTTACGATATTAATTAATTAGCCAATTATGTTGACTTTTTAATAGTGCTGTCAAACAATGAATCACAAACAGTTTGTTTACATAATATGTGTACTGTGTTATGTATATAAAACACACACACAAACATTATATATTTTGAAAATATTTACATGTATATACACATTTATATTGTATATAAATATATTTAATATATAAACATATTTATGTTTGTGTATTTATATATATACATAATAAATATACACAGTACACACACACACGTAAACAAAAACTTTTATTTTGGATGCAATTAATCGTGATTAATCGTTTGACAGCACAACTTTTTAATAACTAACTAAACAAAATTCAGAAAAATGTGAATAAAAAACAACAACATTTGGGAATAAATAAAATGGAATTTGGAGAAATAAATGAATCTGATTTGTGTCATCACCTTAAAGCGAATTCAAACTTGACGCTTTCCCAGAAGGAGCAGACCCAGCGGAAGACGGACAGTCTGGACAGCATCCTGGTGTCGTCGGCCTGAGCTCTGCCCCATCCCCTCACCGCACTGAAACACACACACACACACACACACACACTCCACTCAAATGATGGACAGGATCCAAACAAATACTCAAACGAGGCAGAAGTTATTCAACTGTATTTGAGACATAAATCCACAGATATTTGGATCAGTGGTGAGGTGGTACCACTTGGCCATGATGAAGTAGCGGTCGACTGGAGCTCCCAGAGTGATGTTGATGCAGCGGACGGTGTTGATGTTCCTGAAGACCAGCAGCATGGGCCGTGGCATGGACTTCAGCACCTGCATGATCTTATCAAAGCGGTTCACGGCCATGTCACGCATGTATGACGTCTCCTCTCGCGTCAGGTTGTTACCCAGACCCAGATCCCACATGTTGATCGGCCGCTGCAGCAGCATCTCACTGAAGAGAAAGTATTCTGCGACAGACCAACGAGATGATAATATCAAAATACTGAATGCATTTTTGTATAGCTTATGTATAAAATGTACTGATAAAATCTTTATATTAAGATTGATTTATATTATGTTTGGAGTCATATGTTTGTAACATTTGAAATAGTTTTTGACAGAAGTCACTTATGCTCAGTAAGGCTGCATTTATTCGATCAAAAATGCAGTAAAAAAAATTGCAATATCACTACATGTTAAAAAACTGTTTTCTGTTGTTATATATATATTGTGAAATGTAATTTATTCCTGTGATCAAAGCTGAATTTTCAGCATCATTACTCCAGTCACATGATCCTTCAGAAATAGTTCAAATATTCTGATTTGCTGCTCAAAAACATTTATTATAATAAATCAACATATTGATTTCTGAGGGATCATGTGACACTGAAGACTTGAGTAATGATGCAGAAAATTCAGCTTTGATCACAGGAATAAATTACATTTGAAAACATTCATATAGAAAGCAGTTATTTTGAAATAGTAAAAATATTTCACAATAGTACTGCTTTTGCTGTGTTTTGGATCAAATAAATACAGGCTTGGTGAGGAGAAGAGACTTCTTTTAAAAACATTACAATCTTACTGTTCTAAAACCTTTGACTGGTAGTGCATGTGAGAAAAAGCTGCGTTACCTTTGACCCCGAGCTGATTTGCATATGTCTTCATCCCGGCTTCATCGCGCAGGATGATGGATCTCCACAGCCGACACAGAGCCGCTCTGTCACTGACAAACACAGAGAGTCTGCGGTCACCGTGTGTTTCATGCAGATTACAGTGATGCCGGTGTTTATTTCTCATGTTCTCACCTTTTACTGAGGTATTCGTACAGCCCATGATCCAGCAGAACCAGCTCAGCTTTATTATCTGGACCTCTTCTGACCAGCACTGAAATCAGCCACATTTCACATGAGAGACACACTCACAAACTTATGCGTCATAATGGGTTCATTCTGAGCATAGATTATCTCACCGTTTCCAGGATGAGGGTCAGCGTGAATGAAGCCGGTGTAAAAGATCTGCTCTGCGAATACGCGGATGAGCTTATCAGCTGTCTGAAACACACGCATTATCATCATCGTCATCATTATAGACGTTTAATGGTGTGATGAGAGCCGGTCGATCATAACTGATGTTATTAAACTCACGTCTTTCAGACTCAGTCCCTGACGCTGAATCTCCTCCACATTGTTGATTTTACACCCGTCACAGAACTCTGCTGTAAGGACCCTCTACATGGACACAAAGGAATAGTTTCTATTCATTCATGTGTCAAAGTTAGAGATCAGAGTAAGAGTTCACCGAGTTCATCCCTACCTTGCTGGTCAGGTCCCAGAATACTTTGGGCACGACTACGAACTTAAAATGCTTCAGTTCTTCAGCACAGCGTTCAGAATTCCTGCTTTCATTCTTAAAATCCAGCTCCTGGGCCAGCGTTCCTTTCAGGTCCTACCCGCATCATGGAGAAACAATGAACAAATCTTTTATAACAATGACCAAAATTAAGTACTTGAAAATGTTTTACATTTTTCTGAAAGAGACCTCTTATGTTCACCAAGGCTGCTTTTATTTAATAAAAAATACAGCAAAAACTGTAATATATATATATATATATATATATATATACACACACACACACTCACCAGCCACTTTATTAGGTACACCTGTTCAATTGCTTGGTAACACAAATTGCTAATCAGTCAATCACATGGCAGCAACTCAATGCATTTAGGCATCTAGATGTGGTGAAGACGACTTGCTGAAGTTCAAACCGAGCATCAGAATGGGGAAGAAAGGGGATTTAAGTGACTTTGAACGTGGAATGGTTGTTGGTGCCAGACGGGCTGCTCTGAGTATTTCAAAAACTGCTGATCTACTGGGATTTTCACACACAACCATCTCTAGGGTTTACAGAGAATGGTCCGAAAAAGAGAAAATATCCAGTGAGCGGCAGTTGTGTGGATGAAAATGCCTTGTTGATGTGAGGTCAGAGGAGAATGGGAAGACTGGTTAGAGATGATAGAAAGGCAACATTAAATCAAATAACCACTCGTTACAACCAAGATATGCAGAATATCATCTCTGAACGAACAACACGTCGAACCCTGAAGCAGATGGGCTACAGCAGCAGAAGACCACACCGGGTGCCGCTCCTGTCAGCTAAGAACAGGAAACGGAGGCTACAATTCACACAGGCTCACCAAAATTGGACAATATAAGATTGGAAAAATGTTGCCTGGTCTGATGAGTCTCGATTTCTGCTGCGATATTCAGATGTTAGGGTCAGAATTTGGTGTAAAGAACATGAACGCATGGATCCATCCTGCCTCGTCTCAACGGTTCAGGCTGGTGGTGGTGGTGTGGGGGGTATTTTCTTGGCACACTTTGGGCCCCTTAGTACCAATTGAGCATCGTTTAAACGCCACAGCGTACATGAGTATTGTTGCTGACCATGTCCATCCCTTTATGACTACAGTGTACTGCTCCAGGTGCATATGCGCTTAGGATGGGTTAAATGCAGAGAACTGGGGCAGTCGTGGCCTAATGGATAGAGCGTTGGACTTGAAACCCGAGGCAACCCAAGGTTGTGGGTTCGAATCCTGGCTCTGGCAGGAAGTGTCCACGACTGAGGTGAGACCCTTGAGCAAGGCACCGAACCCCCAACTGCTCCCCGGGCGCCGCAATGTCGGCTGCCCACTGTTCCACTTGGATGGGTTAAATGCAGAGAACACATTTCACTCCTCATTATACTCTGTATAATTGTGTATGTGACAAATAAAGCTCATCTGAGCTTAATTTGTTTGTTTTGTTGTAATTTGTACCCATCTTCTGATGCTACTTCCAGCAGGATAATGCACCATGTCACAAAGGTCAAATCATCTTAGACTGGTTTCTTGAACATGACAATGAGTTCACTTTACTCAAATGGCCTCCACAGTCACCAGATCTCAATCCAATAGAGCACCTTTGGGATGTGGTGGAACGGGAGATTCGCATCATGGATGTGCAGCCGACAAATCTGCAGCAACTGCGTGACGCTATCATGTCAATATGGACCAAAATCTCTGAGGAATGTTTTCAACACCTTGTTGAATCTATGCCACGAAGAATTAAGGCAGTTCTGAAGGCAAAAGGGGGTCCAACCCGGTACTAGCAAGGTGTATCTAATAAAGTGGCCGGTGAGAGAGAGTGTGTGTATATATATATATATATATATATATATAAAAACTGGTTTCTATGTGAATATATGCTAAAATGTAATTTATTCCTGTGATCAAAGCAGAATATTCAGCATCATTATTCCAGTCTTCAGTGTCACATGATCCCTCAGAAATTATTCTGATTTAACAATGATGAAAACAAGTTGTGCTGCTTAATGTTATTTTGGAACCTGTGATACTTTCTTTTAGGATTCTTTGGTGAATTAAAAACAATAGCATTTATTTAAAATAAAAATGCAGCCTTGATGAGCATAAGAAACTTCTTTAAAAAAACATTTAAAAACTCTTACTGATCCCAAACGTTTAGCGGCGCTAAGTGAAGCGTCAATTAATAATTTTCAGTTTTACATTTTGCTGTGAAACCGGCAGCGTGTAGCCAAGATTTATGCTTTCAGTTTGAATGGAAATCTGCAGTTTTGCAGTCAGATGATCTAAAACGGTGCATTAGCAGCAGTCAATCATGTCAACCACTTATGTGCACTTCTGGATACAGATATATTAAATAGTATTTCAGAATATTCAGCAGGACATAATGCAAGATATATATTGTGGTGGGAGGGAAAGGAATGAATCAATCTGAGCTAAGATATTATTGATTTTATTAATTTAATTATGTCAATCCAACTAGTCTTGGTTATTACAATATTATTATCATTATTTTTAAAGATGATGTAATTTGGGGTAAGACTTTGTGCTTCAGACAGATTGGTCAGGTGGAAACATCAGGTGAAGTCAGTGGCAGATTTCAAGCTGTTTTAAATGCATTATAGACCTGTAAGACCCAGCGGAAACCAAAGCTGGGGTGCATAAATTTCACTATGTCCAGCAAAATCTCCAGAGTCCTGATATCACCATCAAATCGATCCCTGAGATCAATATACTGCACCTGAACACAACATACATCAACACAACAACACAAATACATCAGTAATCATTAGATTATAGTTCTTCTATATTGCTTGTTCTTGCAAACATTTGCAAAAAAAATGAATGTAACACAATGTACCATATAAATACAGTACTGCACAGGAATATAAAATCAAGTTAAATAAAAAAAATCAAATGATGACTCCATTAAAATGCACATAAACTGCATTTCTTCAACAGTCATCATGCACAGCCCTAACATACTTTCACAGCCACAGGTGTCCCATCATGCAGTTCGGCTTTGTGTACTTGGGCCAGACTCGCAGCGGCCACAGGCTCATAATCAAACGTCCTGAAGAGCTTATCTGGAGTAGTGCTGAAGTCCTCCTGGAATAAAGCGTCTACCTAGAACAACAAGGGACCAGACGGGTTACAAAAAAAAAATAAATAAATATATATAATACACACACACACACACACACACACACACACACACACACACACACACACACACACACACACACACACACACACACACACACACACACACACACACACACACACACACACACACACACACACACACACACACACATCCATATATATTTGGACACAGGAGCAATTTGTATTATTTTAGCTGTTGACCAAAATATATTCAAGTTATAGTTGTATAATGAATATGGGCTTAAAGTGCACACTCTGAGCTTTTAATTCAAGGGTATTCTCATCAGACCAATTTCATGTAGACGGCACGGTTACGTCACTAGCAGCTGCGCGCGCATTGTGGTGGCAGAAACACATGGTAACAAGCGGAGTGAAATGAGAAAAATCCAAGGAATAAGAGATAAAATGTATTGTTGTGCCTTTGGATGTCAAAATCGGAATGCAATTCCGTCAAAAATGCCATTTGAAGCTAAACGCAGACATTTAAACAGACAGACTAATGAATGAAACCTGCTATGATTACTCTAATTTTAAACCATAAATTTGATTTAAACAATTGTGGTTAAGCGTGCTAAAACGAGCAGACTGGACAGAAATGATCGTCAAAAATGCTCGCGTTTGCAGCGCACACTTCTTATCAGAAAAGGTTCAATAAAGTATTGTCTTTTGTTGTTATGGGTACGTCTAAAGATTTCTTATGCATCTCACTATGTCGTGTATGAAATAATGTCTGTGTGCATGTGTGCAAAACAACAAACTGACGATTTATATGCTTAATCATGTGCAATTGTATATTCATTGTTGTGATTAATTGTGGCTGGAATAATATTGTAGCTGTAAAAATAGTTGTCTGCTGAAATTGAAATATATATACATCTTCATGACTAGATAGACACAGTGAGTTTGTCTTTACTACTATACACGTTAGATGTGAGTCACTCAACCGAAGGTAACGTAATCCTGTCAGATCGTCTATTCTTTGAGTAAAAGCGTGTGCGGGTCTGCCAATCTGGTTACGTCAGTTAAAGTTAACCTTTTCAAATAGCAGTCGCGGTCCCGGACAGTGAGTGACCTTACATATCCAGGTTAAATCAGAATTTCTCCAGTTATTGTTAAAAAAACAAGCTAACAGACATTTTTGCTAGCGTTTGTGAAGAGGATTAGGGGACTCTTTCTGCCCCCAGCTAAGCTCCGCCCACAGAAAAAGCGAGGAAAGGTTAAGAATGAATGCTCTTTAATACAAGTTAGATAAGTCAATACGTTTTATTGTAAATAAATTAATAGTTTTTATTCAAGTACACATTTAATAGATCAAAGTGTCAAAAGTCACTTATAATTAGTGCTGTCACATGATCAATCGCATCCAAAATAAAAGTTTTTGTTTGCATAATATGTTTGTGTACAGTGTATATTTATTATGTATAAATAAATACAAACGCATGTATATATTTCAGAAAAATGTGTGTATATATATTAAACATATTTATTTATAATATAAATATCATACAAATACATGTACATATTTTCAAAATATATACTGCATTTATGCGTATTTAAATATACACATAATAAATATACACAGAACACACACATATTATGCAAACAAAAACTTTTATTTAGGATGCGATTAATCTTTTGACAGCACTAGTTATAATGTTATTAAATATTTATATTTCTAATAAATACTGTTCTTTTGAAAAAAAATTCAAAGAATCATGAAAAATGCATCATGGTTTTCCCAAAGATATTGAGCAGCGCAACTTTTTTCAACATTGATAATAAATGTTTTTTCTTGAGCAGCAAATCAGCATTTTAGATTGATTTCTGAAGGATCATGTGACCCTGAAGACTGGAGTAATGATGCTGAAAATTCAGCTTTATATCACTGGAATAAATTACATTTTAAAATTGAAAACAGTTATATACATATTTCATATTTACTACTATTTTAGACTATATTTAATAGACTTCCTTCAAAAACATATCACACATTTTTAGTGTGTACATACACATTTATAATTGATAACTGTGTTAATTGTGATAAAATGACTTGCCTTACATTTACCTTACCTTACTTACATCATTACATTTACTAATCTGATTTTGTCAAGAACACAAACCCACATTTTGACTTCTTCCTTCATATCCAAAAATCACATCCTATTTCATATATCATTTGAATTCAGAGTCAGAGTTCAGCAGAATCCTAAAGGGTTGAGCTTGATACGCACGCGGCAGCTGCTCACCTCTTTGTATCTTCTGTTGAGCGCTTTATCCTCCAGCACGTGCAGGGTGCGGATGTACTCTGGAGGTAGAAGATGGTTGAATGCACACAGGCCTTGTCCCAGCTTAATATACAGGCCTCCGTTCTGTATGGAGCCGTCCACCATGCTACTGGCTGCTCTCTGATGACACGCTGACATGAGCGCTTCATACTCTGGACTGCTCTGGCAAGAGGGACAAAAAAAGATTTGCATTTGATATGTTTACTGATCACTTTCTTTTTACAACAATTTTTTGCACTGGATATATTTATGATGATGCTGGAACAAGGGAATCCAAGAAAAGTGTTCAAATCGATGTATGGTTTACCCAAAAATGAACTTTCTGTAATCATTTACACACCCTCGTGTTTCTTCAACACCAGTATGAGTTTATTCTGAACATAAAAGAAGATATTGTGACAAATGGCTAATTGTTTTTACTGGCCATACAATGGAACTCAATGATGACCAAAACTGTTTGGCTACCAACATTCTTCAAAATATCTTCTTCTATGTTCCGCAGAAGAACGAAAGGCTTACAGGTTGGAACAATATGAGGGTGAGTAAATGATGACCGGATTTTCCTGTTCAGTAGAACAATCCTTTAAGTTCTAGTTAATACAATTTTTTTTTCTCGAATGTACTAATTTAAAACACATTATTTATATAATAGAGAAATAAGCTTACTTCATCCATGCCTCTCAGAGCAATGTTGGACGTCCACCAGTAATCTGCTGATATCGTAAGCCCGACATAGAGAGACCTGATGTGACACAGATATACAACTTACTTCTCAGTTTCAGTCATGATATCAACAGCTGCATGATACAGATATGTCACATGCTGAAGCTTGACATCTAGAGATCAGAGAGCCTGAAGGGTGATATAATGCCATACAATAGCATATCAAATTTTTGGTTAGTTAGTTGTTTTTTTTACATTATGTTCATCAAGGCTGCATTTAAAACAATAAAAAACACAGTAAAATTATCTTAAATATTATTACAATTTAAAATGTTTTCTAAGTGAATATATTTTCAAATGTCATTTATTCCTTTTGTGCAAAGCTGAATTGTCAGCATCATTACTCCAGTCTTCAGTGTCACATGATCCTTCAGAAATCATTCTAATATGCTGATTTGATGCTCGAGAAACATTTATTAATGTTGAAAATGCTTTGTATTTTTAAAGAAACCATTTTTTGATTATTTGATGAATAGAAAGTTCAAGAGAACAGTACTTGTTAGAAATATAAATTGTTTGTAACAATTTAAATGTATTTGCTGTCGTTTTTAATCAATTGAATGCATCCTTGCTGGATAGTATCAATTTATTAAATAAATATATACATTTATACATTTTTAAAAAGCATATAAAATGATGCATGTAAAATTGCAGTGATGATTGATAAATTAAATTAAATTAATTTAAAATCAAATTAAAGGGGTCATTGGATGCCCATTTTGAATTTAGGGTCTTAATGAAAAGTCTATAACATACTTTGGTTAAAATGGTAGTGTAATAAACACCCCTTTTACCCTGTCAAAATCAGCTCTGTTTACAGCAGGCCGTTTTAGTCCATGTTTCTTTAAATGCTAATGAGCTCTGCTGACCCCGCCCCTCTCTTCCGTGGAGTGACAAGCCGTTCTCATGGTACGGTTTATTTTAGCGTGGAACTTGCTAACTAGCACGTTATTAGGAAAGGCAATTTGAAAAGATTCATAAAAGAACCTTATACTCACTTCTTCTGTAGATGAGGCTGGATCACGAATGATACGCGCGAACAAACACATTTAGGTATATCGGGGGGCGCATTCCCTTCAAAAATGAAAGTAATCCTCTGCGTCTTCAGCGGCTCAGACGTCAGGAGTAAATTACGACTGCTGTGTTCATTATTAAATCCAACAACAGAATGCCTCAATCGCTTAGAAGACATTCTTGTCTACATCTGCTCCGGCATCGAAACAATGGCGGACCGATGACAGCTCACCCAGGGCGGGTCTAAGGTAAAACGCTAGTGTCAATCAACAATTGTGGGAGGGGCCTGTCAGTGTGATTTGATTCGGGCTTGATGAGAGAAAGGGGAAATTAATTAATGAGATAAAAAAAAAACACGGTGGATTTTTATCATTATAGGGTGGTTGTGTACACACACTGACAACACACATTTCAGTTCAAACACCTTGTAAAAGTGTCGCATCCGATGACCCCTTTAAATAAATTAACATTACTAAATGATCTTCACCTGCAGAAGCGGCCGACTCCCTCTGCTAGTATCTTCATCTTCCTCCTCTCTCTGGGCTCGGAGACCGCATATTGAACCCCGACCACGAGCGGCACACCCACCGAAATCCCAACCAACAGCTTCCTTAAGAGCGTGTGTCTCTTTACAACTCTACAGGAACACAACACAATCCCAGCATCACCGTCAGTACTCTTGTTTAGTATGATGTAAGTGCTTGCTTTTCCATATGCTATAAAATACAGTGTTTTCACCCTTAAAATGAAGTCAGACCCCAATGAAGCAAATGAAACCCACCTGTGAGAGGAGAAGAACCTCTGGTCGAGTACTTGGAGGCCTATGAGCCGAGGACTCCGCCATAACAGAGACATATGGCGCTGACACAATCTTAACTGAAGCCAAAGAAAATAAAACTCTGTTTAGTTCACTGTGTTTAACGTTTAGAGTCTTTTACTGGCATCTTTTACTGGCATTTCAAATCAGGAAACCCTTAAAAAAAGCTCAGAGATGATCTGTGAGGTGTGTTTTCATAGACTACAGCACATGACTTTCCCATCAAGGCCGTGTCAAAATGTGAAAACAGGGAGAATGTTTATAGAAGCAGGGAACAAAATGTCTTTCCTCAGGCAGCTTGATTTGTGGACAGGTCAGGGATGTGCTCCAGTTTAAAGGTCTCTATAGATTATGATAAACAACAGCACATCAGCAGCCCCTCATTCAAGATAAACCATAGACTCTAAATCACTGCACAAGTGCAACGAGCCAGTGTCCAATAGGGACAGCTTCTGTCCAAAAAAAATAGAGACTAGAAACATGTCGCTGCCCTGTTTGAGGAAATGTTTCAGGTAACGACAGTTTAAGCCAAAATACTATAGTAACCCTAACAAAAGCACAGTGCCTTGGTATTAGATTGCAGAACATGAACACAAACACATTTTCAAGATCCTGTTGCAAATGACAACATTCACACACACTCTAAAGTACTTTAAAATACACCATGGTACTATTGTACAAATTTAAAATTAAATTAATAAAAATGAATGCCAAAATTAAGAATAACAGGGGCTCTGATAAAAACTAGCTTTAAATGCTTTTACATTATTTTTATTGGCAAATCTGTTTTGACATTGACCAATACTGATAAAATGCTTAATATCAGCACTGATAATCGGCCAGTGGTGTGTTTCCCAAAAGCAACTATGGACGCAAGTTCCGTCATTACCAATAGAGTTCAATGGAACTAAAGACCATAGTAAACTAACGATGCTTTAGGGCAGTGCTTCTCAAAGTCCAGACCTGGAGGTAATTCAATCCGGACCCGCCCCCATTTCATATGTCTACTTTGATAAACGCATGTTAAACTTGTAAATCATTTTAGGTTTTCTTTTTGGAGATGGTCCGAAATGAAAGTGAAGGCGAGATATTCAAACTTTTCCTTCATGACATTTGTTGTCATGACATCCAGTGAACGTATGACGTTTGGTGTAATCGGGTGACAATTCACCGCTAATATGAGTGTTTTTGTTGTTGTTATCACTTATATGACCATTTGACATATAATTGAGTTATTTGTGGTGGCCCGTCACTATATCTAAACTGACCGGCACAAATACCTAGATTTTCCAAAAAGCTTATACTTCATTGAAACATGAGCATTGCATGTTTCCAAAAAAAATAAAAAATGCGGCGCCAGGGTTTTTATTAGTGTTGTGATGGTGAGGAAATTTTCCCACCGGTTAATCAACCTGTTGTCACACCGGTTATACCGGAATCACCGTGGTGGGGGGGTCGTTTGAGTTTTCCCTCTTTTCCTCGCTTTCCTTGGGTTTTAAATACCCTGTAAGCGCCGTGCGCGTTTTACTTTGACTTTCATATCAGCGGCAATTCGGCGTCAAGCAGTGTTTAAATAAAATAAAATAAGCAAATACTGTGGAACCAAATATGAGAAACTAATGTTTTTTTAAAACATTATCACTTAGATAAGGGATGCCCAATAGATCGCTCACGAAGGCAATGCTGGAAGATCGCGCTTTAGGTCAGTTCTCAACCAGGGGGAGAGAGATAAAACTCAAATATAATATATTCACTAATATTATGACTCGCATGTTAAGTAATGTAAAAAATATATAGCCTACAAATAAATAACAGTACCACCTCTCTATGTATTCTGTGTTTCGGAGCAGCAAAACGTTTTTCAGATGCTCCAATCAGCTTGTTCTTACAGAGGAACTACTGATGGCATCGTGAATAGTGAATAATAATAAAACATTATTTTATTTTTTATTATTAAATGAATGCAATATGAAGATACATCCCAACAAGCCTATTTAATTATCATCTTGTCGGTCTCACCTCACTCTTCTTGTCAGTCATCTCTATTTACGTGATAAATTAAATCTGATCTGTGATGTAGAAGTCAGCGCAGGACTGTTTTTTTTAGGTTTTATTCCGCACCCACCCGCTCCCGCGATATATTCACTATTTGTTCATATTTCTGCTGAAAGACAGAGAGATAGGTTAACAAATAAAAGTTTAGTCTGCACAAAATTGTATTTATTTTATTCGTCTTGTCAAGAGTCTTGAATTTATTGACAGAAAAATGTCAATAACATTTTGCTGCCAACACGGAATAAACTGTCACAGAGAGAAAAAAAAGTTATAGCCTAAAACAATTGTAATCCTTATTTTTATTCGTCTTGTCAGGATACAATTAGTTTAGGCTAACATTCAGCCTACAACACAATAGGAAAAAAAATTGATTTAGCCTAATAGCTATTTTATTAGTCTTGTCAAAATACTAAAATACATCCACACTTTGCTCCATCCTTATTCTGCTCTGCCACTCATCACAACCTGCCTGTTCTGTCTGAGAACTGTATATTATATCTGCTAGCCTGCTCTGAGCATCGTTGCACATGCTGTGCTCAGACAATAAAACGAAGAACTGGTTCATGCGTGCAGTGTGCGCATAACGGTCCGAGTGCAGGCTGTACTGTGCTCGATAAGAATAAAGCTCAGATATACTGTTCTGAAAGGACGTACGGAACGGGATATTGTTAGACCGCCCGCTCCCGTTCAAACTGCACTAGAGTTACCGACCGTTACCGTGTTGTATTCGGGAAATTAATCCCACGGCGCAAGAAATCTGGTCGGGACAGCCGCAGCAATGCAGTCCTAGACTGCTGTGATGCACGACTCCCCTTCGTTCGGTGCGCTGCATTGAGCAGCAGCGTTCAGTTTTAATTGTAGTGTCCTCTAACTGAACAAAATTATTTTTATTACTATAAAAAAATCTAAACGACGGTGGGGGACTGTGCCGCGGTGGGCAAGTGACGTAACGGTGTTGTGGCTTAACACCGGTATAACCACCAACACCGTCTATCGCGGCAAGCCTAGTTTTTATATGAATGTATCTTTGAAAAGAACCAACCGTTTTCAGAAAAGCTTGATGTCGCTACTACTACTACTACCACTACCACCTTGTGCCCTGCAATAGGGCTGTGCAATTAATCGAATTCGATTCTCATGCGCATCTCGTTAGTAAAGCCGGTTCCGTGATTGGCGCTAAATCCAGTGGTGGACAAAGTACACAAATCAAGTACTTGAGTAAAAGTACAGATACGTATAATAAAATATTACTCCAGTAAAAGTAAAAGTACTGCTTTTTCAATTTTACTCGAGTGAAAGTACAAAAGTACTAGATTTTTTATGTACTTAAGTAAAAAAGTACTGATAGATAGATTTATTTTCCAATTTTATATAGACTACTTTATTTAATTTTATATTAGCACATATTTTTATAATCCTACTGCCCAAAATACCTGGGATTTTCCCAAAATAACCACTATATGGAGTCAAGATATATATTTTGTTGTTGATATGGACTACGTTGATGAGAGTGATGTAGTAATGTTCACTGTGAAGCTTACACTGCGATGTACCTGAGAGAAAACAGATTTGACCATCTAATCACCAGTAGTTTTAAAACTTGTTGTTTTCAGTTATATATGAAATGAGAATAAGGCCTGAAGTTAGGAAGAAGGCTAATGACAAACCTTGTCTGTGGTGTAAAAACACTCCTGGCCAAATGCATCACTTCCCACTTTGATAATTACTGTAGAGAACATCACATCCTTTCTTTTTACAGATGTAATCTATCTAGGTGGTTGACCATCTAATTTAACACCTTAGTATAGTTAAAAAAAGCGCTGCTGATGTTGTTTTGCAAAAAGAGAACAGTTTTAAGTTGATAGATTGAATGATGTGGTAATAAGGCCTGATAGCTTTTCAGGAAGGTATTTACAGGAAAATAATAATTATATTTTCAAAAATGAATACGATCGGTGTGTCTTGTCTGACTTTATGTAAAAACGCCCCCAGACGTGTGTGGCAAATGCTTAACACCGGATAATTCAACCAGTGTACTATAATTACTGTAGGCAGTCATTAGTGAACATTTTCCATCATTTTTTTCTAAAAGAACTCAAAGATAGTCGTAGCAGAAAAGGGAATATTGGCTAAAAATTTCCTCAACTTAGCACAGCAAGCTTGTTAGCTAGACAGTTAGCATCAGGTAACAATATTTACTTATTTTCAGTATGGATGAAAAACTTCATATCTGTCTAACTTACTCGGCTAGTTGATCTAAACAATATACAAAAATATACTGTTGATAAACAATATACGTCACATAGGGCTAAATGCGTAGTATTTTAATAAAACTGCTAACGTTACAGCAGCGGGGAATATGAACGTGCATGAGTTATTTTATTTAATCTGTGTTATTTTAATGTTTCGTTTTTTGACCTAAAACATAGAGACACTGCCATTGATCTGTCTGCATTCAAGCATTTCAGTGGGCTTAAATAGATCACCCTTTACAGTTGATTTAGTTCACAAACAACTGACAGTTTTGAGCTAAATATGATTTTCAGTTACAATAATTAATCCTAAAATTCGACATTAGTAACTCACTTTTATCAGTTGCGCACGCGTCGGTTCTTACTTTGAGTTCAGTTCACTGAAGACTCGCTCTAAACGGTTCATTTGAATCAGTGAGTTTTCGACTCGAGAACAGCTGCAATCGGATCATTCAATTCGTGAATGAATCGTTGTTGCGATCTGTGAACCGATTTAACAGGTTCATTGAAAAAAATCAGTTTGTTCATGAATCAGACACCGCTTCTGCGTCTCGGAGCACATGATGTATTATAAAGAGTAACGATATGTTTTATGAAACGTAGTGAAGTAAAAAGTACGATCTTATGCTTTGGAATGTAGTGAAGTAAAAGTTACTCAAAATAAAACTACTCCAGTAAAGTACAGATACTTGAAAAATGTACTTAAGTACAGTAACGAATTACTTTTACTTCGTTACTGACCACCACTGGCTAAATCTCCATCACCTGTTTTCAAACGCAGCGGCAGTTAATACACAGCCGTAGTTCACTGACAAGCTACGCGATATCGCGTTCAAATCGCAGATGAAGCGAATTCGATTATGAACGCAAAATTGCCTAACTTGTCAGTGAACTACGGCTCTGTGTATTAACTGCCGCTCAATTTGAAAACAGGTGATGGAGATTTAGTGCCAATCACGGAAACGGCTTTACTGATGAGATGCGCATGACAATCGAATTCGATTAATTGCACAGCCCTACCCTGCAATAAACAATAACTCTACTCTCTTTTATGAGATGAAGGGGAAAAAAAGAAATTTGGGCAAATATATCGGCCAAAAAAAAATCGGCATCATATATTGGCTATCGATCACTAGAAAAACCCATATCGGTCTTATATATAACTTCTAATGCTGACACTTAAATAAATGTTTTGCCACTTTAGTACAGTGTTGTTAATGTATTTTGAATGCAAAAGGCACTATTATTTCAAAAAAGTATCGTTGGTTTATGTATGTTTATTAAAAACAAGTTGTGTAATAACCAATTGTTCCGGTCTGGACCTTTGACACTGTTGAAAATTCAGATTTGGACTATTGAATGAGTTTTTTGTTAGTGCAGCAGTGGTTCTCAGTCTTTTGGACTGATAAAAACCCTGGCACCGCATTTTTATTTTGAAACGTGCAATACTCATGTTTCAACGAAGTATACGCCTTTTGGAAAATCTAGGTATATATATATGCGTGTGTGTTGTGTATATCAAGTAGTTTTTTTATTTTTAGTCATCTTGAGTGACCCTTGCATGTTTGTTGGGTCCCAGTCCTATCCACCACTGGTATTAGCCACCGCTGTCCCCACAAATAAATTCTTTATAATGAGGATTCTGAAAGCTACTTTTGCATCACTTAAGAGAGTATTACAATAGTAAACAATAACTGCAGTAATTACATAAGCCTATTGCTACCATGGTAATGTTGTGTAAGTGTGCTGCTAAGGTTATTAGGAAGTGCTGGACTGTAAGACAGGAAGTTTTTCTATGGTTAGACTTGGATATAAGAATCCAGAGTTTAGGTTGGGATTTAACGTTAAGGCTTACAGTGATCAAGCACAAGACATAATTTGACATTTCCTCTGGCCTTGACTGCTCGAAATCAGGATCAGCCCAACACTTCCAGACTGCATAATGACATGAAATATATTCTGCATTTAAATGCCTCTTAATATCTGCAGAAGTGTGAAACAGAAATACAGTGACCTTTGATAAAGCACCAGCATCACACTGATCAGGCAGCTCGAGCACAAGAGCAACGGATCAGCGGAAACACAGCAGTAGAAGCGGTGTGCTTACCCATCTGAACGTCTCTGCCGTCATGTCTCCGGTGCGCTCGGGCTGATGATCACATGAGTGACTCGCTACGGTTTTCCTCACTCGTGGACACGGACACGGACACTTCTTCCTCGCGCTTCGAGATCACGCACGCCTGTGCTTTGATTGGACAGCTGGGAAAGCGTCTGTTGTGACGTCGTCAGTCACGTGACAATGGTCTGACGCGACCTTCAGACCGCGCGCTCCCGCTTTTTACAACTCATCCAAATATTACTGTGCCTTCGGAACAACGTTAGCAGTCGAACTCAATAAACAATTCAATAATATTATTATTACATATATATAAAAAAAATCAAAATCAAATATATGTTTACGCGAAACAAGGAGCGATGCCCTTAATTAAAGGGACAGTAACGTTAGACGTTTAATGAGAGGCAAGACAGAGAAATAAATAAACAAGTTAAGCAAACAAATTAATTAATTACTTAAAAATAATAATAATAAACAAATAAAAACCCTACATGAATAATATAAACGTAAAATAAAAGAAATGTAAATAAAAAAATTATACATAAAAAAAGGCTCAACAGGTTTTTATTTTTATTTTATGGTGCTACTCCCTCCAGTGTTTCAGAATATTATTAATACTGTATTTTATGGTGGCTGAGAGAGCTCAACGCGCTTTAAATAGAAAAAACGCCAGCAAATTAAGAAAACAACTTTACGCACGCGCTGCAAATGCTCACAACACAACCAAATAAAGAAACGCGCTGCAAATACAATTCTTTCTTTGGTTGTGTTGTGAGCATTTGCAGCGCCGGCTCAATCAAGGACATTTTGAGATCTGGTGACTGTGGAGGCCATTTGAGTAAAAACAAACTGGCAAAAATTGACTGTCAAATTGATTAAGTTTCAATTTTAAAATGGATGAAGATGTTTTCTTGATCTGCTGGTGTTTTTTCGATGTATCAGCGTCTTGAGCTCTGTCGGCCACCGTATATTTGAAATCACAACAAATGTGAAAAGTGGCAACACGTCTACTGATTAAAAGTAATACGCACTGTAAGCTTCCCCATCTGAAACAAACAAAAAAAGGTTAAACAAGTGTTTTAATTGAAAAGTTTTTAATTGTTTTAATGGAAATGTATTACATTGTTTTTATTTTATTTATTGATTTATTATTGTTATTATTTAATTTCTCAATTTTGTGTCCCCTCACACGTCCAAAGAGATTTTTGTTCTCAGATACTGTTGCATATCAAATGCCTATATAATGTTAAATTTTTCTTTTCTTGTGATGATAATTTCAAAAAACGAATACAGAAAAAAGTCGCATTAGGATAAAAGAGTCACGTAAAGATGAAATATATAACAGAGGCATTATCCTTGAAACTCATGATTTGAAACTCGATCTTAGCAAAAACAGAGAAAATATACCCACTAACCAAAAAGTGTACATGCAGCGATGACGCTCAGCCTAATCCCCGGACACTGGGAGGCAGATGGTGGTGTGATCGTGATATTTCATCAGATTACATCACAAACCAGGGCTTTGCCTGTGTCAAAGGGGAGGGGATGGATAAAAACTGTTTGTTACAAACACTCGGGTCAGATTTTCTCTTAACCACAAGTTTGACATGACTGTAAATATTTGTTGTATTACACGCTTTAAATATTTACATAAATATTATTATTTAATTACATTATTGTTATTATTATAAACTACAGATTATACTCTAATATTAATTTAATTCTAAATGAGGAGTGTGATTAAAGTCTCCCGGAAGTGGAAAGACTTTCGCTCGCACTGCAGCTTTGTGTTTCCTGTTTACGGGGCGGGAAGAGTGAACCTGCGCCTCAGCCTGTCCTGCGTTACAGCTCATTTCCATCGCGGACTTTCTCTGTTCGCCTCTGGATTATTTTAGCGCTTTTTAACTCCTTTTATTAATTCTCCTCAGACGCTCCGCCGCGTGTCTCTGGCGGAAGTTTGAAGTTCTGATGGAGGAGCCTGCAGACTCCGGCGGCGGCGCGGCAGCAGAGGGCCCCGCGGCGCAGGTGACGGAGATCCGCTGCCCCGCTGGAGCACGTCCTGTGCGACTGCTCGAGTGGAAGGTGAAGCCCGGAACTCTGGTGAACATGGACTCCGTTATCGCGGTTTGTGCGCCAATCCCCGCCGAAGGCGAGTGCAGAGCGGCCGAGAGGAAGCTGAAGTCGGACCGCGCTGGAGTTGTGCGGGAACTGTGCGGTCAACTCGGACAGGTTATCGCGCCTGGGTAAGACGCGCTGTCGTAGCTGTATTGACCGGCGTTTTAACGCGTGACATGTCGTGTTACGCTTTTATTTGCTGCCTTTGCTTATTAGCTCGCCTCGAACTAATCTAAGTTGCACGCGCACTGGCGCTCAACGCTGAGCTCGTGACAGCAGCAGCTGCTCAACTTCCACGCTGCCCAGTAACAACACGATTAATGACATATAAAGGTGTTGCACGTGGTTGTTGTAATGTCGCCCATAAAGAGTTCATATTAACAGACATTTATCACTAAAATATGTATCTTGAGAGATAAGCTCTGAGAAAGCCCTAAGCTCTGTAAACAGCAAAACAATTGTTGGGGGAGCGAACCGCCCTTTTTAGCCAATCAGATACTCTCTCTGCGTGTCAATCAATTTGTGCATTGTGCTTTGCTGTTTTCGGATTGGTTGACACGTATGTAGAGGGCGGGGCATTGGAGAGAGGGTGTGTTGATGAGTGCATGAAGCCGAGACTAGTTGATGGGAATTGGCCAAGTAATGGAAATATTGAAATTATCTGAATACTGTTATGAAAATTAATGTTTTAAAATAAAAAATATGACATGAAAACATGAACTGTTAGATTATAATTATGATGCAGCAATGTTGTTAAAAAAGAAGCATCTAAAAAGCCTGAGGTGGAGCTGAAGAGTGACTTTATGCCAATAAACTGAAACCTGTTCTATGACGTAACCTATGATATTAAACAGATAACTTGGATGCATAACATAGATGTAACATCACAACTTGTATCTGAACAAAAGGATGCAAATAATGCCAGTGAACATATTCAGTTACGAGAAAGAGAGAGATCTCCTGCCATGATGCGCTTTCATAACAGCGTGCTGCGGGCAAGGAATTTACTATATTTCACCTTATCATATTTTTTTTCACGAAAAAAGCACTGCTGCATTATTGTAACATCAGTATTTTTTTTAAACATCTAAACGCAATATGACCGTTTCAAATAACTCCGTCAATATCGGGCATTGCATTTGAGCATGAAACTATAACCCAAATCAAATCACTTTTATTGTCACATCACCACAGCACATGTGCCTTGGTGAGTGAAATTCTTGAGAGCATGCTCCAGACAGTGCAGGAACAATTTACATATAGACAGTACATACTTACAGACTTATACAGATGACAATGTGAAAAATACACATACATATACTCAGTACACACAGTGTACTATTAGACATACTTACAGTTATCAATACACATTATACACCCTATGTACACATTTTACATTATGTACACATTAGGGCTGTGCAATTAATCGAATTCGATTCTCATGCGCATCTCGTTAGTAAAGCCGGTTCCGTGATTGGCGCTAAATCTCCATCACCTGTTTTCAAACGCAGCGGCAGTTAATACACAGAGCCGTAATTCACTGACAAGCTACGCGATATCGCGTTCAAATCGCAGATGAAGCGAATTCGATTATGAACGCGAAATTGCCTAACTTGTCAGTGAACTACGGCTCTGTGTATTAACTGCCGCTCAATTTGAAAACAGGTGATGGAGATTTAGTGCCAATCACGGAAACGGCTTTACTGATGAGATGCGCATGACAATCGAATTCGATTAATTGCACAGCCCTAGTACACATATATATATATATATATATACACACAATGATATGCGAAGGTGCAGCAGATTTTACATAGGCCGGATACGCAATGTCATGGATGTGCATTGGATGGTATCCAGTGGTAGCAGATAGGCTGTTGTGTTTGTGCAGTGTGTGCGTGTAGTCCAGTTGAACTGTGTTAACATGCAGTGCATGGCATATTGTAAAGTGGGAGTGTGCTGTAGGGTGTATTCGTTTTTACTGTTCATTAGCCTGATAGCCTGAGGGAAAAAGCTATCCCTCAGTCGGCTAGTGCGGGATCGGATGCTGCAGAGACGTCTTCCTGAGGGCATCAGAGAGTGCAGACTGTGGGACGGGTGGCTGGAGTCCTTGGTGATCCTCCGGGCTTTCCTTATACACCGCCTGGTGTAGATGTCCTGGAGGGAGGGAAGCTCACCTCCAACAATGTGGCAGGCAGTTCGCACGACCCTTTGCGGTTGCCAGCGGTGCTGTTTCCAAACAGGGCGGTGATGCAGCCGGTCAGGATGCTCTCCACAGTGCAGGTGTAGAAGGATCTGAGGATGCTGGGGCTCATTCCAAACTTCCTCAGCCGTCTCAGGAAGAAGAGGCGCTGATGTGCCTTCTTCAGCACTGCATCTGTGTGAGCAGACCATGTGAGATCCTCGGTGATGTGAACGCCGAGGAACTTAAAGCTGTTTACCCGCTCCACAGGTGTCTTGTCGATGGTGATGGGTGTGTGTTCTCTGCTCTGTCTCCTGTAATCCACCACCAGCTCCTTGGTCTTGTCGATGTTGAGTGAGAGGTGGTTCTCCTGACACCATTTAGTCAGGGTAGTGGTAGACCGATTAATCGGCACCGATAGTTGATTGCGGCAACTATCGGTTATCGGTAAAAATCCATGCCGATAGTTTTCCGTTTTGCGTCCATTGCTGGAGTGGCTGAGAAGGGTCCGCTGGCATTATACAATATGAGAGCAGCCTCTAGAGGCGGAAATCACTGACAGCACGTGTTGTTTATTTTGACATGTGACACTGCGCACTGCACAGATCGGGAAACTTCAAATGCCATTTAAATACAGCCCACAGAAAATCCTGCAGCGGAACAGAGCACCATTCACATAGCTTTCTATTAAATTACATTATATTTGTCCTAAATCATTGTGAATGTACATAATGACTTCACTCTAGGCTATACATTTTGTATTGTGCATTTTTTAGCAAAACGTTTGTCTTTCTGTGGCTCTAATAAAGTCTGTATGCTTCATATAGAGAGCTGTAATAGATCGCTCTTTCTCTTTCCACTTGTTGTTTTTTTTAACTGAAATTCAAACTGTTTAATGCCACGTTGTTCATTCTAGAAACAAACTTCTGTCCGTTTGGTGATCAAATAAACTGTTTTTGAATGCCACTTGAATTGAACGCAAAGCGTTGTGTGTGTGTGTGTGTGTGTGTGAGAGATACCTCGGAGTTCTCCTAGACACAGCGCTGCACTTTTCCCTAATTTTTGCTTTTGTGTGACTAACTTTTTCTTAATTATTAGATAAGTGTTAAAATAGAAGCAAATCAAGTGTGTGAGTACACAAACAATATCCAAATGTATGTAATTTTTATGGGATGGCCTTGTGTAGATATTTAAAGATGGCCATCTTTAAGCATGACTGTTGAAATTAAATGGTAATACTTAACAATAAGAGTCCATTCGTAGAAAGTATTGTTACTTGTTAGAGTGTTCATTTCAACATTCGCTATTAGCAGGCTACATTTTTTAATTTTAAAGTTTCTTCTTTTAAAATTAGCAAACTATGAAATAACTTTAATGATCAATATAATAAATAATATTAATATTTGTATTCATTTGCAAAGTATGGT
Organism: Ptychobarbus kaznakovi; assembly: GCA_027422405.1. Lineage (NCBI taxonomy): Eukaryota > Metazoa > Chordata > Actinopteri > Cypriniformes > Cyprinidae > Ptychobarbus > Ptychobarbus kaznakovi. The sequence continues at coordinate 21,604,881 of CM049802.1, read as the reverse complement.
TCAGTACTGTTACTGCTTATATTTTTTAAATAGCAAAGCTCTAGTTTTATTTCAGTACCCATTTAAAAACTATCGGTTGATTAATCGGTATCGGCCAGTGTGGTCCAACCTAGCTATCGGTATCGGTAAAATCCACTATCGGTCGACCTCTAGGGTACTCACCTCCTCTCTGTAGGCCGTCTCATCTTTGTCAGTGATCAGGCCTATCACCGTTGTGTCATCAGCAAATTTGACGATGATGTTGGAGCTGTGTGTGGCTGTACAGTCATGTGTGTACAGGGAGTACAGGAGTGGGCTGAGAACGCAGCCCTGAGGAGCACCAGTATTGAGGACCAGGGGAGATGAGGTATTGTTGCCCAGCACAGAGCAGATGTAGTCTCTGATGAGTTTCTCAAAACACTTGCTGAAGATGGGTGTCAGAGCAACGGCCTCTCTCTTCTCACGTCTATACTTTGAATTGCATGCTGTGGCAAGCTATACAATCAGAGCTCAGGGTGCTGCCTAAAAGTGCTGCTATAACCAATCAGAAAAAAAACAAAAACCCACGATCATCGTTTTCATAAGCGATCATCGCTGTCACGGCCGAGTACTCAATCGTTGTTGCACATCTTTAATACAGAACCTATAGGATGTTGCGAATGAACGAATCATTCCTCGGGACGACTCGTTCTTCCTGAGTCAAATTAAAGATTCGTTCAAGAACGACCCATCACTAGCCGAGTCTAGTAGTGGAAGAGAAATGTGTAATATCGTTACAGCTGTTTTTCCAAATGATACCCTAATGTTTAGATGCCCACCAAAAATGTTTGTTTGAAGTTGTGGGATTAAAGACATGTCTTCCATGTCTATTAAAAGGTTTCAGCGGGTCTTAAAAGGTCTTCATTAAAAAAGGTCTTAAATTGAAGCAGAAAGTCTTAAATTCATAAAGTCATAGCATTAAATGTTGCATGCTGTAAAAATCTGTTTAAAAAAAAAACAAACACTCAAACATCCTTAAATTCTAAGTACTTCTGCTTGAGATGCAAATTTAACACGTGATCTTGTTTTCTGAGAAATTAAGCAAAATGTTGAGATCAAGTTGTGCTTGATAACCAATATCTGTCAGTGGGGCATGAAAACTTTGCCCTTTGAATTAAGTTGATTTAAGATGCGTTTTAATCATGAACTCACTTCATTTCAATACATTTCTCATAAAACAAGACATCTTATTTGATGTCATTTTGCTTCTCAAGCACATTTATCTTGATTTAAGAATCTTTACACATTTGCACATGAAATAACACAAAAGCACACATGAAGAACATCATGTTTTTGCAGTGTGATTAGAAGGTACAGTAAAAGTTATTTCCATCTTCTAGTTGTTGGAAGCAGAGCTATTCATTTTATTTTTAAATTATTAAAAAAAATTATGGAGATCTGTCGGAAGTTGTATTTTCTAATTTTGAAGCATCATTTAGAGAACAACTTGGCATATTCTTTTACATTCAATTAAGTCCTTAACTTTAATTGTTTTAAACAATTTTAAATGTACCGTTATAAAACCTGCAGAAACCCTGAATGAGAAATATGCATCTATAAACAAGCAAATTTAACTAACACAAATAGCAAGATATAACTACTATTAAAAAAACTTAAACACAGAAGAATCGTACACAATGGGGTAAAATATAAAAATACACCTCCAGCAGATTACACAGCTTAAGGGTTTTTAATACGCATAAGTTTTAAGGATGTGTAGATCTCCAATTCCTTCAAATGTGAGTGGATAGGAAGGTAGTTAAAACCCACGTTTATATATAAAATAATGTGCCAAAAACAATTATTTATAAAAAAGTCTACGTTATAATTCAGAGAGATGTAATGAGACTGTCCCTTCTCCAATACGGCCCATGACTGACTAGCAATTAGCAAATTATGGGTGTAGTGTAAATCATGCCTGTTGAGTATTTTAAAATAAATAAATAAATGGGATGAGCCATTTGATATGTCTGAACCTGTGTTTCATAAGGAAATATGTCAGAGGAAATAAAATTGTGCCAGTCAGCTCATGTAATGTCATTCATGCTTGCTTTTTTGCAGTCTTTAACAGTAGAGGGTGCTGCATGTATTAGAAATTGCTCAGTTGTTTTATTAGTCAACTGAAAATGAGCTTGTTTATAAAAAACAACAGTTACACTTCTCTTTGCACTTATACTGGAGTTTGGAGAGAGGCTTTGCATACCTTTTCCCAGTCCACTGAATGAAATATCATTATAATGCAGCTTATAGATTACCTTTCCCTATAATGGAGATTTTATCCTGTTAACAAGCAGTGTGTTTATATGAAGTGCTGTATTGCTGTGTTTATTTCTACATGTTTTTTGTCTTTTTTTTACAGGAGTGTGATAGCAAAAGTGGAAGAATGCAGTCATCCCGTTGTAATGAAGGGCTTGTGTGCCGAATGCGGCCAGGACTTAACTCAGTGAGTCTATATCCACGTTACTTTTGTGCTGACAGTCTCCAGTTCAGAATCGTTTCTCTCCGCTTATCTGAAAAAGTGAAATGACGTCTGTCAGGAGCCATTCAGGAGAAGCTATTGTTGTCTTTCCCTGTTTTTCACTTGTGTCGGCTCTCGGAGTTATTTCTGTTAGTAACTGTATGGTGCTGAAGATGATCTTACGTTTCAGACTACAGAGCAAGAATGGAAAGCAGCAGGTGCCCATCTCTACGGCGACCGTTTCCATGGTGCACAGTGTTCCCGAGCTGATGGTCAGCTCAGAGGTGAGTGCCTACCGTTTGCCGCTTCTGAGGATGGAGATTCTTAAGGCCTCTATGTGTTTCAATAGGAATCGAACAACAAACTGGCGTGACGACATTTCAAACAAAATCATCAAATCTCAGTTTAGGAGATCAAAAGCTTCTCTAAATGTTTTCTCTGATATAGGCTCACTGACTCTGGTTCATTTCTTCTATTCAGTCTATCGAAGTCAGACACAAATAAAGACATGAACATACTGGAGAGCTGCTTTATTGTAGAAACTAAAGAAGCAATTCTAATGGAAAGGGAAACTGACACCCTTTCATGTTTAGTACAGTAAATTTGCTTGCTTTAAAAATGGCATATCATGAAAGTTTAAGTGCTATAATGTGGTCCCTGGTGCATCTACCAACCCAGAAAACGTGAAAAAGAACAACCCAGTAAATTTGGTTTGGTTAGCTTTTCTCTGCAACCTTTTAAAAAAACAAGTTGCTCAGATTTTGCTCCCCCCATGACGTAGAAAGGGGAGCTTATTATAATATTACCGCACCTTATTCTGCATGTTTCCACCCATGGCACCGCCATTGTGTTTTCGCAAGTGATAGCGGTGTACCAGTTCTAACGCCATGGCGAAAGTTTGAGCAAAGCATGCTAACTGTTCTGTCTTTGGCTGCACTGATGAGCACAGATCACTATTTAGAGTCCAGAGAGCAGTGGATTTATTGATTTATTTACTGTATATTTACTGTTGTCACACAGATCCAATATAAACATGCAATTTCTTTCCCAGATGTTTACCTTCACAGACGTAACCGACTGTTTTTGTAATTTGTGTGTTATTTTTTTAACATCAACTTGTGTGTATTTGACAGTTTTAAGCACAATAAGACAAGACATGAAAGAGAGCTTGGTTTAGTACTCGCATGCCACGTGACAGTCGCTTTCTGTGCGTGTGCATCGGATGTGTGCACTAAGAAAACATATATCAGAAGTTTGAACTAATATGCTGATTGGATACTTTCTTAGACCAGTATATCGGGGGCCTTTAAATGTAAAGTGTGTAATTCATGTTTTTGTGATGATTTGTTGAGTCAAACACATTTCAGAGGGGCTTTAATAAATAGTAATGTATAAAATTGTTTGTGATTACTCTGCACAATCAGTGTCTGGTGTACAAACACAGTGTTTTTATCCCTGTGTGTCTGAGCAGCAAGCGGAGCAGCTTGGCCGAGAGGACCAGCAAAGACTTCACAGGAACAGGAAGTTAGTGCTGATGGTGGATCTGGACCAAACGCTGATCCACACCACTGAACAGCACTGCCAGCGCATGTCCAACAAGGTAGCAGTTAAAAACATTGCACTGCACTACCATTCAGAAGTTTGGGGTCGGTACGATTGATCAAAGCTGCATTTATTAGATCAAAAATACAGTAAAATGGTAATTTTGTAAAATATAATTTATATTTAAAATAAGTTATATAATTAAATATATTTTCAAATGTAATTTATTCCTGTGATCAAAGCTGAATTTTCAGCATCATTTCTCCAGTCTTCAGTCACATGATCCTTCAGAAATCAATCTAATATGCTGATTTGATGCTCACAAGACATTTCTGACTATTGTCAATGCTGAAGTGTGTTTTTGCGGTAACCTTGGTAAATTTTTTCGAGTTCAGAATTTATTTGAAATGGAAATCTTTTGTAGCATCATGAATGTTTTTCTTGTCCCTTTTGATCAATTGAATGCAGCCTTGATTAATAAAAGTGTTAATTTCTTCTCAGTTTGTTTTAAGAATTGTTTAGAAGTTCAAAAGAATAGAATTGATTCGAAATTAGAAATTCTTTGCAACATTATAAATCTTTTAACTGTCACTTCTGAACAGTATCAGTTTCTTTATAAAACCCTAATCAGTAATTAAAGCAGGAATAATTCTCCTCAATATTAATGGATATTGTATTGTTTTTTGAGTGTTATTGAAGTAGCATAGATTTGTCTTTGTTTCATTGGTTTCTTTTGTGCTCAGATGATATTAAGGCATTTGATTAATCTGTCATTGGTTTGCTGTGTTATGGTGGCTTCAGAAGATTTATCTACAGTACCCTCGTTTTGTTTGAGTTTAGCAGTAACAAAAATAAGATGTAGACAGCCGTACGGTTTCTTTGACTTCTTAGTGATCTCATTTGCGTTTTTCCATGAACTCCAGCGATTGTGGGTGTAACTGGAAGTGTTGCTTTGAAGAGCCTAAATGCAGCCGAGCATTGATTGATTTCTATTTAAATGACTGCATCGTACTCTTTCTCAGCTATCATCCATTTTCGATTCATTCTTCTCGTAGGCGTTAACGCTTTCATTCTGCCAGGCGTGCATTCACTTGGTAGCAAAAAAACAATCTCAGATCTTTATACCAAACAATTACTAGACCATTAACTGAGCTATCAAAGGCTCAAATGCTTTCCTCAAAGACTGCATAATGTCTGCTATCAGAAATTGTGCTGCTTTTAAAGCATTTCCAGTGCATTCCTATTGAAATGAATGTTCCTGAAAGCTTCTGCTACAGCTGGATTGGACTGTAATGCAGCAGTATAGAATATGTATATGCTTTTTAATCTAAAGCAGATGCACTTCTATTTAGAAGTGTAGATTTTTTAAATATTTTATTTTAGAAAGGATGCATTTAATTGATCAAAAGACATATTAATTTCCTCTAACTGCCTTGCAATGTTTTTTTTTCTAGGGAATCTTTCATTTCCAGCTGGGACGGGGGGAGCCTATGCTTCATACACGACTGCGGCCTCACTGCAAAGACTTTCTAGAAAAGATCGCCAAACTCTATGAGTTGCACGTCTTCACCTTTGGCAGCCGTTTGTACGCTCACACCATTGCAGGTACATTGTTGTGATGTGACGCATTGAATGAAAAATAAATGATACCTCAAACTGAGGACAGCTGCGATTTATTATTTTTCTAACCGATCTGAATTTTTAAATCTCACCCAGTGGATGGTAAAACACATCAAACAGTCCCATAACTTATAGTGATGGACATTTTTAGCAATTTCGATCATCTTATTTCGATAGGTTTCAAAAACGATAAATCGAGTACTTGGGGGGCGTGGCGTGGCCGTAATGGAGATTATGAAAATATCTGAAGACTGTTATAAAAATACCAATATAACATGAAAACATGAACACATGATTAGATGTTAGATTATGATTATGATGCAGCAATGAACAAATATGACAACAAATACATATATTTTTGAAAAAGAAACATCTGAAAGCAATATGACCGTCTCAAATAAGTAAATATTGGGCATTGCCTTTGAGCATGAAACTACTGGTAATATGCAGTGCATTCAGCATGTAAATAAATGTTAAAATCCCAACGCATCGTATATTAGATGAATCAGATATGTATGTAGTTAACCCAGACATCACTACATGACTTCAAATGAGCTTCTCTCTCTTCTCACGTCTATACTTTGAACTGCATGCTGCTGCAAGCTAAACAATCAGAGCTCAGGGTGCCACCTAAAGTGCTGTTATAACCAATCAGATTATTTTTTCCACGATCATCGTTTTCATGATCGATCATCGCTGTCATGGCCGAGTACTCGATTGCTGTTGCACATCCCTAATAACTCATAGTGTTTGTGTGAGAGATTATATTGGTATTTCACAGGGACACCAGGTGGCAGTATTTGTTCATAGGTTTGAGCATTTGCTCAGTGTTTTGAGTTTGAAGATGAATGTATTGTTTGCTGTATTTGGTTATTTAATGCAACATATTAACAATAAATGCGTCAAAACAAGTGTCGTCTGCAAGAACTGGCCCATTATCTGCTTTGATAAAAACCTCTGCTAAATGACTAATAAACAAGAAATCGGTTTAGTGAGAGTGTTAATTATAGCCATCTATAATATACCCTATACCAGGGGTTCTCAAAGTCTGCATTCAAGGGTCCGAATCTGAATTTTCATCAGTTTCAAAGGTCCGGAACCAAACTTGCTTTTAATAAACATACAGTAGCCTACATAATATGCATAACACAATAAACATGTTCCTGTGGCTCAGTGGTAGAGCATAGCGTTAGCAATGCAAAGGTTGTGGGTTCAATTCCCAGGGAACACACATACTGACAAAAAAATTATATCCTGAATGCACTGTAAATGTTTATTGCAGGGCACAAGATGGTAATCGTAGTAGTAGCCTAATTCATAGTAATAATACATGGGTCGAAACTTAAGCATCTTCTCAAAACAGTTCTGAAGCATGCTTTTTGTTTATGTTTGCAGACAGACACCAGTGTTTCCCACAGACTTGCAAATTCAAACAAATTTTCTGTAGTGGGAGATATAGCGGTTTCCTGGTAACGGCTGTAATCAAAGTAATGCGCTCAAACGCTACTTTATCAGGCATTACAGGAAAAACAAAATTAAATCGTAGCTTTTCTGAAGATGGTCGGTTCTTTTCAAAAATATATTCATGTAAAAACACCCGCGCTTGCATTTCCATTTTTAAACGTTCAGTGCACAGTTTATTCAACCAAGTATAAGCCTTTTGGAAAATCTTTTTGTGGCTTTGATATTGTGACGGGTGCCATAAATAAATCAATAAATGGGAAACACTGGACACTGCTATAAGTCAAATGGCCATAATCTAAGTGATTATAATAATAATAAAAAAACTCATATTTGCAGTGAAATGTCACCTGATTATGAAACGTCATATGCTCACTGGATGTCATAACAAATGTCATGAAGGAAAAATTTAATCGCCTGCACTTTCATTTCGGACCATCTCCAAAAAGACATTTAAAAATTAAACGAATGATTTACAAGTTTAACATGCGTTTATCAAAGTAGGAAATATAATTAGTGCTCTTGAAATACGAAATAGAGGCGGGTCCGGATTGAATTCCCTCCGGGTCCAGATGCGGACCGGACTTTGAGAAGCACTGCCCTATACATTTCTATTAGTAATCTCTGAGTGCTGCATTCATATTTTCCTTTAGGTCAGAGTGTTTATTATTGGAAGTGAAATTGGTATGTGTAGAGTGTAGGGTCTGGTTTTAGTTCAGGATTTTACAGGATATCATCAGCAAAGTAAATTGTCTTTGAACGAGACTTGAAGTGTTCTTGCATTAATTGAGCTTCATATTTGGCATGTTGCATATTCATATTTGGCATGTTGAATATATCTCTTTTAATATTTGGCATCAGTTCTTCCCACAAACCCAAATGTGCGAAGTCTGGTTGTGGTGATTAGTGATCGACCGATATTGATTTTTTTATTACCGATACCGATTATTTGTACGTTTATGTACCGATAACCGATATGCAGAACCAATATTTATTTACTGTTATAAAGTAAATAAATAACAGAGTGAAGTAAGTCCATTCTTCACTTTTGTTTTTCCTCCTTTCAGTCATCTTAACAACAACAAAAAACTGTTGAAAATTAACAGTCTTTCAATGTTAAATTTAATCTTCAAATTACAACAATAAAAACATTTTATTTATAAAAAGCATCATCAGCAACACTGATATTAACAATAAGCAAAAGAATGTCGAATGTTTTCAAATGGAGAAAATAAAGGACAGAATCATATCAACTTAATTTTAAACTAAAGTTTTAGGTTTATAAGCTGTTTAATAGACTAAAGAGTGAAGAATAATTCACTGAATAATATTCTCTGGAATATTGAAATAAGCTATAACAAACAAAACATTGTATTTTATTGCATTTCTTAACTGGCATGTTTTATCAGAATTATTAAAATGTTTTTTGTCATTCTAAATTATGAAAACTGCTGACAGCGCGGTTTATCTATGCATTTACACAGAACTATACTCAAACTGCGATCGCTTGTGGAAAAAATAAATAATTAATTTCGATAGAGATGTATTTATTTAGATGTTTTTTGGCGAAATAATGGTTCTATAGTAAATGTTAATATAGTTTAGCGTGTTTCAAACAAGTGAATCTTGTATAAAGTTACATGCGGTGGCCGTGCTGGAACTTTTCCTGAGTGAACAGTGCCCACTGCTCCAAGTGTGTGTGCACTTGGATGAGTTAAATACAGAGAACACATTTCACCACTGGTTATACTCTGTATAATTGTGTATGTGACAAATAAAAATAAAAAAAAGAATTTTTTTTTTTTTTAAATAACCGATTATGGTAAAATGCTTAAATATCGGGAAAAATATTGACCGATATATCGGTCGATCTCTAGTGGTGATTCATATGGACATAATCAGCAGTAGATAAGACACAATAAAGTAGTAGCTCAACTTTTCTGAACTAAAGTCTTGATTTATTGTAGTGCAGGCAGGAGATTGAAAGCTTGGCAGAGCCGCATCTTTGAAAGCCTGAAAGCATTGATTCGTTTTATTTTTCCTTTTATTACAGCTGTAAATAGTCTCAATGCATTCCGAGCAAAACTACAGCATTTGTAGCTCTGCTTCCAGCTGACATTTAGACTTCATCTTTAAAAGAAATGACTGTTTCCTCTCTTTCTCTCACTCATACCAATTTATTTTTCTCTTTTAAAAAGGTTTTTTAGACCCTGAAAAGAAGCTCTTCTCTCATCGGATCATGTCTAGAGATGAATGCATTGACCCCTACTCTAAGACAGGCAACCTCAGGTGAAGCATGTTTCACTCATTTCTGACTTCTCCTTCTGGACTAGTTTAGCCTTCAGCATCTTTCTTAATGCAGTTTTAATAATGAATTTGCTTCAGACGACTCAGCGCGTGCAGAAGGGAACTGAACAAATCATTCAAACTGATTCACGAACAGATTCACTGCTTTGCCAACTGCTTTGATCAAGCCTTTGAACAGAATCGACTCAAAAGAATGATTAATCACATCCAAAATAAAAGTTTTTGTTTACATTATTTCTCTTTATACTGTGTATATTTATGTATATATAAAAACACACACACATACAGTATATATTTTGAAAATATTTCCATGTATATTTATATTAATATAATTGATATTGAATCAAAATATTTTAAATATATAAACATAACATATTTTTCTTAAATATACATGTTTGTGTGTATTTATTTATATATATATATATATATATATACATAATAATATATACACTGTACTAGGGCTGCAGCTAACGATGATTTTTATTGTCGTCTAATCTATCGATTATTTTCAATTAATCTATTTATTATTTTCTTATCAGTTGATGAATTCTTTAGTTAAACTATCAATAAATAATAACTTCTGCTATTAATCTTTTATTTTATTCAAACGTTTTCTCATAATTAATACTTTACAAAAAAATTATGTTGCCATACTGGCCTTTAACTTCTGCTCTAGAGTCTTGTTTGTGTTAAATATGGCAGAAAAACAGTCTTAAGTAGGGGTAACTGCAGGCTCGCGCAGTGAGTGTGGCTAAAGGTGTGACGCATCGACGCACTCCATGCTAATCAATGTAATCGATGACGTCTAAGAATCGCAGCAGGCCTACACTGTACACACACATTATGTAATCAAACATTTTTTTATTTTTGGATGCGATTTGTTCGCCAGCACTAATATTAATATAATAAGATTTTTTTTCTTTTTCTTTCTTTCTATTCCCTTATTTTTGTACTTATTCTTCAGGGTTCCCGCGGGTCCTTAAAAAGTCTTAAATTGTACAAGAAAGTCTTAATTAAGATTTCAAGAAGTCTTACATTTGGGTACAGACCAGAATCGCGATACAGCTTAATGTGACGATTAAACTTCAAAAGGCTATAAATAAATGAGCGCTGCAGTTTCAAAGTCCATTGCTGCACTGCTTTGTGTTCTGCTGTTACTGCGGAAACAGTTCCGAAAGCTGGCAGAGAATGAATGCATTTTCAATAAGGCTGATGTTGTGAGTAGGGTATTCATGCAATACTGGAGGCTGTAGTTTCAAAAGCAGATTTCTAGGACCCTATAGTTTATTTTTATTTTTTTTTATTTAAATTGATTGATTTATTTATTTTTGTATGTGGCCTTCACTGTAAAAAAAAAAAAAAGTTGGTCAAACTTAAGGCTACCAGCTTATTTTTGCGTATTCTCGCATTTTTGTTGTATAAATTTAAAAACAACAAGTTGAGAAAATAAAAAAATCTGCTAGAGCTGGTTGCTTTAAAACTTTTTTAAAGTTTGCTCAACTTTTTTTTTTTTTTTTTTTTTTTTACAATGCTGTAAAAAATCAATAGATGAGAGAACTTAAACCTTTAAGGCAACCAGCCTCAGCAGATTTTTTAGTTTTCTCAAAAAAGTTTGAGAACTAAAAAATATCCTCCAAAAATAAGTTGAGAACTCAAAAATCTGCTGAAACTGGTTACCTTAAACATTTAAGTTTGCTCAACCAATAGCTGCTCGCATCAAATTCAAGGCATTAATGTTTGCCTTCAAAACCACCTCTGTCTCTGCACCCCTTTACCTAAATTCATTACTTCAGACTTATGTGCCCTCTAGAAGCTTGCGTTCTGCAAGTGAACAACGCATTATTGTGCCATCCCAAAGAGGCACAAAATCACTTTCACAGACTTTATTTGATCCTTTAACTCTAGCACTCTATTCTAATTCTATTCTTAAATAAGAAAAAACTTGTCCCTTTAAGACTTCTTTTAGACTCTACTCATTTACTGCTTGTTTTCTTAAAAAACAAAAAACTACAACTTTTTTTTATAATTTTGTATTTTATCTGTTTCCTTTTTATTTATTATACAATTAACAAAAGCAAAAAAAGTATATATTTATACCTCTTCATATAGCCTAGTTAATAATTTTCACCGTGCTGTTTTTCTCTAAAAATTATCATGATTACAAATGTAATGTTGATTTTTACAACAGTTCAATAAATAATAAATGAAGAGACTTACATTTTAGACACAATATTGCCTGTTTTTGTGCTATTGCGCCAACAAGAATAATTCCAAACACGCTGTTTTGCGTCTCTGAGTAACATGATGGCGTTTCGTTCCTGAATGAAGCAACCGTTTCATTGATTCGGTTCAATCACAATGACTCACTTATTAACAGTGACTTGCTGCCCCCTGCTGGTGGTTTTAATATCACATTTCGACTTTTTTTAAATCATTTCAAATATCAGTATTCAAAGTTTTGAATATCAATATATCAAAACATTATTTATGCGTTTGTAACTGCATGTTAAATGCATTCATGTCTTGCATTAAACTGTGTGTAAATACGTCTAAATGCAACTTCAGACACAGCTTCTGTGTAACAGCTCAAATGTCTTTATTATTCTAATTCACTGATTAAATGTAAGAATTTAATGCAAAAGATAATTGACAATTTTAGAAAAAATGGCTAGTTATAAAGGTAAAAATGCCCATAAAATGTAAAAATCAGTTTAAACTTATTGAAAAATATTAATTTCTATTAGTGTGAACTGACCACGACATAGATTATGAAGAATATCAAAAACTTTAGGAGTCAGCTGTCCACGGCAGTCCTTAAGATACCAGCACAATAACACAATCAGCAAAATATCATCTAATTATCATTATACATAAAATCCCAGAAAATATAGAGATATTAATTTTTTTTCATTATCGAACACCCTTTAAGTGTGACCCACTTAAAGTGCAGTAAACATTAAAACAGTTGTGCTACAAATGAGTGATTATTAGTACTTTAATAAATGTAAAGTAATTTGAATACAAATACTAATTTACAACATCCAGCAGCACAATGAACTGTTTTGCACAGCTAAATAGGCCCCTCAAACATTCAAGTTCACGCTAGCTTTTACATTAAATATAAGATGGAAAGATAAAAAAAAGAATAGTTTCCATGGATCTAGTCTTTGCATCTGTTTGTTTGATATTTGAATCAGGTCTCTTCTGTTGGAGGTAGATGGTGCTGTCCCAAAAAATAAGGTCCTATGCAGTCCTAGAACTGCAGCCTCCGGTATTGCAGGAACATTGTTTTTTTTTTTTGTTCTGACCAATGTGAAAATTGACCCATGTTTTTGTCCTGCAAACACGCAGACCTGTAAATGTGAACTGGTGGATCGATAAAAAGATAATTAATTATAAAAATCTAAAGAGTACATTTTTTTGTAATTAATATAATTATTTATTGATTATAATAGTTTAAATTAATATAATAAGAAAATTGATGAGTCAAAAATGTTAAGAATTGTTAAAGGCTGAAATGTGAAGTGTATTATTTGATAAAACGTCTTGTTTTTGTGAAAACTTGAATCTGAACTGTAAATAATGCTTTTTACAGTTTAATAGTTTACCATAGACATTGCCCTTCCCCACACATATGGTATTAATTTTATTTGTGCAGGTCTTAAAAAGTCTGACATTTGAGCTTAAAAATCCTGCAGTAACCCTGATTTTTTAGTTGAATACATTTTTAAAGATTAAATAAGTCAAGCATCTAAAATGTTTTTCTTGTTAAGTATAAAGCTTATTTAACCTCCTCCTGTGACAATGCAGAGTTTTTTTTCTTGACTCCAGGAGTGTGAACAAAGGTTATCTGCACGAATGCACGTGCACAGAAGAGACGTGTATTTCTGAAGGGCTTCAGAGAACAGCTCTGATTCAATTTAAGACTAAACGTGCTTTCAAGTGCGGATATAAGGTGCAGTCTCGCAGACCCCTGCTTTTTACCCACATCTCTATTCATTTGGCTCTGCATGACAGATCAAGAATACGGTGAACACTGAATACATTTAAGACTTGAATGTATTTGTTTATGCAGCATGATCTTATTTCAGCTCATAATTCAGAAGAACTATGCATTAGGCCTGTAAAACATTTAGCGGTTGGTTTATTTTCAACGTTTTCAGAAAATACACCTCATTTCTGTCGAGCGTTTCTCTCTCTTGTACATTTTTTGTTATTTCCTTTGAGGTAAAAAAACACTCAGTAAATCTTTGAACCTGAATCCTTAACATTTTAATCATTAAAATGACGTGGAAATAGGCACGTTGAGTGTATAATTTAACTAAACTAGAAATGCACCGATTGACCTGCCAGTGATCGGAATCGGCCGGTTTTTCGCATGACCGGCCCGGATTGGTGACCGGCCGGTCAGTCTCATGTCTTGCCGATTCAGAGCCGATCCTATTATTGCCTGCGGCGCAGGCAGAGACGTCACAGCCACGCACACACTCACAGTCACTTGTAAACACGTAATTTCACGTGAGAATGATTATATTGACAACTGATAAGATAATGTATTTATGTCGTGCCAGATGAGGCTTGCACAGCCTGAGTGAGTGTGTGAGAGAGACAGCACACACAAAGTAACTCACAGAAATATATAGATGAATATACATTCATAAGGACAGTCACTTGCCTCGTTTCTGAATGAATCAGCAGTTTGAATGAATCGGTTGAATGAATGAATAAATGAATCGCTCATTAAAACAGACATTTGACTCTGTTTATTCATATGCATACATTTCAACATTTGTATGTATCAGAACATCTACAGTTTTATATTATTTGCTTATAAATGCACGGCTCATAAATTAAATGCAAATACTATCAGTAATCTTGTTGTGAAATATGAATGCAAATTCATTTGAATGGTAACAGCTCTACAGTTTCTTATTATTCTACCGGAATTAATTGAAACAAAGTAAGAATTTGATGTGAAAGATGATGCATTTAATAAGGTTAGGGGAAAGAAATGATCATTTATAAACAGTAGGAAATGACATCTGTTTTGTTACATACAGCAACTCATTTTAAGTTAACTATTTCTACCTCTTTCCAGTCACAGAGCACTTTATTTTGAGAGTTGTTTAAGTGAGAAAATCTGTAAATTAGTCCAGATTGGGGGAATTGTAATTTTTAATAATTAATTTTATTATGTAAATAATTTTACGTTGAAATTTGCATTGATTTTTGTTTGTATATGCTGTCAATTATAGTTCTTAGAAAGAAAATCTGAATCGTCAAAAATCGGTATCGGCAGGTCACACTTCCAAAACAAAACGTGAATCGTCCAAGAAAATTGCAATCGGTGCATCTCTTAACTAAACTATGTTAATGTTAAATGTAACTTTCTTACCTTTTTCACCTGATGTAAGTTTGTTACTGTATCTTGTTGTTAATTGTAAAGTTTAACATGTTACATTTAAACAAGTACTACTAATATTTATAGTATTATCATAGTATTTAAACATTAACATTCTGTATTGTTCGCATAAAAACATCTTCAAGCCAGAGTTGTGCTTTTTCTTGTTTTATGCAGTAACTACGCTGGAGGAATTCCAATTCACTTCTCTTTCCTCGTGTCTGACTGTTAATATGTGTGGGTTTCGTATGCAGATCTCATACTGACCTTGAAGGAACAACAGTCTCACAGAGCGGCTGGTATCATACAAAGAGTCACGATCAGACTTCAGCGGCACACAGATTACTTTCTTTAGGTCGATAAACCTACAGAAGCCAAGCCTCTGCAGCCCAATGCTTCTATTAGTGTGAATGACTTTGTTTTGCCATTTCAAAACTCAAGCTGTTGGAAAGATGTTCTTGGGGGCTGTTTAGATGCGCCAGACATTCACAGATAAATCTATACTCATTATGCTGTATACCCAGAGACCCTAGATGCGTTTGGACCATCAAAATGTACTTCAAAATGTCTGAATAACAAAATTTCACTGGATTTATTTGAAAGGCAGACAGCACAAACACACTTTTTTCATTACATTGCGATATTTTGTGGTTGTGAGATGTTAATTAATGTTAGTTAATGTGATTTGTTTTTGGACCTGTGGTTCCTCTCTTAGGATATCTGTGTGAACTTGAGGAGACCTGACTTCATGCATCCACTAAAAATCATCTTGAGACCAGCTAGTTGTCTAAATAGTTTTTGGCCACACTATTTTTGGTATTGTACAAGTGTTAATGTTATAAAATGCTCTTTGACATTTTGGTCTTGGCAGGCTGGCGCTATCTGGGTGCTGTTCATTTAGACATAACCAAGCACCAGCTGCTAAATGAGCATCTAAAAATGTCAGTATGAATACTTTTTTTGTAGAAATTTGTTCCCCTGTGGAGACTCCATGGTGTGCATCATAGACGATCGAGAGGACGTTTGGAAGTTCGCCCCCAACCTCATCACAGTGAAGAAATACATCTACTTCCAGGGCACCGGTGACATCAACGCCCCACCGGGCTCACGCGAGGCCCTGATGGCCAGAAAAGGTAATGTTTATTTTCCCAGCAACTCTAATTAACAATAATGATCGCCGAACTGGAAATTAGCCCTAGTGTCTTTAGTCTGTATTGCATACTAACTTCTAAGGCAGAATCCTGAGTTAAAGTGAATTGTGAAAAGAGCGTCTCAAAGAACAAATCCAATTTTTTCAATAGGAATCTACACGAATGGAGTTTTGCATGAGGATAAAAGATTTCCACATGCAAATTTTGCAACAACAAGAAAGTGACTTCTGTGTGAGCTCATATATTGCTACGCAATGGACAGTAGACCTTTTTTTTTTTGAAATTTTGCCCAAATTTTACTGTGCCTACATCTTAACCCCAAAACACTGCACGATTTTAGCAATCCTATAAGATTACTGCATATCACACTGTGCGACATGGATCTAATAAACTTGGCCATGACGTGTCTGTAGACTGTACGATTATGACACCTATTGACTTGAACTCTACGACGCACATTACTATAGTAGAATAAAACATCATAAACATGCTCTAGTGGTAGAAAAAAGAGCATTATAAATCACACTTTAGCAGTTGCCGTTTTTATGTGCTAAAAAAAGTGTAAGCGGCGAAAGAGGAAGGGAAAAGAGATTGAGGTATGCAGTTTTATGCTTTAGCGCCATGTCGCGTTAATTTCATGTCGCATATTGTTTGTTCAGTAAACATGGATCATACCAGAAAAAACACTGTGCGATGATCATGCTTAATTATCATTGGTGGTTGTCTTTGGTCACAAGACCGTGACAATGGCCGTCTTTGAACCTCTCTCACTGTATGACACAAGACCACCGATTAGGAGCCATGATCACAGAAATCGCCACGATTGTTTCACGATGCCAATCTTTCATCTGGGACAGCCGAAAATGGTGCAGTGTGTTTAGGGCTTTAAAGGAATAGTTTGCCCCAGATTTTTTTTATTATATTTATTCACACTCAGGACATCCAATATGTAGATGAGTTTGTTTCTTCATGGGAACAGATTTGAAGAGATGTAGCACTACATAATTTGTTCTCCAATGCATCCTTTGAAGTGAATGGGTGCCGTCAGAATGAGAGACCAAATATCTGATAAAAACATCACAATCCACACCACTCCAGTCCATCAGTTAGTGTCTTGTGAAGTGAAAATCTGCATGTTTGTAGTAGTCTTGTCTGAATCAGGAGAGAAATATGCACAGATCAGGAACTGTTTATGAGTGAAAAGAGTCCAAAACAAATACGTAAGTGGATTTTGATGTGAGAGAACAACAGGGGACGGTTGTTTTTACTGGATGAAATTTGATTATGGATTTTGGCCAGAAGCAATTGTTAAAACACCTTTTATTCTGACAGCACCCATTCACTGCAGAAGATCCATTGGTGAGCAAGTGATGTAATGCTAAATTCCTCCAAATCTGTTCTGATGAATTAACAACATATCTACATCTTGGTTGACCTTAGGGTGAGCACTTTTATAAAATTTTTTTTGAGTGAACTATTCCTTTAAAAGTTTGGTTAAAATTAATAAAAAAAGCTGTTTGGAGCAGCCGTCATGACAGAGTTCACATATGATGCCTTAAAATGCGGTCATTGTAGATAGGGGTGCGCCGATCCGATATTCAGGATCGGTATCGCTTCAATACTGGCATTTTCTGCTGGATCGGGGTATCGGTCTGACGAGACCGATCCAAATTCAATATTCTGCATAGCTAATATTGTGTCATTTGTTAAGCCCTACAAAAGCCACAAACACATAAAACAGCATAAAGTTTTCGTGCACTATATTTCAAGTGTTGTGAAGCCATTACATAATTTAATGTACAGATGAATATTTAAGTCAAGTTCACGTAAACACTTGTCTCCGCTGCAGCTGTCCTTCATCCTCCACTCAGCTTTCAAACTGCGTGCCGCGTTCGTTAACGTTACTAGAGACAAGACGATAAAACTCTCTCCACTGTTGGTATTATACTTAATCTGTAAATAAAGTTCAATGGTTTTGCATAAAAAGATTTTATCTAGCTAGAGTATCGTGCTGTTTCTAAATCGTGTTACTTTCTACCAGGTGTCTGTTAGATCACAACACTGTTGTAGAGAGCACTATGAAGGGTTCATCACAAGCACAGTAAATTACATTTAAAACGGTTAAAAGAAAAGGCTCAATAAACTGTCGCACAGATTTAATGCACTACGCATTAATATCTCTTTCCTTTGTGCTTTGAACTTCTCTATGCGAACTCTGGAGCACTGTGCCTGCGCAGTGTTGCTTCAAGTGCACCATTCTGCGCACTGACTTTATGCCGCTCTCTATTGAAGCCTTTCGTATTATATTTTGCACAATGAAAGATTATTAATAGCCTTTCTTGTTCGTCTCATCTAGGGGTGGGCGATATGACCAAAATCTTATATCACGATATGACAAATTTTATATCACGATGATATTATATATCACGATATAGTGATTTTTTTTCTTTTAAAAGGGTTTTTATTATATTATAATCTTTGATACCATAGAATTTTCATATTCCTTGTCACCAATGTCAATATCAAACTAATACAAGCCTAAAAAGAGAGAGAGAAAAAATAACTCAACCTCACTGAAGATAAACAGTCAGTGATGAAATAAGGATAAGAAACTAATTGCAAGTAATAGGACAAACAACTACAATAATTAAGAAACGCTACACACATTGTGTAAATTAATTAGTCTTCACTGTGTTAATTATATCTAGATATAATTAACACGTGTATTATGTATAGATTCTATACATATTATAAATATATCATTATTAATGTTATTAATTCTCATTAAAGTTACAAAAGTGATTTAGTCGAGAGCAGTGAGAGATGTTCTAGCAGTGAGCTATGATTAACATGAATGGCAGACAGAATATTGGACAGCTTCCCCTTTAAGACCGAAGTCCGGATCCAATATAGCTAAGTTATTGTTACATATGCGTTTTCTCTTTCTGCCGTTCACTCTTTCTTAAGACATAAATCGCTGTGTTTATGAGGATACTTGCAAAGACAGGGATTCTGACGCATATAAGTGTGTTTATGTAATTGTTCAAAGTCGGCAAAAAAGAAAAAGCGCGCTCCTCTCACACAGAAAGAGACGGCGCACCATATAGGTCTGTTGTTTGTTTTCAACGGCTTAAAACGTTTGTTTTAAAACTGCAGCTTAAAAAACGTGACCAGACAATGGTCCCTCGTTTAGGCAGCTCCTCGTTTTGTTCCTGCTGGTCGTTCTCCCCTGCTTCGTCTCCCTTCATGCTCCGTTGGTGGGCGCCGTATAAAGAGGTCACTCAAATGATGAAAAGGTATTACCGTAAACAGTGTATTTTGCGACCACCACGAAATAAACGATGAACATAATTGAATCGATAGACTTTTTTATTTGTCCACGATATATATCGCTTCGCAAGCCCTAGTCTCATCTGTTTGTATGGTACTGCCTCATTACTATGCAGTGTTTAAAATAATGTATTTACATTTACAGCATACAGCCCTCCACTAATATTGCACCCTTGATTAAATAAAAAGGTGGCTGTGAAAATAAATCTGCATTGTTTATCCTTTTGATCTTTCACTCAAAAAATTCACAAAATTCCAACTATCATGAAGTAAAACAATTGAAAGTGGGAGAAAACTAATGAGAAATAATGTTTTTCTCCAATATGTTGGCCACAATTATTGGCACCCCTAGAAATTCTTATGAGTAAATAATCTCTGAAGTATATTCCCATTCAAATTTAAATTTTTTTAGCACACCAGGGTGACTAGGAGCATGAATTGTCCGAGACTTTCTGTTCCAGGATTATAAATATGAGGAACCACAAAGGTCAAATTCCCTTAATTCCATCACAATGAAAAAACAAAAAAATATATTTCTGATGTGAAGAACAAGATTGTTGCTTCACAAATATATAGTGGTTGTAAGAAAAGAGTTAAAACATTGAAAATCCCCATTTCCACCATCAGGGTAATAATTAAGAGGTCAATCCTAAAGATGTTAAAAATCTGCCTGAAAGAGGCTTCTATATGTCTAATGCACGCTGAGGAGGAGAGTTTGAGTGCCAAAGACTTCAAGGATCACAGCTGGAGAATTGCAGAGATTAGTTGTGTCTTGGGGTCGAACCAAAAAAAATAAAAATCAAACATCCCCTATATCACCACATGGTCGGGAGGGTTTCGAAAAATTGTCTCACTCATCCAAAAACAAACTCCGCAAATTAGTTGTCAGAAACTGGAACTTCAAATGGCACGCTTCAGTCAATTGAAACTGAAAAAAGACTTTTTGGCAGCAAACCCAAATGAGTTTGTACAAAAGATACAAAAGTACCCCCATTACGGTTAAATATACGTATCTTTAATGTTGTGGGCCTGTTTTTCTGCTGGAGGTCCTGAACATCTTGTCAGATGCATGGCATTGGATTCTATCAAATACCAACAGATAAAAAATCAAAACCTGACTGCCTCTGTTAGAATCTTATAAACGTGTTTGGATCTTCCACCAGAACATCCAAAACAAAATCAAAAAAAAACATGTAAAATAACCAATCAAATAAAAAAATGGGATAGACAAAATAATTTTTACCATTGCTTTCGTCCATGAACCCCGAAAATATATATGAAGAGAAGCAGCACCGTCATGGAGCTGTATCTGAAGGCTGGAGAGACTGTATGAAGAAAAGTCTCTGATCCTTATAGGTGTCTCCAAATCTCAGGCATTTAGGAGAGAATCAGATGGTGCTGGGAAAAGGCGTTGCAATAATTGGGTCAAATAATTGGCCAACATGAAATATGAAAGCATTTATTTCACAATGAGATTTTCCCCTCCACTTTATGTTTTTTTAAAAGGTTGGAATTTTGTGAATTTTTTGTAAAAGATAAAAAGGATAAACAATGCAGATTTATTTTCAAGCTGCCTTTGCTCATATTTACAGGGTGCAATATAAGGGGAGGACACTGTATATATTTCTATATAAATATGTTACTTGTTTTCCATGAATGTATTTTACAACAATACAAAAAGCATATATAATTTTTTACCAGATTTAGTCCTACACTTATTCACTTTTCTTTGTTCCCCGATAATTTTTTTCCCAACCAATTTTAGATTTTATAAAATTATTGTGCACTCATGATTTTTCTAGAGTAACTTTTGCTATTGAATTATCCACTTTCCTAGTCTATAAAAGTATTTTTGTCATAGATTATTATTACATATTCATTCATTTATTGTTTTTCTTTACAGTAAAGTTGTCTATATTTAGTAGATTGTGTGTAAAACACAAAAGAGTGATGAGCAGGTCAACACACACTGAGATATAGAAATTCTACTGATTTAAAAAAACTGTGCTGTATTGGATCGGTATCGGCAGATACTGAGAATTTTTGGTATCGGTTCTGAAAATGTGGTACCGAGCCAGCCCTAGTTGTAGACTGCTCACTAGATATTGGAACACAGCTAATCATCTTCTTCAGTCTATCAATGTGAATTATTTTGAGTATTTCGTGGTTATTTTTTATTACAGATGAATATTGCTCACAATTATTACTGAAGAAGTAAATTAGATTTGCTTCAAATTGCTAAACTTTTTTGGGGTGGAAAAGTAGTTCTGCTCGCTCTCCAGCAGGGAGGGTTTAATAAGAAGCAATGGTGGTGTTTTAATAAAGGCGCGTGTGCGTGACCTCTCTCTGTGCGCTCTGAAATAATCTGCTTACCAGAGAGACGAGCGCACCAGCAGCGGGATCTATTAAACTGATTTGCTCTTGCACAAACTAAAGAAAGTTCACAGCCTATGCAGAGGCTCTGTCGGTCAAGTGCTGCTTGAAGTGAGTCCCTGCGGGCTGGACACATGGGAAACAAAGTTACAAGAACATTAGAAATGTCTGTTTGTGAACTCAGTTCACTGGGTGAAGAGGGGTTCAAGTGGAGCTACTCTTTTGAAGGTTAAAGCATGTTTGTAGTTCGCCTTCTGTCTGTACATCTTGTGAGGGATGTACAAAACTACACTATAAAATAAATAAATTAGTGGCGTGAGGACTTGGATTGGGAAACGCTGATATACAATATCATATAGAGCATTTTTGGTTGTATATTTAAAAAAACCTTAGTATACTTTGAGCTTTATTTATTAATTTACTCTTCTAGGTGTAGAAAATCACACCTTTGAAATTGGGTTTTCAAAGACAGTGGGATCCTGGTCATTTTTTCTATTTAAAAAAAAATAATATATATATATATACAGTCGTGGCATGTTTGTGGTTTGAGAATTCATAAAATTGCTCACAATTGGAAAAGTTGCTGCTTCAGAGATTTTGGTCCATACTGACATGATAGCATCATGCAGTTTGCTGCAGATTTGTCGTCTGCACATCCATGATGCGAATCTCCCTTCCACCACATCCCAAAGGTGCTCAGATATTGGTGGGGCTGAGATCTGGTGACTGTGGAGGCCATTTAAGTAAAAGTGAACTCATTGTCATGTTCAAAAAGAAACCAGTCTGAGATGATTTGAGCTTTGTGACATGGTGCATTATCCTGCTGGAAGTAGCCATCAGAAGATGGGTACACTGTAGTCATAAAGGGATGGACATGGTCCGCAACAATACTTCAGGTAGGCTGTGGCGTTTAAACAATGCTCAATTTGGTACAAATGGGCCCAAAGTGTGCCAAGAAAAATCCCCACACCATTACACCACCAGCAGCAGCCTGAACCGTTGAGATCATTATGGCAGGATGGATCATACTTTCATGTTCTTCACGGCAAATTCTGACCCTACATCTGAATGTTGCAGCAGAAATCGAGGGTGACTCATCAGACCAGGCAAACGTTTTTTCCCAATCTTCTATTCTTCCAATTTTGGTGAGCCTGTGCGAATTGTAGCCTCCATTTCCTGTTCTAAGCTGACAGGAACGCACCCGGTGTGGTCTTCTGCTGCTGTAGCCCATCTGCTTCAGGGTTCGACGTGTTTGCATTCAGAGATGGTATTCTGCATACCTTAGTTGTAGAGCTGGGCGGTATACCGGTTCAACCGAATACCGTGTTATTTTTTCTTGATATTTTTAAAATACCGCAATACCGGTCTCATTTAAATAACGTTCGGAACGCGACACTGTTAGAGAGGGGTCTCTTTTCACTATTGCATTTTGACGAGGATACAGTTGCATGTGTTACTAAGCGTGAAGTTCTGAAACTGAAGCACTAGTAGAATGTGATGAGAGAGAAGTCATCCACAATATCCACATCGACCGCAGCACATATCCACCGACCGCTGCATCAGCTCCCCTCTCTCAAATTTAAGGCAGTTCTCCGTCGAGACACATTCCCGTCAACTGCAGGTTCCCGCCTTCTTAAATTCACTTTTCATAATTTTAAGACCGAAATACGCTTACATTTCTCAAATAGTGTTATAAATGTCTTGATTTTAGCTTGAATAGGTCTTAAATTAAGGAAAGACAAGGTGCATTCAGTCTCTGGGGGATGTGTCAAAGCCTGGAGTGGATTAAAGACGTTCCTCTCTCCACTCTAAGCGTGCTGTAATCACTCCGCTTTCAGGATCCACTCCGGGTTTTACATTCCCGTCCAAGAAAAAAACTGCTCCGTGTTCCATTTAAACAGTGCCAGGGATTATGAGGGGAAAGAAACATGTAGGAATCATGTAGCGCACTGTTGTTGTTCTGGGGAACACCAAAAATCATCCCCGCCTCGGCAAACAACATAGTAACGCTCGCATCTCACGGGATCGGGTTTTTAGCAGGAACACAGAGCAGAACTTGAATTTCGGCGCGGGATTGCGGCTATTAATAATAATTATACCATTCCCACAGGTTCCACAGTGCATCACATTTGCAGTGCTTTTGAGTCTTGAGAACTCACTCACGCGCTCTTAATTTCTGTGCCCACAGATCGCGATCAGGAGAGTGACAGCTTTTAATAATTATAAGGGGAGTTTGCAGGCAGGATATATTGATTTAATACAAAAAATCAATAAACAAGTAGCATGATTTTGCTCTATATCTATATCATCAACGAAATAGTTCAAAATAAAGTAACAGCTGAGCCGTTGTGCATCTCTAAAAGCAAATTTATATGTTAAACATTATGTCCACATTAATCTATGATGTAATTGCACTCATGCCACCTCTGAGCCTCATTAAACGTCTGCAAATGTACCTAACAAGCCACTTTGTGTTCTTCTGTGCCAAGATTATACAATTTATTGTTTTATTAATACCTAATTGCATGATTGGTAACTTATTTGTCAATTGTACTTAAGGCATTGCATTTTAAAGAAGCCATTTTAAAAAGCTTATAAACATCCATTTTTTTAATTTGAAGTGGATGAAAATTATCAGGGACAGATTGATTCAAATGTAAAAATAAAATACCCCTGTAAGTCACTTAAGGAGTCAAACGTCATCGTATTCGGAAGGCTAATTTTTTTAATTTTTTTTTATTGATCAGAAGGTGCTCCTAATTGTTTTAATTAGGAGGACAAGCTGGGGCTCCTAATTACAAGAAGAAAAACACAGCTCTTAAACTGTGTGTGTGACTGTAGCCATATGGCTGTGAATGGGGTTTGGCCGAGGAAAGATTTCAGTCTAAATATATAATTGCTTTAACCTTGTATTTAGTGTCAGACTTTTGAAGCCCTACAATATTCGCTCATCATTGTTGACACTAAAATATGGCATTCTAAGTCAATCTACTGCATTTTCCTCAGTCAGTAGAAATGTGGTTAAACCCGTCAGGCTGCATGTCAGGAGAAAAAAGGTGAGCGCTAACACCGTCATATACCGTGAAACCGGTATAATTTAGAAAAATACCGTGATATACATTTTTGGTCTACTTGTTGTAACGAGTGGTTATTTGAGTTACTGTTGCCAACAGTAAAGCATTCTTGAGACCTCTAACCAGTCTGCCCATACTGATAAACTATGAAATCAGCAAGGCATTTTCCACACAACTGCGCTCACTGGATATTTTCTCTTTTCGGACCATTCTCTGTAAACCCTAGAAGGGTTGTGGGAAAATCCCATTAGATCAGCAGTTTTTGAAATACTCAAACCAGCCCGTCTGGCACCAATAACCATTCCACATTCAAATTCACTGCCCAAATCCCCCTTTCTTCCCCATTCTGATGCTCGTTTTGAACTTAAGCAAGTCGTCTTCAACCACATCCTAGATGCATAAATGCAAAGTTGCTGCCATGTGATTGGCTGATTAGCAATTTGTGTTACCAAGCAATTGAACAGTTGTACCTAATAGGGCTGTCAATTTTTTTTTTCATTTCGAATATCTTCAAATTTAAAATAAAAATCCACATTCAAATGCAAAACGCTGCATGTGAATTTTTGGTGTCCGTCAAACCCAAAACTGAAACCAAGCCATTCACACAGAACGCATATTTATTGCATTTTGGAAGTTCAACTTTAACCCTCTAAGCACCAAAGTCGCAAAATTGCGACAAGACGTCATAATTCATTAAATAGACTGTAGTTTCTAATATGGTGTAATATCGCATTTGTATTCCCTACCACTAGATGGCAGACATGTAGTACTTCGATTATAGACCAAAATTACGTCATGTTCCTATTCAAAGTGTTCGAGGAAATAGCAGAGCAAGTGAGTTATCATGTCATTGATGCGGAAGCAATTCAGTTCATAGCGTGTGAGTAAATTGTGAGATTTGTGAGAGAAAATCGCCAAATGACTAATAAAAAGTTGTACTGTGAGGATGTGTTGCAAATGTTATTCGCCGAGTCTGACTCTGAAGGGTAATATTCGAGTTTTGGAAATGACGATCAATCTTCTAATGATTGCGCTTCTCCCGGTACATCTCTGCTGCGCAATGGTGCCGCTGGGCATGGCGAGAGTGTTCACAAAGCACAAACAAGTGATAATTTCGGCCCTTTGCCCAACGGGGATAGGGCTGGCAGGGGTGGACGTGGTCTTAGTGTCCATAGGAGAGGCTCTGCGTTGCTGATGATCACCCCCAGATTGCAGGTTTTTTTTTTCTCCTCTGATCGTGCGTGCTCAAAGGTCCACTGGCAGACAGTACAGGTGCAGTCAGTGTTGGGTAACAATAGGTCTGTGCGCTGTGTCATGCAATAAGAGGTAACCATACTCTCAAGAACTATAAACTGTTACCTAGATACCTGATTGGGCAAATAGCTGTAATTGTCAACTGATCAAAAAATAGGCACATGTATTTTGAAACTATGGCACAGTAATATAGTAATAATTTACTATATTTGTTTTACTGTTATTTCCTCTTTTCCCTGATCATTTGTAATGAGGATAAAAAGACAAAAAAACATGCAAATAAGGTCAAAAACAACCATTCAATATCTATTATTTCCTGATTATTACTGATGAACTGATAAAAAAGTAGGCTACGGTTCACATGCGTTTTACTAATAGAGTATAGTAATGTAGTAATAATTTTGTACTTTCTCCTGTTTTATTGTTGGTTTCCTCTTTTATGATCATTTGTAATGAGCATAAAAAAGAATAAATAATAAAACATGCTAATAAGTTCAAACATCAATTCAATATCTACTATTTTCTGAATATTATGAAATTTAAGAGGTCCGCCCCCTGATGACTGTCATACACACACACACATAAACATACATACATTTACTAGTATGATTAGGTACACCTTGCTACTACCGGGTTGGAACCCCTTTTGCCTTCATAACACTTAATTCTTCTTTTGGCATAGATTCTGTGTGGAAACATTCTTCAGAGATTTTCGGTCTTTTCACACTGACATGATAGCATTCACGCAGCTGCAGATTTGTCGGCTGCGCATCATACGCGAATCTACCCGTTCCTTCCCAAAGGAGCCACATTGGATTGAGATCTGGTGACTGGAGGCCATTTGAGTAAATCTCTCATTGTCATGTTCAAGAAGACCAGTCTGAGATGAGTTGAGCTGTGACATGTG
The DNA here is from genome assembly GCA_027422405.1 of Ptychobarbus kaznakovi. Classification (NCBI taxonomy): domain Eukaryota; kingdom Metazoa; phylum Chordata; class Actinopteri; order Cypriniformes; family Cyprinidae; genus Ptychobarbus; species Ptychobarbus kaznakovi. The sequence continues at coordinate 21,577,985 of CM049802.1, read as the reverse complement.
TGCATTACAAATGAAGTAGCCTATTTTCAGAAGATGGGTATCAATAATCATAAAGGGATGGACAAGCCAGCAACAATACTCAGGTAGGACTGTGGCGTTTAAACAAGCTCAATTTGGTACACATGGGCCCAAAGTGTGCCAAGAAAATATCCCCCACACCATTACACCACCACCAGCAGCCTGAACCGTTGATGGATCCATCTGTCCATGCAAAAAAATGTTCTTCACGGCAAAACCCTACATCTGAATGTTGCAGCAGAAAGCACAGCAGACCAGGCAACGTTTTTTTCCAATCTCTATTCTCCAATTTGTGGTGAGCCTGTGCGACATTGTAGCCTCCGTTTCCTGTCCTTTTAGTGAGGCGGCAGACGCTGAAGTAACCGCGAGCGTCACGTGCTTTAGTCTGTGTGTAGTAAACGAAACCGCATCTCCGTCATTCATTCATTCAGAGATGATCACGTAATTTGTGTTAATGCTCATCAGATTGTGTAAATCAGTGGAAAATGAATAGAAATTATGATTCTGTGTGAATAAATATTAAGTAAGCTTGTATAAAAAAAATCAGTATTTTTCCAAATATGAACCAAAAGCTCTTAATGGACGCTGTTCAGTGACACTTGCACTGACAGCCTGCCTGAGTTTTGTCGACAACTAGAGGCGGCACAAAATTTGGCGGAGGCGGCTGCCTCATAATTCTCTATGCAGGAAAAACCCTGCATAGTTCAGTCTTTGTAAGAAGTTTCAGCAATTAATTTCCAACATTTATAATGGGTTTAGAAGCAGTTCTCAGAATTGATTTTACACAGACTTTAAAGTATTAATAATACAAAATTTAGTAGTATCTCAATGATACTACAATAGCACTGCCCCCAGTAGGCCCCAGCACTAGTAGATCTGAAACCCTTAGTGTGCAATGCAAAATATGCAATATTTTTTAGAAAATATTGCATATACTCTATATACTGTATTGTAAATATTTTAATTTTTGTTAACTCTGTATTACAAATATTTGTACAATTCATTGTATATACAGTAGAAGTGCTTCAAGTAAGACAAATTGTTACTCATGAGTTGTACTTTAAGCATTAATTCTGTTATCATTCTGTAGGTAACCAGGCAGGTCGGCCTGCAGAGAACTTGGAATCGTCAGGACAGGAGGAGCAGAGAAACGGCCTCAGGAAATCCAGCAAGGGCCGAAAAACTGGGCACGAGTCGTCGTCCCCCTCTGTCACTGCCACTCAGGGAGCATCAGCCAATGAGAGGACTCACCCCGCAGGGGAATGGCCCACTGACAGCACAGATTTAACTGACAAGTATAATGTGAAAGTGGAGGGGGAGGACAGCTCAGGTGTGACGTGTACCTCAGGTGAGATGGACATCCCAAATGCTGATGCTGCTGCCAACGACCTGGATTTTGACCTTTCCAGTGACAGCGAAAGTGAGGGTAAAACGGGATTATCTGACAGCGATGGCGAAGCAAAACAATGCCAAAAAAAAACCCCAGAGGAGTGTAAAAGCAAAGAGGATTGTGGGGAAGGGAACAAACATAGGACAGAGGGGGACGATGTCCCAGAAACCGATCCCGAGGATCTCAGTGATTTGAGCAACGGCTGTTCTCACAAGAAAGAAGTGGAAACTGAGTCTCAAAACAGCGAGCAGTCAGGCATCACCATGGGTGAAGAGTCTTTAGATCACAGTATGGAGGATGAGGACGATGAGGAAGAGGAGGACATTGACCAGGACGACCACCTGATTTACTTGGAGGAGGTTTTGGTTCGCATCCACTGTGAGTATTACTCACGCTACGAGGCCTTCCTCAGGAAAGAGAGTTCAGAGAGTCCGGACATACGGAAGATCATTCCCGAACTGAAGGGCTGCGCGCTGGCGGACACCACCATTATCTTCAGCGGCCTGTATCCCACCAACTACCCAATGGAGCGCACGAGGGAGTGGTACCACACCAAGGCGCTGGGTGCCAAGCTTGGCAAGACCCTGGTGCTCAATGCCAAAGACCCAAACCGCACTACTCACCTTATTGCTGCACGCGCAGGTGAGTCTCGCATGGGTTTGAAAGTCAAAATTAGTTACCAGACGATAAATAAGGGTCTTATCTAGCGAAACGATTGGTCATTTAAAAACAAAAATGTATATGCTTTATAAACACAAATGCTCGTCTGTTCTGCGATGCGCGTCCCAGACTTCACGTAAAACGTAATGACGTTGAAAAGTTCACGCTTGACGAACAACTTTTCCATCACGGTTACCACCTCTCCTATGCAAGAGAACCCTCTCAATGCTCAGGAATTTGACATCAGAAAAATAATGTTTTGCAGACTCAAAATGATGAAAGACCGAAGAAGTATGATCTTGTCTGCTGATAGTAGGGCTGTGCGATTTGGGGAAAATATCTAATTGCGAATTATTTTGGCAGATATTGTGATTGCATTTTTTAAATTTGCAGTCAAGCTTCAGCTCAATATTGTCAATAATGTGCTGTTCACCAAACTACCACAGTCCTCAAAAAAAGTTTCTTGACAGGTTTGTCTGCTGGTGTGTTAAATGCAATGCTGATGTCACTCATATCTGGATTCTCTGTTTGAGATTTATTAGGATCCGTTTGTTAATGTGATGAGCAGATCTCATAGAGGTGTTGATTAGTAATTATTTAAGCCATATATGACTCGACTGATTGGTGCATTTACGTATCATGAATAGAGATGAACATTGTCTCAACTCTCTGCTAATCAGAGAGGTCAACACAAATGATGGCCATAGTAAAATTATTAGCGCTTCAAACCATGTGGAAACACATCACACATTAGTTTTGTGTCACTTGTTTCTCTCTAATTGCTCGTTATCTAAAAGAGAGCGGCGTTGTCAGTTCTCACCTGTTTGTACCAGTCCAGGTGTGATACAGCACCTGTCAGAAATGTCTCTGGTACTCTGATGTCCTCTTTTGTGCAGCTTGACTGACCGTAGACACTGCAGACAAAGCATTTACAGCAGAAGCACAAGGGCTTTGCTTTAAATGCATGGCACAATTTTAATTATGTGTGTCAGTGAGGATGTCAGAATGTGACATTTACTGCTGATTATAACAGCTAGAGTTTGCACTGCAATATGAATCAATGACATGATAAATATTAAAATAAAAAAATCCTACTTAAATGGATAGTTTTTAATGATAAAAATGCTTTTTTGTACTATTTTTAATTAATGTTATATTTATTTATATATTTAATACTTTTTGGGGATTAAAGTAAAAATTTTTTTGGGAAAACATTATAATTAGTTCCTAAGAAATAAGGGACAGAGTTTTAAATTATTATAATAAAAAAAAAACTTTTCTCTGCCAAATGAAAGTCTTTTGGTGTATCCAACATGTAGTAAAACAATAAATTATGTCAAAGAGAAATCAAGGTGTCAATATAACTTATTTAATAATTACACCACAATACATTTTTTTAGTCATTCAAATATAATTTTTTCTTGAAATATATATGTATGTGTGTATATAATTTGAAATCGCATATAAAATGTCATATGAATTTCTTTTAGCAGTGACAGAATTTTGAAGGCCATCCGTTCTTTTGACAGTGCAATACTGAGAGTGATCTATTGTAATTTGCAACTGTAATTCCCCCCCTGTCCAGCTGGCGGCGAGTGCGCTCCAGTGAGGCCGCAGAGTGCGGATCATCAGCTCCAGAACAAAAATAAATGTGTTACGAGCAAAGACCCTTTAAGTCTTTGTTACGAATATTGTGCTATCTGTTTTGCTATCAGCATATTTAGTTCTTTATAGTGGCCTCCGCTTTCACTGTGGAAAATGAAGTTGACGCACAATCTGTTCATCTGTTCTCATCATAAATAAATAAATCCATAAACCTATATGCTCGTCCTGTAGGTTCATTATTAGAAATGAAAAAGAGAACAAAAATAGAAGCAATTAAATGTTGTTATAGCTAAAAACTGAAAATTAAAATGATGGACAATGTTAGTCTCCGTTCTGAAATATATATATTTACAGTGACGGAAAGTATTGACCCCCTTAAATTGTTACTTTGTTATATTGAGATTTGCTAAAATCTTTGAAGTTCATTTTTTTCCTCATTAATACACACAGCACCCCATATTGACAGAAAAACACAGAATTGTAATTTGCAGATTTATTAAAAAAGAAAAACTGAAATATAATTCTAAGTATTCAGACCCTTTGCCAGTATTTGTAGAAGCACCCTTTTGATTTAATACAGCTGGCTTTTGGGAAAGATGCAACAAGTTTTTCACACCTGGATTTGGGGATCCTCTGCCATTCCTCCTTGCGATCCTCTCCAGTTCTGTCAGGTTGGTGTAAACGTTGGTGGCCTATTTTTAGGTCTCTCCAGAGTGCAATTGGGTTTAAGAGGGTCTGGCTGGGCCATCAGCCAGCTCCGGAGTTGTTGTGAAGCCACTCCTTCGTTATTTTAGCTGTGTGCTTAGGGTCATTGTCTTGTTGGAATAACCTTCCGCCCCAGTCTGAGGTCCTGCACTTGGAGAAGGTTTTCGTCCAGATATCCCTGTACTTGGCCGCATTCATCTTTCCCTCGTGCAACCAGTCTTTCCCTAGTGAAAAACACCCCCACAGCATGATTGCCACCACCATGTTACTGTTGGGACTGTATGGACAGGTTGAGCAGTGCATGTTTTCTCCACACATACCGCTTAGAATTAAGGCCAAAAAGTTCTTTTGCTATCAGACCAGAATCATTTGTCACCATTTAGTCCTTCAGGTGTTTTAGCAAACTATGTGGGCTTTAGTGTCTTGCTGAGGAGAGGCTCCGCCACTTGCCATAAAGCCCCGACTGGTGGAGGGCTGCTGTGGACTTTCTAAACTTTCTCCCATCCCGAAGTATCTCTGGAGCTGACAGTGATATTTGGGTTCTTCTTTACCTCTCTCACAGGCTCTTCTCCCCCGTCTGTGGCCGGACGGCCACTCTAGGAAGGGTTCTGGTCTCCCAAACGTCTTCCATTTAAGGATTATGGAGGCCACTGTGCTCGTAGGACCTTAATGCAGCAAATTTTTTTTGTACCTTGGCCAATCTGTGCCTTGCCAAATTCTGTCCAGCTCTTAGGCAGTTCCTTTGACCTATTCTATGCTCGACATGCACTGTGAGCTGTTCATTATTAGTCTTATGAAAAAGAGAACAAAAATAGAAGCAATTAAAGGTTGTGGCTTTCCTTATCCAATAAAAAGTATAATCAAAAATGACTAATGGAAAGGTGTGAACCATCTCAAGTCTAACGCTGTCTCTGAAATATATATATAATAAGTGGGTACGGAAGTATTCTGAGTTAAATATATGACCCCCTTCACAGCAATTTTCACTCTTTGTTATATTAGGACCAAGCCATTTGCTAAAATCTTTTAAGTTCATTTTTTTTCCTCATTAATGTACACACAGCACCCCAATGACAGAAAAACACAGAATGGTTGACATTTTTTGCAATTCGCATTCAACAATTCTGTGTTTTTCTGTCAATATGGGGTGCTGTGTGTACATTAATGAGGAACAAATGAAAAAAAAATTAACTTAAATGATTTTAGCAAATGGCTGCAATATAACAAAGTGGCAAAGAGTGAAAAATGTAAGGGGGTCTGAATACTTTCCGTACCCACTGTATATATATATATATATATACCCACTGTATATATATATATATATATATATATATATAAATCCTCCACAGATAACTTTCCACAGAGCTGCTGTTTCTCTTTGACTTTAGCTGCTGTTTCTCTTTCAAGGTTCAATGTTTCTTTATTTGTCACATAATAAATTATACAGGGTATAACAGAAGTGAAATGTAGATCAAATCAGGTCCGCTCAGTGGACAGTGCAAAATAATAAAAAATGAATAAAAGTAACACAACACAAGAGCATATATATATATATATATATATTATATATAATATTTATATATTTATATATATATATATATATAGGTAAAAGGGAGAAATAAAGAGTAAAATGTGCAATGGAATAAAAAGTGCAAAACAAATAAGATGTGCAAAAACAGTATATTGGGACTTAATAAATAGTAAAATGTATTATGCAAAGTGTTAATAACAGCAGCAGAAGGTCAACATCAAGTCTGACACACAGTCTTGGAGCTTCGTGAACTTTATTTATTCAAACTCAAATGAGTCTGTTGTTCCTCCGTGCTCATCTCAACACTCTCCACCCCCGAAGAAACCCACACACACACTGAGACACACACTTGGACGATCAAGTGCAAACGTAATTACTGTCGAGTGCTGTCTAATTGGCCACCATTAAGCATTAAGCAAACATTTCCACACTCCAATGTCACCACACTGTCGTTTTAACTGTTTTCACCCCCCCCGTTCGTCCGTCAGCACCCTCAGCTCTGCCAAACACCGCAACCACAAGACAGTTTTAATGCTGAGCGGCTAATGAGAGGAAGAGTGCAAGGAAATCCACAAAGCCAGACGGGAGAAAAAAAGAAGCCGAGAACTGCCAAACGTTCTCTCTTTGTACTGTATATTTTTTGACAGCTTTTCACAGATCTCAGCCTTTGGTGCCAAATTATTTGTTTAGTGGCTGGCTTGTGTAATTGCGTGGATGTCCTTCCTGCTTTCTGATCCCTCGCTTATACAGACACAACTTCACACATGATCAAGTAAGACGAGAGCGGCCACTCAGGACGTTCCGTAGTGGAAGTCAGTAGGTGGCTGTGAGCAGATTTATGTCCCATTTTGACCGACATGATTAGTGCTGTTTGAGAGGACAAGCGTCACTTTTGCTCATGGCGTTACACTTATTTTAACTACACTGGGAGAGAAGTATAAATGCATGTAGATATAGACAGCATACAGAGCTAGAGTTGTGCAGCAGTGCTGTTTATTCATCACATGTGCAAAACATACTGATTGCATTTTTTGTTTGGTGCATTAAGTTGCGGAGGGATTGCTAGCACTGAAATCAATGCAAATCTCCCTCAATTTAATAATACTTTTTGAAGCTATTCATTTCATCAAGCTGTTTTTGCTGCTGGGTTTTGATAATTAAATTCCCAGCTATCGTAAAGAGTTTTCATAGATTAAACTCCTGATCGGAGCATCCCTAGTATTTATATGAAATAGAAATCTTTTGTAACATTATAAATGTCTTTACTGTCACTTTTGATTAATTTAATGTGTCCTTGCTGAATGAAAGTATTAATTAAAAAAATAATCTTACTGACCCCATACTTTTGAACGGTAGTGTATGCTTTTATAAAATGCCAGCAATATAAGACAGTAGATAAATTAATAACCTATTCCTCTGCCAAAATAAATATTGTTCAAACATCATCGTTTAGATTCTGAACTAAACTGTAAAAATATGATCTCAGATACTTTGTATTTACTATGGCTGTGTGTCACTGTAGTTAGAGCTGTTAGTCGCTATCTAGAGAAGCAGGTTTACTTTATCTGTGTCCACAGAAGTTACTCATTCATTTCTATATATTGTGAAATAAGCTCACGCAATTTACATATCAGCTGAATGCTGTTTTTGTTTTTTTCAAAGCTATTTTTAAAACATATACTGCATGGATGAAAAAAAAATCTGCTATCCGTATCAGTAGGAGGAGAAAACAACAACAACAAAAAACTTAATTAATCTCTTATAAATTGTCAGCAAATCCTTTACATTTGACTGGTATTGAGATCAGAATAAGAAAAAATATCAGAATAATAATAAAACGATAGTACTAAATTATGTATGCAACTATAAAATATAACTACTAATAATGGCATTCGTTATAAATAACATAGACCTATAAACCTCTACCAATGCTATAAAAGATGTGTTGTGTGCATGTGAGAAGCTCATCAGATGTTGTCATTATCACTGTGGGAAAAACTATGGTCATTTTTGGTCATAAAGATATCAATAAAACATCATTTGAAATTGTAAAGGCTTTACTTTTATCTATGTATACTACGAACTAGGGATGTCAATTTTCAATCATTTCCATAATCGATCATCGTTTAAATTAACGATCAATTAATCGATTAATCTTTAACCTTAACTACTGCAAAATCAGAATCAGAATCAGCTTTATTCGCCAAGTGTGTGCAAACACACGAGGAATTTGTTGTGGTTTTTAGAAGCTCTTGGTACATACACGCATACATACATACATACATATAAACATACATATCTGACATGAGAACAGAACATTTAAATAAGCCTTAACAATAATAATAATAATAATGTTTCTGAATCTGGAACAGAAGATTTTGTACAGATTTGTGCCTTATTTACTCTATATATACAGCTGTATAGAAATGATGCATACATATTTACATAGTACTAGAGAGAGTAAATAATTAGAGATGGGGATGAATTACAGGCAAGAATTAGGGTTAGAGAATTACAGAACACAAGTAATAATTCCTGTGTTGTTGTTTAGGCTGGAGATGGCATAGGGAAAAAAACTGTTTTTATGCCTAGATGTTCTAGTGCACAGAGATCTGTAGCATCTGCCTGAATGGAGAAGCGCAAACAGGTCGTGTCCAGGGTGAGAGGGGTCTGTGATGATGTTACCTGCCCGTTTCTTCACTCTGGAGTAGTACAAATCCTGAAGGCTGGGCAGGTGCACACCAATGATCCTTTCTGCTGTCCTAACAGTCCGCTGCAGTCTTCTTATATCTGATTTGCTGGCTGACCCAAACCATACAGTTATAGAAGAGCACAGAACCGACTCAATAACAGCAGAGTAAATCTGTGTCATGTGCGCCTGTGGCAGGTTGAATTTTTCAGTTGACGAAGAAAGTACATTCTCTGCTGAGCCTTTTTCACGATGGAGTCGATGTGAGTGTCCCACTTCAGGTCCTGAGAGATGGTGGTTCCCAGGAACCTGAATGACTCCACTGCATTCACAGAGTTGTTCATGATAGTGAGTGGGGGGAGAGCTGGGGGTTTCTCCTGAAGTCCACGATCATCTCCACAGTTTTAAGCGTGTTGAGCTCCAGGTTGTTTAGACTGCACCAGACAGCCAGCTCCTTAACCTCCTGTCTGTAAGCAGACTCGTCACCGTCCTGGATGAGGCCGATGAGTGTGGTATCGTCTGCAAACTTCAGGATTTGACAGAGGGTCTTTAGAGGTGCAGTCATTGGTGTAGAGGGAGAAGAGCAGTGGGGAGAGAAACACAACCCTGAGGAGCTCCAGTGCTGATGGTGCAGGTGTTGGATGAGAATTTTCCCAGCCTCACTAGCTGCTGCCTGTCTGTCAGGAAGCTGGTGATCCACTGACAGATGGAGGTGGGGACGGAGAGCTGTGTCAGTTTATTCTGAAGGGTGTCCGGGATGATGGTGTTGAAAGCGAGCTGAAGTCCACAAACAGGATCCTTGCATAAGTCCCTGGTTTGTCTAGATGTTGGAGGATGTAGTGCAATCCCATGTTGACTGCATCATCCACAGACCTGTTTGCTCGGTAAGCAAACTGCAGGGGGTCCAGGAAGGGTCCAGTAATGTCCTTCAGGTGAGCCAACACGAGCCTCTCAAATGACTTCATCACCACAGACGTTAAAGCAACAGGTCTGTAGTCATTAAGTCCTGTGATTTTTTTTTTGGTTTCTTGGGTACAGGGATGATGGTGGAGCGTTTGAAGCAGGAGGGGACTTCACACAGCTCCAGTGATCTATTGAAGATCAATGTGAAGATGGATGATAGCTGAACAGCACAGGCTTTGAGACAGGCTGGAGAGACACCCGTCTGGGCCTTTGGCTTTCCTTATCTTCTGTCTCCTGAAGACTTTGCTTACATCTTCTTCGCAGATCTTGATTACAGGCTGAGAACAGTAGGGGGAGGGAGGAGAGTGTGGATGGCTGGTTGTTTGTGGGATGGTCCAGAGTGGGTGTGGGGTGTAGACCAGGCTTTTGTTTTTGAAACCTACAGTAAAAACTGTTCAGGTCTTCAGTCAGTTGTTGATTGGCCTCAGTGCTGGGGAGGGGTCTTGTAGCTGGTGATGGCTTTCAGGCCTTTCCACACTGATGTAGGGTCGTTGCTTGAAAGCTGTTTTTTTAGCTTTCCAGCGTAGTTCTTCTTTGCCACTCTTATCTCCCTATTCAGTGTGTATTTGGCCTGTTTGTACAAGGCTTTTTCCCCACTCCTGTAGGCGTCCTCTTTGGCCAGGCGAAGCTGTTTGAGTTTTGTACTGAACCAAGGTTTGTCGTTGTTAAATGTTAAATAAGTCCTGGTAGGTACACACATGTCCTCACAGAAACTAATGTAGATGTCACGGTGTCAGTGAGTTCATCCAAATCAGTAGCTGCAGCCTCAAAAACACTCCAATCAGTAAGTTCGAAGCAGGCTTGTAGATCCTGCTCTGCTTCAGCATCCATCTCTTTACAGTTCTTAAGATAGGCTTAGAAGATTTAAGTTTCTGCCTATAGGCTGGTAGAAGGTGAACCAAACAGTGATCGGAGAGTCCCAGCGCTGCACGGGGACAGAGTGGTATGCATCCTTTAAAACAGTGTAACAATGGTCCATATATTGCTGTCTCTGGTGGGGCATGTGATTGCTGTCTGTATTTAGGCAGTTCACGTGTGAGATTAGCTTTGTTAAAAATCACAGAGAATTACAATGAAAGAGTCCGGTAACGCTGCTCTGTGTGTGTGATTTGGTCGGCCAACAGTTCTAGCGCCGCGCTCACACGCGCATCAGGAGGAATGTAAACACTCACCAGAAATAAACGAGCAAAACTCCCGCGGTGAATAAAAAGGCTTACAGTTGATAAAGAGAGCTTCCAAGTTTGGGCAGCACATCCTCTTTAAAACTGTCACGTCTGTACACCAGCCTTCATTGATATAAAAACATAATCCACCACCTCTCGTTTTCCCCGATGATTCGTGACTCTGTCTGCTCTGAACAGCTGGAATCCGATAGATGAAGCCGCTGTCCGGGATAGCTTGTTCGTCAGCCAGGTTTCCGTGAAACAAAGCACAGCAGAGTTTACAAAGTCCTTGTTTGTGCGGTGAAGAGTTTTAGTTCATCTGATTTATTTGCAAGGGACCGGAGATTCGCCAGGTGAATACTCGGCAGCGGAGTCCTTAAACCGCGCTGTCTGGTTTTCACGAGCGCACCAGCACGCTTCCCTCGCTTGCGTCGCCGCCTGGAGATCTTGAATAGGAACGCAGCTCCTCCGACTAAAATGTCCAGTAAAACTCTGAATGTTCAAACGTCGGCAAAAGGTTATCTGGTGTGCCATTTCTTATGTCCAAGAGTTCGTTTCTAGTGAAACTGATCGGAAAATCGTTGCTTAAGACAGGACAAACAAACAAAAACAGAAAAATACCAACGAGCAACAAACCGAAGCAGCCATGTGCGGCGCCATCATGTTCAGTAAAAAATGCGTCTATTGCAGTGGTATATAGTCACCGGCATGACAGGATGTGCAAATGCCACTCAAAACGGCAGCTTCCTCACCCGACTGAAAAGGGTTTTTAGTCTAAATAAAAGGCTAGTGGCAGGATGGTGAAATGAATGGATGTGATTACAATCATTTGATAAAAGGAAGAGAGCGAGCCGTAGTTATGCACGGGATCATTATATTTTGTGTGCCGTTTCATATCCTGCCACGGAGACCGCTGAATGCGCCTTTTTTTTAAAGTGGTTTCATGGTGCTCGTTTTTTAATTTTTTTAACATCATAGCAATGTTTGCAATTGCCATTTATCGGGATTTAAAATAAAATGATCCCAAACGCAAGTACGGCGCGTGGGGCTGTGACGTGCGGTCAGTGATCCACTTCCAGAACCACCGGCGTTGCTACAGCAAAACACACTGTTACCCATTTGAAACATTCTAATGTGAGTATTATGACACAAGTGAGGTACAAAGCTTTGTTAATAAGATAAATAATTGGTTAGCAGTCAAATGTTACATCGCGACCATGCTTTTTGATTCATGCCGAGCGCATACATTTAAATCAAGCCATATGCGGCTTTGTGTTCTGTTTTTCCGAATGGTCACGAATTTAATATTATTTATTGTTTCTTTTCCCAAATCCTCACTCTCTCACCCTCTAGATTCGCAGGTTTATTTTATTGTTGTTCACTTTTAATCACTGTTTTCGCATCTCTTACTGTGGTAAACGTGTGGGGGGAAATGAAAGATTTCGTGGCCATGAATTAAGAATTAGTTACTATGACTTAAATTGTTCCGGCATTTAAGTTAAATCATGGGTTTTCTAGGGAACAAATTAATGAAACATGGACAGCTGCCACAAATGAATGTCATAGGAACGAATGAACAAGTTGTAGGAAAGTATAGCCTATATCTGTCCTGCTCGCGTCAGCAGCCCTGTCAAAGCGAAGTGCCCGATATGCAACAATTATCTAGGGAAATTATAATTCAACATGACGTATTACTACATTTCAATACAAAAGAACTTTGTACTGTATCTGTTTTAATACACTTTTATAGTTTGGATCATATTAAAAGAGTAGTTTGTACATTAGTAAATTATTTTCTTGTAAGAATCCAGTCCCTTCACCGTCACTCACAGCCGTTTGCACGTGTTTTGCGCATGAGCCGCACGCACCCCAAAATGAAACTGCTTAATTGACCATCGATTAGCTTTTATCGATTATATCTCTTACCGACAATTAATCGATGGTCGATTAATCGTTGACATCCCTACTACGAACAAAACTACACCTTTTGTAAAAAAAAAAATTATGCAAACAGTATGCACTTTCCTTAAACTTTTGGAAAACTGAAACGAAACAGACTTGTTTGTTTTTTTTCGTTTTGTTTTGCTAATTTGTTAATTATTTAACTGAAACATATTTTGTGTTGGCCTATTTATTTTGTTGCTATTATAAGTGGGATTGGGTACCGCTCACATTTGAACCGGTACGGTAACGATACCTGAAACAGAGAATTCTGGATGTGCTTGGTCAAAAACCGAAAATGCTTTGTAATAATTATTTATTTTATTAAATACTATAAAGTAATTTTGTAAGACTTTTAATTTAACTCAATTTTAATGACATGGAATAAAAAAAGCCAATAAAATAACCACACTTTTATTGAAAGAAAATTGGACAGAAAATATATTAATATTAAATATCAATGTATTATTTTTATTCAGTTCTATGCAACAGAATCAGACATAACTGTTGTTTTTGACTAATTATCCAAATAATGTATAGTCCCTTAAATCGCAATTGCAATATTGGTAAAAAAAATTGCAATTATATTATTGTACAAAATTGTTCATCCATAATTTTATGCGACGCAGCTGTTAGTAGCCAGTGCAAATCGATGAACAGAGGTGTGACGTGCGTTCTTTTCGGCTCATTAAAGATTAATCTTGCAGCAGCATTTTGGATTAATAGAGGTTTGAAGGAATTGGCTAGAAGACCTGCCAAGAGAGCATTGCAATATTCAAGTATGGACCGAACAATAGTCAATGCACATTTTTTAAACCGATGCATCGCGTCGTTAACCTTTTTTGCAGATGCACCGAGCGAATCAGGGAATCTTCCCATCCCAACTCCTTACCGAATGGACATTAGGACCCCAGGGGGAAGGCTGCCGCTGCACATGCTATTACTGTTTACTCTGTCATACACCGAAGGTGTCATTCTGTACGTGCATTCTCAGTTTAACTGCAGTGATCCAAAACAGTGAATCTAATCACCATTCAGACAAAACATTGATTTACGAATGTGCCACACTGCTGACATGATCTAATCGCTAGCACACCCAGAGCACATGTGAGTTAAGGTACTCTTCCTTTTATTGGCAAGACATATCGGCATAATTTTTCATATTGGGCCGATTCCGATGATTAAATTTAAAGCCATTATAGGCCGATTCTGATATCGTACATCCCTAATTATAACAGTAAGTATATGTAACGTGTAACAAGGGCACCTTAAAATAGTGTTACCAAATGTAACATTTGCAATTTTGTCAGTTAACAAAATAGGAAATGGCAAATGAGCATTGTAATGTTTAAGAATTAGCTCAGTCAGTGGAGAGTAGGTGGACTTTAGGGGCTGTTTGAATGCAGTCAGGTCGAATGCATTTTCGATTACCTCCGGAAGTGGTCAAAAGGAGACAAGCTCAAAATATTTTAGTTCTGTTCACACCTGTATTTAGCGTCGTCGACTTGCGATTGGATTGACCAAAAAACATCTTAATATCAGGTGTAAACGGGGGCCTGGCATCCTTCATCAGTCCCAAACACTGGCTGTGTAAATGTCACCATGTAGCTTGTGCAATTATGTTTTATAACTTTGTAGTTTTATGAACGTTTCAAACTTGGAATGTGCTTTCAATAGCCCGGAGCAGTGATTGCAGTGGAGGAATAGAAAAATGTGTCTTGAAATTGTGCATTTGTTGGTAAAGATTATTATTTTTTTTTTTTTTATTTTTTTTTTTCTTTGACTACATTTCCTTTCTGCTGATAGTGGAGTGAGAAACACTGGGCAGAAGTGTACACATTGAAAGTTTGGTGTTGTTTATCTCAGTTGTATTTTATGTATGCATGTCTCCATCAGGTACCGAAAAAGTTCGTCAAGCTCAGGGCTGTAAACATCTCCATGTGGTGAATCCTGGATGGTTGTGGGCCTGTTTGGAGCGTTGGGAGCGAGTCGAGGAGCAACTCTTTCCTCTCAAAGAGGACTATAACAAATCACACAGGTATTTATCTCTCACAGTCTCTCTTTCTCTTCTGTCTGTCTGTCCTGCTTTTCTTTATCCTTTAAGTTCACTTGTGCCTTTCAGCATAAAGAATGTAAAAACAACATTCTGTTTTGTCTGTATTTTCTGTCGTGACTGCGAGTGCTTTTCAGTCACTGAACTGCAGCACTCATGAATAGAATATGACAAAACCTTGGCAAAAAAATCTTTCAGCTTGTACTGACTCCTTCGGTATTAAATAAATATTAGAGTAATGAGTTACCCAAAAATGACTCTCATTTTGTTCCAAATGCACATGACTTTCCTCTGGAACACAAAAGGAGATGCCTAGCAGATTGTTAAAGGAAAGTGAACTGTGTAGACTGACTCATGCAAGATTTTCAGTCTGTTTGTTTGCACAAAGTTATCATTTGCTTCAGAAGGCTAAAAACTCACATTACATTTGCTATTGAAGGCCTAGCACATCACGTGATATTCCTGAAAAAATACCTATATAGAAATTTTGCCCATATATTCCGGAAAAAATTATTGTATATGATATTTTTGCCCATACTCCTAGCACACACCATAGATAATGATTATAACACTAAAGAATGATATCATTGGAGTCAGAATAATTTTCCAGCTGATCAACACCAATCAGAATCCACTGAGCATTTAAAGTGGCAGATGACAAAACTGCTTAATTGTTATAAACAGAACAGTATAATCTGTTGGTGTGGACTCTATTATTGTTATTGTTTTAGTAATCCAATCCTAATAATTATTGTTTTTGGTGTAAACCAACCTTTACGTGCATTTTGTTTTTTTGTAAGCGCTACCTGCTGTGAGAGATAATTTGCGTTTTCATTCAGCCTGTCTGCTGTTTTTGTTTCGTTCAGATGTTTTATAGGCCTATGGTATAGTGTAAGGATGTTCATTTCGGTTATTTCTCCTAACCGACAACCGATGCTCGCAACTGATTATTAACCGTTAACCAATACGATTATTTTAAATTAGAAGTTAATTAAATTAGAAAGAATAAGTGTCTGTGACCCGTTACATGTGCAAAAAAGCAGCAAAAACAGAACATGAGGGTTCACATGGTCATCATAGCTATCACATCACGCACCTGCAGCGCTTCTACGAGCAGAGAAAAATATGATAAAGCTATAGGCGCTATATTATAATGAATAAATAGGCCTATACGATAAATATATTTTCACTTAAATAATAATTTAAGAAAACGCAATAAAAACTGTGCAACAAGTTGCCTATGCAGAGTTTCGGTTCATTTTTTGTGCTGCGCGAAAGGAAACCAGACGGCAGAAAGCAGCATACAATTTTTTTAGGCTTATTTTGCAAAGATTGTTTTCATTGTGAATGCACACAAATAAAAGCAAACCTTTTACAATTCCGATTATCTTCATGATTAAAAGGAGTAGTTGCTTCCACTGTTAGAAGGGGAAAAAAATCTAGTGATTGCTCCAGTGCCGCATGCGTGCACACAGTTAAGCATTCTACCTTGACAATGCAGCCTGTTCATTATAAAAAAACAGTCAAACATATGGAAAAAAACATACTGCTCAGTTTAAATATGTAGAAAATCTGTGCCGTTAAGCGTTATCTCCATACCAGCCCTGAAATTATGCAAACATTTTTTTTATGTGGATATTGGAACGCGAGTGAAGTAGGCGTACATAAAAGGTAAATAATATTTTGCCATTAAAATACATTGTGAATACAGAAACATTTGATTTTGTGTTGAACGAGAGACCCAACATTGGTTTCAGTTTCGTTTTAGCCTAAATTAATTAGTTTTGGTTTGTCGTTTATAGCTAAAGCTTCTTATTTTTAATTCTTGTTCTTTCTAAATGGCCTACTGTAAATTGAAAGGATTTGTTGTGGAATGAGGGGAACTAAAATAACCTAGCTATGTTTACAGTGTTTATTATAATGTTTGTAATTCGCATCAACCTATTTCTGAATGAAATAATAAAATGCAACTTATTGGCGACTTATGTTTGTACATATTTTCTTTATATGCTTTATTTTAACCATGCAGCAAACCTTTTAAAATATTTTGTTAAATTACTGAAGAAGAAAAAAATAAGTGACTTTAAACCGTTTAACTGATTGTATTAATTGGTCAAAATTCTTATCGGTCAGTTAACGGTTAAACGGTTAAAATGACCATCCCTAATATAGTTTGTTTATATTAAATATATTTGTTTTATTTATTATTTATTTGATTTGGGATTTGTTAAAATTTAGTTTTGTTATTTGAAAAATTTAAAGTTTACAAAGAAATGTATAGCATTTTGTCTGAGAAATAATAAAAGGGACACCTTTTCATTTAGAATTTCTCTTAAATCTCATTTTGTAAAAAAAAGAAATTGTGGGAAAATCATATTGTGAAATCAGTATCTTTAAATTAGGCTTGCCATGATAGACGGTGATGACGGTTATACCGGTATTAAGCCGCAACACCGTTACGTCACTTGCCCACCGCGGCACCGTCCCCCACCGTCGTTTGATTTTTTTTTTATAGTAATCAAAATAATTTTGTTCAGTTAGAGGACACTACAATTAAAACTGAACGCTGCTGCTCAATGCAGCGCACCTGAACGAACGTGAGTCTTGCATCACAGCAAGTCTAGGTACTGCATTGCCGCGGCTGTCGCAAACCTGATTTCGCCGCGGGATTAATTTCCAGAATACAAACACGGTTAACGGTCGTAATATTAACTCTGGTGCAATGAACGGGAGCGGGCAGTCTAACATTACCCATTCCCGACATGTCCTGTCAGAACAACATATCTGTGCTTTATATTTCTTATATCACACCGTACAGCCTGCACTCGGACCGTTTGGCGCACTGCACGCATGTTTTATTAGCGGGGTCTGAGCACACTCACCGCATGTGCAACGATGCTCAGAGCGGCTAGCAGTATATAATATACGGCTCTCAAACAGAACAGGCAGCTTGTGAAGAGTGACAGAGCTGAATTGGATAGAGCAAGTTTATAGATGTCTTTTGAAGGGACGTTCAACTCGTCTTTCCTTTTTTCTTTTTTTTTTGTAATATGCTTTTCCTATCATTTTAATGACAGACATTTAGAACTTAACTTATTTTTCTTAACAAAAAGATGTTAAATGAATTTAGTATTTTGACAAGGATAATTAAATAGCTATTAGGCTAAAACCTAATGTTTTTTCTATTCATGTTGTTGCGAATGTTTAGCCCTAAACGAATTGTATACAGACAAAACGACTAAAAATAAGGAATTACAATTTTTGTATAACTTTTTTTTCTCTCTGTGACACATTATTCCGTGTTGGCAGCAAAATGTTTTGTGCCTTTTTTTTGTCCATAACTTCAAGACTCCTTGACAAGCCGAATAAAATAAATATATTTTTTGTTTCAATTATGAAGAAGAACACCACAATAGTGACTTTAAACCGTTTAACTGATTGTATTAATTGGTCAAAAATCTTCTCCGGTCCAGTTAACGTTAAAACGGTTTGAAATGACATCCAGAATATAGTTTGTTTATAGTGAATATATTTGTTTTATTTATTATTTATTTGATTTGGGATTTGTTAAAATTTAGTTTTGTTATTTGACAAAAATTTAACAGTTACAAAGAATGTATAGCCTTTTGTCTGTGTATAATAAAAGGGACACAGCAATGAATTTAGTATTTTGACAAGACTAATAAATAGCTATTAGGCTAAACTACATTTTTTTTCATATCATGTTGTAGGCTGAATGTTAGCCTAAACGAATTGTATACTGACAAAACTAATAAAAATAAGTATTACAATTTTTGTATAACTTTTTTTTCTCTCTGTGACACATTATTCCGTGTTGGCAGCAAAATGTTATTGACATTTTTCTGTCAATAAATTCAAGACTCTTGACAAGACGAATAAAATAAATAAATTTTGTGCAGACTAAACTTTTATTTGTTGGCCTTTCATCAAAAATGTGAAAAACAGTGATATATCGGGGAGCGGTGGGGTGGGTGCGGAATAAAACCTCAAATAGTCCTGCGCAGACCTCTACATCACAGATCAGATTTCATTTATCATGTAAATAGAGATGGCTGACAAGAAGAGTGAGGTGAGACAGACAAGACGATGGCGGAAGAGTTTCAAAACGAAATGTAAAAGCGCCCGTTTTAAGCCTGTTGACTTCTGAGTCTGACATTAATATAAGTCAGTGGTGCCAACACTTTTGTAAAAAGGCTTGTTGGGATGTATCTTTGTTGCATTAATTTAATAATAATAAAATATTTGTTTAATATTATTCACTATTCACGACGCCATCAGCAGTTCCTCTGTAAGAACAAGCTGTTTGGAGTGTCTGATGCCCGTGTGCCCATAAACACGACTGATCCTCACAAACTTCTCCAACACACGCGAGCATCCGTTATAAAACACTCGCTGTATTCAACTACGTGAATATACTGAGCTGTATTCAAGCAGAAATATGATGTTATAGTGATCGAGAGCGCACCGAGGTTCGTTTGCACGTCATTTATAACGGACATAACGCACGCCTAATGCACGATCCTGTCACTGTAAATCAGCTTTACCCTGATTACAATAGTCGTCCATCAAAACTTGTGTCTACTAGTCTGACACTGGCTTCTTTTATCCAGCTGAGAGCTGTAGTTTGCGTATCATGCTCATACAGCGGTTTTGAGCCATCGTTCAGTCTGTATTACACACAGCGCCATGAGAACCGTATTTCTCCTCCGAAACACAGAATATATTTTCTACATGACTTAACACGCGAGTCATAATATTAGTGAATATAATATATTGTAGTTTTATCTCTCGCCCCTCTGGTTGAGAAACACTGACCTAAAGCGTGGGAAAATTTCCTCACCGTCACAACCCTATTTTTAATTGTATCACATGAGTTGAGTGAATTGTTACATCCCTACCAAAATTTAAAACTTGTTTTATTGTTACTATACAGTACTTCACGCGTTCATTTTGGACCTGAAAAAGTAAATGTGAAAATGACCACAAACTTTTTTTTTTTTAGATTAGAGGTTAATTATAACATCTTTTACTGTAGGAGCAATAGTCCTGCCATGTTTCCAGACATCCCAGGGTCCGTCCTGAAGCCTTTGTTCCAGGCCCCTCTTGTCCAGCAGAAGCCCTGCCAGCGCAGAAATGCGGACGTATAACCCAGTCACTGGCAAACTGATCCGCCGATGTCCTCAGGCCTCCCGTCCACCCTCTTATCTGCACTCGCACGGATCATCCATTTCGGCCAAGGGAGATCTGTCAGCCTCAGGTACTTCATATGATTTGTGCATTTCTGTTTGTTTGGCGCAGTTCATACTAATGTTCATCAAATCCAGTCACTGAATATCTGGTACAGTAATGAACTCAAGGTTGTATCAGAATCAAGAATATGTCTTACAGGTCTTTTTTTTGCAGATTCTGCACAATGCATAAATTTTTCTTAAGAGCAAGGGAATGTAATGTTGTATTATATATTTATTAGGCGTCTGTATGAAAGTCCAGTGGGAAATGTGCTTGGTTGGTAAGAACTTCCCTGATGGCGTATAAGTATGTAGCCCGTATGCTGTGCTTGCCTTTTCTTTCCCGGCTCATATTGAATTTCTCATGCAGTCTATTTCACATTAATCTCTAAGCTCTAAATAAAGTCTGCGAGAAATAAAGCATTGCGCCTTGGCAGCTCTGAGATTGTGAAACAGAAATGATTAGCAAATTTCATCAGCACCTTTGGCCATTGCTGTGACAAGGGAATAATAAAAACAAGCCTGTAAATGCTGATTGAAAGTGAGGAAGAAAAGCGCACCTCCTGTGTCAGCATCTGATGAGGAGAGAAATAAATTAGAAAAGAAATAGTTCACCTTAGGAGCAGTCATTATTTACTCATAAGTTGTTCCTCTATGACTTACTCTCTGCAGTGGAGTACAGAAGGAAAACTTTTAAAGAATATCCTGCCCATGTTTTTTTCAGTATAATAAAACTTTAGAAGATATATGACTTCAGAAGGCTTGGAATATAACGCGAGTTGTATAGACCATTAATGATATGTTAATGATTTTTAGTCCTGAGCTCCAAACCCAATTAATTTTAAATGTATGTAAAGGAGTAGTGATTGTTATTTTTGGTGTTCCACATAAAAGAGTTTTGCAGGGTCATTCATTCATTAATTCATTAATGTAGCAAAATTCGTTGATCGGGAAGGAGGCGGCGGGAACCGGCGAACATTTAAAGACTTTAATAATAAAATAAACAAACATATAGACATTGCTGCAGTCAGATGCTTTCTTAACTGCTGGTGTCTCATGCTGTCATCGTTGTTTGTTTATTTCATTATTGAGAAGAAAGCATCCAGTACATATTCATCTAAATGTTGCTGTCAGCAGCGTCGGGATGTTCTCTCTAACAGTAAACCGCTATAAGGGCATTTCACATTTTTTTCCCTTTTTTACTTCTAAATGAAGAATGAAAAAAGAACTTTGTATGAGTATATCTGGGCCTTAAAATTGGGAGATCTAGTTTTGTGTCGTACCAAGCAGGTCACAACTTTTTTTATTTGATTTACCAGTGCATTGGTCACCCATACTGCCAGTCCTGCTCTCACATTTCTTCCTGTGATTTTGAAACAAAGCTGGAGAAATCGATTGGCTGGTTTAGGTGTGTATTATAGTTGGATCTCATCTCCGCAGGTAGAACACCAGGAGAAAGATTGGGCATCCTATCCTGTCTCTGGTTCTCTGTTAACTGCTCTCAGCTTGATCGCAGACTCCTTCCATTTATCTTATTTCTGCCTTATCCTTGCACTTGCTGTCCTTGTAGGGGGCCACAAATTTAATAAAGCACTCCTCTGTCCCAGAGGAACCATTTACAAGAGTTCACAGCTAAATTTGATATTTACACTACAGCTCTACCCAACTGACTTTCCAGACAGATACACTTGGGTCGTCTGCGAGCTGAACTAATATATGGTAATGAGCGCTCAGCCCTGCGCGGCCCATCTGCAGCAGGCCTGATGTGTTGAATGAATACCTGGACTGCATGGAGCCCTGTTACAACATGTCACATGTAGGCTGGCAGTGAGTGCCCTTGTGCTGCTGATGAGAGGATGTACTGGTCTCCAGGCAACAGGGCTTGTTGAATGGTTCAAGAATGGAAAACGAGGACACAAGCGTCAATACAAAATCTCCCATGTTCCTCTTTTGTTGCTAGGAAGCAAAAGATAAAATAATTATATGTGCCACCAAAACATGTTTTTAGGGGAATGGGTAGATGAACATCTAAAAACTTTGCTAATTTGAGAGCTTCCATGTTCGTGAGAAACATGGAAATATCAGGAAATGTTCGTTTTCAGCTTTTCCTCTGCCCAAAATCAGTGCAGTAATATATAAAAAGTTAATATGGCTCTTAACACATGACACACATGATCATAGTATATGCCCATTAAAGGTGCTATGTAATTTTTTGACTGTACTAAATATGTTTGCAGATATTTAGGAAACGTGCCAAGTTCAAATACTTGTTTCTCTGAAAAGCAGTTATAGCTATAGACCAGTCTACACCTTTCACTCCGAACGTTTTTGTATTCAGTTTCTACAGAAATCATTGAGCCAGAAAATCTTTTAAACCACTTTGATTACACTATTTCAACCTGTCGATGATTAAATAGCCCCCACCGATTATAAATAAGCATTACCATATCAATATCCCCCCCCCCCCCCCCAGATTTGATTTATCCGATAATTTTTTATATTATGCAAACAAACATACTATTTACAGGTGACATTATTTATTGGTGAATGAATAATACAGGTGAAATTATTTATTTTTAAATGCACTATTTGGCTCCGATGCAGCCTGTCTGAGCTCAACACTCTGTGGCCTAGAGCAATCTCCGCCCACCGCTCATCTGATATGTAGGGAGTCACGAGTCCGACCAATCAACGTGGAAAACTGAAAGCAGTCTCACACCGAAAGCACTTGCTAACTGAGAGCTGCGACAGTGATCACGCATCAGTTATCTCTCAAATGTAAGGCAGCAGCAGACGTTGCAATAATCACAATCCACTACACTGAAGTTGCAAAACCTCAATATAACCTATGATGTCCGCGATGCGGAAAATGCGGGCGGAATCGCGGAAGCAGTCATATAATGGAATTTACTGTATAACGTGGAATGTCATGGAATTTGTCGAAGTTTGGATGACTTAATCAAAAGTAGGTCATACACTTAAATCGACTCGCGCTATGGACTAGTATCTATAAATATTAAGCCGCAAAAAACACTATTTAAATATGAATCCTGCATGTTCTGCATCTTGTTAATGAATGACACAGACGTGCGGTTTCATTTACTGCACACATACATACTGAGCGCTGACTGTGATGCTGCAGTGACTTCAGCACTGCCGTCTCACTAAATGAGGACATAAATACATGAACAACATCCCCAGAACTGCTCGGAGAGTCACTTCATGAGCATTTGACCGTTTATTTGAGTAAAACGATCGTCATATCATATATACATAGGCTAAAGAAACTTAAAAGGTCCTCATGGAACCTGTCAAAATATAAGTTCTGTTTAGCCGAATATATTACTGTGGTGCAGTAGAATATACGTAATACAACTACAACAATTATTACACTTTTGTTGAGAATAATCACACAATACGCTATTTCTTCCATGTTTTAATTTTAATAGTAACTTATTTGTTTGCCACCAAAAATAAAGTTTAACTCTCATTTGATTAAAAGATTGGATTGGGACTACTCAATTGTGCCCATTTTATTAGCTTATAAAACTTCAGGGAGGCTATTACATTTATTTTCCATTATTTGTTCATTTTCTGCTTGTTGTTTACTTTAAGTTTTACAAAATGTTTACAGAATGCTTCTGGGTGATCCCTGCACTTATGTTATTATTAATATTACTGTTTATTTAATGTTGTTGTTATTAACAGTTTTCAGAATTAAACACATGTTTTAAAAGCATTTAAAGAACGTTTTTTGTCAGAGCTCTTGTTATATTAATTTTGGCATTCATTTTTACACCAGACACGTATATCGGTTCAAAATATCGGTTATCGGTCTACTTGATCTGTAATAATCGGTATCGGCATCGGCCCTGAAAAACACATATCGGTCGACCCCTATTTCAAAGTATAGATATGCTGCCTAAATGACTGTTGCTAATTACCATGTTATATCAGTGCATGTTCTCTACACTCTGAACAGGTTTTTTCTTTCTGTCTTGCATCTATCTTGCTGTTTCCTACAACCACAGACAGTGTTTTGTCAATGTAATGACAGTAGGCTGGCTAGTGAGGATTTCTGATGAGCTTGTCCTGACATGTTGACCTTTTCAAGAAGACACTTCTGAAGAGTGTTGCGAGTCAGCATTTTGCATCTAGGTCGTCTGCTACTCGGAGTATGAAATTAAACAAAATAAGAGATTGTGTGAATAAATGTTTAACAAAGTTTAAACTTTTGTTCTGACCTCAACTTTAACAGGAGTTATATATTCAAAGAAATGTAATTAAATACATTGATTTCAATTTAGTTATGTTTAAATAAAATTGTATAATTTTTTTCTTTCATCAAAAAAATTGTAAATGTATTTTTTTAATTGAAAAGGCAGAAATGTATTAATAACATAACACAGTAACATTCAAAGCGGTGTTTGAAATGCTTTCACTCATTAATGAGAAGTTATTGAGCAGATCAAATTATTTTTTTTAGTTTTTGTTGAAAAAACGGTAATCTGTGACCGTTTTATAAGCTTACATTCTACCAGATCAAAACAGACCCAGATTTTGGATTTATGTTTAAGAACTCATGGATTAAAAATGCTTGTTTAATACTTTGTTTAAACAGAGCACATGTAGTGAGGTAAATCGGTTCAGACGCTGTCTGCGCTGACCATCTATCTCCCTGTGCTGAATTATCATAATTATCATGTTGTGGCTCCTCTGACGGAAGTGGAGATGTGATTGAATCATGTTTGCTGTCTGCTGTGTACAGCATTGGGCTGTGTGTGTGTTTGATTTGCTCTCGATTGTTTTTTTTAGGTGTTGCTCAGGCGGGCGAGCCGCTGTCCTGCTTTGGTGTTCTGTCAGCGCAAACTCAGCCAGTTTTGCTTGATAAACATATTTCAGCCGGTGATCTGGAGTGTGCATGTTGAGCCATTGATTGTTTCTGTTTTTGTTCAGGTCAGTTCAGGGGTCTCAGCAGACGGATGAGGCTGCAGGATCGAATCCTGATGATGAGCAGCCTGGACCTTCCCGCAGGAAACGACAGCCCAGCATGTCTGAATCCATGCCGCTGTACATGCTCTGCAAAGAAGACCTGGATAGCATGGACAAAGAGGTTAAACACACACACTTTCTTAGCTAAATGAGGACATTGCATAGACTTCAGGTGTTTATAAACATTAGTTTTACTAGTTATAAAAAGTATGAAGTCAGAAGTAGTAAGACAAGTAAAAAGTCCCACACTTTATATTTCTTATGGTTATTTGCGAATTGACTTTCCTTTTCCACGGAAGAGAAGGTGAGCAGAGGCCATTAGCATTTAAAGAGACATGCACCGAAACGGGTCTCTGTGAACTGAACTGTTTTTGACTGGGTAAAAAGGATGTTGTTTTACACTACAATTGAGAAATTTTAACCAAAATATGTTGCAGACATTTAATGAAGACCTTAAAGAACTTAATTTTTTTTTGCCCTTTTATATTATTATTTTGTTTGATTGCTGTGCTGTTGTCCTACTTGACATTTGTGTTGATAGTTCATGCACTGAATTGTTTACGGTGGCGTTACATGTTTAATTCATGACTGGGCCACAGTTGAACCAACCCCATCACACAAAGCTTTTAAGATTCATAAAAGCGAATTAAAAATCCTGAACAAATATCCTGAAGTCATTCCCTGACAATGAGCCAATGTTAATCACCCTCTGAGATTAGGAGTGGCTGAATATTAATGCCGAGACTGTTTGAAAGGGACATGTAAGAAGCAAATAACTGTGATCATAGCAAAGGGTAAATTGAATTGCTGAAAATTAAAATGAAGTTCCTGCCTGATAAAGATGCATTTGCCAAACAGGAATTAAGTAAGTTAGGAATGGACTATTAAGTGTTTTGTTATTTATTCACCCTCATCCAAACCTGTGTGAGTTTCTTCCTTCTGTGGAAAATAATAGAAGGGATTTAAAGGGATTGTTCACCCAAAAATAAAAATGGTCAATAGATCTCCAGATCCATAAGACCTTCGTTCATCGTCAGAACACAAATTAAGATATTTTTGATGAAATCCGAGAGCTTTCTGACCCGGCACAGACAGCGATGCACCTGACACATTCAAGGCCCAGAAATTGTCCATGTGACATCAGTGGTTCAATTGTAATTTTATGAAACTACGAGAATACTTTTTGTGTGCGAAGAAAACTCTTTGTCCTGTCGGTTTGTCCTGCTGATGCAGGAGCCGGCATTATGATGTAGAACATCCATCTCTCTTAGTTCATCGTCCGGAAATTCTGGTTCAAATAAGTAAGGCTGGGAAAACAATTTGCAAGCCATTCTCTCTGTCAAAATATGTTGTTTACGAAGACTGTTTTATGTAGAGCGAGCGTTGTCTTCTGCATGTAAAGAAGGCGCAATGCATTTGGGTTCTACATCACACAGCAAAGTCTGACACGGAAGAGAAGAAATTGTTGAGATTTTTTTTCTTTGTGCACAAAGTAATCTCATAAATTCTTAATTTCGGTTGAACCACTGATGTCACATAGGCTTGATGCAATATTCAGTGTTTACAGTTATACCGGTGTTAAGCGGCAACACCCGCTTATGTCACTTGCCCACCATGACACTGCCCCCCACCGTCGTTTTGAGCTTTTATAGTAATACAAATTTAGTTCAGTTAGAGGACAGACACTACAATTAAAAACGGAACGTGGCTGCTCAATGCAGCGTACCGAAAAACAATGGCATCACAGATCAACAGCAGAAGTCAGATTGCATTTATCAAGTGAGGAGCGAGTCGAGCTGACTGACAAGAAGGGTGAGGTGAGACAGACAGCTCGCCTAAACGGATGGCGGCAGATTTATCGATTTTCATTTAGCTAACAAATGTTCTGTTTCTTATTTATTTGGTTAATAACCAATTATTAACCAATATTAGGTTGGGTAACCTAAATATATTGAATAGGGCATGTTGAGCTCGGCTTGTTGTTTCTGCAGCTTGCTCAGGCTGTTATTCTTTTAATAATTTATTGTACAAAGAATGGGTTACAATCGTGCGATTAACCGCCAAACCGCAATATTTGTTGCTGCTTCACCGCGGTAAGAGAAAATCCCATACCATCACAGCCCTAGCATGATAATTACATTTTTGAATGAATTATCCCATTAAAAGTGAGAAGTCACGAAGAGAAGTGTTTTCACATGTATGAAGACCTATAATGGGCAAACTGGGCGCTATCTTGCTGTCGGCGTGCTGGATCATAGTTATTGCTGTATGATATGAGTCTTTGCACTTATATTGCTTTGCTTATTTATGAGCACATTTCTGTACAGCCTTCCTCTTCTGACCTTGCTCTTCATTTAAGGTCATCTTCATGCTGACTGGCTCTGCTTTATTAACGATTTCACCTGATCTTTAAAATTGGTCATGGGTGTGTGATTAAAAAAAGGTGTGCTTGAAATGATGAACCCTGCATGGATTATTTATTTTATCCCAGCTTTGTTGCCATCAGCTAAACTTTCATAGCTCAAAGTGCTGCGTCAGGCTTTATGTAGAATGAGGTTTGTTTTAGCTTTTTCTTTTGCATTTGTCTTGTCTTTTTCCACTTTTTCTCTGAAGTGTGAAAGAGAAAGATATGCCTCATGGCTCCCTCTTAAAATCACTGACCTAGAAACACCGCTTCAGAGCTTTTTTGACTTCTTTCTCATTTGTCGGCCTGTCTCAGTTCTCTGTTTAGCAGTTATAACATCTCAGCAGTCCGTGTCAGAAATCCTGTCACTGCTGACGGTGTTCATAATAGCTGCGTTGCGCTTCCCAGGTCAGATAGCTTCATTTTTTTTCTGTTCACCTTCATTCTCACACACATGGATGAAACTAAGCAACATCTTACCTTTAACGCAGCAATGGCTTCAACACAGCGGCACGGGTTTGATCACTCGGGCACATTTTTCAATATATGCTTTAATATTGCTTCTTGCACATTTGTAAATTTATCCACTTAACTTTTTTGCAAACATTTGGACTTTTAATTGTACTTTTTGTAAAAATGAATGTAATTTTTTTTAAAGTCTTCAGTATGCATTTTAAGGGGAATTAGATTTTTAAATGTAAAATTCAATAAATATTCTAAACTGTAAACCATATAAAACTTAAACCCTATAATACACAGGGCATTTATTTTTTATTTTATTTCTGTAACTGTTTATCTATTCATAAAAATAATAGTTATTTTAAAAGAAATTTGAAGTAGAAATATAATACATGTTTTTCTCCAGTGTACTGAAGTTTTAAACAAGTTTTAAATTAGTAAAAAAAAAAAAAAAACACTGATGTGCCAAGCCATCAGAACCAAACCGAAAACCATGGTTAAAAACCTGAGGTGTGTATTGAATGTGGGCTGATGGTATTGTTGCACCCCTATTACATAGCCTCAAGGACCTTTGCAAAAATGAAAAATATACCGACTTTTGTGCGTGCATGAGAAACCATTAAACTTAGCATATAGGACAATGCACACTGAGCCACCTATTGTGTCATCAGCTTATTTCATGGTGTGGATTCTTGGCGGCCACAGAGTGTGCGTTAAAGAGACCTAAGGCCTTCAAATATGACATACTACCCTAATGAAAGCCATTTTTTTTACACTTTTTATAGTACCAGTCTTTTTTTAAAGACCCTTGAATTTGGCAAATAGGACAAAGGAAAACAGCATTCATGCTCTTGTTTTATTCATAGTAAGATGACAGTGATGCTCAAAAGAAATGTTATATAAAACTAGAAATTATAATGCATAAGTATGCATTCTTGTGTGCATGCAAAAGTCTGTATTTATTTATATTTTAGGGGCTCTGTATTTTAATGTCACTTTGAGAAAATCAATGAATAAAACCCTGAGAAAATAAAAATATTTACAGATGACTGTACTATAAACCAAATGTAAAGCTGAAGATAATGCGGTATGAATAATTTGGTAAATATGGTCTACTGGGAGGTTTGGAAATTTGAGTGTGGGAAAAGTATGGAATTTTGAAATAGAAATGTGTAGGTAATGATATGTCACAATACTATAGTTTTTACTGTATTTTTGTTCAAATAAATGCAGCCTTGGTGAGTATGCACTATGAGAAAAAAATATACAAAAGTTGTCACTGGGGCAGTGCCTTTCAAAAAGTACAAATATATACTTTTACAATGCTAATATGTACACTTTAGGTAATAATACGCACCTTTAAGGTACTTTTAAGTGCCCTTTGGTGGTAAATAAGGTACAAATGTATACCTTTTGAAAGGGCACTCTCACAGCGACAGCTTTTGTACCATTTTTTTCTGCGAGTGTAAGAGATGTGTTCCATAAAATGTAAAAACCTTATTGACCACAAACTTGTGTCTGGTAGTGCATATTATTTTAAATTGATTATATTGACAATTAATTATAAAAATACCTGAAAATTGTTATCCCTAGTACAAGGTGCTGTGGTGGGAGTTGAACCCATGACCTTAGCGTTGTCATGCTTTGTCAATTTAGCTATATTTGTGATCAGTAAGCTGTCTTTGAACAAGTAATATTGTTCCTTGTTAGGGTAAAGTTTGGCAAACTACTACTTTTCAGTGCTGCATCTTGCTGGTTCAGCTGATATTTTCTCCACACTGCTGCTTGTCACTTCGGAGAGTCGTGCCAGGGTGAACACCGAGTATAAACACCTCTCAGCGCTTCTGAGGGGCACATGCAGTCTGCCGTGCTTCCACAACCAATGTGTCAGGCATAAATAATGTTTGACTCAAGAGCTCGACAGCATCCCAAGATAATGTTCATTTATTTTATAATTGTATTATGCCGCCCGCAGTTAGAATCCGCTTCCAGAACAGATCAGACGTGCTAAAACATTAGCCATATTTAAATCCAGACTCCAAACTCATCGGTTTAGCTGTGCATTTGTTGAATGAGCACTTTGCTACGTCCGAACTGATTGCACTGCATTTTATGTATAATCATTTTCTATTTTGAACCGTTTTAAATTAATTTTAAATCAATTTTTAAATAATTTTAAAAGTGTTTAAGTTCCCTGTTTTATTGTGATAATTTTTCTAATGATTATTTTACTTCCTTTTATGTAAAGTACTGTGAATTAGCACGATGTATGAAATGTGCTATATAAATAAACTTGCCTTGCCTAAAAGGAAAGTAAGCATTCATACTGCACGCTATAATGATTTCTGAATGATCATGTTACACCGAAGACATAATAAATGCTGAAATTCAACTTTGATCAAAGGATATTTAAATAGTTCAAATATTCAAATAGAAAAGTCATTTTAAATGGTAAAATTTCACAATATTACTGCATTTACTGATTATTGATCAAATAAAAAAAAACCTCAGTGAGCATAAAAGACTGCTTTCAAAAACATAAAAATATTCCAGACTTTAAAACAATGGTGTGTAATACATCTTGCAATCATGCACAGTGGCTTTGCACAAAAATGATGTGTGTTGTTAATTTAAAAGGTCATGTTTTATGGTGAAGTGTGATTTGTATGTTTACTAGAAGTATCCATGGTGACAGACATGACATCTAATATCAAAATGACTGGGAACATCAAGCTTTAACAAGCTCCAGCTTTATAGCAACATTCTATTTAGGGACTTTAGTTAGACCGTAAATCCTTTTCAGTAAAATATCCTGACATGGAGATCCTATAAAATGTCATTCACATGAGGCTGCAGATGTAAAACCTGTTCTGTATCCGTTCCTAAGCTCATTTTCTCTCCCATAGTCACTTATGGGTACCATTTGCCACTGCTCAATTTGTGCCCCATTGTTCTAGCAGCCTAACGGGTTTTGTTGAATAAGCCCCCCTTACTCATCAAATATGGCATCTCCGCTGAGGTGCAGGAAACACTGCGTTATTATTCTGGGACTTTGCGAATTGGGATATTGAAGGGCTTAGTCCTTTGTTCACCAGACCCGCTGAATGGAAATATAATAGTTTCTATATTTAGCATGTAGAGAGAGCTGTAGCTGGCTTTTAATATATGGGAAAGCTAAGGTTGATTGGACATAAATTGCTATTTGAAAAGTCACATTTGAGGGAGCCGTTCATATGTACTTTTTGCATGACTGCTTGGAGGAAGTAGGAATAAACTTGTTGAAGGTCTGGGGTGGACACTGGTAGCACTAATGTTCTCCTTTCATGCATTGCAAAATAGATTTCTGTCACTCACAGGCTCTTTTAATGCAAAGAATATGTTCACCCGGGTGAAAGCGAATGTTAATTGTTACTTACAAAATCATTCAGAGAAGGTTTGAATGGTTTTGTAATGGCGTCATCATCCTCAGTTGTTTTTCACTCTTTCTCAGAGTCATGATTTGTCTCCGGTAGGTGTGCAAATAAACAGCGATGACTTCCACTCAAGCAGAGAGTCCAGCCATGTTAATTATGTTAATTGTAACATCCATATTATGTGTAGGTCAGCAGTGATCTCATTTGTTGGTGAATGTGGCTTTGGCACACAATAAATGTGCTAAGAATCCTCCATGAGAGGTTAACGATGTTAATTATTCATGCGTCATATTCTGCTTCAGTAGATGTTTATTTTTTGTGTCCTTTTCTGTCTTTAGCGAAAGCAAAAAATAATGATTCTTTCATCATTTACTCACCCAAACTCATGACTTTGTTCCATGGAACACAAAAGGAGAATTTTTGAAGAATGTTCATCTTGCTCTTTCATACAACAGCCTATAGTCGTTTTCTCCAAAATGGCCAAAAAAAACAATGCACATGATTCATATTTTGACTTTGTCACAGCTGTTGTGTGGCTTCATAAGATTTCAAAAACACCACACAAATAATATGGGTAGTATCTAACTAATCACTAGGTAATTATAACCAAACTATCACAAACTTTTTTTTAAGATTTTGAAATTATTTTTTTTTATTTCTGGAATCGATACTAATTGATTTTAAAGTGCTTTATTTTAGTCATTGCTTATACATTTTTTTTTTACCATTGACTGAAAAAGTGGCATTCAATTAGTGCTTTCCATGTGGTGTGTTTTCAAATGTCAACATCTGTTTTGTACACACAGCATATATAAGGTACATAAGTTGTCTGTGTGGATGTTGGAGCTGGGTTGACAATGAAAATTCATTAATAAAACGATATTTTGATTAAAAAAAACATATTTTCTCTTCTACGCATACAAGCTACAGACAATCCTCCATTCGCTTTGATGCTCTTTTCAGAAAATAATTATCACGATTAATGTAGATTTATTTAAAGTCTTATTAAAGCCTAAAAATTAACAAATGATCAGTTGAACAAATTACCAAATTATTATTAGTTTTTTTTTTTAAGTATGACTTATCTTATACATCATGTACTGTGTATGATTCAACATTTCCCAATGATATAGTGTTAAAAACCCCAAAACAAACCACAATGCATTGCAATATCGAATCCAAATACTTGTAGAATCACAATTCTTTAAACTCCCAATACATATCGATTTAGCACCCAAGTATCATGGTGGTATTGATTTAGGAGATACGTTTATCGTCTCAGCCCTACTTCTGGATTTTTGTCCCTTACTATTGTATGGAAAAAAGTAGTGTGAACATTCTACTAAACATCTCCTTTGGTGTCCAATGTCCAGCTGAGTTATTGTTTCATAAACTATTAGTTTAGCATCTAGCTGATGCCATCACTGATTGTTGAATTAGCATGTAATCAATCTGTCAGTGAATGAGTGACAGATTGACCTAAGTTTTTGTTTGTGAGTGGACCTGGAGCTCTTGGGGTTATGTGACATTTTCCGTGTCTGAACATAAAGTACACAGAGTTCACAGTGCGAGCACAATGCGGGTCTGAGTGAACTGTGGTCTGCTGGACTAAAGGATACATTAAGGTCAAATGGGTTCCAATTAAATGCTAAGGCTTTTTGTTGGATTCGTTTAGTTTGCTTCAGTGTAGCTCATTTTGCCAACCAGTCCCTGCTGTCTTTACACAGAAATTTGGACTTGAAACAGTGGCTTCCCATTTCCCATGATCCTATTGTTTTAAATAAATAAATTAGTTAGCAACCAGGGCTCAATGCTAAGGATTTTTTTTGCACTGGCCCTGCCACAAAAAAACTAAAATGGCTGCTGTTATCATTGTTTTTGACCTTTATTAACCCGTATTTATTATTCTAATAAATAAGCTTATATGACACCAAGTTTTAGATATCAATTCAATTTTACAATTCTCTATTCCGAAACCACGACAAAAACTACTGGCCTAAAAAATATAAAGTTCAAATATTATTAAATACAAGTAAACAGTCAGTAAATAAGAACAAATTACAAACAATAGCACAACTGAATATATAGAACAAAGATACAAATAAAATAATGTTTTAGGAAATACAAACGGACTGAATGAAAATTACAATTCTTTCTTTGTCATGTAAACTTTCAGTCCAGTTCCCCACAGAGATACATTCATATAAACCCCTAATTCAAAATATAGATTAATAATTGTTAAAACTGCAAAGTTACTAGCCAAGATGGGCATTTTGTACATACCTTTTGTATGTATTTGTCTGTTCAAGGGCAAGAATGAGCACTGTACACACAGAACAAGGGAGTGCGCGAGTATAGAAAGTAGTCGTCTTTAGCGTCTTGCTTGAATGCTTTAAAATCGCTTCGAATTTGTAAATTGGCAACACTTAAAACACGTTCAAGTGCTAAACTTAGTGACGATGCAACAGTGGCCAGATCGGGCCAGTGACAAATTCGTCAGTTGTCTCAAGCGGATTTCCTGCTGGCCCCAGGCCATTGGGCAGTCCTTATTATCGAGCCCTGGCAACTATTCAGAACATCCTAGCAACCATATAGGCATATTGATCTCTTGGATATGCATCAACTGTTATGTTTTTCTGTGTAGCCGGAAAGTGCCAGAGGATTATTTTGGCATTTATTAATTTATTTCAGAAGTACTGTATTTATAATCTCTTTGTGTTATTCTGAGTTAATGCAGCCATCCCAGGTTGGGTTGGTCCTGAAACATCACCATTAAAGGGAAAGAAATGCACGTACATTTCACAGAGTCCTGTGAATTTTGAAGTGGGGAGAAAACATGTGTTTTCAAATGTCATCCCACATCCATTAGCTCTGCAGCCCAAATGTCTTTGGCATTCTTCAGTGTTCAGAAAGCTTTTGATGAAGAAAAAAATAAATCCCTAATTTGCTGCCTGGCAGTTATCATATTGTGGTGCGGAACTCGACATTGAAATGTCACCAGTGCACCACAGTCCCGAAATCACAATGTTTTGCCAAGATGCATTTTAGGACTGTGAAATCATGATGGGCACGTTGCCTACATGACCTTTCTCACCCAGATGCCTTACTATCTTGTCTAGCAGCTTGCCATTTTTGATGGGAATGTGGCCTTATACCCCAACTCAACCTCTCAAATGTTAAGTCCTGTATCAGATGAGGCAGAATGTTTAATGTTCAATAATTTATTGTCCTGCAGTTTGAAATGGTTATTTATTTGGCTTAATGTCCTTGTGCCATGTGGGGGGAAGAGATATGTCTGCGGCAATATGTTATTGAATCTGATGATGTTTTCTCAGTGGGAGGCAAAGATTTGGTCAGATATACACGCTTCCACACATCGTGGCAGTCATTCTCTAAACAACATGTATATGTTGAGTTATTTTCTGTGACCAGAGGATTGGCAGTTTGGGTGCTTTAGAAATGTGTTTATGGTTTCCACTGCTTCCTGATGAGATCTGATATGCATTGCTGTTTCAAATTAGTGTGGAGTTTACCACTTGTAAAAAGGGATTTTGCTGATTAGATTTTTACTTGGAAAGATGGTCTACAAAGAGATATGGAAAGAAATATTGAATGCCAGCTTTCAGCCACAGCCATGCATTGTCATCGGTTGGTTTTCAAGTTAAATCAGTTTGCGATAGGATCCCATATTGCTCTTGCCAATCACTGGCTCTTGAACGAGATTCAACACCATCTCTTTGGAAAAGAGGTAAAGATTTGGGGCTGAGGTTTTTGAACATTGTAACATTGTGATCTAAATAAAAAATAATGCTTTCAAAGTTAAATTTACTAAAATAAAAAATAAAAAAAAGCACAGACTAGGCTAATTGAGTAAAAATGCTATTTTGATTACCCCATTACAGTCACTTTACAGTTAGTGCTATCATACAAATACACTTACTTGTAGGTTTAAAATGTCAAACTACAAACATTTCAGCAAAATGTATTTCTTAGTCAGAGTTATTGCGCTCCTATTTCATTGAGCTCTGTCTGTTTGACGCGCATGCTTTCAGAACCAAGTCTGTGGAGTTAAGCGAAACATCGCAAAATGGAAATATTTCCATGGCTTTCTAACATTTACAGATGGAGAATTTACCTGTGAAATGTAAGTTATGCATTTAGGAAAAGAGCACATAGCTCAAAACAGCACGTCTCTATCAGCGGCACACGCAGCCTTTCTGTCAGAGCCGCTTTAAACTCAAAGATGGATCATTGCTGATGCACGTTATTTATTAACATTTAATCATATGATCTCAAGGTTCATGTTTACGCTGTTAATATGCACGTTCGCTAGCAAGCTAGTTTCTTAATCTAGTAATAACATGTTTTTTAAAAGTTGAATTTAGATGAATTTTGCGTACAACGATTATAGATGTCCCTCTAGAAAATGCAATAAAAATGCATTCTGTGTGAACAAGCCGGTTTCAGTTTTGAGGTAAACAACATTTCCACATTGGTGTTCTCTTTTCCGCTATATTTTGAATGTGCAGCACCGCATCGAGTGGATTCAACTGGACAGGCTAAAAAAAAAGCATTAAAATGCAACGACACCTCGTCATCGCATCTCGTGTGGCAAGCTGCCTGACGGACATCTAAAATTCGAATGCAGCGTTTTGCATTCGAATGTGGATTTTTATTTTAAATTCGACGAATATTCGAAATTAGAACAGCCCTGGTTCACACTAAGATGTGTGTGAACTTAGTCATATTGTTTTGTGTCAGTGCTGCTGTGATGCGAGTCGTCTCTTACT
This sequence comes from Ptychobarbus kaznakovi, assembly GCA_027422405.1. Lineage (NCBI taxonomy): Eukaryota > Metazoa > Chordata > Actinopteri > Cypriniformes > Cyprinidae > Ptychobarbus > Ptychobarbus kaznakovi. Next base: position 21,541,960 of record CM049802.1, on the reverse strand, counting down.
CTGAAAGCAGGAGCCGGTCTGTTTGTTATTGTGAGTCCGTTCTCTGAGAATGTGTGTGATAAAGTGTGTTTGATTGCAGTTCTAGCACCCCGTTATCAGCTTCATTGCACATTTCACACCTCAGCTCTCTTTGGGACCCGCCTCACCGCTGCTAGCACCACGCTAAGTGCTAACAAGTTGAGAAATTAGAACACCGTCTTCTCTCTGTCTGCTGCCCTTTATCTCTACCTCTTTTCCCAAAAAATAGTCCTCCACAAAAGCTGAAAGTTAAAGCAGAGGGGCGTAAATTCACTTTGTTTCAAATTAAAGATTGCTAGTAGCAAATCTAAGTGCTGCCTTTGCCCTCTTTGCAACAAAAACAAAACAGAATCAGTTTTTCAGAGTTGCACTATTTTTTTGTGACTTTCAAATGTTTGAAAATGCAAATGAAGTACCTCAAACCTGAAATAACAAATGCTGGGTGTTAAAGGTCTGTATCCATATGCATGGTTTCCTCCAAATATATTCCCTTTCATATAATTAAACATGGTTTTATATAAAGGACTCCATAAACCCACCCACTCCAGACGCAGCACTTAAGTTGTCAGTATTACATTACAGGGCCATATAGGGCAGCAGTGCATAATTATGGCTGATGATAATTGTGTGATACAATACCAGTGCAAATAATAGACTTACCGATTTATACTCGACTCAAAGAGTTTTAGAGCAGCATTGCTTTAACTTTTTATAACAGCCCCCATAGTAACTGTTTTTACGATCGACTGTAAGTGGTTTATATTTGATTGGATGGGTCTGTGCCACATGCTTTCAGATTAATCTAAGAGTGACAACTGGAGCCTAATGTTTTATGCATGGTCTCAAATGTACACAAGTGTTTAAAGGTTTGGGTTCAGTAAATGGTTTTTGAAAAGAAGTCTCTTATTCTTACCAAAACTGCATTTATATGATCACAACTACAGTAAAATCAGTACTTTTGTGAAATATTGTATTATTGAAATATTGAAAATATTACATAGTAATAAAACTATGTATTTTATTCTGTGATGCAAAGCTGCATCATTACTATTCAGTGTCACATGATCCTTATATTCAGGAAGTAAATTGACAAGTAATAAAATAAAGAAAATTAAAATAATAATAATGGTAAAGACATTTATTTTTTAACTGATTTATATTTATTTTGAACTTTCTATTCAAAGTTTTAAATTGTAATAATATTTCACAATATTGTTGTTTTTAACAATGTTTTTTTGATTTAAATAAATGTAGCCTTGCTAAGCATAAGAGAAGTATGTTTAATATATATATATATATATATATATATATATCAACCACAGCGTTTTGGATGGTAGCTTACTTTTTAATGTTGCTTCTGTGCCACATTAAGAAGTAGGTGTATTTGCTTCTTGTGCTTCAAATTTTTTTAAAGAAAGACTGTGCTTCCAAGAGCTAATGTTGCTACATATTCTAATTTGAATTTTATTTTGTATTAATTCATCAGTTTAATGTCCTCTGTTACCTTTTTTATAGCACCTTTTGTGTGTCCTTAGCATACCAAAGTGACCTCAGATGCAGAAATGACATTAAAAGGCAAGTACCAGAAGCATTCTTACTGTTAGTTCCACCACAGAGGATCAAGAGGGTGAAGGTGCTCTACCTTAACCTGCAGGAGTTATTTATGTGTAAAGGGGCTGATTATAGTGCCTAATAGGGGTCTGTTGTCATTATGTGAGGAAGGAATGACAGGAGAGGTGTTATAAACTGAATATTATCCAAACCATTAGTCAGTGCATTCCAAAGACCTGAGAGACAACATGGGAGTATGTCCGTACATTTAAAACAAGCACTCAGGGGAATGTATGGTAGATGTGTTCAGACACAATGCTGGTGAGAAGGGCGTTGAAGTAGTCAAGCTGTGAAATGACCCTGGATGTGGCGCTGAGGAACGTGATTGTTGACCGTGCAGTTATGCTTGAAGTGGATGGAAAGTATGAGGTGACAAAGACTTGTCAAATGCAAGGCTCGACAGTGCAAGCGTTTCACTTTTATTTGCAACTAAAAATAGATGTGTGCGAACTGTAAAATGTGTTTAGAAGCATGTGTGTAAAAATCCCCACAGGCCCTTAAAAGTCAAAAAATTTCAGATGGATCTGATTTAGGGTTATTATATAGGGTTATGGATCTGATTTAACTCTTAAATATCTTAAATTCTATAACAAACACCTTAATTATCATTTTAAGAAGTCTTTAATTTACGGATGGAAAACCAGGAATCACGATACACCCTAATGTGATTATTTAACATCAAAAGGCTATAATTTCATTAAATAAAAATGAGTGCTGGATAATTTCAAATGTGGTGCTGATGCACGTTCTACAGGCTCATGGTTTCAGAGCAGTTCACAATCAATGAATACTTATGAATACATATTTATGCAAATATCGCTTGTGATCTACTGCTGATGAATTATGACTATTTGTTTGTTGGTGATTATATTATAACATGTTATAGAGGGTTGTAAGTGTGCATTTTTCTCCCCACATATTTTTTTTATATTCTAAAAGACAGATGAAAATATACAAACACCTTCAGGAGGACATTAACAAAGAAAATAAGATAGAAGTACGTATTAAAAGTAAGAATATCTGTATACATATGAAGAGTAAAAATAAAACACAAAAAGGGGTTGCTAGCTTACAATAAGGGGAATAAATAATAATAATAATAAATAAGAGAAATTAAGGAAAGCTATTTAAACTTATTCAGAGTCAATAGAAATAAATTTTTCATATAGTTCCAAAGACCTGATTTTTTTATTGCTAGTTAATCGCTAACTCAATCAGAAAAAAATATTTAATAATTATTTATGGATAAAAAATTGGCAAATAAAAAAGTTGAAAATATATTCTTTAGATTTGTTGGCAGAGTCAGAGTAATAAATAGTATCTTTCAAGTTAAAAGATTGTGCAAAGAAAGGCGGTTTGTTTAAATGGTAAATAAGTGCAAACCAAAATTTCTGAACAAATTCACAAGAAAAGATTAATCCTCATTGCCACAAAATGTGCAGGTACTATGAATATCAACATATTTAGATACAGTTGTGTTAAAGGGGTCATATGATGCGATTTAAAATGTTCCTTTGTCTTTGGAGTGTTACAAGCTGATAGTGTATAGATAAGATCCCTGTAGTTACAAAGACTAAAGTCTCAAAACCAAAGAGATATTCTTTATCAAAGTTAAGACTCTGCCACGCCCCCTAAAACAGCTCATTCAAACACGCCCCACATGTCTACGTCACGATGTGGAAATATTTGCGTATTGCGTGGTTTCAGTAAACGCGGTAGTGTTGATGCAGCCTGTCAGGGAGAAGCTGTGTTTCTAGACAAAAGCACTTTATTTGGCCTTCCGAAAGTATATGCATTTAGGAATCATTGAGATTACTTACAACAGAACAGCACAACCCAGATGTTATCGCAACGCGTTTTATGAACTTGGTCTTTATGAACTTGGTCTTTACGACTTTGGTCTTATCAGGAAGAAAATATTTATGAGGCAACAATACATTCTCTCTTCTGAATAGAAACCTACCTGCAAAGCTACAGTACTGGTAAAAGTTTTGGGCACTTGAGGATGCTGTCAAAAATGCCATAAATAGATGTTTTTATTTCTTTTTCAATTAACTTCTATTAACTTGGTGTGACTGTGAGCATCCTTTGCGTTTAAAGCAGCTTTTGCCCTCGTGTGAGTTTTTCAGGAAGCTTTGCGGGAGGTTTCTTGAAGCGTCTTGGAGACACCGTTCTTCTGGATTGAGTCTGTCTCAGTTTGTTCTGTTTATTCATGTCATTCCAGACAGACTGATGATGATCAGATCTCAGTGTGGAGCACAACAATCTCACTGGATTATTACAATTAATGGCAAAATGAATGTTTGGAAATGTAAACTGATTTTCCTTCTGACACACTACAGCAAAAGATAGAAATAACTGACTTAAAACCATTTATTAGCTGGTGAAAATACGAGTGTTCTAATCATTTTTCCACCACTGTATATAATTTACTAGTATTGAAACAACAGTCTATTACAATTTAAATTGTACAACTCTAATATGTAACTTTTGAGTGGCAAGTATGACCAAGCTCCCACAAAAGACTAAAGCTATAGAGAACAAGGAGGACATTGGACCGTCTATGGCTACAAGAAGACACTAAAAGTTCCTAGAGACACAATTGTTAGCCTTATTCATAAGTTTAAAATGTGTTCTACCAGAAACCCCTTGAGGGTGCTGGGGGGAAAAAACACATTGTCATCAAGAGGGAAAAATATTTGATCAGAGCTTCTGAGAAAGCCCCTCAATTGACTACCAAAGACTTGCAAGATGATCTGATGAATAGAGGAAACAACATGTGAATGCAGAGTTATAGGAAGAAAACTAGGTATATTCTAACCAAGAATCGTCCACTGGGACAGGAAATCTTTGTTTAACTGATATTTAATGCATCCATTTACCATAGTTGTACCACCTTTTAAATTCACTGTTTCACTGAGGTTGCAAACAGGATTCTGAAATGTATTTGAAATTTGAATGTGATTTTAAAATTAATTGAAATTCAACTGTCCTGATTTTTAAAAGGATACTAAAGTTGGGAAATAAATTTGCATATAAATGTGTCTTAGCAGTGTGTGGACGCAACAACCCTACAATTATAAAAATCCATTCACTCCTATTTTTTAATCCCCAAATAAACTAAACCGTCTCAGTTATCAAGCTGTTTTTAATTTGGACTTGATGACCATTGAGGAATATTAACCAAAGTATGTTGCAGACATTTCATAAAGACATTCCCTAAAGAATCATACCAACATGTGGAAAATGGGCATCGGATGATCCCTTTAACAAAATTAGGCAAAGTTTGTCTTAGTTTTGTAGTGTTGTGGGCCTGATGGATCGTTGCATAAAGCCAGCCAATCAAATCAGAACTTGTGATTTTGAGTGCTTGGAAATGCAATATGAATCAGACAAACAGTGAATGCCCTGTGGGGGGCCAGCAAGTGTCTGAGGTCTGAGACTGAGGCCCACTCGTCATCTAGAGTGACACCAAACGTTTTAACACACCTGGAGGCATTGATTCTGTGATCATCAGCTGACACAGAGAGTGAAATGTGTGATTAATAAGGCTTCATCAGCCCGTCGCCTCAGAAAACATCCACTGCTGATGCAGGTATCAATACATTAGAAATGACACCAGCTGTGAAATGCTTTCATACCAGCATGTGCCTTTTCTTCTCTCAGAAAAACACTTCTCAGAACTATGTCCTGTGTAATTTGCTGTTGTTTGAAGACCAGGCTTATTTTCCCCTTATTTTATTTGCTTCAATCACAGTGGTCCAGCTAGCAGTGATTTGATAACCGAGGTCTGTTTGTGTTCAGTGATTCTGAAATTTGATTACAGCTAATAGCTTTTCTATCACAGGCCTTTCAAAGATGGCTTGTACACCCACAAGTGGCACTGTTTTCTTATTTGGTAAGCTAATGTCTAAAACATGTTTTTCTTTAGAGTAATTTGTTGTTTTGTCCTACTTTATTAGTCAAGCTAATATTTAGCTGAGAAGTTTATGACGTTCACCCAAAAATGGAAATTCTGACCCCATAAGGCTTTCGTACGTAGACTTCCGTGCATCTTCAAAGCTTAAATTAAGATATTTTTAGTGAAACCCTTTTTGTCTCTCAGTTAAAAGTCCATGTGATCAAAAATGTAATGTTTCAAAAAGTTCGTCCATATGAATTGAGCTGTTCAATCCAAGTCTTTTGAAGAGATATGATCGTTTATATGATTAACTGATACTGATTTAAGTCTTTTGTTCACATTGAAACTTAGATCAGCACATACATAGAACATCAAAAGCTTTCTTGACTCACAAGAACCAGTAAAGTTTGTTCCAGTGTTAATTTTGATTAGTCTTAGTCTTTATCTTGAGACGAAAATGCTTAATAGTCTTAGTCATATTTTAGTCTAGGGCTGCAACTAACGATTATTTTGATAATCGATTAGTTGTCCGATTATTCTTTCGAGTAATCGGATTAAATCAAATTATTTTATTTTATTGACAAAAAACACACTATTCCACATTCTGCTCAATGTCCTTCAAACAAATCGAATGCTATGAAAACATACAGTGCTTAATTTATTAAACCACCTGTCATAAAGAGAAAACAAATATTTTAGGAATCTGGCAAAAAAAAATTTAAATCTAAACATTTTATTGTCATTTATTGGGAAAATTACAAACAGAGACAACTAAATAGTATTTATAATAACAAAAATGGCCTCATTACAGCTTGCATTATGTACTTTTTGACTGTAATTGGGTATCTGAAAAAAAACACTATAAAGTGCTCTGCCCTTCTTTCATAGATAACAGCAATAATTATATTATAGCATTAGAAATAGCCTACTATTGTTACTTACGCATTTTGGAGGACTAACCAATACAGAAAGCTAAAATGTGATTTTGGTAATCACCAATGCTGTTAGTTTAGAGCAGCAGTGGCACAAACCTTACATAATCTGTTACAAACCTTACATAAATGTGTTTTAATAAATTTGTTAAGCATTGTATATAGTGAATATAGTTTAAATCTCTTTTAAAAATGTAAATAAATAATAATAAAGACTCAGTGCTAACCAACAGATGAGAGGAATGTTCTGCAGGAACACGTTCACTTTAATCACACTCAAGTCTCTATCTTCCTGCTGACGAAAGTTATCCCAAAAAGAAAGTTAATTTTTGACATGCAATTCCCTTTTCTACCAGTAGTTGTAAAATGGAAGGTTGTGAAACATGTCCACTGTCCCCCTCTCTTGATTGACACTGGTCTCATGTCTATAGGCCCTTTAACTAAAAAGCTATTACAAAACACCGCCCAGTGAGCTATAGCAAAAAACGAAGAAAACATGCACTTTCCACTCGGTCCCTTACTGAAAGCTCCGCAGAAACGAAGAAAACATGCACTTTCCCCTCAGTCCCTTACTGAAAGCTCCGCACAGAGCGAGCTCCCCCGGCTTGATGCACATTGAGACGGCTTGTGCGGGCTAGTGCTTATTACATCGAGCGAAAACTATGAAAAAGAAGGCTGTGAAACATGATCAGCTTTGCCCTTTTTTGGCGGTTACACTGTTTAGATTTTTTTTGGGCAAGTCGATTTGGAGTAATTGCCGTTTATCGCTGAATGTGTCACGAATATCGAAAACAAAACCAACTTATACCAGCTCTTTGTTCCATCTGACTGACGTGCGTGCATGCGCCCGCCGCACCGGTGTACTGACAAAACATGCTACCTATCAGATTGTGCTACCAATAATATATTTGCATTGTTTTAAGGGTAAGGGTAGGCACTTATCGCGCCTTCACTAACTTTAAGTTAATCGCCAACGAATTGTGACTCTGGGAAAAATGGCACGTCTGGTCTAGGGCTGGTACTGTTAAACATTTTTCGATATCCAATACCTTGAGTTCGATACCGGTTCCTGAACGATGCTTTTTTTCAATACCAACTTTATTAAATCAGTTTTAACAAGATTACATTATCTAAAAAAAATTGGTTTTATTTTTCAGCTTGTTGTTTTCAGCTTGTTATCCTGACCCACTGCACAAAGGAACAAAATAAATCCAACACAATAAATCAGTGCAAATTGTTTTAATAAAGTTCAAATAGTTTTCTGTTAGGCTACGATTACACTAGTGCGTGTTCGTTTTATAACACATGGCTCAGACTGAGTCATAATTTCTTCATTTATTCTAGGTTGTTAAAGACTTCAAGAAATTAAAAATCTTTATCCACTTTCATAAGTGGGTGTCTTTTCTTTCACCATATGTTTTATTATTAAATTCTGTGTTGTAGTATGTCTAATTATTTGAAAGCATAAAAACAGCTTAGTTTATTCAAGTGTATTATTTATTTATAGGCTTATGAAATGTTTTCTTTTCCTCTGAAATTCTGTGTTCAGTATCTGATTTTCAAATAAAGGCATAAAACATTGATTTCAGTTATCTTTAAATTATTGAAAATCTAACTATTGTTTTATTATTACATTTAAAACATGGAAGAAATGTGTGATCATTACTTAAAAAATAGTTAATAATTTTAATAGTAGCCTAGTAGTAGCAGTATGTACATTCTGCTGAACAATATTAATATATTTCTGCTGCAATGTCTTCCAAGTTTAACCAAACTTTTATTTTGACGGGTTGCCTTTACAGTTCTGTGTGTATATGATATGAGGCTAGTTTTACTCTAATCAAACGGTAAAATGCTCTAAGAGCAGTTCTGGAGATGTTGTTCATGTCCTCATTTAGTGAGACGGCAGACGCTGAAGTCACCGCGAGCGTCACGCGCTTCAGTCTCTGTGTGTAGTAAACAGAAGCTATAGATATAGAGAGCAGACTGCTCCGTACGCTTTCGAATCGCTCTCGGGGATGTCAAACACTGATCAATCTGCACCACATCGCTTCTAGTCAAACACACCTAGTGCTGCAGGCTTATTGCCTCACTGACATTGATGAGATTGACCCCTTAGGTATTGAAATTTGGTAACGGAACGACAAGACGTTTTTCGATACTCGATGGTATTGATGCAATTCGGTCGGTACCTAAAAAGTATTGAACTCGATACCCAGCCCTAGTCTGGTCACCCAATCCCTAACCCTAAGCCTAAGCAGTAAGGCAGCTCGACTACAGCCTTGAGGTGACTTTTAACGTTTGGGGTTGGAGAACTTTACGTAGCATCACTGAATTCATGAAATATCTTTTACCTTATAGGTTATGAATAATGTAATGTGTCCAAATGCTTTTTGTGATGCACTCCCAGTCGGCCTCCGTGTTTTCACCCAGACAGCTGCTACATTATGAAAAGTTCCTTTCAAAATTATTGGGGGTTGACTGTTATTTGGGCGCAAGGATTTGGCAGGCAAATCTGCATGGCCTGACACTTTGCACCGCATTTATTTTAAGCCTTTATGCCCTCTTTCGATGGGCAAAAAAAAATCTTCTCTAATTTGTTTTCTGCAAGATATGTGCATATGGGAATAGAGGTAGTCATGCACAAGTCTTCACCTCTAGTTTAGAAAATTTTGAAGTTGTGCTCCCATACCAGACTCCCTTGTGACTCTCATCCAGACCTTATTCAGAGTCAAACTCAACTGGACTGGAAGAATGTTAATGTTGACAGTATAAAACTGTGCTTACGAAGTGGTTTCATGGCACTTTCACAAGCACAGACACAACTGTAGGGGATCCACAAAAAATGCAGTGCTTTTTTTTTTTGAAGCAATGTTTGTTTTAAGCACTGTTGTCACTTTACTGATCCACCTATCAGTGTCATGCTCCAACCTGCCCTCACTCATAAACAAAAGCCTGAGATAGATACCTCCACTCCTCCACCTGTGGAAGCAGTTCATCCAAAGTGGGGAGTCCACCTTTTACAGTGATAATCATGGCCTCAGATTTAGAGATGTTGGCCCTCTTTCCCACCACTTCACACTGACCACAAACCACCCAAGCACTGAAGATTACAGCCCGACTGCTCAACATGGTGCAAATGTGTTGACTACTAGGATATTTTTTACTTCATATTTACCATAATGCTTTTTTCATGGCCACATCTGCACAGGGCCCTTGAGTATGATGGCGGTCTTTGAGTATGAACCACGCAAGTTAGCACTGAAGGTCACAGCTCAACATATTTTATACTTTTACTTTTTTTACCACAATGCTTTGCCATGGTCACATCTGTGCAGAGCCTTTGGGTATGTCATTGGTTGAGTTGCTTCCCCAAGGCCAGGTGTTGGATGCTCAAGTTTTGTTACATATTTATAACTGCAAGAGTTCTCTGTAAAAGGAAGGGAAAACTAACCCAGCACTGAATAAGAATTAAACCTGTGTTTCCTTCGAAACACCACAGCTCAAAATTCATTAATTCTCCTGCCTCTTTTCCATGACTGGGTCGTGATGCCAGCAGGCTAAGCAGGGCCATTTACATGCCTTTTTTCCCAGCAACTTCCTCCAGCTCATCCTGGGGTATCCCAAGGTGTTCCCAGGCTAGCCAAGACATGAAGTCCATTCAGTGCATCCTGGGTCTGCTCTGGGGTTTCTTCTCAGTTGTACAAACCTCAAGTGAGTCCTTTTGACACGCCCCCCCCCCGCCCACCGCCCCAAAGCTTTACCCTCAGTCTTAGCCCAGACACCCTGGGGAGAAAACTCTTTCACCCATTTATACCAAAAATCTCATTCTTTTGGTCTCTACCTGAAGCTCATGAACATAGGTGAGGCTACATAGAATGGTGAATTGCGAGCTTCGCCCTCAGTCTCGGCTCCACCATGCTTCACCACCACGGTCCGGTACAATGACTGGCTTTCTGTTGTCACCATACTGAATGTCCACCTATCAATGTTATGTTCCCACCTGCCCTCAATCCTGAGCAAAAGCCTGAGCTACTTGAACTCCTCCTGCTACAGCCATATCACCCTGTAGCCCAAGGCTGGTTCCCCACTTAAGCTAAGCAGGGTTGAGCCTAGTCTTGGATGACAGACCTCCTGGGAAACTAGGTTGCAGTTGGAAGAGGTGTTAGTGAGGCCAGCAGGGGGTGCTCACCCTGCAGTCTGGGTGGGTCCTAATGCCCCAGTTTAGTATGGGGGACACTATGCTGGGGGGGGGGGGGAGAGCACATCCTTCGGATGAAGCATTAAACCGAGGTCCTGACTTTCTGTGGTCACTAAAAATCCCTTTACACTTCTCATAAAGAGTAGAGGTGTAACCCCGTTGTCCTGGCCAAATTCCCTCCACTGGCTCTTGTCAATCATGGCCTTCTAATAATCCCCATCCATTTGAATTGGCTCCATCACTCTCTCTCCTCTCCACCTGTAGCTGGTGTGGGGTGAGCGCACTGGTGCTGTTGTACTGGGGCTGCCGTCGCATCACTCAAGTGGATTCTGCACACTGGTGGTGGTTGAGGAGAAATCCCCTCATATGATTGTAAAGTGCTTTGGGTGTACAGCAATACACAAAGCGCTATATAAATGCCTCATACATTCATTCACTCAATCACTCACTTGGGGAAGCAACGCGATCCATACCCAAAGTCCTCCTTTTACTGCTGAGAATCATAGCCTACGGTTTAGAGGTGCTGACCCTCATCCCCACTACTTCACACTCAGGTTACAACCCGATAGCTCAACATGGTGCAAATGCATTAATTACTAGGCTATTTTATATCTTTACTTCATTTTTATGGCAGTGCTTTGTAGGGGTGTAACGATTCATCGATATGGATCGATATATCGATACAATGTATGACGATACGATGCATCGATGCCACGTGTAAAATATCGATATTTGTAAAAAGGTACCTTTATTTTGGCACTGTCCACATTTTCACATAATGTCCGTCTATGCATTACCACCAACGCGTGCATTCTCGTTCAATCTCACGTGTCAGGACTCGATATAAGGACTGCCCGAAGGCACAAGGCGAGCATATAAGACGCTCGGGATTGTTGGAGTAACAGTCGCGCGGCGTGAGAAGAGTTCCGCGCACGCACACACATCTGAAGTACACGCACGCACACACATAGCTGCAAATTGATTATTACATTTCTTTAGTGTACCTGAAAATGTATTTTAGACTGAGCTGAAAAACCTGAAAAGCACTGTTTATTGAACTTGTGTCTGTCTTCTATTGTATTTATTTTCTGCTATTGCTTGTAATTTGGTTATCTGTAGAAAAGATGTTTAGCACTGAGCCCATAGCAGCATTTCTAGATTTATGTTCATGTTATATATTTTGGTTGCATTTGTGAGTTAATACAAATATAGATGGTTGTTTAAAATAGGTATATAATATGATATCGATATATCGATCGATATACTCCTGTATCGAATCGTATCGTTAAAATTTGAGGAATCGGTAAATATCGTATCGCTGGGTATGAGAATCGATATCGAATCGTGACAAACCATCCGATTTACACCCCTAGTGCTTTGCCATGGCCACATCCGAGCAGGGCCTTTGAGTATGACGTCAGTTGAAAGCACAGCAGCAGTATTCAACTTTATCGACTTTTCTCCAGCCATGTGTCTGCATGGAGCTGTAGTGATGATGGTGGCCTTCTAAAGCAGCCACCTTAAACTTCAAAAAGTCACAGACCGCATGAAATGCATTTACCCAGCAAGAGTGATGAGACATGTAATTTAATTACTTTTTTTATATATATCAATGCTTGACTCCTCACTGAGCTAAGAATGAGAGACAAACCCACAGTGTGCCTGAGAACCTTCTGTTCCCTGGACTTCACATAAGCGTACGTAAAAGATGCCGACATCAAGTCCTTTTGGGAAGTTTATGCTTACAAACATGGACACTGTAGTTAAAACGTGATTTGTAAATTTAATTTTTGATAGAAAATTTGGCATTTCTTCTGGCAACTTTCTCCTTTTTTACTTAATAATAAGTAGTGCTGTCAATCAATTAAAAAAAACTAATTAATCGCACATTTTTCTAAAGTTAATCGTGATTACTCCCACCAGTGTTAATTTCGCCAACGAAGTTGAATAATTTTTTTTTGTTAACGAACCTTTTATCTGTGACTAAGACTAGACGTTGACGAGCTAAAACTATTATCTGATGATAAAAACTATGACGAAATGTATGCCGCATCTTCATTAACAAGAGGAGATGGGACTAAAATGTTATTTGAGCACTACCGGACATTCAAAATACATGCTATAGGCAAAGTCATCTGTCTTGTCTTTCAAAATGTGTGTCCCTGTCATTTGATTACAATCAGATGAGGTGCGTTTGCATGTAGTCTCAGTATGGCAGCCGCAACGGACAGATAGACTACCAAAACATGAACTAGCGATCTGAAACAATGGCCTCAGCACCTGAAGGGTTAGGTATAAGGTGACCAAAAGACCCGTTTTTCACGGGAGTCACAATTCGTTGTCGATTTAACTTAAAGTTAGTGAAGGCGCGATAGGTGGAATCGCGCTGATAGAAGTGCTCTCTCTCGCGCGTGCACTCCACTTCTTCAGTTCTCAGTGCTCAAATACACACACAACAGTCCAAATTAGGGCTGCACGATATATCGTTTCAGCATCGATATCGCGATGTGCGCATCCGCAATAGTCACATCAGGATGTGCGATGGATGTGCGATGCCTATACTTTTCGTTAGGCCTATACTTTTCGTTATATATATATATATATATGATACTGATTGTTTTCTTTGCTCACACACAGACACTGCATCTACACCAGACGCGACAGCTGTACAGAGATATCCATTTTTAAATAAATTTAATAGCAGAGCTACTGCAAGATTTCAGTGCTGGAAATCCATTTATCCTTTGCTGAAACTTCCGCGTTGTCGAGGAGAGCGCTGATCACGGTTGCTTAGCAACGGCAGAAGCCACGAAAGCGCAAGCTCCAGAGCGCTTTGCAAAGAAGGGAGAAGCACGCGCACGCTGCATGCTGGCGTTTTCCATGTATTTCCATTGCTAGCCATGACATGTTGAACGGCCTATGGCCCTAAAGTCTGTCTACACTGGCCATGACAAAGCTACTGTGTAAACATTTTAACTTTATGTGTCAGTTAGAGTCGGGGATTTAGACCGGGATTAGAGCTGGAATTTGTCGCGCCGCGCAAATGCATCCACTGATTACTGACAGCATCTGATTATGGGTTCTACAGTATTTTGTGGTCAGTTAGAGCGCGTGATTTAGACGGGAAGAGCGGAATTTGTCACGCCGCATGCATGGTTGTAATTTGTTTATTTTCTATGCTGAGACAGACAGCATCACTGATATAAATGGGTTCTACAGTATCATGTGCGTCGTTTTGTGTCAGGTGTAGACAAGGTAAGAGCCACGCAGATGCTATGGTTGATCATGATTTGTTTTTGTCTATTTTTTTATTTACTCACCTATAACGCACCCCAATATTTATTTTTTTTAAAGAAAAACAAAATATCGCAATGTGAGATATTAAAATCATGTTATCGTGCAGTTTTTTTTTCTTCATAGCAATATAAATTCTATCAGATAGAGTATCTCACAAAATAAAAACAGTCGGTTGTGGCAATGATCGTAAACGGATGGAGTTTTTGAGATATCTGCATGTGTGTCAGTATTAGTCCATGCATACTTTCCATGTAGAGTATCTCACGTAAATGGACAGCATTCCGGTTGTGGTAATTAAATATCTATCCGTGTGCATCAATGTTAACAACAAAAGATGTTAAATGAATGTAGTGTGTTAAGCATACTTTCCGTCTTAAATGGACTGTATCTGAAAAATTAATTAATTTGTATCTCTATCCGTGTCATCAAAATGTATTCCAGTTTTTCCAATTCAGTCCTTGATTCAAATTTCTCATGTTAATTGAAATAAATGTATACGTGTTAAGTAAACCTACTGTATCTGAAAACATTGGTTTAATTTGTATCTGGAGTGAAAATGCAGAGTATTCCATTTTTCCAAATTCAGTCGCTTGATTCAACACTCATTAGCTTAATTGATTTGGTCTACACACCAGGGCTGCACGGAACTCGGCCTGGATGTCCTGCAGAGTTTAACCTTGATTAGCAACTTGCTTCGGGTGTGTTTAACACCTGGCAGCGGAGCAGCTTCTAGTCATGTCTAGTACAGACACCCGGCCCTTCCAGGACCGAGCTGACAGCCCTGTGTAATTAGAGGTTGAATTAATGACTTTGTTTGAATACTCATATAAAACAGGACACCAAATAAATGTTGGTGCCCTGCAGTTTGACTAAAAGTTGACAAAACCGAGTTTGCAGCATTTCGTCAACCTAAGGTCTAAAGAGAGAAAACTCAAATGACTAAAACATGAATAAAAATATTTTTGTTTGAAACTACTAGTCTATAAGCATTTTCGTAATAGCTAAAGACTGAAAATCAAAAATGCCTGCCAAAATGAACACTGAATCCCACCTAACATTGAAAGTTTAAAAGTTGACAAAAATGCATTTTATGACATTTCGTCAATAATTTCAAACATTCTAGACTAGAAATCTCCAAATGAACAATTTACAAACAACTACAAACAGTATATTTATTTAGATAAGTATATTTTTTAATATTTAAAATAATGGTCTATTAAGCATATGATTGAAGGCCAGCATCACTGTTATCAATACTGACTAAATCAAAGTCTCTACTAATGCCTGCCAAAAGTTGAACACGAATCCCACCGGGAGACCGTGTTGGGGTGCCTCAGGTAAAATATACTTTTATACAGCAATAATTTCACATTCAATCTCCAAATGAATAAAACCATTTACATAACAACATGACAGTATATTTATTTATGTGAACATATATTTTTTAATATTTCTGCTAATGGCATCGTTTTATGATTGAAGGCAGCATCACTGATATTAATCGTACTACTTAAAGTCTCCTAATGAGCGGACGAGTTGAATCGTAGACTTCATGCCTTAACTGGGCATAACTAGGACATTGTGCCTCAGGATGCACGTATTTTTTAAAACCATTGATCAGAGACATGTTCTTAAATGTGACACATATATACATTGGCTATGAGCACAGTTTTAAGGCAGCGTTAGTATCGCCTTTTTGGTAACTTCATGCCTTAACGGCATAACTAGGACATTGCATGCACGATTTTCTTTCGTGCCTGGCGAGGTTTGACATTATGAAATGATACGAGCGCGCGTCGAAACGTCTATCTTTTCCGTGCTCGTTTGACTCGTCATAAAGACGGAGGCATCTAAATAAACGCAGCGCGCGTCGAAACGTCTCAAGAAAAATTGTGATGAGGCAGCAGTTGTGGTCATAAAGGACGTGGCTGCAGCCCTGCCCCATGCGCAATCTTTTCAAGAAAAATTGTCTGAGGCAGCAAAAATTTTTAATGGTTAATCTGAAAAATCTTGTTAATGCCCCTGCGTAAAAAGATAATCCTTTTTTAATGCAACATCTGAAGATCTTGTTAATTGCTAATTTTGACGCCACTAATAAAACAAAGATAATTTGCCCTATGAACAGTGAAGAGTTTGATCTACTTTGCCCTATGAACTGCCACATAGTATTATTAAAAATATAGTTTGTATTGTAGTCCAAGGCTATCACTTTATAGAGTGTCTCAATGTGTAGAATTGTAATAATTAAGAATGTTTCCACTGGAAATTCACTGGTGGCTTTAATGTGAGTATACATTATTAGTCTACTTTTCTATACCAAGATCATCAGGGCAACTGCTGTTCCTTCCTTCACTTTGAGACATTTTATCAAAGACCAAACTCAAAGTAGGGAAGACATGTAATATAAGTGCTAGTTTTAACTTTACAGATCCGTGTTTGATTGCACTCTTGCCAAAAATCCAGTGTCTGAATTAAATTTTGAAGTATTAAAAATCCTCCCTTAGCGAGCAATGAATCGCCATCATTTTCCCCAATATCTCTCTGCTTGTCAGTGAATTGGGGGCTTGCTGAGTCTCTGCTTTTATTAACTTGGGAATGATGCTGCCAGTTATTGTTTCGTGGCCCATACAAAGTAAAAGGCTTTGAGTATTACTTTGCCCACATATAAGGCTCCCTATCAAGGACACATAATGACTTTGCTGAAATTAGCAATCATTTTGACTGTAAAATGTCTGTTAAACTGATGAACCAAAGGTTGAAGCTACTAGCACTTTGACACTGAAAACATGTTCTCAACTTTACTCTGTTTTCTCAATGATTTTACTTCTGTTAATGTGGACCATGGCTTGCCGGAGTTTGCAAAGTCATGAGCAAAAGTGGAAGTATGTGCATTGTAAGATTATTTGTTCATATTTGTATAATGAGGTTTTATCAAAGGCTATGACCTTATAGAGTTATGGATCTTTGTGTAACTATACAGTGATGAAACGTCTTAATAAAACACTCCCAAATATGTGGGTGCCTCTGCTAAGTATGCGCTGGTAATGGTGGGTTGTCAGCCCTGGAGCCAGTGTTTTCTTTCCAGGGTTCATTTGGGTTGGCTGTGCCCCATGCAATAAATCCAAATCTTCCATGTAGTGT
This sequence comes from Ptychobarbus kaznakovi, assembly GCA_027422405.1. NCBI lineage: Eukaryota > Metazoa > Chordata > Actinopteri > Cypriniformes > Cyprinidae > Ptychobarbus > Ptychobarbus kaznakovi. The sequence continues at coordinate 21,524,859 of CM049802.1, read as the reverse complement.
GTGCTTTTTTAATGACCAATTCAGGATGTATGTTTGAGTCCATATGTGTTTGCATAGCTTCACAGTCACATTGGAGCTCAGTAATGAGAAATCAATTGCCTTACCGCTATTTAGAGGGAACCACAGTGCATTTATACAAGATTTCGTGCTGTTGTGCAGCCAGTAAAGCTGACGAATGTGTCATCTGTGTGACCTGGCTTTTGGGGAATTGTCTCTCTCTTTGCGCCATCTGTTTGCCCTTATCAGTTTCCTCGCTCATCTAATTATGTCTGTGCATTACAGCAGCACTAAGTCACTTTAGAGGTGCTGATCTATTATATTGTCCCATTTGGTCACTGGATTTTGATTTGCTTTAATGCCATTCTTGTTTTCAGTGGATGGGGACCGTGATTGACTTGTTTGCTAGCAAGAAGTAGGGCTGTCACAGTATCATCTTTTTGCCATGTAATGTGCGGCAGTAGTAACTACTAGGGATGTGACGAGATCTCGCGAGATCTGACTGGTCTCACGAGAGCGTGACGATATCCTCGCAAAATATTTAGCAATGTTTACATTAGAGCTGCACAATTAATTTGTTAAAAATTGTGCTTGTGATCTTGATTCAAACACCCACGGGATCTTATTCCTGAATGACAACCATTCCACTGTCTATTAAGACTGTTTCACATCGCGAGTGTCAGTGGAGCGTGAGAAGCACGTTTTGTAGCTGCCCATGTTGATGAATCAGAGGGTCGGCCATCCTGCTTCCGATGTGAATGCTGTCATTCACCGATATGGGCGGTGACAAAACATGCGCTGGGAATACTGGGATAAAAGTTTATAGTTTGGGTATAAACACTTATTGTCTTCAGTAGCGATCAAAACGAAAGTATCTTAACACTTGTATTGTAACGGTTATCATCTTCCGCCAGGAGGTGGCGACAACTCGTTTAAAAATGTATTTGATATTGAATCATTCATTCAGGAGATTCCAACAGTGAAACAAGTCTTTATGAAGTGAGACACTGACTCCTTCATTTGTTTGTTTGTTTTTTTCAAATGAATATATATATTTTTAAAAGACTTAAGCAATGAATATTTTGTCAGAACCACTAGTAAATTACATTTTTTTGTGAGAGAATCGTGATCTCCAATTTATGAAAAAAAACCTGATTCTCAATTTATCCAGAATAGTGCAGCTCTAGTTTACATGTTGTTTATTAGCCTACTGCAGGGGTAGGCAACGTCGGTCCTGAAGTGCCACTGTCCTGCAGAGTTTAGCTCCAACCCTAATCAACCACACCTGAACAAGCTAATCAAAGTCTTCAGAATTACTAGGGCTACAAGCAGGTGTGGTTTTTTCAGGGTTGGAGCTAAACTCTGCAGGACATCGTCACTCCAGAACCGACATTGCCTACCTCTGGCCTACTGCATATAATTCATTAAAAAAGAAGTTTAATTTCATAAAGTATAAGCTGATTTCAAAATGCACCTAATATTAAAAAACTGAATTTTGTGTTTTTTAGTTGAATAAAAGAAAATGTTTCCCTATATATTTCATCATTGAAGATTTTTTTTTTTTTTTTTTTAGTCTAAAAATCTCGTCTCGTTCTCGTGAAGCCAGTCTCGTCTCGTGCGATAAGTGTCTCGTCACCCCTAGTAACTACACACTGCATTGTTGCTGTGGTTTTTATTTAATATAAGAAATGTTTTCTTTTGAATGTGTTTGACTGCTAGGATATTAAATAATATTAGTTTAGTTGAAGAATGCTTCGAATTATTCAATTGATATAATCAATTTCCATTCTAAAAAAAATTCCTGCATTGAATAGTTTGCGTCACACAAATACAAATTGTTATTTCATGTTGACTTAAAACAGATTTATACCTATTTTATACCAGACATTGGACATTCAGTTCTCTAGATTGAACTATATCTGTAATTTTGAATGTTATAAGTAATCAGCATTTACCTGTGAAGTATTAGTGAATGGTGCAATAATGTTGCTCTTGACCTTTTGTCTGATGCTAAAGGTGGAGTTAGTGGCTCCTTCAGTGTTAAAACTTGCCTTAAAGTATAACTTTAATTCACTTCTTAGATTGGATATGGCGCTGTTCATAATTGCATCCCAGGGGTGCCTGGGGATTGTTCCATCTACTAAGATGCTTCTAGATATAACACCACTTACAAACAGTCTACTTTTAATTAAATGTTTCCCCCTCATTACACTTATCTGTCAGATTAAACTGGAAAGAGTTCTGTGGGGCTATTTTTTAAGCACCCTTCCTTGAGCTCATTTATAACCTGTGTACATGGCTTTGGCATATTTTCTGCAGGCTGTTTGCAGATATGCAGAAGGGGAAAAATGGTGTGTATGATTGCAATTCCCAAGAGGAGGAGAGAGCCGTTACACTGAACCAGTAGAGAGATCAGTCGTATGTGAAGTTGCTGATCACTTTTGCCAGTGCCTGTCTAACGGCTCTTGCTAAGAATAATTGGGGTGATCTGAGCCCCCGGTCTGCCTTTATGAAAACTAACATGTATCAGTGAAAGCCCAGACCGAGGCTAAACACTTTCATACACGTTCAAGGGGTCATATCATGACTAATTGAATGTTTTGGAAGTGTTCAGTGCACTTATGAACACACATCGTAACTATCGTAACCCATGTCATAAACATTGTAACCCATGTCATAAAACTCCCAATGGTTGTGATGAAATTATATAACAGGCTGACGTGTTACATGTAGTCTACATAGTGCTAGCTGCGCTTGGTTCGAGGCGCTTTAATGTGCATTTAGGAACGCAACATTCGTCATCAGAAACGTTTATAAATCTGTTGTTGTTTACAAAGAGAAAAGTGTGTAACATTTTCCTTCAGAAATCATTATAATATGCTGATTTGCTGCTCAAGAAACATTTCTCATTATTATCAATGTTAAAAACAGTTTTGCTGCTTAATATTTTTGTGGAAACAATGATACAACTCAAACATTTGTGTAAGATTTTAAAAAGTAAAATATATTTGCTAATATATATATTTTTAAGTGCTGGGGGCGTGGCTTGTGGGCGCGGCTTGGGTGGCTTCTTTTTTGTCTCTAGCTGATCACATGCCTGAGCCATGCGCGGCTTTGTGTTCTGTTCTGCCGGTTGGTCACGAGTTTCCAGGAATTGAATAATGTTTATTGTTTCTTTTCCCAAATTTGCAGGTTTATTTTATTGTTGTTCACTTTTAATCACTGTTTTAATCACTGTTTTCTCTTACTGTGGTAAACATGCGGGGGGAAATGTAAGATTTTGAGGGCATGAATTAAGAATTATTTCCTATGACTTAACTAGTTCCCTTATTTTAGTTAAATTATGGGATTTCTTGGGAACAAATTAATGAAACATAGACAGTGCCCACAAATTAAGTCGAACGCAGAAACAAATTAAATTACAAATTATACCCTATTAGGGATGCGCGGTATACCGGTACTATAAAAGTACCGGTATCTATTATATTTCAAACGGTTTGATATCATAAATTCGGTATTTCATACGCTGCTGTTCCGAAGTGCACCTGTAGGTGGCCGTGCTTCTCAAATTGCTGCGCATCCGGTAAATGTGACAACAGAACAAGTGAAAAACATGATGGATCAAACAGATTAAACTATTAGCGCTCAAAACAAATAAATAAAGAGAACAGTAGAAGTGAAATATGGCATTACTTTGCATACAAAACAGATGATAAAGGTGAACGAACTGATCACAGGAGGCAAGACATCTAATCTGGCTAAGCATTTGTCGCTTGCTCATCCTGATATTTTCTGAGAATTAGAGATCGACTGGTTAGTAAGTGCATCATAAATTCATAATTTTAAGTTTTATTCACAACTGATCAACGCACATAAGATGTGATGCTATAAACACTAAAGCTCAAACATGTGACGCTAGAACCAGTGATGTTTTGGTCACATAATATTTGCACTTACATTTCAAACAATCAAATATTAATTTAATTTGAATGAAACAACAGTTTTGCCATATTAATTTTAGTATTAATAATATGAAGGGAATGTTTCTGCCACATTGCTGACCGCTAACATGAAGCAGCCGAGAGAGAGAGAGAGCTTTATATTTAAAGCTTTTTCTTTGCTTATCCGAGTCTGAAATCTGAAAACAATCCAATGGAGAGGGAGAAAGAAATAATAACATGATTTTGAATATTACTTTGACTTGGGGGTGTGCGATTTGACAATTTTTGATTGGGATAAAAATGTGTGCGATCTTGACAATTTTTGATCGTGCACTTATTTGACGATTTGCGTGTTTTAAGGCTTTCCGTTTACAAATTCGGTGGTCAACGTGCGCTTTTTCTGTACACCTGAAGAGCGCGCCACGAAGTAAATCTTTTGAGCTAATAGCCAAGGTTTATGTATAGACTCACAAAAGACATAAACGGATTCTAAAATGAAAGTAAAGTGCCTGGATATTAGATGCGCGCAGGTCTTAAATGGACAGTACTAAACATGCAGCCGACTGTAATTAAAGGGATAGTTCACCCTACAATTTAATTTCTGTCATTATTTACTCACTCACATGTTGTCCCAAACCTGTATTAATTTCTTTCTTGTGCTGAACACAAAGTAAGGTATTTTGAAGAACGTGGGTAACCAAACAGTTGCTGGTCCACATGCTGGACTTTGATAGAAGGAAAAAAATCCTATGAAAGTCACTGAGGACCAGCAACTGTTTGGTTTTCGACGTTTTTCAAAATATAATTTATGTTCAGCAGAAGAAAGAAACTCATTCATGTTTAAAACTAAACTTGAATGAGTAAATGATGGTATAATATAAAACACTATGACAAAATCGACAGACAAATTACAGAATGTGTATTCTTTAATGCTAACACTACAAAACACAAAGAGAAGAAAATGTGCTACTTTTGACAAAAAAATAATACAGCCATTTTAATAGGAATCAATCTATATAGTGTTTTATTTTCATATTTGTTCATTCAATTTCTTGAATGCTCTGCTAAATATGCCTATAGTACCTGAAAATAAAATATTTTATTTGTGTATTTGTATTGTGTATCTTTGTTCTTAATTTTAATAACAAATATAAAATAATGAGTTTTTTTCTTCGCCCACTTTGGCCTAAATATCTTCCATATTTTTTGTTATATTTTGTAACCTTGAAAGGATTTGTCTTTGTAATAGGGAAATTATTTTGTGGCTGCACTGCTCAGACAAAATAGTAAAAAAATGACAAAGAAGTAAAACGTGAAATTGTAACAAAAAAATGGTAATATGATATGACAAAGAATCGATTTTTTTTTATAATTCATTGATACAATCTTATAAATGTAGGTCAATAATTATTTATAAATGTTTACTATAAATTGTTAACATTATGCATTAAACACATATAACATTAACCAAGATTAATAAATACTATAATATGATGAAAAATTTTTTTCAAAAGTCTGGTTAAAAATAGTAATATGATCGCACCGAAGCCAAAATTATGGTATCGAGCCATCCCTATAGCCTATATATAGAGACCTGTCCTGCTCGTGTCTCGCAGCCTTGTAGAAGCGCAGAGTCTGGTATGAAGCAATTATATCTGGGGAAATTATAATTAAACATGACTTAGTTACTACATTTCAATACAAAATACATTTATATTGTTTCTGTTTTAATGTACTTTTAAAGTTTGGATCACATTAGAAGCGTAATTTGTACGTTAGTGAATTTTTTTCTTGTAAGATCCAGCCCCGTGACCGTCACTCACAGACGTTTGCACGTGTTTTGCGCATTGGCCGCGCAAATTAAACGGCTTAATTGACCGTCGATAGCTTTAATCGATTGCATCTCTTATCGACAATTAATTGATCATTTATTAATCGTTGACATCCATAGTTGTTTTTAGTTTTTTCTGTACTTCATATTTCAGTACTGGTTGTTACCCTCAAAATATTATAAGGCTTTACAAAGAGGCTTTTATTAAAGAATGGACCCTGATTAAAACCATCACTTGTGTGTGTTGCAAAGAGGCTTTTTAACATAGAAGTCTTAAAGGCTTGGCAGCAATAAATACAGCCTATTTATTTAAGTTGAGGTGAGTGTGGAAAATGTTGAACTAAAATATAATTTTTTGACAGTCATTGGAACTCAGAGGGGGGAACATAAAATGAATAATACATATACAACAATTTGACATGTACAAACAAACCTTGACAGATCCTTTAATTGTACATTGAACTCTTTTGGGCAGGTGGATGACAACCTCGGGGAAGAGAGTGACAATGAAAGCGAGGGAAAAGGGAAAGATGAGAGGATGGAGGTAGAGGAGGGGGACGAGGAAGAACAGCCCCACACGAGCAAGCAGAAGTCCCCAGCATCAGATCACGTCCCGCCACTGGCCGCTGTTGTTGAGGAAGCAGCCCAAACATCAACCAGACAAGAAGTCTGTGTAGCGGGGAATGCGCCAAGGTATTAAACCCCCAGTGCCAGTAAAGAAAAAAATTAATATTTATGAATTGTCAAAACTTGAAAAATGTATACATTTCATTATGGCATTCATGTAACCTATAATGCTCATGAAGTGCTTTATCGATAAATAGAGCTTGGTGATTGAGCTTTAAACCTCTTGCTTCAGTGGCGTAAGTTGTTGTTTAGTGACACGCTGCTGTGCCCAATTTCCAGTAGGTCCTTGTACTCCCGAAACTGCCACTGTCTTCGGCAAATAACATTACCAGTTGCCATGGCAATGTCTGGAATTAGAGATCTAGCAGAAGGTGGGGTCACGTCCTCTTACATCCTCCTGTCCAAGCACAAATGCCCCACCCGCTGCCCAGACTTCTGACCGACACTGACGTAGTTGGCAGGATGTTGTCAGATCAGCGTGTGTGAGGAGCTGCTCTCTGGGCTGGCCCGCTATTGTCTGGATCAGCTAGATGAACAGGAAAGCATGCTAGTCTTTTATCATATGGCTCATACTGCATCTATTTTCCACCAGAGAATTAGACCCGTCCCACTTTATCTAGTTTCTCTGCTTCCCAGTAGTCATTAGCAGTGACTCTGATCCCACAGCGCTGTATCCACTGCCTGTGCCAACTGAATGAATGCAGTAGCGCTATTGTTAGGCATTCAGAGCACTGAGATGAGTGGAAGAGAAAAATAAGTTATTTGAGTGTCTCAAATTGTCTATTTGGCTCCAGAAGGACCTGCATCTAGTGATTACAGCTTCTCAGAACAATCTGGTTTTCTCACTTGTAATTTTCTTCATGTTCTTCCTTTTTAACATTTCCACACTTTTTTGTAATTTTCTCAAGTTGGTGAATTTAGAGGATGGTCAAGTTGTTTGCACTTATTTCCTTCTTGATGACAAACCCATGTTTTACTTTGAAGCTCTAATTTTCTTGACATCTGAAGTCAGATTGTACAGGTTAAAATAATCTGTTTTGAGGAAGAACTTGGATTTTTGGCAGAGTTTCCCAGGTTCGAGGCATCATTTTCGCAACATAGTTAACTTTGCGGTGCGTTTGTGAGTTATGCTTTGAAGGCAGATACTTTAGAGTTGAGTGTCGTCAGCATAACAATGGAAATGTATGCCAAATTTATGAAAAATGTGATCTAAGGGTAAAGGATGAGTAATAAACAGACAAGGGCCTAAAACTGGGCCTTGAGGCACGCCAAGGCTTTAATCAAACATGTAATCTAAAACTTTGTTTGAACAAATACAAAAAAAAATTCTCTGTTATTATCAATACTAGTATATTATGCACTGTATAACAAAAAGTTGAGCACACAAAAAAATCTGCTGAAGATGGTTGCCTTAAACTTTTCAGTTTGCTCTTTTTTCTTCTTTTTTTTACAGTGTGACATCCTTAATTAGATTTTTTTTTTAATCACACTGAATGAACATTTTAAACAGACAGCCCTACAGCTGCCATTATAAGCATTTCCCCCCTTCCATCCTTCATCTCTAGCTGTCTTTTTCATCATGTCATTGGCCTTGATATACAATGGTGACTAATGTTCATAAGGATGAAATGCAAATCATTTAAATCTGTATATCAGCACATCCTGATGTGCAAATGTGTAATATGCGTGTTCATTTTGATGGAGATGAAACACTAAACGACAGCAACTCTTTTCACCATTAGCAAAGCTCTTTTCTCTGTTATGCATATATTGTGTAACAGGGGGGTGACAGCATTTGTGTGTAACATCCTCCCACTTAAAACAGTTTAGTCTGTCTTTACCATAGTTACATCAGCTCTTCATCACCACCTCATAAATATAATGTCCTCTTCTTTAACCACTTTAAGCAACGAGTTTCAGCTGAGAGAGAGCACTTACTTTTCCCTTATTGGCCATTAGTTTCACTTGGGAGCAAAAAAAAGTTTGTCAGACCACAGTGTACCAAGTTCAAATTGTCCACTGTTAACTTTTTGCAGTAATAAGTATACCTTGAGTAGCTCCATCCTCCCATTTGGAGTTTCAAATTGGCAGGAAACGGTTTCTGTTGCAGAATTTGAAACCATGGAAACACTATTCACAGTATCTAAATACTGTGCGCGAGTTGCTTCATGATGGAGAAATTGCATTTTCATTAAAGTGAAGCTAGCACATTTTTCACATTCAATGAATGGAGTGAATAGCACATTTTCTTTATGAATGAAAAATTATGTGTATTGAGATACTGCGGAGTTAGGAGGAAATAGAGCATTTCAGAAAATGACTATATGAATTCAGTTGCAGTCCAACTTTGCAATCCTTTTATAGATTTAAAGGGAGAATTCACCCAAAAACAATTGACATTTTTTTCTGTGGAACACAAATGTAGATGTTTAGAGAGTATTCACACTACATGTTTTCATACATTTGATGGGATAGTTAGAAAATTCTGTCTTCTATACCCTCAAGTTGTTCCCAACTTGTATGTGGTTCTTTCTTCTGTGAAACATAAAACAAGATATTTTGAAGAATCTTAGTAACCTTAGTAATGATGGTCCCTATTGAATCGTGTTGGGGGGGGGGAGAATGCTATGAAAGTCAATGGGAACTTGCAACTGTTTGTTTACCAACATTCTTCAAAATATCTGCTTTTATGTTCAGCAGAAGAAAGAAATTCATACAGGTTTGGAACAGCATGAGTGCGAGTACATAAAGACAGAATTTACATTTTTGGGTGAACTATCCCTTAAAAGTGAACAGTGTCATATTTTAGTCATGCTTGTGTGTGGTTCTTGTGTCTTTTTGTGCGTTGTTCATCTTTACAGAGTTTATGCTGCTCTGTCATTAATAATTATGTTTTTCGATGGCAGAATTCTAGTCTGTCTTTGACAAAGACTCTTTGTCTCAGCAATAGTTCCAGTAGTAATCATCTAGCATTATACTGATGAAGCGATAACATCTGTCCGTCTGGTAGACCGCAGTAATGAACTGGCCAAACTGAAGTTACAGCCAAACGAAGATAAAGTAATCCGATGGTCACAAGCATGCCTCATGTTGTGTCTCTGAATGGCCCAGCAGTCTCGACTCAAGCAACTGTGTTACTGGCAGAGAAAATGCTCTGTGATTATGGAAGAAGAGCCACCGGCAGTGGCAGGCTTTGAATAATAGAGATGGGAAAAACCGCTTATCTCACACACAGAGCCCACCTGAAACAAATTCCTCTGCCCGCAGGCCAAAGGTTAGCTTCTGTAAATAGCGCCTTTTCCTGCCAAGACAAGCGGCACTTTTGAAGATAATCAAATCCTGTTTATGAAATATTTATTTTCAAAATATGCACATAATTTGTGATTCTGAGCTATGAGGATTTTTTTCTTTCTGTTTTTCAGTTGTTTGGAGAAAATTTTGAATAATTTTTTTTTCTATCACTTTCAATTAAAGTTTATTTGTCTAGCGCTTTTCACAATACAAATCGTTGCAAAGCAGCTCTACAGGAAATTAAGTTTCCAATATATTTAGTTTAAGTTTATCAGTGGTGACTGTCAAGTTGATGTACATATGGCAAAAATGTATGGTAAAAATCAGTTAATGACATAATCAAACAGACTATGAACACTATTAATAGCAATGATTATATGTTGCAATCAAACTTATAGCAAAATTTGGTAGTTCTATCTGTAGTTTCAGGGTTAGCATCGTCTGAGGTCCTCTAAAGGGTTGGCATCATCTCTTCTCATGTGTTTGGTCATCTCAGGGGCCCATTTCAGAAAGGAGGTTAAGTGAAAACTTGGAGTATGTTAACCCTGAAATGAGTGAAACGCTGGGTTTTCGTGCGATATAATTAAATCTAGTGTATGATTTAAAACGATGACATTTTGCTTGACTCCAAAAAAGTTTATTAGGTCAGTAAACGCAAGTCCTAACGCATCATTTGTATTATCAACGTGAATGTTAAAATCTCAGACAATTAGCGCTTTATCAGCATAAACCAATAGGTCTGAGAGGAAATCTGCAAATTCTTTTAGAAAATCTGTATATGGCCTTTGCGGTCTATATATAGTAGCCAGAGCAAGAGTTAGGATAGATATATTTTGCATATCTGACAGTGTAACATTAAGCAGAAGTATTTTTTTTTTATTTTTTTTATTTAGTCATTTAGCAGATGCTTTTATCCAAAGCGACTTACAAATGAGGACATTATAGAAGCAATCAAAACCAACAAAAGAGCAACAACATGCAAGTGCTATGACAAGTCCTGGTTAGCCTAACGCAGTACACGTAGGAAGGTTTTCTTTCTTTAATTTTATTTTTTGAAAACGAGTATGTAAAATATAGAAAAATGAAACTTAGTGTTAGTTTTACAAGAAAATTAATTTTGAATGAATGAATGCTGCATTTATATAGCGCTGTATTGTTGTACACCCAAATCGCATTACAATCATATGAGGGGAATTCTCCTCAACCACCACCACTTGGATGATGCGACGGCTGCCACAGGACAACGGCACCAGTGCGCTCACCATACACCAGCTACAGGTGGAGAAGAGAGAGAGAGTCATAGACCCAATCAAGTGGATGGGGATTATTAGGATTATTTTGAATGAGTTAAACCTGTATCCTGTTTTCTGGGTAACATTGAGAATGTCAGCATATATTGTTGCACCACCACCGTCATGACCAGTCTGACGGGGCTCATGCTTATAACAGTAGCTTGGTGGAGTAGGCTCATTTAGACCAATACAGGGGTCATGCTGTTATGAAAAACCTGGAAAAGTCATGGAATTTTAAAACGGCAATTGCCAGGCCTGGAGAAGTTTTGGAAAAATAAATGAACCCAAAAAGTTTTGGAAAAGTCATGGAAATCTATTTCACAAATCTCTGTATAATAGAATTATGTTTAATCGGGTCCTGAATTTTGGCACGGGATATTGCATAGGCTATATCGCATGGTTTTTGCAACTTTCGACTTTAATCACGTTAGTAATCACGTTACTGTATGATGATTGAAATCGTGAAAATGGCCTTAAGCTAATACCTAAATAAACTGTGAAAAGAAACATCATGTACGGAATAATCCTGAGAGCGCTGCACGAGCTTGCGGCGCCATCTGCAGGACAGTTAAAAGCATTCAAATGATTCAAAGCGCCAAATGCGAGTAGATTCAGTGCTGAAACGTGTTACTAGACACAGTGAATTTTAATGAATGGCGGTGAGAATTTGAGATTGCTAGTGTTTAGTACAACAAAACATTTTCCTGCGACCTTACATGAAGTATTATGACAAAATACATTATGAAGAAGAATTAGACCTGTTCTGCAGCTGCATTAGAGCTAACATTAGCATCATGCTTCATTAGACAATTTTATGAGATTAATAGTACACTTTTACTCAGAACTCGCTTCAAACCACCACCGAGTATGTAATAACTTCCTTTTGCGATCACATGTGGAATTTGGTGGTTTACTGTTGTTATTATATGCTATTTATAGCCTTTTATATCGCTGCACAAATTAACATTTCAGATGTACACATTCATCTCAAGAAAATCACATTCAGACCATATTCTATCGTAATCCTGTGTTTATTATCTTATATATTCTATAGTGGCTGTTGTCATGTTTATTTCTGCTGTGTAAAAGCCTTAACATGTACGTTCTGGCTGAAACTCACGTTGTTTGTGTTAAAACTGCTTCTCCGTTCTTAAGTTGCCAGGTATACATTACAAGTATAATACACATTAGTAAAAGGATATATTTTCAGTTTTATTTGTCTATATACATTTTGGGTGGACGCGGTACATTATAAAAGTAGCCCAAAAAACCACAACCCACGGCTCTGTAATTTTCCTGCGACTGTATTTTCAAAATAGGCCGCTTGTTGTGCCGCTACCCTGGCAACACTGGTTCGCTGCAGAGCCGCTGTACCTCATCACACAATGACAGATAACCTTCCGCGCTGCGATGATGGCAAGAAGTTGGGGTCAAACCTTATAATGCGATTAATTTGCACAAAAAAAAATTACACGCAAACATTTTTCGCTTAATCGCATGCGTTAACGCGTTAACATTGACACCCCTAATGTGTATATATATATATATATATATTTTATCAGAATTACCGGCCTGAGTCCGACTCTCTTTCTCTCTTCCCCATTACACAGCTGCTGTTGTAACCATTAAAATAGTTCAGTTTCGTTTTTATGGCAACGTGGTTATTTATTCATCATTACTTGACTAAAATAAATTATCTATATATAAAATACATAAAAAAGATATCACAATGTTAGTTTAAACGTTTAACCTAGATAAATGTGTGTGCTAGGTGCGTATCCAATCGTTCGTGTCGAGAGTGGAAGCTAAAGCGTGCTCTGCAGGATTTGGAGTTGCCAGCGCGGTCACTTGCATTTTTTCTTATAACAGTGGAAACAACGTCCAATGTCTACGTCACTGTGTTGGAAGTTTTGCATAACACCGCTGCTGTTGCTTCCGTCATGTTTTGGAGACGCTGTGTGTTTCCAAATATGGTAAGGGGTGTAACATTTCGCTCACACGCTTGAGGTATTCGGCCAATCACAACGCACTGGATAGCTGGCCAATCAGAGCACACCACGCTTTTCAGAACGATGAGCTTTGTAAATACCGACTCGTTTCAGAAAGGTGGGCAGAGAGGAGCAACAATAATGTACAGTTTGTGGAAAATGTTTTTTGAACTCTGTTAAAAAGACAGAGTGCACTGATAAACCGATAGAGAGATGGAGAAGGTCCATTGGTTGAGGACAGGATGAATGGATAGGACAAGATAAAATCACTTGAAGCTTAACAAATTTCATCCACCTCTGTGCTCTCCTTCACATATCCTCGTCCTCCTCTGCATCTCCAGAGCGCTCCTGTAATTGCAATCAGTCTCCACTCAATGTCCTGTGCGTTTGAGATGATTTGATTTACGTCATTGGCTGATGTAGAGAGTCAAGAAGGTTTGGCGTTGATTTCGAGGGCTCTCTGCTGATCAGTGTGTGGGCACTAAAGCCATTGCTTATATGATTGTCATTACAGTATCGCCAGACGAAGACATAAACGGCATAATTGAACCATAAACCGTACACAGCAGGCTGACCGTTCACTCATGTCAAGTTTGAGTACTATAAACTGCAAAAGTCAATAATAACACTGCATGTGGTCTTGTTTTCACGAAAGCTTCATTACCTTTTTCATTTACTGCATTCTCTACCAATTTATATATTTTTCTGATGACCTAAAGTTTTGAACATATACAGTCTCCATTGTTCCAACTGTTAGAGAAAATTTAGCTTGGCATTATTTTTATTTTACATGTGTGAGCTTTGAGAAATATGGAGTAGTGCAGGAATGCTGACAAAAGCTAAAAAAAAAAATCTCAATATTCCTAAAATTAATATTACAATACATATTTTTATGGAAATGTGTTTTAAGTAAAAGTTAAACTTGAAATGATTGATCTTAGGGGGGTCACATTTCCATAAAAATAATGGTATGAGATCAATTCATTTTGTGAAGCACTTTGGTCAGTCTTGTGGCTGTTTTAAATGTTGCTATTTATTTATATAGCACATTTAGGAAAACAGCCACAAGACTGACCAAAGTGCTTCACAAAAGACAGCATCATAAGAGTAGTAAAGACAAACAAAACAGACTAAAACAAAGAACCAGAATAAAACACTAATAGAAAATATAATAGGCAGGAATATAAACCTAATAGGCCAACGAAAACAGATGGGTTTTTAAAAGAGACTTAAAAATGGTCAAACTAGGGGCCATTTGGATTTCCACTGGCAAGTCATTCCAGAGACAAGGACTAATTACAGAGAAGGCACGGTCACCTCTACGCTTAAGTCTGGAATGTGGAATTAAAAGAAGGTTCTGGTCACCAGATCTTAGACTTCTTGAGGGGATATACTGATGCAACAATTCAGATAGGTAGCCGGGTGCTTGATTGTGCAAAGATTTAAAGACAAATAATACGATTTGAAAATGTATTCTAAATTGAACAGGCAACCAATGAAGGGCCTTTAAAAGCGGAGTAGCGTGATCCCTTTTTTTCTTTTTTAAAAGAAATCTAGAGGCAGCATTTTGGACCAGTTGAAAACCGGCAATTTGGGCTTTAGAAATTCCACAGTATAACGAGTTACAATAATCGAGACGTGACGTAATAAAAGCATGCACCGCTTTCTCCAAAGTCTTATCAGTAAGGAAATGTTTAATTTTTGCAAGTATACGGAGCTGATGAAAACTGGACCCAATTACAGTAGAAATTTGTTTGTCGGATTTTAATGAGTCATCTGAAATAACACCCAGATTCTGTACCTGCGAGGACCTAAAAGCCGATAGGGATCCCAAGTCAAAATGAAATGCTTTCATATTTTCTTGAAGGGCCAAAAACAATTACTTCAATTTTCTCCTCATTTAAGGATAACAATTTTTGAGATAACCAGGATTTAACCTCATTTAAACAGGATGAAAGAGCAGTCATGGCCAGTGGATCATTTTTTCTAAAAGGTAAATAGATTTGAGTATCATCGGCATAAAAGTGAAACGACACCCCATGTTTTTTTTAAATAGATCCCAGAGGTAGCATATAAAATGAAAATAGAGAGGGGGCCTTGCGGAAGGCCACAGGGGAGAGAAGATAATAATTCTCCTAGTCTAACCACATATTTCCTGTCAGATAAAAATGACTGGAACCACTTTAAAACTGCAAGAGAGACCCACCAAAGATTTCAGTCTATTGATTAATACATAATGGTTAATGGTGTCGAAAGCAGCTGATAAATCTAAGCGAATGAGGACCACAGAGTCACCCGTATCAGTGGCAATTTTTTTTCATTTAACACTCTCAGAAGGGCAGATTCAGTACTGTGGGCAGCCTTAACCAGATTGAAAGTTCTCAAAGCCGATTATTTACAGCAAGGAAAGATTGAAGTTGGAAAAACACAATCTTTTCCAAAACCTTGGAAATTTCCAGCAAGCTTATTAAAGTTTTTTCAATTTAAATCATTGTGTACACTTCAATGACACGGCTTTATAAATAAGTAATACTGTGGATTATTATGTTATGTCTGTGCAAGAACACTGTTTTAGGTGTACAGCCATTCAAATCATGCAACACTGAAGACTGGAGTAATGATGCTGAAATTTCAGCTTTGATCACAGGTATACAGTAAATTGCATTGTAAAATATATTGCAATACAAAAATGTATACACATGTATATAATATTTCACAATATCACTGTTCTTGTTTTCAATTAAACAAATGCAACCTTGATGAACATAAAAAAGAAAAGCATTGGAAATTTTACTGACCCCCAACATTCGAGTAGTTACACTATATCTGTTTGGAATACCGTTTTCTTTATGTAAGCATTGAATTTGTCTTTCTAGTTGAGTGTGATGAGTGTTTTATTCAGTTCTGACACAAACCCTTTGCCCGGTTTCACATTTTTGAAAGCTTTTCTATGCACACTGAAAACCTTTATTTTATTGCTTCATTTTTTAAATGGACATTAGAAAGCATGCTCATTATCAGACTGATTCGATCAGAAATCTGAGTGAAAATTATTTTTTTAACTGAATTTCCAGCTAATATAGTGATATAACCTACAGCTCACCAATCTGTCAAGTCAAGTCACCTTTATTTATATAGCGCTTTTAACAATACAAATTTTAACAAAGCACTGCACAATATCAAATAGGAAAATTGTGTCAATAATTTAAAATGTCAGGTTTTAACACTAAATTTTCAGATGAATGCATTTCATTATTGAATTTAGTAATGGCATTGTCCAGCTCAGTTCAGTTTAAATAGTATCTGTGCAATCAAGTCGATGATTTTGCTGGAAATGAAGATTCCCCAACTAAGCAAGCCAGAGGCGACAGCGGCAAGGAACCAAAACTCCATCGGTGACAGAATGGAGAAAAAACCTTGGGAGAAACCAGGCTCAGTCAGGGGGCCAGTTCCCCTCTGGCCAGACGAACCAGTAGTTTGTTCCAACTGCTTCAAAGTCATAGTGTAAGTGCTCCACTGGTTCCAGTGGTCTTTACCCGATGGATGTCTAGGTGACGAGTTCCTCACTGGAGATCTGTCTCTGGGGCTCATCTATGTGTCCTAGACTCCGCTGACGTTCAGGGCTGTAGAGGTTGTCTCTAGGTGCTGATCCACCATTTATGGCAAAATTTGTTAAGTCAGTATAATGGTTGGTCTTTCTGAGGTTGAGGGGTGTCGGTCTCTTCTCATGAGTGTTTTGGATTAATAGGTTCTGTCACATAGAAACAATAAAGACAATTAGCGTAGCAGTTGTTCCATCCAGGAATAACCCTGGATGAAATTATCAGTATAACCCAAGCTAAAGCATAATAATGTGCATTTGTTCAGATAGACTGGTACTAGATTGTGATATGCATTATATGAATGCTTGGCTAAAGAGATGTGTCTTTAATATCTAGATTTAATAGAGAGAAACCCCGAACGTTATCAGGAAGGCTATTCCAGAGTTTGGGAGCCAAGTATGAAAAAGTTCTACCTCCTTTAGTGGACTTTGCTATCCGAGGTACTACCAAGAGTCCAGAGTTTTGTGACCTTAGGGAGCGGGTTGGATTGTAGCGTGATAGAAGATTAGTTAGGTACGCAGGAGCTAAATAAGGGCCTTATAGGCAAGTAAAATATTTTGACTGATACGGAACTTAATAGGTAGCCAGTGCAGAACTGTAATAAATCATATTTTCTTGACCTGGTAAGGACTCTAGCCGCAGCATTTTGTACTATCTGTAGCTTGTTTATTGAAGATGCAGGACAACCACCTAGCAGTGCATTACAATAGTCATCAGAGGTCATGAATTAAAATCAGAAAATGTTCCGTAGCTTGAGTTTCTGAAAAATTGGTTTTTTTAAACTGAATTTCCATAGCTTAATAGTTTAATCTGGTTCTTGTTGAGATTGTATCCAATACACTGTTTTTAGGTCCAGCTCATCCAATCATACCAGTATTTATTGGAAAAAAAATCAGGTGTTGATTCCAGTTCAGTGTCTTTAATCTGTTCAGAGTGAAATATAAATACATGGTATTTGCTCAAATAAATTGTAAACTAAATGTTCTACTCTTAAGTTTTTTTTATTATTATTATTGATTTTTCTGTTAATAATTAAGTGTGAGTGAATACTTTAGTTGAAATGCATGGAAGTAATTTATTGGCTACAGAAAAATCTTCTTTTAAAAGCTGAATTGCCAGTATGAGTTTATTTTGTTTTAGATGTGAAGTGCATGCTGGATTGATTTAACAGCTGATGTTATGAAGGTCACATCACCTTCAGCTGTCTGTCATGTGACAGTTGTTGACCTTAGTTATGACGTCTTCATTTTTCACACTGTCTGTACACACAGCCACTCTGTGTTTCTATAGCAGCGCTGTTTCCTGCCTCTTCCTCTCCGATACTGTCAGGCTCGTGTTGTTTGTGATATGTAAATGCTTACTGGCTTCCTATTTTATCCTCTCTCATGCTGTCTTACATCCGTATAATTTACTGCAGCTAATATAATTTTGGTTTTCTTCCGTCTGTCTGTAGAGGGAAGTATTGAAGTGCTGTAAATCACGTTTCTCAAACACGTTTTTATTTCTGTCCATTGCTTCCTCTTTTTTATCTCAAGTCTGAATGCCACTGCATTGACCAATTCAAGATGAGACACTGAGGGTGTTAAGTACAACAAAATCATGTAAAAAATGAATTGTTACTGATTGTACACAGTTAGACATTTCAAAGGGTTTTTTACAGTAACTTACTGGCAACAAGATTTACAGTAGAAAACTGCCTTTGATTTACAGTTGCAAACTACTGTTTTACAGTAAATTATAATTTAATCCTAAATAAAATCAAATTCATCAGTATACTACTGTAATTCGTTTTAATATAGATTTCATAATTTTTATATAGAATTCATTTTATTTTTACTTTACCTTGGTACTACTGGCATTCAATTAAAACAGACACAATAATTACAAAATATCAAATTCTTTATTTAAAACATTGCATGTATAACACTTAAAAATACTGTCTTCCGATGCTGGAAAGGTGCATCCTTGCCATTTCTCCTGTCTTAGGCCGTTTTGCAGTGCATTATGTTGTATCCTCTGGATTTATCCTTACAAAGAATCTTTAGGCAACAGAAAAATAATGGGGGAAAAAGACAGGCAGCTAAAGAATACATAGCCATCTTCAAAACCCAGGAGCTGCTCCCAAACTTGGCCACTTTGTTATTGACAGAAATGTCTTCTCTGAAAAACAAGAAGTAGAAATGGCACACTTTTAAAAGGCAAACCCATAAACCTCTCAAAACTATAGTTGTTCTCTTACCATGAATTATCAGTCTCAGGGTGGCTTGCCTGCTCATGTCTTTCTTGATGCTTCATTGTAGTTGCCTTTATAACACAAATACAAAAAAATGCAGTAAATCTATAACAAACTAATTCTAAAACTAGAAAGGCAGCTAGCTATAAAACTTGTTTAACCTAGCTAACATACGATTTTATTTTCTCAATAGGCTACTGGCCAACATTAACTACTAACACCTGAACAAAATTTCACATTAGTTAACATAATGTTAATATAAGATAAGCGTTGCTTGTTAAAAACTATTTTAATTCGGTAACTTAATTCAATAAGCTGACAAAAGTCATTTGAAACGACAGCGCAGTTTACCATAGTAAAGTTTGTTACCGCCATGTTTTTGATGGGTAGGGCCTAAATGTTACTACATTAAACTGGTGTGCAAAAATCTGACACAAACACACAGACAAATGTATATTTTGACCATGCTTGCTGGTCTTATATTCTCATAAGGTGCACCGACACAGCACAGATGTTCTCTGGAACTCTTCCACTCTTACGGGTTCATCCCTGGGCAAAACCCGCAGTGCTGCTTCCATATATTCCCAAGACAAATCTTGTCAATCCAAATGTAAGAAATGAGGGAAATAAAACAACCTCAATAGAATGGCGCCAAAGAGGCCGTTACAGCAAATATAGTAGTATACAGCATTTTTTTTAAATACAGTAAGTCTATGTGTGTGGGGTCTGATGTCAATGAAAATTCCCATGATGCAAAGGATATTACAGTTATTTACTGTAAAGGGATTTTGCCGTATTGTACTGGGTAATATACAGTAAATTACTATAGAAATTACAGAAATGTCTAACATTATAATTAAGTTTGGAATAAATTACATTAGTTTTAATGTTTGCAAGCATTTCATGTTCATGAAGAATAGTGATAAAGCTGGTTTGATAATATCCATTTAAACAGTTTATGCTGCATTTCCAGCCCCTCCAAAGAGCCAGATATCTCCTGTAGAGTTAAATGTGTGTATCTTCACACCTCAGGCCCTGCCCGCATTCACAAACCCAAAGGGCAATAAAAAGATCCGGCTTAAAATACTATTGTAGGTCCCAGTTTGCATGCTTCTTATTTAGTGTGATTAGACAAAGTCCTCCCTCATTCTTTAATTACATTCTCCCTGTTGTTGTGCTCTGAAATCTCATCTCTTGTACATTAGCGGTCTAATCTTTTTCCCCTTGTAATCTGCCGCTTTTATTTTTTAAAGCAGTTTTGAGCAAACCTCTAATTACTCTACATTAAATGCTCATTTTATCATTGTTTGGAGTCGTTATAATCCATAAAAAGCATGTGTGTCCTGCAGGTTTGCTGGGATCAGGACATTGCAGAGGCTCTGAGGGTTTTATATTAAGTTCTTACTAAGGCTTGTTCTTGAGAGATACATGTTCATACAGTTTTTTATTGTTGCACAAGCTTGCGCTCAATTCCTCCCGCGGCCTGTAATGTGCAAATCAATACCTCTCGACCATGCCTTAAAGGGTCAGGCGTTCAGATGCAATTTCGGCAAAACAGATTTTTTTTCTTATATACAGAAAAAAAAGATGTCAAGTTGTAGCCTGTGCAGAACTTACAGTCTTGATGCTAGTTTTTTGGCAGTTAACCGTATGCTAAAATGAATGAGTGGTGCTCCAAAATTACGGCAAGCTAAAATAATAATTTCAATTTCATTTTAGTGAATCAAAATCTTTGTCTGCTTTTTTCAGTTGATGCAAGAAAACTTCATTAAATATTATTTGTAGTGTGCCTTCCATTCAATAATTGTGATAAGCTTTGTGCTTTGTTAGATTTTTGATATGAAACAAACTGAGCTTTCAGATTATGTCAGTTCTATGAAATTCAAATAATAAACGTTGTTTTGACGCTCTTTAATGTGGTGTAATGTTAATTTCTTCCTCTTTACTACAAGTTACAGCATGAAAAGAACATTAAAAAACAACAGAAGGCGTTAAAAGAAAAAGTACAATTTACTGAAATGTATCAAGTCTCAGGTAATCGCTCAAACGGTGTTTCAACCACCGAAAGATGTCAATAAAAGTAGCTTCTAAATATAAAGTTAAATTTATCTCAGGTAGATTTAGCTAGAAAAAAACAGCTCTAGAGAGGAGAATTTTGCTAAATATATTCATTACATTGCACTAGAGCTGGGTATCGAGTTCGATACTTTTTAGGCACTGACCGAATTGCCTCGATACCATCGAGTATCGAAAAACTTTTTGTCGTTCCGTTACCAAATTTCAATACCTAAGGGGTTAATCTCATCAATGTCAGGTGAGGCAATAAGCCTGCAGCACTTAGGTGTGTTCGGCTAGAAGCGATGCGGCGCAGATTGATCAGAGTTTGACATCCGCGAGAGCGATTCGAAAGCGTACGGAGCAGTCTGCTCTCTATATCTATAGCTTTTGTTTACTACACACAGACTGAAGCACGTGACGCTCGCGGTGACTTCAGCGTCTGCCGTCTCACTAAATGAGGACATGAACAACATCTCCAGAACTGCTCTGAGAGTTTTGAGTAAAACTAGCCTCATATCATATACACACAGAACTGTAAAGGTATTCACGGCAACCCGTCAAAATAAAAGTTTGGCTAAACTTGGAAGACACTGCGGCAGAAATATATTAATATTGTTCAACAGGATGTACATACTGCTACTACTAGGCTACTATT
The DNA here is from genome assembly GCA_027422405.1 of Ptychobarbus kaznakovi. NCBI lineage: Eukaryota > Metazoa > Chordata > Actinopteri > Cypriniformes > Cyprinidae > Ptychobarbus > Ptychobarbus kaznakovi. The sequence continues at coordinate 21,503,344 of CM049802.1, read as the reverse complement.
AAAATTATTTACTTAATTTTTTAAGTAATGATCACACAAAATTTCTTCCATGTTTTTATTTGAATAGTAAACCCCCTTTGTTTGCCAAAATAAATAAATCAAGTTTGATTTTCAATAATTTAAAGATAAATTAAATTAATGTTTTGCCTTGAAAACCAAATACAGAACACAGAATTTCTGTGGAAAAATAAAACATTTCATAAGCCTATTTTAAGAATAAATTTGAATAAACTAAGCTGTTTTTATGCTTTCAAATAATTGGACATACTACAACACTGAATTTAATAATAAAAAATGTGGCGAAAGAAAATAAAACACCCACTTATGAAAGTGGATAAAGATTTTAAATTTCTTGAAGTCTTTAACAACCTACAATAAATTAATAGAAATGATGATTCTGTCTGAGCTATGCGTTTTAAAACGAACTAGTGTAAACGTAGCCTAACAGAAAACTATTTAAACTTTATTAAAACTATTTGCACTGATTTATTGTGTTGTTCCTTTGTGCAGTGGGTCAGGAGATGAGGCTTTGAATCTGTATAAATGTCAACTGAAAAAATAAAACCAACATTTTTGAGATAATTTAATCTTGTTAAAACTGATTTCATAAAATTGGTATCGATAAAAAGTATTGTTCAGGAACCGTATTGAACTCAAGGTATCGTTATCGGTATTGAACATTTTTGAACGATACCCAGCCCTACATTGCACATTCATTATGTTTTTACTTAACCTGTTGTCTTCATTATTTACTGTATGTTCGAATTAATCTGCCATGAAATCTGCCATTACAATTTTAGTTTCAACAAGGAATTGTATGAATACAGAAACATTTGATTTTGTGTTGAACGAGAGACCCAACATTGGTTTGTTTCGTTTTAGCCTAAATTAATTCATTTTGGTTTGTCGTTTAAATAGCGTTCTTACATTTTTAATTCTTGTCCTTTTCTAAACTGCCTTTGTTTTCTTGGATTTGTTGTGGAGTGAGATGAACTAAAATAGCCTAGCTATGTTTACAGTGTTTATTATAATGTTTGTAATTCGTGTCAACCTATTTCTGAGTAAAATAATAAAATGCGACTTATAAGCGACTTATGTTTCTCTCTCTCTCTAAAAAACTTTTTTATATGCATAGCTTATACGTGTAGCTTATTTTAACCATGCAGCAAACTTTTAAAATATTTAGATAAATTACTGAAAAAAATAAATAAGTGACTTTAAACCGTTTAATTGATTGCATTAATCGGTCAAAATTATTATCGGTCGGTTAAGCGGTTAAAATTAACACCCCTATAATGTTTATATGCAACTTTGTTAATTTATTAAATATATGTGAATAATGAATTTATTATTAAATAAACGTTTATTGGTTTAATTTTTTTATTTTGGCTACAAGAAAACTGAATTTCAGGTTTATTTAAAAAAAAAAAATTGTGCATTACTAATAACCAGTTTTTTATAATACCATAGTAAAAATATGATTTTTATTTTATAGCCATATTAATACATATATTTAAAATTTTTGACCAAATTGTGTAGCCCTTCAAACACCCACTGAAAGCAACCAACTTTATCAGAAAAGTCACATGTGATTCCCCCCCCCCCCCCATCACTATCCCTAAGTATGAGCAATAGCATAATGATACATGCCTTAAACACCACTAAAAAATATATATATATAGTAAAATTGTAGGGTGAAATAATTCCGTAACTGGTAGGAGGCCAAACGCAGGCTGCATGGAGGCTCTCTGCAGTGGGGTAATGGTTTAAAACGATTAAACCTCTGTCAAGCTCCTCAGCTTGAAGCTCATTGTGAACATGAAACAAGAGTGTGACTTCCTCTCACCCCTGCTGAGATAGCAGCATTGTAGTCCTTCACTTCAGAAGAACTTCCTCCTGCCTTGAAATTGCGAGAGAAAATGCAACAACCAATTTACATGCTCGAGCCGGGGTTAATTAGGCCCGTGTTTCTGTCACTCCGCTGAAGAAGTTAGTTTTCTGGCCTGTGGCAGATGACCTGTTTAACATGTCACGTATACACAGATAGTAATATATGTAATATACACTCACCGGCCACTTTATTAGGTACACCTGTTCAATTGCTTGGTAACACAAATTGCTAATCAGCCAATTACATGGCAGCAACTCAATGCATTTAGGCATCTAGATGTGGTGAAGACGACTTGCTGAAGTTCAAACCGAGCATCAGAATGGGGAAGAAAGGGGATTTAAGTGACTTTGAACGTGGAATGGTTGTTGGTGCCAGACGGGCTGGTCTGAGTATTTCAAAAACTGCTGATCTACTGGGATTTTCACTCACAATCATCTCTAGGGTTTACAGAGAATGGTCCGAAAAAGAGAAAATATCCAGTGAGCGGCAGTTGTGTGGACGGAAATGCCTTGTTGATGTCAGAGGTCAGATGAGAATGGGAAGACTGGATAGAGATGATAGAAAGGCAACAGTAACTCAAATATTCACTCGTTACAACCAAGGTATGCAGAATACCATCTCTGAACGCACAACACGTCGAACCCTGAAGCAGATGGGCTACAGCAGCAGAAGACCACACTGGGTGCCGCTCCTGTCAGCTAAGAACAGGAAACGGAGGCTACAATTTACACAGGCTCACCAAAATTGGACAATAGAAGATTGGAAAAACGTTGCCTGGTCTGATGAGTCTCGATTTCTGCTGCAAAATTGAGATGGTAGGGTCAGAATTTATATAAATAAATTAATAGAATATAAAAATAGAAGGGGAAAATTTCAATAATTAAACAATGCTGCGTCGTCATTGTGGTATCAGACTTTACTGATCAGTGTGCACTTAATGCGCTTAACTTAAATATGAAATTCAAGTTCAAATGTCGTTAAGTTTTTTTGACCAGCGAATGATGGAGATGGAGTGTTTTGTCTGTCATTGGAACAGCTGTAACTGTTATCTGAGGCAGCAAGTGCATCACATTATATGCTTTCATCAACTTTTACAGGTTATATAACGTTTTTTGTAGCTATATGGGCGCTTAGTCTTTCTTGTTGTTTAATACACTTGGTCAAAATCTCAAATTAAGGGCTTTTTCACAGGATATTTAAAACGTACAAAAGTATATTGGCTCTTCAAGCGCACAAAAACATTAGCCTTTACAGACATAGTGTTTGAGTAAAGAAAACGCTGTACTATTCTAACATCAATTATTTATTTACCCTTTCATTGCGAAAAAGCGGAGAACTGTCTCCTCCAGGCTGTGCGCGGCGCGTCATTCTGAATGGAGGTGGGGTGAAGTTACAAGGTTTCGCTGAGAGATCCAAAGGCATCATGAAGTTTTACTGACAAGCTCTTTTTAATGCTTATCATTGGTTAAACATTTTTCAAACCCTCTGATTTAATAATAATAATAATGAATTGTAATAGAGATATGAAGTTTGGATAATTTTTCAAGGCACACCTGACTGGGCTAGGGTATGGCAACTGCCATACTCTGCCATATGGAAACGCCGCCCCTGGATGTGCAGCCGACAAATCTGCATTAACTATGTGATGCTATCATGTCAATATGGACCAACATTTCTGAGGAATGTTTCCAACACCTTGTTGAATCTATGCCACGAAGAATTAAGGCAGTTCTGAAGGCCAACCAGGTACTAGCAAGGTGTACCTAATAAAGTGGCCAGTGAGTGTATGTCTCCAATTTCAATAAAAGGTGTATTTACCTACACAATCTAAACTGGAGTAATCAGTTTAGCTTGACAAGACCCATTAATTAATAGAGAAAATGAGCAATATGGCCAGAGGTGTAGTGTTTCTGGTTTCTCATTTATAATATTGTGGCATACATAGGTTGAATTAACACGAAAATCTCCATTTACCCAGTGTTACAAACATTTGGAATTCAAAATGTGTCATTTTGACAGATAAACAGTGCGGTATTTGGTCTGTTGAATTTCCCTAGAAACATTCCCACTGTAGAATATGGTAATATGGATCAGGTCTGTAGTCGGGTGAAGTTATGGGTGCAGAGGATCTCAGAACAAATTCTACATTTTAAAAAGGAATGTAGCCCAGAGCAATATATAGTCAAGGGGTCCTGATTCCCAGCCATGCTCCTGAAATCCTGATAGCATTTAGAAGTTTAGAAATTTAGAGAAAATAAAGTTTTAAAGCTCTCAATGAGAGGAGAAAATGAGAGAGAGAGAGAAATGCTAATTCGTGAGATCACTACATCATGTGAGCTAATTGGCAAAATGATAATTTAGTACTGTTTTGTCTAAATAAATACAAAATGCTACAAGTGAATTTAGGCATCCCAATGTAATGTACTAATATGAAAATGAATGTTCATTCTGAGGTTTGTTAAATTATTTGTGTTATTAAAAATGAATTAGGTAGTAGAAGACAGCATAGGTAATTTACATGTAAAATTAAATATCCAATATTAGCCGGTAACTGATATGCTACTGATATATTATGCATACATAATATGTAGACTGTAAAAGATGTACCATTAAAAAAATATATATAATATGATGATGTGTGGCCAAGTATGGTGACCCATACTCAGAATTTGTGCTCTGCATTTAACCCATCCAAGCACACTCCCAGTAGTGAACACACACCCGGAGCAGTGGGCAGCCATTGCTGCGGCGCCCGGGGAGCAGTTGGGGGTTTGGTGCCTTGCTCAAGGGTCTCACCTCAGTCGTGGTATTGAGGGTGGAGAGAACGCTCGTTGATCGCTCCCCCCACAGACAATTCCTGCCGGACCAGAGATTCAAACCCACAACCTCAGGTTACAAGTCCGACGCTCTATCCATTAGGCCACGACTGCCCCTTATTTATTGAAAATGTTAATGTTGTGTATTAGCCCCAGTGGTGGCTGCTGGTCTTTCAAAGAGGGGAAGCTCATTTTCGGCCAACATCATAAAAATTGTCCATTTATATATCCGTAAATTCTGCCCTATTCTGCAATTTCGCCAAGCAAATACCAAGAAATAGATTGCAGCCGTTTGTCTTTCGACTACACTTACAAAATCCACGATGGGACTGAGCTCGAATAGCTTCAGCGACCTTTTATAGTACAAAATCGCTGTCGATTAAAAGATGTAATCTTTCGACAGACCCTCCAATCATCACGCAGAAGCCCTGAGTCCAGGCCAGCCCACTCCTTCATTCACCCCCAGAGACGCTGAGCGTCCGTGGGTGGGACATAATCGCAGCATTTATCCAATGACCATCTAGTTTCGAAGCACTGAAAAAAAACTGTTCAAATCAGCCCCATTGAAGTCAATGGACGCTAGGCTTCAACACTGTGACGCTATGGGAATGTATGAGAAGGAAATCGAGTCAGCCGACCTGCTATATGTAGCTGATTCTGAACGAACTCGTCTTCGAGATGAACGTGTTCTAACGCATTTTTAGTCAATAAAATGTTAACACAATAGTACATATTTGACCATTCATTTTTTGACATTATAGGGGAAGCTGAGCTCGGATAAAGTTCGGATAGGTTTAGGCGAATTATAAGGACATTCACGGGCTTCATTGGACAGGATGCGCTGTTAGAGACAGTTGTGTTAACTACTCACGCATGCGGCTGTGTGCGACTCCGCCTTATAAGTGTTTTAATGAACTTGCGTCTCAAAATGTTTTTATGTCTTAAGGGATTAATTGGACAGGACAAACCCCATTACTACTTATATTTCAAATGAGATCCATGCGTGAATACAGCTTAAAAGATCTCCCGCTGTCTATGATGTCATAGTAAAAAACAACAGTAAAAATCACTCGCAGTTCTTGAATGAAAAACTTTCAGATAATCGTAAATACTGAAAGCACTCTTTGTTTGTTGTTTATGTTTCCATGCTCCTCTTTATTGTTTGCTTCTTGCTTGTATGTTTTGAAGTTACATTAGTTTAGCATTCTTAAAATACAACTGTTTTAATAAAACATTTGTTATTTGTAATTATTTTTAAAAGTAGGGGAGACCGGGGGGCAATTGTAACACACTCAATTCCTTCAATCAGAATCAAGCTAGAGTGATAAAGCTTAATCTGCAAATGCTCCGTAAGATTATCTCTCTGCCTGTGGAAAAGGAGGACAATCATTTCACCTCAGCTGAATTTTTTTACAAAATACTGATTTTGTGGTATGAAAATTAATTTTTGGATGTACAGTATTTTTCTGCTGCAGTCTAAAATTTAGATGATCGCGAATTTAAACTACATACATTTTATCTCTAGGTTATTGATAGAAAATGAACATGAACAACCTATGCTAATATAGGTGTGGTTCGCTAGGGTATGAGATTTGATCATGGCTGCAACATCAGGGGGCAATTGTAACACTGTTACTAGCCACAGGGCCCAGTGTAAACACCTTGCCTTGTTTTTCTGCGTTGACAGCTACATTTCTGTTAGAAAATAAACATATTTTAAATGTAAAATTTAATTTAAAATGATTAGTGTTGCTTTTAAATCTTTACAAAAATAAAACGACTTATCTCCACATGATCTCATTGAATTCTTCTGTTGTTTCTTCTGTTACCATTTCATTAAAGACTGTTCTTAAATAATCAGTTAAATAATGTATTTGAGTAATATATATATAAATAATTGAAATCTAGTTAACTCTAGAAAAGTTGCAGTCTTCTGCAAAAAATATAAATAGACTTTTGCTTTTTGAATGATGCCTGACATTTAAGCGAATTTGAACCACATATATATATATATATATATATATATATATTATACTACTGTAAAGTTCCTTTTTATTTGAGATACAGTGGTTTGACGTTATTTATTTTTCAGTATTACAACTGCCCCCAAACACTGTTACAATTGCCCCTACCAAGGTGGCAATTGTAACACTCTGAATTCTTGCATTTCATTTAATATTAAAATATGTAATTGACATTATTAATTAGTGCACCTATATCAGTTTCTTGTATCAAAAGATGACTAGTGTATTTCAAGTAGCCTGTGAATTATGAAGGAAAATGTAAAAAATGTTACAATTGCCCCCGGTCTCCCTTACTTAATTACTTATGTAAGGATATGTAAATGTAAGGATTTTAAGATTCTCAAGTCAGTACATTAATTAAAAGGGGGGGAAAAGTAGATCAATAATCATTCTGGAATCGGATCGTGACTCCCAGAATCGGATCGGATCGTGAGGTGACTAAAGATTCCCACCCCTACTGTGTATCCTAAGATGAAATGTACATAATGCCATATGCTACCGTTCAGAAGTTTGGGGTCAGATTGATTGATTGATTGATTGATTGATACTTCAACATGGATGCATGAAATTGATGAAAAATTCCTGTAAAGACATTTATAACATGAACTAAATCTAAAATGTTCTTTTTTTTTATTAAAATAAAAAAACTTAACGAAATTTAGGAAAAATTAACGAAAACTAACTGAAATATGTTTAAGTTAAGGCACTAAAATTACTAGAAATAAAAACAATTAAACCGAAATAAAGAAATTAATTAAATAGATATTAAATTATTTTAACTAAATTAATTCAACAAAATGAAAACTGAAAATATAAAAACAATGTAGTTCAAAATATTAACAAAAACTGAAGCATGATAGAGCATGAAAAAATAGAGCATGGCAGAACATTTTCAGCTCATCAAAGTGAGGAGTAGTGATTGTTTGTAGCACAGCCTCTGGTGGTTTGTTCTCTGGGGAAACTTGTACTACATTTGTGCTGACAGATGCAGCTGCTACAGGGCAAAACCTTGTGGCTCTGAACGAAGATCAAATCCTCTGAAGAGCTCCGTCAACTTCTCATTTCTCTCTTTCCATAACTACTTTGTCTTCCTCAGTCACGCTAACAGCCGCTAGGAGAATAAATGGGAATTCATCTCCCATGCATTGAGAATCCTGTGCTGGATGGAAATCTGGAATTCAGCATAAATGATGAGGAATTAGCCTTGGTTGAGTTCCCTCCAGATCAGTACACACACGTTCCTGAGCCAGCAGCTGACAGGCGTGCTCTTTGAAGGTTGTGTTTAATGAAGGACCCGTGACCCGCTCTGATATAAAATATTAACCTGAGCTCATTTTGGGCTGATAGATCAGAGCGCAGATCAACGAGAGAGGCAAACTTATCATTCACAGAAAGTCTGGTCCACTTTGTTGCTTAGAGGGTCTAGATGAATATCGTTAATATGCAGTATATGGTTTTACAAACTGTTATACATTACAGACGCACCTCCTACCAGCCGTTTGGCTCTCAAATTTCTCTTTGTTTACTCGTGCACAGAAGGGGGTTTTACACCGATCGCACAGAAACAACAGCAAACGCTCTCACACACCTGCTGATATTTCCCAGGATGGTGCTCATTGTTTTTTTCCTCTTATGAATATTGACATTGTGATTTCATGCTTGTCTGTCAGTGCAGTAATGATGCAGCAAGATTCTCCAGGCGACTGACAATCAGTCTGATTTGGTGATGAAATATGTTCCACGCCAAATCGTTTTACAACTTCCCATAATATACCAATTATTATTTTCTTTCTTTTTAGTGAATCTCTGTTGTCTTGATGCAAACATGGCGTTCTCACCAAGTGTGACGCGTTACACCAGCAGTGAATGAATCTCATCTGTTCCAGCTCCGAAACAGATGTGACATTATAATTTGTTGCTGAGTAAAAAAGTATTGATTCCTCTGTGCCGTTAAACCAAGTGTGTTAATCAGATTAACTAGGTCAACTAACTTGCTTAGCAAGGTTCACTTTTTTACCCAAATTTGTTTTTTTACCCAAAAGTAGTTGGCCTACAAGACAACTGACCAAAGAAAATTCGCTGTCTATGTTTTCGATGCAATATTTTCACGTTTTACTCTACAACATAAAATACATTAGTAGTAAACCCTTGTGATTTTACTTTATTTTAGCTTTTATTTATCTTTAAAAAGGTGGTTGATAACAAGTGGTTAAATAATGTAGTGAAGTTTGTTTATAGCCTATATTTAGCTTTTTACTTCTTGGGATTTTATTTAGGCTTCAAAATGTATGGAAGTTATTCATTTTTGAAGATTATTAATCATAAACGTTTGTTGGTTACAGACCTTATTTTCTGCAGTTATCCAAAAGTCAGTTGAAATACCATATTGACTGTTCATCGAGGGAACCTACAAAATTACATAATCCCAACAGGATGATGATGATTATTAATTAAAATAATATAAAACAAAATAATACAGCATTTCAACATCAAGCATTTACCAGTTGCTTATCATACACAGAAATGATCAGTTTATTGGTATCGGCCAGAATTTTAATATTGGTACTTCATCTCAGTATTCTATTTGTTTAGCTTATTTTATTTATTTTAATGTAAATGCACATCAGGTGTGAGCTGCCCCTAAATAAATGTTGGATTAGAGAATACATATTCAGTATTAACTTGAGAGTTTTCTCTCAATATACTTCTGATTTGCTGCTTATTTATAGTTAGTAAGGTAGTTGTCAAGTTTATGTATGGGGTGGATTAAGAGATCTAGAATATGGTCATGCAGAATAAGTATCAATATACTATTAATATGCATGTTAATAAGCATCTAATTACTAGTGAGAACTGGTCCTTAAAATAAAGTGTTTCTGATGTGACACAACACATGCCCCTCTCCACATGTCACTTTTCGACATAACTTACGCTCACTCTCACCCTGCTGGCTATCTGCTATGGTTTCATCTTTGCTTCCTCCCCTTAAACAGTTGTCATCTCTTGATGCTACCAGTGCTACTGATCATTTCTGTTCCACTCTGATGTCTTGTTTTAGATACTTTCCGACCATTAACTTCCAGGCCAGCTTGTACCACCTCTTCTGTCCCTTGGCTATCTGTCGTTCTCCGTGAACATCGTTCTAAGCTCAGGGCTGCAGAAAGGGTATGGCGCAAATCACAAAATCCTACTGACCTTAATTTATATCGATCACTCCTCTCTGACTTCTCTGCTAATGTCTCCACTGCTAAAAGGACATACTATCTCGACAAAATTAACAATTTGCCTAACTCTCGCATGCTCTTTAAAACATTTTCCTCCCTCTCCTTCCTCATCTCTAACAGCTGACGACTTTGGCACATTCTTCATTAATAAAATTACAAACCTCACTGCACAGTTCTCCACACCACAATCTGTCAAACACATCTTACCAGCAAACATAAACTCGTTCACATACTTCTCTCCACTCTCTGAGGCAGAAGTCTATAAACTCATCCTTTCCAGTCATCCTACTACTTGTCCACTTGATCCTCCATCTCATCTCCTTCAAGCCATTTCTCCTGCAGTTGTTCCTGCACTCACTCACATCTTTAACACATCCCTTCACACTGGAATTTTTCCCTCAGCATTTAAATAGGCTTGTATAACCCCACTTCTTAAGAAACCCACTCTTAACCCAACTCTTTTAGGGAACTATAGACTGGTTTCCCTTCTACCTTTCATTGCAAAAACACTTGAACAAGTTGTGTTTAACCAAGCCTCCACTGCAAACAAGAGTATTTTACTTACCCTACTGGCAGATCATTTTACTTGTTTTAAGCAAAATGCACTTAATTTAGGTTTTCCCCCACTGGAAACAAGACTAAAAATCTTAAGTCATTTTGCTTATCTAGTAAAAGTATCTTGATTTTAAGATATTTTGACTAGAAACAAGACAAAAATACTACATAAGATAAGCAATTTTTTTGCAGTGTCTGCCTTTCATAAACAGAACAACCTCCTGGAAAGCAACCAATCTGGCTTCAGAAGTGAACATTCCACCGAAACTGGCTTGCTCTCAGTTGTTGAAGCCCTAAGATTTACTAGAGCGTCTTCCAAGTCTTCATTACTTATTTTGCTGGATCTGTCCGCTGCTTTTGATACGGTCAACCACCAGATCCTTCATATCACTGCTATGCTGATGACACTCAACTCTACCTCTCATTCCATCCTGATGATCCGACGATAGCTACTAATACAATATTAGGAAGATCAGGCCCTTTCTTTTGGAACATGCAACACAACTCCTTGTTAAAGCTCTTGTTCTGTAAAGACTTGGCTATTGCAATGCTCTCTTGGCAGGTCTTCCAGCCAGTTCCATCAAACCTCTACAATTAATCCAAAACGCTGCCGCAAGATTAATCTTTAATGAGCCGAAAAGAACGCACGTCACACCTCTGTTCATCAATTTGCACTGGCTACCAATAGCTGCTCGCATAAAATTCAAGGCATTGTTTGCTTACAGAACCACCTCTGGCTCTGCACCCCTTTACCTAAATTCATTACTTCAGACCTATGCGCCCTCTAGAAGCTTGCGTTCTGCAAGTGAACGATGCATTACTGTACCATCCCAAAGAGGCACAAAATCACTTTCACTGACTTTTTCATTAACTGTTCCCATCTGGTGGAATGACCTGCCTAACTCAATCCGAGCAGCTGAATCCTTACCCATCTTCAAGAAACGGCTAAAAACACATCTCTTGCATCTTTATTTGATCCTCTAACTCTAGTACTCTCTATTCTAATTCTGTTTTATCTATTTGTCTTTTTATTTTAAAAAAAAAACTCACCCACACTTGACCCTCTATCAATTGCATATTTATTCTGTAAATGCTAGCTTCTTAAAAATAAAACACTAGATTTCTTTTTTCTATATTCTATCTACTTGTTTTCTTAAAAAAAAAGAACTTGCTACGTGTACTGCGTTAGGCTAACCAAGACTTCTCATAGCACTTGCATGTTGTTGCTCTTTTGTTGGTTTTGATTGCTTCTATTGTCCTCATTTGTAAGTCGCTTTGGATAAAAGCGTCTGCTAAATGACTAAATGTCTTATCACATCTGATGGACATGTCCATAACCAAGCGTAATTATATATGACATGAAGACAGATTGGTCAGCTCTTTATTCAGACAACCCACAGACAAGTTGATTTTGAAAACGTGGTTCCTGACAGAAGCACATTTATATGCTTTGTTATCAGGTGTTGTGGATGTGTTTGTGTGTGGCTGTGGAGTAGTAGGCGCTCAGCTGTCACAGGTCCAGCTGGATCACCACACTGATGGAGCTGCTCAAGTATTTGGTCCAGTCTGTCCAAATGTCACTTCTCGTCTTCTGTGCTGGGATGTTAGACTGTCCTCCTGTCGTGACATCAGTCATGTCAGTCTCACTCACTCACCTGTCATACACTCACCAACCGAAACTTCTGAATGGTAGTGTCCTTCCTCTCAGCATTCATTTATTTAGTCTAGTGTTTTTCAGTGAGTATTTATAACATATTTACGAGTCATAATGTGCTCATTAATGGAGAAAAAGAACCTAGATTTATATTTGAAATGGGACATTGCTTCAGTTCATTCCCCTGTGCCTTAACATTTTGAATCAATCCTGCTCATTAATATCATAAAATAATGCCAAACCAGGCTAATCAAGTTTTGAAAAGAGCAGAGAGTGGAATTGGAGCAGATCTCTGCAGATGGAGTCAGAATTGGTGTGTTGTGCTGTTCTGTACAGACAGAGCTTGTGAATGTGCTTGAGGCCACGTCAGGTGATAGATGCCGCGTTCATGAGAAAAATCAATCAGCCGCTGGGTGACAGACAACGTGATGGGTGATGAGGCCGTATTTGTTGGTGGAGGCCAGAGTTAGTGCTGAGGAATAAACATTACTGAGGAAGATGGATGGAGTGCAGTGTAAGAAATGCTTGAAAGGTGCAGGTAAGTATCAGTATCAGAGTGAGTAAACAAGCAGTCAACTTCATGCAAAATCCACATACACCTGAATATGTTCAGACAAAGGCAAACGGGGGTAAATTGCCCCCCCCCCCCCATACCGTTAGTCATGGAATCCCAATATCAGCCCATGCCCGGTTGTACGGGGGTACTAGACAGCGCTAAATACCCTTAAATGAAAGCACAAGCAATTAAAGATCTTGCGAACTATCCAATGTGTTTTTTCGTCATTGAGCAATGCAGCCAATCACAGACACATCTGTTGATTTCTTCAATGCAATGTCCAATCAGAAGAGTTTTCAGAATACTCACCACTGAAGGCGCCCGGAGTATTGCGCGCTCGTGAATCATCTCATAAGTGCAGACGTGATGTAATTAAAATCGATTACATTTTTTTTTTTTTTGTTTTTTTGCACAAAAAGTATTCTCGTGGCTTCATAAAATTACAGTTGACAGACTGATATCACATGGACTACTTTATCGATCATCTTGGTACTTTTCTGGACCTTGATCGTGTAAGGACCCTTGCTGTCTATGGAGGGTCTGAGAGCTCTCAGATTCAAACGAAATATTTTAATTTGTGTTCCGACGATGAACGGGGGTCTTATGGGTTTGGAACGACATCAGGGTGAGTAATTAATGACAGAATTTTCATTTTTGGGTGAACTAACTTTTAAGAGGTTTTGAATTTGGGGACAGAAGAAACAAGATCACAACATTTACATTTATGCATTTATTAACAGACGCTTTTATCCAAAGCGACTTACAGTGCATTCAGGTTATACATGTTTTGTCAGCATGTGTGTTCCCTGGGAATCGAACCCACAACCTTTGCGCTGCTAATGCAATGCTCTAACCACTGAGCCAACATGCGCACTAAATTGAATAATTGCGTTACTTATTGCACATTCACTGTTTCAGAGCCGTTCACAATCAGTGAATACGATACGTTTATGTCAAGCTATTGGTTATAGTCTACTGTTGATGAATTATAGCCTTTCATTTATGGTGTTTATATTGATGGTTGTATGTTTTTGATTGAGCAGCTGGTAGTAGTATATGATAGACATTTCAAAGTTACAATCCCAATGTATTTCTGACTTGTTTATAATTAAAGGTCTTGCATTATGCATAAAATCTTATACTTTCTTGATTTTATTGATATTTTGGGTACACAATAAACTGTATGTGGGATTTAATTCAACAAAATCTTGTAGCTCGCAGGAAGGAAAGACTAAACATTAACACATTCAATTATTTTAACACATTATTATTGCATCAGCAAGTCCAAATATTATATAATATTAACTTTGCTTGTGCAACTAGTTTTTATAAAAGGTATTCAATTTGACATGAAATCCTTGGCAGATATCGTGTTGTGTATGACTCAGGCTCCTGTGGAGATGGCCTGCATTTGAACGACAAAACGAGGACGGATGCATAAAATTGACACCCACTTCATGAATATTCCAACAGTGTCTTTGTAAAGAATAGGTCTTTTGCATTTTACTGTTCAGAGAAAGATTATTCAAATTTGTATCTTGTCTTACATGTCCAAAGTTTTCTTAAATGTGCCGTTTCTTCCTAGTGAATCAGTCTCCAAGTGATGTTCTCCTCCTCTTTTGCTGAGGAGAGGCAGCGCGCGCGTGTGTACATGTGTGTGTGTGTGAGATTTATTAGAGCTCTCGCTTTCTCTTTTTCTCTCTTATGTGTTCTCTTCCTCTGGCTGTAGCCATTCAGATCATCTGGCACAGGCATGATATCATGGAGGATTACTGTTAGCTTTGCTGCATGGGTCCAGATGAAGGCAATTCTCAAGAGAGCTTCCCATATTCATTCCCTCCAGGGCTCTATTTACATTACGTAGTTATTGGTATCCTTTAAATTCATGCTCTTTTTCTCTTGACATTAAACAGGATATAAAACGGAATGGCAGGCTGAGTCATTACATCACCACAGTAAGCCACTGCATAACATGCTGTAAAATAGGAGTTAAACAGGATGGGCAGCTCAGTAAGCCACTGCATAACATGCTGTAAAATAGGAATTACGAAACATGATTTTAAAAAATGGATGGGCTTAGCAAGTAAAGTTTGTTCAGTAAACTGTTACAGTTACAGATTTGCTGTTTTTATTTTATTTTTTTATAATCTCAGCTCTTTATAAAAGTTTGATGTCCTATTATCTGCATACAATACTGTATACTTTGCAGAGCAATATTATATATATATTGTTCTATTGCTTTGTGTTCCTGCTAAATGTAAATACATTTGCTAAATGTGACTGCAAGGCATTAAGATAATGTTAATTTTCTGTTTGGAAACAATGTTTATTGTGAAAAGCATTTGCCTTTACCCTACCTTACTGTTACGAGCTCTGTCACTGCTTGAGTGTGGTGAGTGAAGATGATACTGAAAAGTAATATTTCGTGGAAAGATACAAAGTATTTGTTGAAAAATTATATTCAACACGAACGAAAGAAAGAAACAGGAGGTCTCCCAAACACTAGCAAAAATAAATTGGAAGGGAATGCATTGTCAAGGAAGGGAAAGGTAATTCGACTTTTGGGACCGAACCCGTGCAGAGGAAATGAATACCCGAAATTGGACTCGAACTGGGAAGACACAGACCCGACTGCACCTGTCCCGATCGGCACATATTGCACAGCAAATGATTGGAAAAAAAAAACTTTTTTCCAGACCTCTCCCTGACTGCGATGCATACAATCCTCCTTGTCATGATGTTAGGCTGTTCCTCTCTCTTTTCTCAATCCACTCAAGATTGCTGTGCTAATGCGATTTGGTTGGTTGTATTAAAGACTCGGAGCAATATTTTAATTTGGCATTCTACTGGTGCGTGTTAATAAGGGCTGGTCAAATCCAAGTAAAGTTTGTTCAGATTTTCTGTTACAGTAAACTGTTACAGTTACAGATTTGCTGTTTTTATTTTATTTTGTCACAACTAAATAATCTGTCAGCTCTTTATAAAAAGTACAAAACACACGCATTGATATATAACTCGCGGGTGCGGTATATATCCTACTTTATCTGATATACAGTACTGTATATACGAAGTAATAGATTGTGCAGAGCAATATATATATATATAACCCGTACGGGTCCCGGTCGGGTCCCGGGTCCTCTCTGTAGTGCACTCTATTGCTTTGTGTTCCTGCTAAATGTAAACTATATTATTGCCCAACTCTAATTTGCTAAATGTGACTGCAAGGCATTAAGATAATGTTAATTTTCTGTTTGGAAACAATGTTTATTGTGAAAAGCACTATACAAATAAGCTTGACTTTGACTTTAAAAGTCATAGTGTATTCCAGCCTTTACCCTACCTTACTGTTACGAGCTTGATATTAAAGAGGGATGCTACTGTAACATTTAAGTGAGACTACTGCTACTGAGTGTGGTGCAGATCAAAGATGATACTGAAAAGTAATATTTCAAAAGACTTTACTGGATGCGTGGAAAGATACAAAGTTATTCTTCTCTTTATCTATTCAGAGCACTGTTAAAGGAACAAAATTATGGAATTCAACACGAATTTGTGGGCTTTCCTTCCTTCGAAAGTTTTCATCAAAGAAACATTGAGTTTTAACCCTGGAGTGCACTCTTCTTCTATCCTTCTCATAGCCAATCCCTTTCATTAAAGAAATAAACAAAACAATCCTTATAACTAACCTCTAAACTGACTAGCAAAAATAAATATGAAAATAAAACTGAAATCTTCAGTGTACACAATGCCCGAACTAAACTTCCATAAACTACAAACAAAAATACAAGGGTGGTGTAACACTCACAAATCTAATCTAACAAGGTACAACCTGACCTAATAAAGAAACAAAACAAATAATATTATAAGTATTCAAATAATCACAAAGAGACGCATTTGATTAAGTAGCCCGATGCACCAAAATGCATTCTTAACTTTGAACTTGACATGTAATAAGACTGAAACTCCCAACACGGACATCAGCGTCATTTTTCACGAAGAATTCAATAGCCAAAGATCAAATCTATAAATAGATCAAATAACACAACACAAATAAAACATAACTCTTTAAGACAAGATACATTAAGCATAGAGACAACATCTGGCGTCGACACGAAACTGCTGACCGCGTTGGACACAAGGTATGCTAAATAAACTGACCTGCACACACCACCACAATCATCTCGTCCTCAATGGCGCACATTGGCACACTTGACACAGAATGATGATTGGCATCATCTCAAGTAGAAGCGGAGCACAAAGTAACAAAAAAACAGGAGGGCGAGAAAAAGAAACAAATACACAACAAACACGTGGAAGTAACACTTACCATCTGACACTAGAGGTCACAGGCCAAAAAGTACCCAAACCCAGATTGGCAGAACTTTTGATTCCTTTTCTTTCGTATTTATTTGAAAGTGGGACCGAACCAGTGCAGACCCGAGAAACTTAATGTAGGTTTACCCGGACCCGACGCGGACCCGACCATAGACTATAAATGACTGACCCGGCTGGGAAGACACAGACCCGACTGGAAAACAGCACATATTCGGTGGGCTATTAAGTCAATCAGAAAAAAAACTTTTTCCTTGTAAACACTGAGCATACAATCCTCCATTAGTCCATCATGTTAGGCTGTCTCTCTCTTGCCGCGGAGCTCAATCCACTCATTATTCCAGCTTCAAACTTGCTGTCGGAGAAAAAAAAAGCAAGTTTTTTTTTTCTTTGGTTGGTTGTATTAAAGAGGAGCAATATTTTTTTTTTTTGAAAAAAACGCAGAATTAGAAGTTGGTTACACTCTACTGCGTGCGTGAACTGTCTGTTTAAGTGCGTCTCTTCAGTTTTGTTTCTGCTTTTTTTCCAAAGCTCATGAAGGAAATATCACCGTCCGCTTGCATACACAAAACTCCGCCCACGCTTGCTTCTGGCGGCCACGTTTTTTTTTTTTTACCTTATTGCTCACAGTTTTCTCATCCTAATTTTACAAACAAGTACACAACACTTACTGATCACTCGCGGGTGCGGTGTTCTCTGTCGCTACACTCAATGTGTTAAAAAGACAGGAACCGAAGTAATAGTGGGACCCACCCGGACCCAATCTATTATTGAAGACCCTGAAAGCCTCTAGTGGTTCTGGCCTCTAAACATCCTCTTGTGTGGACATGTTAAAGTGCTGCTCGAAATGTACCATGGCCGCAACCCTGCTTGATAATAGCTTCTCATATCCCTCCTCACTGCATCGGCCCCATCATTTTCTTAGGCAGAACTGACCTGTAGCAAAAGGCTGTGCCCCGAATACTCTCTGTGCCAGTCGTTCTTCTCCCATCCTTCGAAGGTGCCCATACCACCGGAGGCGCTGAAGTCTAACACATGTTGATAGTGATGTCTCCTGATATAGTGCTCTCAGCTCCTCATTCCTTCTCATCCTCCACTGCCCCCCCTCATTCACAGGTCCAAATATTCTCCTTAGTACTTTCCGCTCGAATATATCCAACATGTCTGCAGACTTTTGGTTAAGGACCTAGGTCTCGCTCCCATATGAGACTACAGGTCTAATGAGGGACTTGTACCTTCTGAGTTTGGAGGACCATGAGAGACTAAGGCTTTTAAAAAGGCTACTGTGGGGCAAAGTGGCTCCTATTCCCAGCAGTTATTCTTCTCTTTATCTCGCCAGTCTCAGAGTACTCAGCATTAACAGAGGACCCCAGATACACAAAGTTCTGTACTACCTCATATTCATATTCACCCAATTTGTGGGCTTTCCTTCCTTCCGGGTATCTAGTAGTTTTCATCACTTTTGTTTTTTCAACATTGAGTTTTAACCCTGCTGAGTGGCACTCTTCTTCTATCCTTCCCAATGCCATAGCCACATCCCTTTCAGTCCTACCCACCACATCAAGATCATCTGCGTAAACGAGCAGTTGCACCGATTTATTCCGGCCTTTAACCTTAAAAAAACATGATTTATTAATGATCTATTCATCATTGTTTTACCTTTAGAAATTGTATGACATTAAAAAAGATAACAAACAAATCGCCAAATATTATAATGCTTTTTAACTTTGGTTACACTTATTTATTAAAAGATATAATGCATTACAACGCACATTATGAACAACGAACATTAATATTAACATTAATATCTTTATAATGCATTATGCATAAAGGGTTTAAGTAAGGTGTTACCCATCTTTTATTGTATTATAATTCAGTTATTATATATTTGTTTATTTTCTTAAATACATGAATCAAATGTCACAATACTTGGTTCAAAGTTTAAACACTCTTCTTTTGTCAGTTTTTTGAATGCCTATGGAAAAATATTGAGGGTTAAAAGATTAATTTTGAAACTTCAATTGAATCAAAAATAAATAATGATATTAATTTTTATTTATTTCATAATCATATACTATTTTATTTTCAAGTTAATATACTGAATAAAAAACCGAGCGCTCTAGCTTGCACTACAAGTCCTATAATACACAGACAACAGGCTGAGACGGTGTACTTAACGCAGTACACAGATGCTAAATAAACTGACCTGCTGTTGCTCACTTCTCTGTGATTTATGCTGCAGTAGAGATTCATTAGAGCTTTTGATTCCTTTTCTTTCTTGAACGGGTTTCACGCTACTGACTATAAATGCTGTTTACCAAAAGGAAAACAGCGGTGGGCTTTTATCAGCTCTTGTGAAGCACTGAGACACTCCATTAGTGGAGCATCAGTGCTCTAAAAGCAAGAGGCTAGCATCCGCTGCAGAACTGTCTGTTTAAATGAAAAGCTCTAAAAAAGTTCATTGACTCCACAGCGTAACTAAAGTCTGTTCTCTCACTCTAAAGTGAGCACTTTGAAAGCTATTACAGTCGTTTGTGTGGACAGTGATGTTAAAGTACTAGCTCTGGTCATAGACACTAATGTGTACCATGATGCCCCTCATCCTCACTTGATAGTAGCTTTCTTGCATATGATGTGCTCTGCATTCATTTGATTTGTTTTAGAATAATAGAATGTTCAGAACTGTTAGAATGTTCAGCATTTACTACTTATCTGTCTGTGTTGCATATTATAATCCACATTTGGAACTAAAACCTGCAGAAAATCTGGTTTCTTTTGCTGGTTGCGAGTTGAATTCGTGCAGTGGTGTTGAACTCCAGATGAAACCAGCCGCGCTCGTTTACTGTCCTCTCAGTGCTCATGTTGTTCAGTCATCTGAAGGCAGGATTGATTTCACCCTGTATTTATCTTCTCCCCCAGTGGGAATGGACCTGATGCTCTCATCATTAAATCTCCTGGTCTAAAGCGGCTCCAGTGGAGATAAAAAGCACAGAGCAGCATTTTTCTCTGTACAGTACGCCTCGCTACCCATTCAGTCTCACACTGTCCACCGATCACAGAATATCAAAAAGATGTTGCATCCAAAAATGCCAATTTATAATTCAATTTTAATCAATTGTTGTTATAAAGAAGGCCTAATATTGATAATGCAAAGTTAAAAAATTATCAATAAAACTTTCCCTCGTATAGATTTTCTGTTGCTGATTGGATGTAGTATAACACCCACAGATGTAGCAGAGAACATCTGGCTCATGTTTGCATTTTATTCGGTCATTGGCTATAATTCTAACCTTGAAATCAGAATTATTCATGAAAATCATTGCTGAAAAAAATTTGTAATCTTAAATTAAGGGCTGATACAAGACTTCTTCAGCTTGCAAATGCTTGTCAAAAGCACAAATGCTACAGAACGCACATCATATTGTTAGAAAGTGTGAAGTTCTATCGAGCAAAGCAGGCAATATTTTTGGAATCAGCACCCCAGAATTAGTAAGAAATTAGTATTAACTTATATGATGCAGGGCGGTGTTAAGAATAAAGTAATTATTATAATTTGTGAATTATTCAACCCACAGGCAACCATTCACAAAATATCAAATAGAAACGAGAAACGAAATTGTTGTGTTGTTAATAATAATGATATTATTGATAAAGACAATTATTGTAATTGTATAATTGTAATTATTTAAGCCACAATTCACTTTTCCCAGATAGAAATCAGGTAGACATTACACACAAAAACGCCTATTCCAAATTAATAAATCATTATTATTATTATTGTTGATGCTTTTAATAAAGACAATTATTATGACAGTTCACGTTCAGACGACATCAATGAGATATCGCATACAAAATGAGTTATTGACTCTTAATAAATTGTTACAATTGTCATTGTTGTTAATAATACTAGAACTATTTATATTTAGTAATCATTTTTATTGTTGTTAATATTAATGACACAAATTAGTATTTATAGATTGTTTAACAATACACATAATGTTGTTATTGAAGTCAAATTATTAGTTATAATTACATTTACATTTATCTCGGAAACCACAACCTTTGACTGAGCTGAAATGAATAATCTGGAAATCTGCTGTCATAGCTAAGTTATTAATTAATGTGACATTGGCTAATGGGAAGATTATTCTCTAAGCTAACCGTTAGCGTAGAGCTTGCGGGGGATTAAGGGCTGATAGTGTTCATGCTTGTGCGGTGAGGAGTTGTCTCAATCAAATGTTTCAAAGCTGATGTGACTCCTGTTTCAACTCAAAAAATTATGTGTTTAGCAATGCTTACAGAACGCATGTGGGAGCCACCTTGTTTTTTGATCCTCATAGTGCTAATAGTTTTGGACCCAGAAGCACTGCAAGTGGATGACATTATAGGGACTGCAAAGCATGAATATAGTTTCCATATTTACAGAGTTTTTGGTTTTTTGTTGAATTATCACATTAAAAGAACCCTTAAACTACTTCAGTCTGTGTGCATTTAATTTATTTAAAAGCACAATTTTTCCAGACATTAAGTGAGATTAGTAAAAATGATCTATGTAAAACAAAACATGAAAATAACTAGTACTAGCAGTTGACATCAGGATTGGTGACACATATGGTTTGTTAAAAGTAATAGTTAAATATTAAATAGTGAATTTATTTATAAATAATGCCCACAGGCAATAAATGTTGTGTGTGTGTGTTGTGTGTGTGTGTGTGTGTGTGTGTGTGTGTGTGTGTGTGTGTGTGTGTGTGTGTGTGTGTGTGTGTTGTGTGTGTGTGGTGTGTGTGTGTGTGTGTGTGTGTGTGTGTGTGTGTGTGTGTGTGTGTGTGTGTGTGTGTGTGTGTGTGTGTGTGTGTGTGTGTGTGTGTGTGTGTGTGTGTGTGTGTGTGGTGTGTGTGTGTGTGTGTGTGTGTGTTGTGTGTGTGTGTGTGTGTGTTGTGTGTGTGTGTTGTGTGTGTGTGTGTGTGTTACATTCGGAATATAAAAGCTACCCCAGATTTTTTTTTATTATCGTGAAAACTTAAGAAATTAGTCACCAATCAAAGCAAACTTATATGATGCAGGGCGGTGTTAAGAATAAAGTATTATTCGGCATAATTTGTGAATTATCAACCCTTTGAGGACTGTTAGGCAACTTTGTCTTTCACAAAATGGCCATCAAATAGAAACGAGAAACGAAATTGTTGTTGTGGGCAGGACTGTTAATAATAATGATAGGCGTTATTGATAAAGACAATTATTTAATTGTATAATTGTAATTATTGACATAAGCCACAATTCACTTTTCCCAGATAGAAATCAGGTAGACATTACACACAAAAAAGCCTATTTCCAAATGAATAAATCTTAGGGTTTAATTATCTCAGAGATTATCCACAGCACAGTATTGTTGATTGCTTTTAATAAAGACAATTATTATGACAGTAATTCACGTTCAGACGACATCAATGAGATATCGCTTTACAAAATGAGTTATTGTAGCTCTTAATAGAAAAAATTGTTATTTAAACAATTGTCATTGTTGTTAATAATACTAGAACTATTTATATTTAGTAATCATTTTTATTGTTGTTAATATTAATGATAATAATGAAAATACACAAATGAGTATTTATAGATTATCATTGTTTAACAATACAAGTATTTATATACATAATGTTGTTATTGAAGTCAAATTATTAGTTATAATTAGCCCCACACGAAGAAATAGCCGTTATGCATTTAGCAGATGCTTTTATCCAAAGCGACACACAGCGCATTCTGCGTTGTGGCTATACAGGTTTTGTTTTTTTATCAGTATGTGTGTTCCCTGGGAATCGAACCCACAACCTTTGCGCTGCTAACGCAATGCTCTAACCACTGAGCCACAGGAACATTGTTATAATGTCATAAGTAATAATTAAGATACACAATTTACGCATATAAATTATTAGACAATAAACTAAGTTGTTAAAGAACTCATAGAAGCATAAAATGGGTAGTGACATACAGTTTTTTTAGTTTTCATCTCCTAAACATAAGACAGAAAGCTAAAGTGGCTGGAAGAATCTGTGATAATCCTTCGGTTCCTCGTGTCATCTTCAATATAGCTAAAGTAATAACTATTAGCACATTAATGTGCCAACTAAATATTGAGTGGAAAAAAGAGTCCTTTTATATCTACTAATTGGGAAGATTATTCTCTAAGCATGAAAAGGATCAGATTTGCATTAATTAATGTTAGCGTAGAGCTGCACAAACAATGCGGCGGGCTGTTATTAGTTAGATTTTTCTTTGCATGTCTTTGTTTTTTTCTGATTGAAAGGACGCCTCATGTCTGAGGGAGAAGGTGGATGGTGGTGATGGTGATTTTCAGCGCCACATTTTGCTTGTCTTTTGTTTCAAAGCATATTACTGATGTGACTCCTGTTTCAACAAAGAGCGGGGAGCAGTGAAAGTTTTTAGGGCCTGTAATTGTGTCATGTCTTTGACCCTGATGAATTAAATCAAGCAGCCCACCTTGTTTTTTGATCCTCTGAGAGAATGAAATTAATTTCGAAATCCTATGAGCTATTATGATGCTGTCATCACTTGTCTGACCCAGAAGCAGTATCCAAGTGGGCATGTTGTACACATTATCTCCATTACAGTTCAGTCTAATTCTGCTATTTATTTTGAACCTCAGGCTAAGTTTCCATATTTACAGAGTTTTTGGGTTTTTGTTGAATGAGCCAAAATTACTAAAAGAACAAAGACTTAAACTACTTCAGTCTGTGTGCATTTGTTTATTTAATACACGAGTTTCAATTTGAGTTCTCCACGACATTCTAATTTATTTGCACCTGTATATTAACAAAGTAAAAAGCTATGTAAAAACAAACATGCTACATTTTCCTGGAGCAGTAATATTGAAGTTGCTGTATTGTGAATTTTTTTACAGGATTGGTGCATGGTTACTAAAAGCAAATAAATTTAAAAGCTTATTTAATTGTAAATAATGCTTGATTTTTTTTATGGTTTTCTTGTATTGAAAAAATATTTGTAGTTAAAATTCCTGTATTTAAATGTTATATGCAATGTGTGTGTGTGTGTGTGTGTTGTGTGTGTGTGTGTGTGTGTGTGTGTGTGTGTGTGTTATGTTTGTGTGTTGTGTGTGTGTGTGTTGTGTGTGTGGTGTGTGTTGTGTGTGTGTGTGTGTGTGTGTGTGTGGGTGTGTGTGTGTGTGTTGTGTGTGTGTGTGTGTGTGTGTGTGTTGTGGTGTGTGGTGTTGTGTTTGTGTGTGTGTGTGTGTGTGTGTGTTGTGTGTGTGTGTTGTGTGTTGTGTGTGTGTGTGTGTTTGTTTTGTGTGTGGGAGTGTGTGTGTGTGCGTTAAATTATTATAAAAATGATGCTTGTAACTACAAAAAAATAATTTAAATCGGAAACTTGAAAAGAAATAGTCACCAATCAAAGCCAAATCTTTGACCATGAAAAAAGTTGTTCATATTTTTCGGCAGAGATTTGTATAATTCATTTTTTGAGCCTGTTCCTTCTCTCAAACCTCTGCTAAACCCAAGAGATCCTCTCTAAATCGGCTGGCTGATGCCTGTGGGCAACTCGCCTCTTAGGATTTCGCTATTAAATCCCCCCGAGCACCAAACACTAAACTTTACTTTACTTCCCATCTAGATCCTCTTCTGCTGGCCAAATTACAGAAATGATGTTCACATAAATCTGTCACCGCGGCGCTCTCTCTCATTATATAAGGGAAATATTGCACCTGGTCCGAGCGGAGAGGCACATGACTGATGTTCGCTCTGCAATAATAACATCGGTGCCTAAGCTGATACTGTTGCAAATTATTAATTAAAAGTTTTCATCTCCATAAACATATTTACGATAACAAAGGCTAATGCATGGGCTGACATCCTTCGGTTCCTCGTGTCACACGCGGCATGGAACTTGATCAGAGTCCTACAGAAGTATGACGCGGCCGCATGATCGCTGTGAGCAGGGAAACTTTTAGTGTAATTGTATTAATTAAAATATCGATATTTGGCGCCAGTATTATCGCATGGAGAAGAATTAAACCATTCCACAGACGCATGTCCCACCCCTACAGTCCATCAGCCCTGCTGTTGAACCACCGCAAGAAACCAAGCAGATATCTGGGTGTTTAGCTTCTTTCTGGATCGCCAGGATGAAATCTGAGGAGAAGGTGGATGGTGGTGGTGGAATATTTATGCATTATAAGAAACAGTTTGAGAGTAAAAAGCCCTCATGTCTTTGACCCTTTCTCCTTTTTTGTTGAATCCAAGTGATGTTGTACACATTATCTCCATGGCAACCTTCATATCCAGGCTAACGCTGATATTTGATTTTCAATAAATGTTAAAGCTGGAATTTTCCTGGAAGTTGAAGCTATTGGTGAAAGTTTTAAACTGATTACTTCAAGAAGTGAAGAACTGATCCTTTGAGGCTTTGTATAATTCAATTTTTTTCATTGAAGAAAATAAGTTTCTTTTATTTAAGTACATGGTTGTCTTTTTTGCATGGTTTTATTTGCCAGCACAAGTTAGTGTTAAATCTTGTCAAATTATTAATTAAAACGTTTTTACGATAACAAAGGCAAGACCAGGTAGTCACAATTACTCAACTAAATTCAAGTACTTTGATTTAAAACAAATTGTGTATTAGATAATACTACAAGTGACGCATTCCACAGACGTCCATGACCCATGTTTCATAGAAATACATCAATATTCCATATTTGCATTATAAGACAGTTTCTACTATCCAGCGTTTAAAAAGTAGTGGAAAGTAGGCATTAATTAAAACTCCTTTTTTTTATATTAGTTATGTTTCTAAATAATGTTGTTATGATTTAAAAATGTACAAACCCAGCTTTGTTTGCATGGTTTTATGTCCACAAGTTTGATGTTCAAGAAATTAGTCAACTGTAGAATTTCTGTCATAAAGAAGTCAACTGAGTTAAAGAATCTTTTGATTTAAATGGAGTTTGGCTAATAATAAATAAAAATTAGAAGTTCATCCAATCATTATTATAATTATCATTACAATCAATGGTTTAAAATGTAAATGATTTGACTGATTTTAACAGTATTGTTCAAAAGAACCTTATGAGTACTTACTTTTGAGAAAGTACTCTTTGATACATTATTTTTTCAAGTTATTTCCCCAATGTTATAAATGTAAAAAAGGAATGGTCTATTGTTATTTTTTACAAAACACCACTTTACAGTCAGATTGTTTATGTCAAAGATTAATCACAAAATAACAATATGAAAGTACTTACAAAAATTTACGTTTTTTGAAAACTCTTTGCTTTTTTATTAAACATACAAATCAAGCGTTATTTCCCCCATTAATAAAGTGTTCCTTTCTCTTTAGTG
Organism: Ptychobarbus kaznakovi; assembly: GCA_027422405.1. NCBI lineage: Eukaryota > Metazoa > Chordata > Actinopteri > Cypriniformes > Cyprinidae > Ptychobarbus > Ptychobarbus kaznakovi. Next base: position 21,476,921 of record CM049802.1, on the reverse strand, counting down.
TTAAATATTAATATCCCTGAAGTTGTTCTCAAAACCAAAGAGATATTTTATTGCTTACTACGCATAAAAAATCAAACACGCCCCAACACCGATGTGGAAATATCTTGGCCCAAATTCAATGCAAGAAGGCATTTTATAACGCAGGTTTATGTCGATGCAGCCGTTCAGGGAGAAGCAAAATAATTGTAGCTCTAGACAAGACAAAACACTTTATTTGGCCTTGAAAGGATTAAATGCTTTTTTATTAAAAATCACTGTTGACAATAACAAGCGTTACAACAGAACAGCAACGTGGACGACAGTTTTGTGAACCTAGGAGAGGATTTAAAGTGTTCCTTTCAATCTTTGGAGTGTTACAAGCTTCTGAATCCAGCGACTGTATGTTTTGTTATTAGTTTAAGTATTTGCTATTGCAAAGACTGTTCAAATCAAAACCAAAGAGATATTCTTTATCAAAGTTAATTGTGTGTGTGTGTGTGTGTGTGTGTGTGTGTGTGTGTGTGTGTGTGTGTGTGTGTGTGTGTGTGTGTGTGTGTGTGTGTGTGTGTGTGTGTGTGTGTGTGTGTGTGTGTGTGTGTGTGTGTGTGTGTGTGTGTGTGTGTGTGTGTGTGTGTGTGTGTGTGTGTGTGTGTGTGTGTGTGTGTGTGTGTGTGTGTGTGTGTGTGTGTGTGTGTGTGTGTGTGTGTGTGTGTGTGAGAGTCACATCACAGCACATGAGCTATCTTAATCGCTGTGTGTGTGTGTGTGTGTGTGTGAGAGAGAGAGAGAGACAGGGTCACATCACAGTGGAGTGTACAGCGCGTCAGAAATCGTCTTAATCGCAGCTTATGTGCAAACGCATACGAGCTTCATCACTGTCTGTTACGCGACTGTTCCTTTTTCGGGCTTGAACTGATGGTAAAACTAATGACATTATTAACTGTCTTTACATTTTTATTTTGAAAGCTGAAGCTCACGATTATGGAAAGGGGCGTTACATTTCCGACTCGTGCTTGTGGTGTTCGGCCAATCACAAAGCACTGGGTCAGCTGGCCAATCAGAGCAGACTGCGCTTGTCGAAATGAGGTACTTTGTAGAAAACAAAGCGTTTGAGAGAGGCGGGGCATAGAGGACCTACAATAATGTACAGTATTTAAAAAATAATGTGTTTTCTGAACATTAAATAGGGCCCTATGAAATGATTATTATTTTGTTCTGTATTATTATTTGTTTTGTTTTTTTCAGTGAAAATTTTTCTGGACTCCTTTTTAATGGTCAAATCAAATTGTATTAATCAAAAACCATGTCTAATTAGTTAAAATCATGAAACTTATACAATTTAACATACATTTATTAAGTGTAACAAAAATGACATGTTTAGGGCGATATGACATTTTTTTCTCATCTTATGTTTTATTGTTACCAAATTCTGTGTTTTATCATGTCTAATTATTTAAATGCATACAAACATTTATTTATTTATTCTAACAGTAGCCTTATGAAATGTTTTTTCCCCCTCAGAAATTCTGTGTTGTGTATTTAAATTGTAATAGTTATCAGATGAAGGCATAAAACATTGATTTAATTTATATTTATTTAATGAAAATTAAACATTAACATTTTTGCCAAATAAAGGGGATTTACTATTAAAATTAATATTTTGTGATTATTTCTTTAAAAAATTAAATTGTATTATTTTTCAACAGTAGTAGTAGAAATAGTAGTATTACGTACATTCTACTAAATAATAGTAATATAGCCTTTTTCTGGCACAATGTCTTAAAGAAGTTAACTGAACTTATAATCTGACGGGTTGCCATGCATACCTTTAAAGTTCTGTGTGTATATGATATGACGCTAGTTTTACTCAAATAAAATGATAAAATGCTCGTGAAGTGACTCTCAGATCAGTTTTGGAGATATTGTTCATGTATTTATGTCCTCATTGTGAAAGCAGACGCTGAAATCACCGTGAGAACCACGCGCTCTGTGTATGTAGTAAACAAAACCGTGCGTCTGCTCCATTCACACAAAGACGCGCAGAACATGCAGGATCCATATTTAAATCAACTTTTGCGGCTTAATATTTACAAATACTAGTCCATATCGCGATTTGATTTGTGTAAGGACCTACTTTTGATTAATTCATCCAAACTTTGACAAATTCCTTGACATTCCTTGTTAAACTGTAAATTCTGTTTTTGTGACTGGATTCCGTGATTTTGTCCGTGTTTTCTGCATCGTGGAAATTATAGGGCCCTAATTAAAGCATGTCAACATATTCTGTTACACAAAATAATGATCTTTAAAAAGCTTTATATGACCCCTTTAAACAACATGGAAAGATATGATGAAATATTGACTAAAGCTTAAAGATATTAAAATTAAATCTGATTGTTTACTCACAGCGCACCTCTCAAATAAGGTTTAATGTCAGGATCCTTAAGTATGAGCGGTATTAAACGTGAAGCTTGCCTTAGCAAACACCAGCAATTATCGCTCATCAACAATACATATAATGCCATGCTGTTGCATACAAATTCATACAGACAACAGATGTCTCACTTTCGATTGCATGTGGATTGCAGATTCACAGACATGTTCCTGCATAAATGTGTGGCGTCGTAGTGTGGATTCGGTCCCTGAGGGCCAATTAGAGTATGCCGTGGGAGGAGAGATGAAAAGCTGTTGTCTTTCCATACTTATGTTTTTCTGTGTATGTGTACACACATTCATGGGCATTCATTTTGGCTGCTTAGCTGTGAAAAGGCCCCAGTCCCCATATTAACTCAATTATCAGCGTAAGTATACACACATTCCTCCCCTGCCTCCTCACACTGATGACTTTGTTAAGAATGAAGTCTTCAAAAGTGCTCATCATCAGCTTGCATTAATTAATTATTAGTCTGAACTGAGCTCAGTTCGGGAACACTATGGGATATGCAGCAGAATGTTAAAGAGCACCATAATTAACATGTTGAAATGTTTTTCAACAGCAGTACTATTTTAGATATTTTGCTTTGGGGAATGAAATCGCTTTTTTTAATAATCCAAGAGCAACCTTGGCACTTGAGTCTTTAAAATGTATGCTTTTTCGTGTTTAATGGGCAAGTGAAGCTTCTTTCTTTTTTCCTAAAGCCACATAAGGAATGAGTCATCAAGTTTTATCATTTACTCCGTATCATGTCTTTTCAAAAGTGTAAGCTGCTATTTTTTTATTCGCGCATAAAATCAGGCAGAATGTTCACCATGCTCTTTGGATCCTGACCAGGGTCTTTCAAGCTCCAAAAAGGACAACAGCCGAAAGCACCAAAATGTAGAGTTTTTTGTGAACTGTTCTTTTAATCAAAGACCTTAACCATGGGTTACTCTGTGGGGGTCGTCCCTGTAAGTCATTTTTGATCAAAGTTTCAATTAGTGCATGCACTCACACACATACAATGCTGATACACAAGAGAAATCAGCATGAGTCTTGCTTTTGAGAGTGCCAACTGCTGGGAACAGATATATCAGATATACTCACATAAATATCCTAAATTATGCTGTTTCATCTTATAAATACAGTGTTAGAAAACTATGTCTTTATAACTTGCCATAAAGAAGTCAGAAGTTTAGATACTTGACTTGAATATAAATTCCCTCATCATTTTGGAAATCTAATGGAATGGTTGAAAATTAAGCATTTAAGCGCAATAAGTGATTTCTTAGAAACATTTTTGATATTTGAAATCAACACCCAAAAGAAACACCCTTCCCTTCATTGCTCTAAATCCAGATTCGGTAACAAATCTATTACAGATGTGATTGCGGGTTCGAGTCTGGGTCCGGCAGGAATTGTAGGTGGGGGGAGTGAATGTCCAGTGCTCTCTCCACCTTCAATACCACGACGAGGTGCCCTTGAGCAAGGCACCGAACCCCCAACTTCTCTCCGGGTGCTGCAGCATAAATGGCTGCCCACTGCTCCGGGTGTGTGTTCACGGTGTGTGTGTGTGTGCTGTGAAAGTTTCACTTTCATAAGAATAAGGATTTATAGTGATAAAAACCTGAAATATCATGAGTATATCCAGGAAATAATGTGTTGTTAGTTAACACCAGTTCCAGACAAACAATTACACTTCAATCTGTCTCGTTGCTATACCTAACATCACAACAACAGTATATCTTGGTTGTGTGTAACATTACAAAACAAATGTTACTCAAGTACTCAAATGGTTGCTTAACCCTGGAAAGCTTTTCCAACGCAGGTCTTTCTGTAGTTCTTGCCTGATCGTAATCCTTGATTTTCCATTGATACTCCTCTGACCTTTTCCTCTTTAGTAATTTCTGTTATCTCTTTTTCTACAGCTTTTCTGCAAATATCCCACTTAACAAACTCTGTCCTCCCCTTCATGAACACCACTTATTGCTGATTGCTACTGATCTGTCTGATCCAATTTTTATTTTATTTTTTTTACGCAACCAGGACTATGTACATCTTTTTTCCATCACACTAGCAAATATTCACAAAATTGTTTGGTTGTTTATTTCAATTTTTGACATTGTTTCTCAGAAATGTAGCAACTTACTTTACTTGTAAAGGGATAGTTCACTCAAAAATGAAAATTCTGTCATTCATTCACCTCATATCATTCCATTCTCATAAGATTTTTGTTCATCTTGAAGATATTTTTAATAATGAAACCTGAGTGGCTTCTGTCCCTGCAGTGAAAAGATTATTCCATCAAAAAGTTCATAAAGGTATCATAAAAGTAATCCATATGAATCAAGATGTGTAATCCAACATAGTATAAACAATTAAAAAAATACGCACACCTCATCAACTATGATAAATGGACATTTAAACATGTTTGTTACATGCATCACCTCATCAGTTCTTGCTCATCAAGAGCAAGAACTGGTGCTTCCGTTTACCATATGTGACCCCGGACCACAATAATAGTCAAAAGGGTATTTTTTTTATTGAGATTTATACAATAAATAAGCTTTCCATTGATGTATGGTTTGTTAGAATGAGACAATATTTGGCCGAGATACAACTGTTTGAAAATCTGGAATCTGAGGTGCAAAAAAATCTACATATTTAGAAAGTCGCCTTTTAAAGTTGTCCAAATGACGTTCTTAGCAATGCATATTACTAATCAAAAAAGTTTTGATATATTTACAGTAGGAAATTTACTAAACATCTTCATGGAACATGATCTTTACTTAATATTCTAATGATTTTTTGGCATAAAATACAAATCTATCATTTTGACCCATATAACTTATTGTTGGCTATTGCTACAAATATACCCATGCTACTCATGACTGGTTTTGTGGTCCAGGGTCACATATTTGATGATCTCCATGTATGCATTGATCAATGGTTATGTGAATAAAAGCATAAATTAAGTCAGTTCATCATATGTTTATCGGATTAAACTGCATGATTCATATGGATTATTTTTACATTGTCTTTATGAACTTTTTAGGTCTTGAAAGTTTTGGTGGAATGGAATTTCAATAGAGGAACAGAAATAATCTTCATTTGTGTTTCGAAGACAAACAAAGGCTTATGGGCTTAGAATGACCTGAGGTTAAGTAAATGATGGCAGATTTTTCATTTTTGGGTGAACTATCCCTTTAATCATCATACAGAAGTGTGGTGTTCTGTTCTTCTCCGTGTCAAACCTAGTATAAAAGATGGTACTTTCAGAACATTGCTGTTAATGGATTTCCTTGAGCTTCATAAGCCTACAATGAATGTACAGTTCCTCCAACGGCTTTCAAGGGATTTTCAAGACCTAAGGCCGCCACTTAAGGCCAGTGCAACAGACCTGTAGGTGCTGTTTTACATTCAATCTCCTCAGATGGTGAATATTATGGGCTGTGAAATAACGCACGGAAGAAGCCCATTATTGCACTCTTAATGGATCCATCGGAACTCTCTGAACAGCCCAGTGTAATTTTAAAGGCTTATTGAGCCAGAGAAAGAGTATTGTTTACTCCCCATCTGATTTAATTACCACTGCCCATGTCTTGGGTCTGTTCTCCATGGAAACAAACAGCGATGAAGTGAATGCCGATTAAAAAGGGTTTGGATTTGTGATGTCCCATGGGATCCGTTTAGAATATCCTTCCACTCGTTTCCTCGCTAATGATGATTTCACTAGCGTGTGTATGAATGGCACGTTTATGAAGTTAATGAGGCAGAAATAATATGCCTGTTGACTGCTTAATGAAAGTGCTAGCGAGCAACGCTCTCCAAATCTGAGGTTCCTCGTGAAAATGTGCGTTTGTATTTTATTCCAGTGATTAAATAAAGATAAATGTTACTTTGTTACTTAAGTTACTTTTAGTTACTTTACAATTGTTGTTAAATGGTGACTTTTTGCCCTTACTGTAGATGAGTGCATCTGCATTTCTTATGCATGCTGTAATTGATGTATCACTGCCGCTGCGTCCGGGGGCTTCTGGGTAAATGGATGATCTTTGAATAGGGCAGGCTTATTTTTATGTCCTCCTAGAACAGACCTGTGATGGATTAAACAAGGTGAACGACTGTTGAGATGATGGATGATGAAGTGCATGGACTTTCTCCCTCTCTTACCGGCCCCTCGCTTTCTCTCTTGTTTCTCTGTGGTGCACTTCTGAACTGCATTTCTGCAAAGTTTTGTTTCTTGCAAAACACAATATGAACAAAACAGTGTTTATTTTTATGGTAAAGTGATCGATCGATCACTCAAAAATGACAGTTTACAGAAAACAACTACCGGACATTTCAATCTAGATGATTGAGAATATAGAGATTACTTTCAGTGCATCTATTCTATTAGATTTTTGACTTGTTTTGTCATCTGCCAGTAAATTATGTCTGAAAAGTATTCACTGATTCATGTTCGTGTGAAGTTATGAAATGCTGATAGGTTTAGTTTCCTCTCCGTTGTTTTATTTAATCCTCATTTTACTTGTTACAGGTTATGCTGTGGTTCTGGAGGAACAATCATTTGTCCTATATTAAACTCTTATGAGAGCAGTGTAAATAATCCTGACTTTTATAGCTGTTTGGGTTAATTATGGGTGTTTTCAGGGCTAGAGATTAATTGGTTTATGATGAGCAGTGTTAAGTTTGAAAGTTTTAAACTCTTAAATTGCTCATAAATTTATAAGCGCTGGCAGCATGTCAAGCTTGATTGGAGTCTGCTTTCCCGGAGTCGCTTCTCTGAGCTGTAAGTGCAGTGATGTTTTTATGTTGTTATATACCATACATGCACTAAAAGCTATACATATACTAAGTTTGGGGTCGTTAAGATTATTTTAAAGACCCCAAGATGTTTTTGAAAGCAGTCTCTTCTGCTCACCAAATACGTTTGATTTATTGAATCAAACGTACAGTAAAACAGAAATATTGTGGAATATTATTACAATTTACAATAATTGTTCTCTATAGTAATGCATTTTAAAGCTGCAGTCCGTATTCCGTGTTTACTAATATATATATATATATATGTATAAGGGAGTACATCATAAATCCATTTTCCAAACCATGTTTTTGGCTTTTTTTAATCACTACGGTACACCTATAATAAGTTTTTATATTCAGACTGGTACTTTTGAAGCCGCTGCGGAGTGCCTGCGTAATTCGTCATAGACATAAACAGAGAGAAGTAGCTCCGGCTACAATGTTCTTCTGCAAGACGCACTCAGTTCTGTTTATTAACCGCTAGAGCACCAAAAGTTACGGACTGCAGCTTTAAAAGGGACCTATTATGCTCCTTTTTACAAGATGTAAAATAAGTCTCTGATGTCCCCAGAGTGTGTATGCGAAGTTTTAGCTCAAAATACCTGACAGATAATTTTTTTAGAACTTGTTAAAATGTACAAAAAACTTTTAGGGTATGAGACAAAACGCCCTGTTGCTTTATGTATGTTGCTTTAATGCAAATGAGCTGTTGCTGTAATTAATGTAAAAATGTATGTAATTTATTCCAGTGATATAAAGCTGAATTTTCAGCATCATTACTCCAGACTTCAGTGTCACATGATCCTTCAGAAATCATTCTAATATATAATTATTTGCTGCTCAAGAAACGTTTATTATTATTATTTTTCACAATTGTTTGATGAATAGAAAGTTTAAAAGAACAGCATTTATTTGAAATATATTGTGTAACATTGTAAATGTTTTTACTGTTGTTATTATTGATCAATTTAATGAGTTATTTATGAATAAAAGTGTGTTTTTTTAACCCAAATGGATGATTTTGAAAGGTAGTGATATTTAACTAAAAAAAGTTACAGTATATTGTCATTACATTCACTTTACGTCCACTTCAGAAAAGCCTCCTAGCAGAATGACAGGAAAGAGAGGGATAGAGAGCAATAGAGCTGTAAATGAAAGTGTGTTGTAAACACAATCATCATGCTTGCATTTCCTTACCTACTTACTCTTTCCACCAGCATGTTATGATGAAAAACTAAACTAACCTGAAACCTTAACTGGCCTTAAACATTCATACTGTCCTTTTGCTGCATTGAAAGCACTGCTGTTTCTTATTTTTTCCATCAGAACTCTGACTGTGTGGTTTAATTAAATACAAGCATGCCATCTTAAAATTGCATTTCCTTACCTAGCTCCTTCCACGAGACTCCTGCTGTGTGCTGTGGTCTTTGGAGACTGTGCATCCCCTGTTTAAAGAGCAGTGATCCAGACCAGTTCAGGATAAAGGACCAAATTAAATATGAATTGTCCTGTTGAATCTTGTTCACAGTTGTGTATGGGAAAACTAACATGTGCTGTCATCAATAAACCATTTGTAGTTTTTTAACTTTTAGGAGTTTAAATGGCATATGAAGATGCTTAAACATTCATACTGTCCTTTTGCTCCGCGACTCCAGTCTCCCTGTGCTTCAACAACAGAAAGCACTGTCTAAACCAATCAGAGATAGTGACCCCAAACTTTTTCTTATTTTTTCCATCAGAAGCAGATCGTGCTCACGTGGAGGAGGTTTCAGCACGCGCAACTGACTGTGTAGAAGAGGTTTAATTAGGCTGTGCTGTTAATACTAAGTTTATTTAATGGGTTTTTATTTTATTTTGCTAATGGAGCCATTCGTTCCTCCCTCTAACGTAAAATCATCGTTTGTCGATTGTTGAGCCTTTAGAGTTACGAAATTGCTCATGTTTGATGATAAAATGTTGTACAATTAGAGACTCTGTTCCCCATAGATGTGCCTGCGCGGCGCCTGTAAAACTAGAGCCATCAAAGCTCCAGGTCAGTCCACGAGACTCCTGCTGTGTGCTGCGGTGCTTTAATGGAGACTGTACATCCCGCTGTTTAAAGAGCATCCAGTGATCCAGACCAGCTGACTCAGGATTTAAAGGACCAAATTAAATAGTTGAATAATTTTCCTGTTGATATCTTGTTCACACAGTTGTGTATGGGAACATATCGAATATCATCATGTGCATGTGTCATCAATATATGATCCATTTGTAGTTTTTGTCAACTTTCAGGAGTTTAAATGGGTCATATGAAGATGCTATAAATATCATTATTTGGTGTAATGCACTATGTTTACATGGTTTAAGTTTCAAAAACACATTATTTTCCACATACCGCAAGATTATTGTTGCTCCTCTCCGCTCTGGCTTTCTGAAACGCGTCGATTTTTACAAAGGTCATCGATCTAAATTGCATGGTGTGCTCTGATTGGCCAGCTATACAGTGCGTTTATTCAACAAGGATGCGTTAAATTGATCGAAAGTGACAGCAAAGACATTTATCACAGAAAAATATGAAGCAGCACAACTGTTTTCAACATTGATAATAATCCGAAATGTTTCTTGAGCAGCAAATCAGCATATTAGAATAATTTCTGAGGGATCATGTGACACTGAAAACTGGAGTAATGATGCTGAAAATTCAGCTTTGCATCACAGGAATAAATTACAATAGAAGTTCATTTAAATTATAATAATATTTCACAATGTTACTGCTTTTGTTGTACTTGTGATCAAATGCAGCATGTAGTGTGGACGACCTCAAAACTAACATAAACATTACAAGCAGTCATTTTGCTAGGTTTTATCCAGCCTCTTGAAGTGTCCAGTGCTCACAGCGGAGAGAAAAACTGCTCCAGCGATGGTGCTTGTGTACATTTTACTGTGTACTTGTGTACTACTTGCTTGTGTACTATTCTTAGTTGACACACAATCTCTCTTTAAACCATTTTTCAGTTCAAGCTGCGTTACAACAGAAGCTTAGTCTTTTTCCCAAGTGATTGATGGGCCACAGTACTTAAATGTGTGGGGTATGTCATTGCGAATGCTACGGTAAACAAGCTCCATGATGTCTGAAACACTCTGCAAACATTCATACCTCATTCACCCGTCCTGACCTCATCTTCACACTGATTCTTGAAGATGCATCAGGACAAAACGTGACACTTATTGACCTGTGCTGTCTACTACATGCATGTACACCCATCAATTACCCCATTGTCTTCAATAAATACTGCCCATCATGGTGCTTAAGAAACGGCCGTATGAGAACGAAGCCTTGTGGGTTCAATTGAACACACATCATTAAACCTCCAGGGTTGATTGAATGCCTCTTTTGTGGCTTTAAAAGGATAGTACATTTCTGTCATCGTTCACTCACCTGTATGATTTCCTTTCTTCAGTTTCCCATGAACCATCTTCTGAGTTCCACAGAAGAAAGAAAATACAGGTTTGGAATGACATGAGGGCTTTCTGTATTTCTCCCTGTCTTATACTTTCTCTTTTGTCTTTCCTCATTACCGCGCTTTTCCTCAAGTTCCCTTTCTTTTTCTTGGCTATGAGGGCTTTGTCCTGTTTAAATCTTTCAGGTGCGTTCAGAGGGAACAAACTCTGAGCCAGCCGGGTTTCTGCAGTCACATTCTCCTCCCACAAGCCCATTTTCTCATTCTCACAGGCTTTGTGCTTATGTAATCTGTTTATTGTAGACAGTGAGAGACTGAGGGAGTGAGACAGAATGTAAGAAATAGGGATATTCCTTCTTTTGTTCTGTTTTGCCACTGCGTCATTAGCGACGAGTCTATTTGCGGATTGAAAAGAAGTCCTCCATGTGTCCTGCTGGTTTTCCAGCCTGACAGCACTATTCCCAACGGAGAAGGTGCTCTCTGTTGAGGCATCTCAAGCATGCATATTATTTTCAGACGTGTGCTGTGAAGTGTTGAGTCAGCAACTGACTCAACCAGACTGCTGGGTGAGTGTTGAGCCGTTGTCAGAAAACTCTCCAGACAAATCAACAATACAGCATTTCTTTATAGTCTGAAGATTGGTTTTGCTTTTGGTCAGTTGTAATTTTGTGGAGTTGTCAGCAGAAACAATGATCTGTCTTTTTCCAAACACTGCATGTTATGCCGTTGTGATTTCATAATTGCACAAAAAATATTTTTTTGGCTATTTCTGTTGAAGTATTTCTGTAATTCAAACATCAGAGTGTATGCCGATGTCATGGGTTTGATTCCCAGGGAATACATGAACTGATTAAATGTATGTTTTTAATGCAACACAATTTGCTTCGGATAAAAGCGTCTGCCAAACATATAAATGTAAACAGCTTAGAGATTTTTCAAAATCTCAAGCTCCTCAAGAGGGCTTTTCACACTGCGCTTAACCCCGGGTTATCGCCGCTCTAAACACCGCTTTTAACCCCGGGTAAAGACACGTTTCACACCTGTAATTTGAAAGCGGTGTTAGCACCGCATTTTACCCAGGGTTATGAAACCCTGCTCCGGAGCAGAGTTAGCACCGCATTTGTGGTGTTAACCCCGTATTGCGGTGCTAAGTTTGTTCAGTGTGGAACGGAGTGGTGTTTGCTTATCGCTGCTGGACGCTTGGCAACAGACAGCCAATCAGAAATTGAGCAGCGAGGCTCATGTCACGTCAATAACAGGAAACATGCGTCATGTAGAAAGCAGCCAGTGAGAAGAAATATCAAAAGATGGAAAGCATGTGAACTGGAGTGAATAGGAGAGTAAACACTAACGTTAGTCTCTCCACACTTTTTAAGAAATAATCACATACTTTGCTCCTTGTTTTCTTACTTTTGTATGTTTGTCTTTGTTTTCTTGGCTTTGTGCGTCTCATGAGGCTGTTCACATGTCGCGCCTAAAAACGCATTTAAAACGCTAAGCGCGCCACTTTCTCCATCTTTCCAAAGCGCTCTGTAGTTTGCGCTCCCATGACGTCTGCCTTTGCTAAGCAACCATGATCTGCGCTCTTCATGAAGACGCAGAAGTTTCAGCAAAGTATAAATGGATTTCCAGCACTAAATGGCTTGCAGTAGCTCTGGCTAAATGGCTATCCCTGCCTGTACAGCTATGATCAGCTGTTCCTCAATCTTCGCTGATCTAAAGACATAAGCGGCGATGTTGTTTTTAATAACTGGCAAGATGCGGGAAAAGCCGTGAAAATAGGTTGCCTGCTGTTCGTCCAATTAATGACAGTGAACACTGCAAATATGCAAATAAGAACGTTAACCTGGGGTTTAGGAAAGTATAGTGTGAAATGTCTGTTAATGAATACCAAGGGTTAACCCCAGGTATGGTATGAGCAGTGTGAAACGTGATTACAGATAACCCAGGATTCCGCTTATCCGGGGTTTAGGATGACCCAGGGTTAACCATTTCAAGTGTGAAAAGCCCTAAGGAGTTGTACATGTTTATCAGTCCACCATAAAAGTCATGTCTGCAAACCTGCTGCAATGATTACTTTAGAGGTGTTAATACATTTCTGGCATTTCCAAAGAGACTGTCCGTGTGCATATCCCACCATAATTACACTGGCATGTTATAGGTGTATTATAATGCATGTATTGAACTGTTTATGCGTGTGTGCATGAAGTGAAATTATGCGTAGACTTCTTACCTCAATCAATTTACTTTTCGTTTTGTGCTAAACAAGAGAATAATTAAAAACTATTAAATCTGTGATTTTATAATGCGTTCTTCCAAATTTTTAAGCAGCCTAATGAATGGGAATGGATGTTGCAATTTTGCTACGTTTTTATTTGTGTGTTTTGGCTATCAGTGTAGTTTTATTGGGGCGTAAGTGGATTTTAATTTGTGAAATATTTTTGGTATTGTTTCAGTTTTCATTTTTGCTTTTCATTTTCTTGTAACACTGCAAAGTGCCTTAAATAAAACATTTAAATCTAAGCTAAGCTCAAATATACTGGCTTTGCAAAACTTTCCAAATGTATTCATTTGCGTTTGAGGCATTTCATTTTTTTTTTATAGATGTAAAGATATCAAGATTGTCTAGCATTGATTGAAAATATGACAAGTAATTATGTAATTCTATTTAAAGTTAAAACCCCACTTTTCATTTTGTTTCTTTTTTTGTAGTTAATGTAGTAATTTTTGTTGGCTAGTTTTCACTTTCATAATAGATGATAACCTTGACGAGGAGCTCCCATGTGCAATTTGCACCTAAGTTTTATTATTATTCTATTCTAGTTAAATCTGATTTCAGATTTTCTCATATTAAATATCACATAAAGATAGGGGAATAATTGCAGTTTGAATAACAGCGCTGTGCTTTGGTCAGTGGTTTAATTGAAGATGTAAGACTGGTGTTACGAATCACTGTTAAACTAAAATCTGCAGTTTGTGTACATGCACAGTGAACGTACGTGATGGTACTGCAATGCTCAAACAGCTTCCAAAACTTTGTGAGACAAAGTTCCTGTTTGTATTTCTTCTAATTATCCTAAGTACATGGACACGAACAGAAATGATGTAAACACAACACTGAGCCTCATTTCCCCCGTTACTCAGTCCATTAATATCAAACACACGGTCTGCTCCATTGTCAGGTAGACTTTCTTTCCTAATGTTTTCCATTTTCTGTCCTTCCTTTGCTTTTATCTTTTATTCATGTAGTCGGGCTGGTTCTTTATCAGCAGGTGGTAGTGGATTCATCATTACACTAAATGTGAGACACATACTATCCAGTGATCAAAGCAGCTGTCTGTACTGTCAGCACCTCTAATGACAGCTGGCGCTTATTTAGCTCCTGCAGAGCATTATTATGTCTGACTACTTCAAAACTTGCTTACAAGGTAGTTGTGTGTGTTTGTCAGTGTCAATTTGATTGGCTTTCATGTATGTGAAGCTAATGTTCCACACGTTACTGCAGGGTGCGTTAAAGGAATAGTTCACCCGCAAATGAAAATTTATTCAGTCCTTCCCAACCTGTATTCATTTCTTTCTACCATGAAACACAAAAGCACCATAAAAGTAGCATAAATATTTCTCTCTGATTTTTGCTCTTTATTTCAAGTCTTCTGATGTCAAGTCATAGCTTTGTGTGATGGACAGACTTAAGTTGAAAGCGAAAAAACTACAGTAGAATATTTCAGAAGATATATTTCAGTCTGTTCCTCACAAAAAGGTATCGTGTGACTTCAGAAGACTTAATAGTGCGCACAAATCATCTGCTTTCTTCGTATGGAAAAATCTGTTAAATATTCTCTAAAGTTATACGGGTTTAATGTTTTTTATATATATGCATGTTGAGCTACCGTTCAAAAAGTTCAGGGTCGGTAAGGTCACCTCTCTTATTTACCAGATCATAAATACAGTACAAACTGTTATTTTGTGAAATAATATTATTATTTTAAGTGATATGGATTACACCCATCATTTTTCTAGAGTATTTTTTTGCTGCTGAATTATCCACTAAACTAGTTTATAATAGGGTTTTTGTCAAAGATTATATATTTGTTATTTGTATATATATATATATATATAGAGAGAGAGAGTTAAAAATTAAGACTGTTAAGAATATGACTGAATAAACAGCCTATAAAGGCAAGGCTATTAAATCGCAGTCTCAAACTCATTTTTGTTAATACAATTAAGTTGGTATGAGCCACCACATTCATTTAAACATATAGCCTACAAAATGACACAAAGTGAAAATAACATGATATTTTTGGGTTATGAAAACAACCAAGGTGACTGTTAATGAAACGTGGAAACTGCTCCTGAATAGAATGAATATCATACCGTCATGCAAATCCTTCCCAGCTAACACACGCAGTACCAGTTATGTGATTTATTGGTACTGTACTTTTATTTCACGTGTTGCATGCTCGTAGTTTCTGAGCTTTAGTGAAGTGATATACAGCGCTGCGCCGTGTTCGTGCATGCTACCAGCACAGTATAACATCTGACAGGACAGGTAGTTCGTTTTTTTCTGAGGTGAGAGACTTTTTATTTCATAACAAGTTATGAAAATAACGATAGAACAATGACACTGACATTAAACCTGTCAACATCTCATCTGACCGCAGATACTGAATCGGGACAGCGCGTTTTTCTCAGGCACTCTTTCTTTACTTAAACTGCATCTGAGTCAGATGATCTGACAGTGTCAACAGCTTTCATGCACGTCTTTTAAAATAAAAGTCTCGCATCAGAAAAGCATTTTTGTTGATGTCGTTTATTTGGCTGTATACAATCCGCGACCCACTCAGAACAGTCTCACGACCAACTTTTGGGCTGCATACCCAGCACTTTTGACCCACCAGTTGAGAAACACTGTAATAGATTGTGTTTAACACCCAGAAGAGTGACGATCAGGTCAACAGAAGTATAGAAATTCTAAATTGATTTAAAAAAATAACTGCGCTGGTATTGGATTGGATCGGTATCGGCCGATTCTCAGAATTTTCGGGATCGGATCGGTTCTGAAAAAATGGTATCATTGCATCCCTAATTGCAGCTGAATTAAAGAATTCATTTATTTTACTTACTGACCCCAAACTTTTGAATGGTGTTCTTCTAGGCAGAGCAGCGATTGATGGGCTCAATCTTTTAATTAATTAGCATAAAACTGAATTCTTTGCCCAATCAGTAGGGCATCAGATTTGAAATGAATCTTCTGTTCAGGATTCTGTGTTTATGGAAGCAGTATTCATGCATAGCGGCTGTAAGCAGGACAGTCTGTTGCATCATCTTACTGTCAGAAGCGCTTCAACCGAAATACACATTTATGAGAGAAGATGTGCTCTCTCTCTTCAGTGCCCCATCCATATTTTCTTTCGTAAGTATGTAAAATAGTGTTGCTTTCGTAAGCAACACTATTTTCTTTCGTAAGTATATGTTTTGTGAAAGAGGGGTATCAGAAGTGCAGCTCTGCTGTGAGCATGATATTTGAATTCTGGTATTTGCATTATTAGTGGTAGAATAGTGTCTCTTTCATTGCATCCGTCATCTAATCCATCCACCAATACTTGCACCTTCTTGCAAGTCCAATTAATCCGTATTTGATTGCATTTTCTTATCTAAGGTTTTAAGGCAGTCTAAGTAGACAATACAATTATTAATTCATACCAATTTACAGTATGTTGTTTGGGTTGGGATCACCATCTTAGGGTTTGTGATAATTAAATAACTAATTTAATTTTATGGTAATGAAATGTCTGAACACAGATTAAGAATTATGTTGTGTGAGGTCATATTTTTAAATATAAAAAAATATATACATTTGAATTAATGTAACTTAACTGCATGGGGCAACCGTGGCCTAATGGATAGAGCGTCGGACTTGTAACCCGAGGTTGTGGGTTCGAATCTCGGCTCCGGCAGGAATTGTCCACAACTGAGGTGAGACCCTTGAGCGAGGCACCGAACCCCCAACTGCTCCCCGGGCGCCGCATCATCGGCTGCCCACTGCTCCAGGTGTGTGTGCACTTGGATGGGTTAAATGCAGAGAACACATTTCACTGCTGGTTATACTCTGTATAATTGTGTATGTGACAAATACAAAATATATTCTTCTTAACAGGGTTAAATGGTTCAGCTTGATGCTTATGCAACTCCAAAAGTTTTGTGAAAAAATGTGAGACAATTTGATTATTTACTTGTCTGATATGGCGTTCCATTTGTGCCAAAAAAGTTTTTGACTGATTTGTACAATACCTTTGTCCGTCTACTGTTTTGGCACAAACATAACACCATAGTTTTAGAAAGGGAAAGGGTTCAAAAGATATCACTCCCTTAATTTCACAATCATTTTATTAGTGAGTTGAGTAAAAATGTGGGCCACTGCCAAAGTTAAATTTTTGGTTGTTAATTAAAAATATTTTTTTTCTACAATAAATTCAGTTCAACAGATTAGAAAATCGACAAATTGAGAAAAAACTATGGTGTAGTAGTTTTTCAATTTCTAGTAAATTTCACAATTAATAACAAAGAAATGGCAAATTACACATTGAATTAAACATGATATGGCTACTGAAAATAGTATTTTGTAGTAAAACATATTCCAATAATCTGTTTTACAAAAACTACAAGTAATGTGTTACAGCGACACTAATATACCATTAAGGGGGGTTTATTTTACTACTAGCTACTTTTCTGTTAATGTTACTCTATGATAGATAATAGTTTATAGAACATTTAATAGTTCTCACTCGAAAGAACATGAGATTTGTTCTTTTTTGCTCTTAAGCAAGCATACTTCCACCAGTTTGCTCCTATTCTCTGAGAGTGCCATCGAAGTTAGGATGGCATTTTTTGTTTTGTGGTGCTTCAGGCTCCTGACACCAATCCCCTCCGCTGCAAACCTACAAACCATGACAGAGTGCTGCAACCAATCACCGTCAACAACACTCAACACTGCCATACGTAACCCTGGCAACCAGACCGCTTTGAACCAATGAGCTTTTCTCTCCAAACTCTTTGACTAACGAGCATCACTGACCGACGCCTCTGTGTTTCTATCTTTAGGGGCCACAAAAGAAAACTGGAGGAGGCCAGAGAAGATGACGACGATGATGATGATGGCGGCTCCAGTAAAGACTCCAATGAGGATGAGGAGGGCAGCAGTTCAGAGGCTGATGAGATGGCTGCTGCGCTGGATGCGGAGCTAAATGATTTCATGTGAGCTGATTGGACAACGATGCATATGAACTGTCCTGTGTTCTCTTAAGGTACCAGAGATTAAACATGTGTTCGTGTCGCTGTTATACAGCGCAAGTAAATGTGTGTGTGTGTGTGTGTGTGTGTGTGTGTGTGTGTGTGTGTGTGTGTGTGTGTGTGTGTGTGTGTGTGTGTGTGTGTGAGATTAAAACAAAGGGGTTTACAAAGTAGATAGATATGTACAGATAGTTTTAGCAGGATAAGTCCAACACAGTCATTTTATTGTGAATTTACTTAGAGTAAATAGTGTTGTGGGAAGTAGAGCTTCTGTGTCTGATGTTTTACTTGGTTTCTGTTCCAAAATATTTTTTATATAAATGAATGCCAAAGAGTCTGAAGAGCTTTGCTCATGGACCCCTCAGAAGACTTTTGGAGGGGTTTGTGGTCCTCACCAGCAGTCAAAATCAGACGTCCGAATGTGTCCAGTGTCATCTCTTTCCTTTGGTTTTGTGCATGGCCCTGTGCCGTTGATGCTCCTGTGTGTGACTGCCAGTGTGCTGCACCTATCCCAGAATACCAGCACCTTTAGACACGCCCACAGCCACTATTACCAAAAAAACCTCACAACTGTTACGTGAAGAACTGATAAAAATGTGAAATGTAAAATCAGTTATACATTTGGAACAGACGATTTGACTTACACCATTATAGTTTGTGACTGATTTATTACGACATTAAAGGAATAGTTCACATAAATGACTTGTATAGTTCTGTCATCATTTACTCACTCGTTACAAACCAAGAAACATATGAGATATTAAGTAGAATGTTTTAGTCCAATTTAACACCATAAAAGTGATCCATATGACTTGTATGTCCATATTTCATGTCTTCTGAAAAGCTATATGTGAGGAAAATACAGGAAAGTCATTGTTTACTTCAAATTTAGGGCTTTTGATGCAAGTTTAACATGAAATTTGGTAACAAGACAGTAGATATGAATGCACTGTTTTAATAGTCCATATGGCTTTTTTGAGCTTGGTGGAGTGAATGATTATCAGTTTGCTTCTCACATAATGATATCATATTGCTTCTAAATACTTTGAGAGGCGTTTATGAATCACATGGGCCACTTTTAATGCCTTTGTTCATCTTGGAGTTTGATATTATAAATCCAACTTTTGTTGTCGATAAAAGAGCTGCTCGGACATTCTGCGTCTTCATTAGTGTTTTGCAAAAGAAAGAAAATTACACTTTGGAACAACGTGTGCTTGTAAATGATAAGACTTGTCATGTTTGTGTGAAATGTTTCTGTAACTACCTACAAATTGATACTTGTGGTCTTTTCTGCCCCTAAGATGACATTTAAATGCCACCTTTTACTCTAATGTCAGCTTACAGATTTCGTCATCTTCATTTGGCTTCAGGTGCTGATAGTGAACACTGTGGCAGCGTTAAACCGGCTCTCGCGCCACCCTGAACCATCACTGTACACACTGATCAGATCTGGACCCATGGGCATCAAGACTACCTGTCTAAGACCAGTTTCATGAATTCACTGGTTCTAGCTGGTTTTCTTCTGCCGAGCTTCTTGAACGATGAGACATCCAGATCTAACTTTGTGCACCTCATCTCTCGTGTTGTTTTTGACTGATGGATTTTCTTTCACTTTCTATTTCTGTTTTCTATTTCGTACTCGACAAAGAAAATGCTTTTCATTTAATAAAGATTTGTTTTATAAACCAGTGTTTTGAGTTTTATTTTTTGTATTGTTGAATGCAATGTATTGTGTTAGAATAAATAAAAAAGCAATAACACAGATTCTCAATTCTATAAAGTTAAGAAAACAAACAAATGAGGCAACCAGCTTCAATATACTCAACGTATTGGGAAAAAAAACCCTATGCAAACTTATGTTCTAAAAATAAATAAATAAAATACTGTAACTTGTGGATTACGTTCATTAATCTTACATTTTAAGCTGATCATGAACATTACTGGACACAATAGAGATGTGGAACAGAAGTGTCTAAATTCTGTATCAATTTGTTGAGGAAGCTTATGGAGTTACTATGTTTGTATACACCTAAACAAATGTAGTATATGCTTACTGAAATAGAACAAACTTCAACAAAACACTAATCACTATAATGGTGACATTGAGCTAAAACATCAATCAATTCTGAATAATACATATTTATCATAAATCCAAATGTTTTGCCCAACAAAATGTTTTTTGTCTCTTTTTTCGATCGATCTGATGCAATGACATTAAAACGGTATAGCTTAAATAAACACATTTGGGGCAACTATAATAATATTTCCTCACTTTATTTGAGATAAACGGCGATAGAGCTAAATTTGGCTAGTAAATCTGTACTTTCATCCATTTAGCATCATAAATTAAGATGCATAGGCTTCATTAAAACACTAAACTGTAATGGTGACTTGAAACATCTACATAAAGCTAAAACATAAATTATTTCTGAATTACAAAGATTTCACATCATAAGTCTTCATGTTTTGACCAAAAATAAATTATGTAATGAAACTGAGCATGCCAAGACCTTCAGCACCAAACATCCAAAGTGTTTAATGTTAAGCTGCATAAAAAACCATGAATTAAAACTAGTGCTAAAGAGAAGTAGTTTCTGCTGGATTTCCCTGAAGCTCATTAGGCCTACAGTACTGCTTCAGTAGTGATTTGACTCTGGCTGCTGTGTTGCAGACGCCTCCTGTCTCTATCCTCTTTCATCCACCCGCTCGAAATCGAGAGTCTTTCAGTGCAGTGAGCACAGCTTTACTGTGAAGCAGCACATGTGAAATACTGATGATTGCTATTTCCGATTTACAGTGCAGTCGAGTGGATGAGTGTCTCAAATGTCTGAAAACACTCCAGACTGTGAGGATTGCGCTTTAGTTTCAATGATGCGTCTTCATCTGGGAATCACTACAGATCCCACAGCTATTCTACTGTACGTCTCGAGGCTGTGCTCAAATCTCATAACACGGCGTGGAATTAATCCTGAGATTAAGCATTAGATCCCTCAATGGGCTTTTCAAAAGAATCATAATCCCACTCATCTTTTAATTGTGTCATCTATGCAATTAATATTAGCTGTATTGTGTACAAGCTTGAATATAATTAAAAGTCTCAACTTTTCTGTCTTCAATCGTCTTCCAGTTTAACCGCTGCTTTAACATGGAAGGTATTATAATTACTTAAGGGGTCATGTTCAGTGGCCCAGAAGTATTTGAGCACTTAAGTCACACTTAAAAATCGAATTTTATTATTCTTGAAATGAGGTAGGAACAGTGTAAAACTATAGAAATCAAGCCAATTGTCATATAATTTAAAGAAGCATAATTTTTCGAGCAAATCATTTCACACAACAAAATAATAATACTAATATTAACACTATATAGACTGATTCAATGGTAAAAAAAAAAATTATTATTTGTTTTTTTTTTTGTCTCTTTTGCTCACTAATACTGCATTTATTTGATAAAAAAATATATTGTGAAATTGTATTTGATTTTAAAATGACTATAAAAATGGTTGTAATTCCTAAGCTTTTTGTTCAACCCCTTGATTTAAAGCTTAAAGTCTGCAATTTCATCTTGATTGTTTCATTTTAATTCTATGGCATACAGAGCCGAAATTATGAAAATCGTGTCAAGTGTCTAACTATACATATGTGCACACACACATACATTCCTCCAATACGCTCACATACAATAATAATAGAAAATTATTAAACATACAAGTGCCGTTGCAAAAAGAACCCTAAACATCCACATTATTTTCATTGAACAATCTAATATGATGTTTTGTAACATCATAAACATCTTCACTGTCACATTCGATGAAGTTATTGCATTCTTATTAAATAAAAGTAGAATGTATAAAGACAAGACAATGAGCACCACTTTTTGATTGATCTAAGGCAGTGACATTCCGACAGTAAAGTAAATTCATTTGAGGCTTTAAAGTGATGTTCGGGTTATTTAGCTGTGAAATTGGCTTTGTTTGGCTCTCAGAGCTGTGGTGAGTATACATGAGCCCTTTCTCTTGCTGTTTTCTTGCTCTCTCATGGTCTGTTCTCGGGGGTGTGCGGTGGGAAAGGTCAGCACAGTCCAGCAGAAACAGCTGCTTTATGTTTTGACTGACAGCTGTATCAATGGAGCTCTGTGAATTGCTTCTTCTCATCACTGATTTTCTGCCATGTAAGTTTGCCAGTTTCCACTGGGGAAATACTACGAATGAAGCTCAGAAAGCCCATAAATAGGTTGTTGATTGGCATGTGAGGCCGACTCACTTGTCATGTACACTGGTATTGCAGCAATTCCCTGAGGGAACAGAAACGATTAGGAGCTGGCAGATGTTTTGTTGTTCAATGTCTGTGTTTATGATTTTTCTGAAGGTCAGGCTTCTTAGACAGACTGAAATGATCACAGGTTCATTCAGAAGAAACTGATGCTGAGGAAGTCAACATTTAAAAAGCAACACTGCAAATATGGGGAATAGTTAATGCAAATACTTTGGTCATCTCAAGTGAAGATGAGTTTGTTTGTTCATCAAAACAGATTTGGAGAAATGTAGCATCACATCACTTGCTCACCAATGGATCCTCTGCAATTTCTTACAAACGAGCAGATTTTCATTTCACAAGATGTTAACTGATGGACTGGAGTGGTGTGGATTATTGTGATGTTTTTATCAGCTGTTTGGACTCTAATTCTGACGGCACCCATTCACTGCAGAGGATCCACTGGTGAACAAGTGATGTAATGCCACATTTCTTCAAATCTGTTCCCATGAAGAAACAAACTCATCTATATCTACATTTTCAGTCAAATTTCATTTTGGTGAGCAACTCCTTTAATGAGGTATTGAGTGAATAAGTGAGCAGCAAAAACTAGAATCGTCCAGTAATAGATTAAATGCTGTTAAACTGCGATTTTAAAGGGCACCTATTATGTAAAATTAAATTTAATTAATTTAACATAAATGTGTGTTGGCAGTGTGTGTACACAACCACCCTATTATGATAAAAATCCACCCGCTCTTTTTTTTCTGTTAATCATAAGCAGTGTCTCAGAACAAGCCGTTCGCAGAATCCATGAAATGTGAAGTTATTAATCAAGAACAGTGAGTGATTTTCTGTTTTTATTTTATTGTTTGGGTCACATTAACAGCAGTAGGTACTGTATATTACGCTGCTGTCACTTAATACACAGATCTAATATAAACATGCGATTCCTATCCCAGCTGTGTACCTTCACAGACATAACCGACTGTGTTTTTGTAAATTGTGTTTTTAACATAAACTTGTGTATATTTGACAGTTTAACGCAATAAGACATGAAAGAGAACTTAGTTTACATTTAGTCATTTAGCAGACGCTTTTCTCCAAAGCGACTTACAAATGAGGACAATCAAAACCAACAAAAGAGCAACAACATGCAAGTGCTATTACAAGTCTCAGTTAACTTCACACAGTACACGTAAACAAGGTTATATATAATATATATATATATATATAATTAAATAAAATGAAAACAGATAGAATATAAAAAGAATAGAGCAAGCTAATATTAGAGGCCTTTTTTGCTTTTTGTTAATTGTATAATAAAAAAACAGAATACAATAAGAATAGAGAAGCTAGTGTTAGTTTTGTTTTTAAGAAAACAAGCAGTTAGTAAATTAATATAGTGCAAGTCTAAAAGGGGCCAACTTATTTTCTTTCTTTTTTTAAGTATATATATATATATATAAGAATAGAATAGATGAAAGAGATGTGTTTTTAGCCGATTCTTGAAGGATTCAGCTGCTCGGATTGAGTTAGGCAGGTCATTCCACCAGATGGGAACAGTTAATGAAAAAGTCTGTGAAAGTGATTTTGTGCCTCTTTGGGATGGTACAGTAATGCATCGTTCACTTGCAGAATGCAAGCTTCTAGAGGGCACATAGGTCTGAAGTAATGAATTTAGGTGACGGGGTGCAGAGCCAGAGGTGGTTTTGTAGGCAAACATTAACCCATTATCTTCTTGAGAACTTTAGAAATATTTGTGAGCTTTTGTTTGTTAGAAACATCATTCATTGAGTTTCTCCTCCAGCATCCACGGAGCAGCTCTGTCTCTTTATCTGATGATCAGATAAGCTGTGGGAGAGAACAAAGTGGTTGAAACATTAAATATATTCTGCAGTAGCTCTCTCACAACCAAGAGTGCAAATAATGGTGCAAGACAATTACACCACCATCACTCATACAGATAGTGAAAATGGCCCTCGGCTGTAATTTCCTGGGGGAAAAGACAATGGACTAATGAATTCAGAAGCACTGTTCTCATCCACTGCAATAATTACACCAAAATCATGCATTTCAGGCCCCCCCCCCCCCCCCTCTCTCTGTGGCCATAAAGCAACATATATATTGAAATAAACAATTTTTATATATATATTGCCGTTTATAGGTTGAATTAATTTTATAAGTATGTATTTAGCTTATATTCTACATCTATTTTGACCAGGATTTATTTATTTGCCATTTGAGAGATGACAATACTGCTATAAAATAATGGCAGCATACAGTATATGATAACATTATGCATAGATTGGCTAAAAACAATCTGCTTCAGCTGTCAGGATTAATGTTCTGCGGTTAGGGAGAAAATAGCTAATAAATGTCCTCTAGTTTTAGCTAAATTAGAAAAGAAATAGCCTGTTTCTGAATGTCCATTTAAAATAAAATGAGCTCATCGTGTGAATATTATCGCCAAAATATTAAGTTAGTTGGTCTTTTAAGGATTAAAACATCTGACTGAGTATTAAACTTTGTTGTACAAGTCCTAAGTCCCACGCTGTTTATGCTACAGACATAAATGATGAATCATGCGCCTTATAGAGAAGAGATGTGCTGCTCAGACAACCAAAATATCATAGTTACCTTCCCATATGCTGAAAAATTATGCATTATTGGTACTTTTATTGTAAAAAATGTATTGTTTTATTGTCATATTTATAGTTTTTGGAAGTAGAAACTATGAACTATTTTTGAATATGTGGTTAAATAAAGGGACGTTCACAGAAGTTCCTGTATGACACCTCAAATATGATTTCATTTAAATAGTTTTATTTTGTGGGCATTTTGTGTTATTTAGTGAATGTTTCTTACGTTATTCCATGTGTAATGTGTTACCCTGATGGTGTTTTGTGTATATGTCACTGCACTGGCAGTGTTTTATGGAGAGAACACGTACAGTACGATGAACTCGGACTCATCATGTGGTTTTCTAGTTTACCACGTGTCACTACATTTTAAGGTGCAGAGCAGATTTTGGTGGTTCGGGCAGATTATGTAACATTTTATCACTTAATGAAATATGCCATCATGTCATACCTGAAATATTTTTACAGTGTATTTCTGGCTACCATAGCTGCCATTTAACCATTTATGTCCTGAAACACGTTGGTGAGTATCTCTTTAGGATGAGGGAATGTAGTTAACCAAAGAGAGCCAATAAATGTGTTTGGATTTATTGTGAACCGAGAGCATTTGTTCTGTCCGCGCTGATAGTGACTGAACTCTGGTGGATGCCATGTGTTTATCTCTCATCTCTCCATAGTCCTTTCCCAAACCAAATTACACACCAGCCACCTCTTCCTAAACTGATGGCTTTATTGCAGGGCTGCTGGACTTCACAATATCCGTCTGCTAAATGTCCTCATATACAGCGAGCGCTGATGGATGAATGCTCTCCACCTCAGACACTGTTGAGGAAATTACCTTTTAAAACGGAGCAATATATGACAATGAATGTGATCAATTTTAATAGCGTGTCAAGAACAACCCGCTTCTTTAGCTATACGTCCACTAAATCAGATAAATATGAAGCAAAACAACCACCTGCTGAAACATCTTCATCAACCAGCATCTTTATACTAAAGCTAATTCTTTATACTCTCATCATGTTTTTATCTTCTCATCCAGCTTGCTGGTTGTCAGAGGGATGAGTCTGGTGTTTGGATGTGTTCTTGTATGATTATTGGAGGTGTGTGGTTATGATCTGGAGCGCAGGTGTGTTAGCATTGCATTCACTGACTGCTCAAGATTTCCAGCTCGTCAGTGCCTCAGAAACACACGGCGGTGTCTATAAATACATTTCAGTGAATAGGAAGCACTTGGTATAGAGAGTTGCACAATGGTATTACCCTATAAAGCCTACAGGGTGATATTTGATGATCAACATGATGAAAACTTTACATCATGTGGTTCACGTTCTTTCTGCTGGGAAATATTTACTGATGTTTATACATTTAACATAAGAGTGACTTTTTCTATTGTTAAGTAATATTTTAAGATGATCACTTATTGGACTGAAGCAACTCAGGTGTACTTGATTATCCAGACAATTTTTAGAAGAAGAAAAAAAAAAAACATGTTAAAATGTAGTATAAAATATGAACATAAAGATTTTGAGGAGCATTTATTTGTTCTTCTCTCATTCAAAGAGCTACGATCATACAGCTACATTTAAATATCATCTTACTAAAACTTACTATTGAAATATCTTAAGACATATTATTGGAAGAATTAGTTACCATTTACATTACAAGCATCAGAATTGCATTTTTTTTCATATATCATCAACTACACCAAATTGCATATTTTTGCTTAGTGAATAAATGAATGAATTCAAAATAAAATTAGTATTTTGTCCTCATGTATGAGCTCTATATTATCCTGCATCTTACTATATTAGCCATAAAACCTGATTAATCAAATACGATATTCACCAAAAAACTTTTTGTTTTTACTTTTTATGTTTTGTCTAAATGTTCAACAAACTATTTAATTAAAAGAATCGGATGGATGAATATATAGAGAGATAGATTGACAGATGGGTGGATGATGGCTAGATTGATTGAGGATGGATGGGTAGATTATTAAGAGGAAATAGTACATTTGTGTTGTTCATCCAAAAGATGAATATTTTAGTCAGTTAATTGATGTTCCACAAAGGATAATATCTCCTTTCAGACTGGAGACTGATTTCTATGCACAGAGACAGGTTATTAAGATAGATATTGATCGATGTTGATAAAAGTGTTTGATCAGTGTTGGATATGAATCTTTATTGTTTTACTCGTACAGAGCTGTCTCGTGGGGGGAACAGCACTCTATTTATTCTGTCTTGAGCAGAACATGATCGTTTTTTCCTACAGAGATGGTCAGTAAGCAGCTGCTTTACACAAAACTATTATATGACAAGCTGTATGGACCACATTTATAGTGATTTATTTATTTAATATTTGGAGTCTGTGTGGTATTAATATGGTATATAAACCATATGGTGTATATGGTAAAGAGCAGCTCGGGCATTGTTGGAGGAAACTTCCTTTCATGCTGTACAGAAGACAGAAAATCAACCCCCTTTGGAACCACATGATGTAAATGACAGAATTTTTAATCTCTATATAAGTTATAATAGCTTCAGGTATTGAAGTATTGTTGTTGTACATGACACCAGAGCTGTGTGGAGGATTAAACCCAGAGTGACATTTCCTTACGAGAGTGTGCTGTTTTTACCAGCACGAGTATCTGACATCAGTAGGCAAAGCCAGAGACGACTAATAAATCATTCAGAAGATGGTTTAATTTTCTTTTGAAAGATCTGTGTGTTCGATTCTGAGAGATTCTCTGATTTGACTCCAGGGATTTCTTTCACACTAAACTGTTGATCCAATCTGACAAGCAGAAACCTGTCTTCAGTATCATTTTAAACTCTTTCACTTAACCTGCATATAAGGCCTCAAACAAATGTATATCAAATTTGTTGTGGACTGTAATTTATCATACACACCTGGAGGCAATTGGTTTATAAACCTTTTAAATGTGGATACAGTTGATTGCTTATTATGTGAATGCCTTATGATTAAAATTAACATCATAATATATTACCCAGAGTTTTGTATTTATTTGTCTTTTCCACCACAGATAAATGTCTTGCTTGCATCCAACATACAAAACTGTTGTGTTTAGCTCATTTAAAGGGGTCATCGGATGCAAAATTCACTTTACACTTTACAGTTGTTTAAACATACACTAGAGGGTGACACGGAGTGGATTTTCAAATCTTTCCCGTCCCACTCCCACAAAAAAAATCTCGTCCCGTCCCAATCCCACAAAAAAATTGGGGGAAAATCCCGTTCCACTCCCGGAAGAATGACTCCCACTCCAGTGTGTTTTTTCTTTTTTTGCCGAAATCTGTCAGTTACAGTAAAAATATAGTACAGATCACAGCGTGCCCACCTTAGTTGAATAAAAAACTAAATGTATTTTTTTGTCATTATATTGAACTGAAAGCCAGCTTATGCACAGTACATTGCACACATTAAAATGTAAATCATCCATGCTAACACACGTTTTCTATTAGATTTTTTTTTCATTTGAAAGTAGACATTTCACTCTCTATAGATATATTTTTCAAAGACGGAGTTTTGAAGTTTCTCGCTCAAGTTCACAGAGACCTAAAGCGCATCCTGTTTGCTTTAAAGCGCAACGTTTCGTTGTTATTTTGAGTGCACACAAATAAACGTGGTCTTTACAGATTCGAAAGATGTATTAGGCTACTTTTATCTGTATGACCAAAAATGTAGGATATTTTAAGAGGAAGTGAGCGCACCGCCACCTGTCCTGCAGCTTCCACTCTCCACACACACACTTCAGTAGCGCACATTTCTCTAGATTAACATCATATTGACCGGCCATGTAAAGTTGCTACTACATACATATTTCAGATGAAAAGCCATATTTGAGGTCGATGAATGATAGGTGAGCATTTGGATGTCCTGCCTGAGTGTATTACCACAAAGACCAGCCATTCACTTAACCAGCCACACCAAAGCAAACAGGAGGAGAGCATACAGAGACAGGGCAAGTAGAATTGAGTTCAGAATTAAAATTTACAGTTTAGGCTATAGTTTATTTATATAAAAGGTATATTTGTGTATAAAGTTGGGTATCATTACTATTCCCGGTCCCGCCCACTCCCGCTGACATTTTTTCCTGTCCCGTCCCAATCACGTGATTCGTAGCGATTTTGTTTTCCATCCCGCGGGATTCCCGAAAAAATGTCAGCCTCTAGTGTACACATCTATCCTATAACGATAAAAATCCACCCAGTGTTTTTTTAAATCCCCTCTCTAAAATCAGGCTGCTCTGAGATTCCTGTCAGTATGACGTAGTTCTGCACAGGCCCTCCCACAGGCCCCTCCCCCATAGTTGATTGACAAGGCCGTCTTACCTTAGACCCGTCCTGGGTGAACTAAGAGCTTACCGTCATTGTGTCAGCTCCAGTGCAGGGGAAGACAAGACGTATCCGATTAAGCAATTGAAGTGTTTAGTTGTTGGAGGTAATAATTAATATAGCAGTCGTCAGTTACTCCCGAAGATGCAGAAAATTAATCCCCGATCTACACAAATGCATCTATGTTCGCGCAGATTATTTGTGATCCAGCTTCATCTACAGAAGTTAGTATAAGGGTTTTTATGAATCTTTGCAAATCGCCTTTCCTAATAATGTGCTAGTTAGCTAGTTTTGCTGCTGAAGTTCTGTAGTATGCTCCATAGGTTTATATACCTAGATGCCTCATTATCGACTGTTTCTATGGGCCGCGATATGTAAGACATATGCCATTTTTTGAATGGTCTGCGAATCTTTGAGCACATTGACTGTGTGCGTCTACAACAGCAAGTTACAGGCTTGTATATCTTTTAATATTCATTTATTATTATGGTGAGATGGCTGCGAGCTGACAACAAATGGCTGAATAATAATTCTATACATTTATCATAGCGCTTTTCGACACACAAAGCTTACATATAAGGGGGGAATCTCCTCAACAACAGTGTCAATCCACTTGGATGATGGAGCAGCCATATTGCGCCAGAAGCTCACCAAAACACCACCACTTACTGTGGAGAGGAACAGAGTGAATGAAGCCAAACAGTGTATGGGGAGATTTAGGAGGCCATGATGGTAAGAGGCCAATGTGGAAAATGGCCAGGAATCTGGGTTATACCCAAACTCTTTTTCGAAGAACATCTGGGATTATTTAATGACCACCAGAGAGTCGACCTCGTTAAAAACGTCTTCCGAAAGACGGAATAAGAAAGGAATCTACACATATCTATAGTCTGCTCGTCACTTCACGAAAAAGGGGTGGAGTCAGCAGTGCTCACCAGCATTTAAAGCAACATGGACTAGAACAGCGGGCTGTAAACAGAGCTGATTTTGACAGGGTAAAGGTGTTTTTTTACACTACCACTGAGACATTTTAACCCAAGTATGTTATAGACTTTTCATTAAGACCCTAAAGAATCATATCAACTTGTGTAAAATGGGCATCCGATGACCCCTTTAAAGCAATAACACAAAAGTATGTCAACAAAAATTACCATTTAAAATATATTTTAAATGTGCTTGCAAAAAAATGTATTCATACGATCAAACATTTTAATAATTAAAATAAAAAGGTGCTTTTCCTCAAATTTTGACTCGCATTACAATAGATTCAGAAAGCAATTAAGGCAGAAATGTGCCATTCAGTCTGTTGAAATTGGTCTGAAATGAGCAGGCATCCATTTATCTCAGATAAAATCACTCCAAACCACACACAAAAACATGACCAGTGGTTGGTCACTTTAGGCCAATAAACTGTGATATAATGACTAGAGTTTTTGCTGCGAGTCAGAAGTGTGTTGAGACTGGCTGGTGAGTGGTGTTAACACGAGTGTCAGAGTGTATGCAGTTTCCATCAAATATAGCTTTACTTTCACAGCATCGAGCTCAGTTTTACCATGATTAGAGCTTTTTCTTCTAAAAGGCTTTCAGGTTTTGTCACATGGCTTTCAGCAAACTCTAAATGTAACTAGCTCAAAGAACTGGAGACATGTCCTTCTATAAATTGTCTTTCTAGACACATGCACAGAGGCCTGGTGTGCAGCTCTATCAGCCTCCGATCACTCGTCTGTCAATTACCCTTTCTGCTCACTTTAGTCAGGCAGCCTGATCCTTATAGTGTCTACCATGTTTTTATCATTTTCTTACCATGAACTTCACAGTGACTCTAACAACATGGTTCAAAGCTCCACATGCAGCTATGGTCTGGCTGGTGGAATGATCTTACCACCCCTATCCGGAATACTGGATCCCTGTCAATCTTCAAGCAACAACTGAAAACTCATCTCTTTCAACACTACTTGACTTCATCATAAAAAAAAACTTTTTCTATATCTTCATCTTTCTGTCCTTCCCTTGCTAGCTTATATTTATTTGAACAATGCCTAAGACTTGGTGTTACAAGCACTTCCTCTGTCTGTTTGCCTCTTCAAGATTAATCGCTTTATGTATTCCCCAATTGTAAGTCACTTTGGATAAAAGCGTCTGCAAAATGACTAAATGTAAATGCAGCTCTATGATCCTTACGGTGACAGGACTTGTTGAATTTCTTTTTTAAGTACAAAGTGTCTGTTTTAATGTATTAAAACAAACTATAAAGTATTTAAAAGTGTCTGTTTAATTAAAGTATCATGTATGCAAACAAATTGGCATTGATTATGAAGTGTAATTGTGATATTCATCTGTTGAAGTTATTTGCATTTTTAAGCGCTGTTAATAAATCTTTCCATAAATGACTTCTTACACAGCTTTGTGTCAGAGATCCTTATCATCCTTTTGAGGAGATGCATTGTGATATATAATAATAATATTTTCCTCTCATATATGATTTAATGTGCTGTTTTATGTACACTGTAAAACCTGACAAGTTACGGTAACTCAAACTTTTTGAGGAAACCGATTGCCTTAAACCATTTAAGTTTTAAAACTAATAAATATGGGTACTATAACTCATTTACATTGAATTATATTAACTTTTTTAGTTGGCTTAGTCAATTATTAGAGTAAACTGAACTTAAACATTTAAGTTTTAGTCAGTTTGAACAGGTAATAAATATGTCTTAACAACTTAAATTAACAATTTGGTACTTAAATGATTTAAGTTATAACTCAAAGCAATAAATACATAAGACAGCAAAAACAGTACAAAGAAATTGAATAGGGCTGCACGATATGGAAAAAACTAATTGCGATATTTTGTTTTTTGCAATTTATTGCGTTGGAAAAAAAAACTAAAATAAAACATGATTTTTATCTCTGTTTGGGAAAAAATCAATGATTGGGGTGATTTTATAGGTATAAAGCAGCATAGAAAATAAACAAATTACAACCATACATCTGCGTGGCTCCTTACCTTGTCTAACTGACACGCGAGACGCCACAAAAACTTAGAACCCAAACAGTGATGCTGTCTTTACACTATGCATGCGCGGCGCGACAAATTCCCGCTTATCCCGGTCTAAATCCCCGCTCTAACTGACACAAAAGTTCAAATGATTAGTCAGTAGCTTTGTCGCGTCCAGTTGAACCTTTAGGGCCAGGTCACATGTCATGGCTAATGCATGGAAAACGCAGCATGGAAAAGCGCGTGCTTTCTCCTTCTTTGTAGCGCTCTGGAGCTTGCGCTTTCGTGGCTTCTCTTAAGCAACTGTGAAGCGCTTCGACAACGCGGAATTCACACAAAGGATAAATGGATTTCCAGCCTGAAACTGCAGTAGCTCTGGCTATTAAATTTGAAAAAGATATCTCTTCAGCTGTCGCGTCTGGTGTAATGCAGTGTCTGTGTGTGAGCAAAGAAAACAATCAGTATATATATATATATAATAACGAAAAAGTTACATAAGACATCCTGCATGTGAATTGCGGATGCGCACATCGCGATATACAAAGAAATCGTGCAGCCCATGACAGAGCAGGAGTGTTTTCTCAAGTATTTATTGAAATACAACATCAATATTTTTTAAGCATAAAACAAAATCAGTGGAATGTATATTCAAAAATATAAAATTTAAGCTATCTTATCAGACTTTTCACAAAATAAGACCACACAACACAGAAATATTTAACAAAATCTATTTTAAATTTGAAATATAATTAATAATAAATAACTTCTAAATAATATGAAACACAGTGGATACATTTTCTGTAAAAACAGCCCTTATATATAAACTTTAAGTAGTTTGTATACTGTAACTACGGGAATACATTGGTTCCAAAAAAAAGCACCAGTACATTTCATCTTCAAACACAAACTAAACATCCAATGGGTTTACAGACAATGTTCCTTCTTCCTCCTAAACAGCAAAGATGGTGACAGCCGCCTTCTGCACCTGATCAGGCTCCTTTTTCTAAATGCAGTAAAAAAATTGTTAGTGTATGTCACCAAATATCATCATATTTAAACAAAGCGGACATAACATTTACATTTTCATAATGACAATAAAGGTGTGAAAGATCGGGGAAGTGTTTATTCAATAAAGTACAGTATATGTGCCCATTTAAAACCCTGCAGTACTTTATTTTCACATAATAACTTCCAGAGTTGTTTATCAGCAGGATTTTCAGGGCTGAATATAAGCTGAATACTATAGAGCTTGAATTGAATTTGTTAATTTACATTACTATTTAATTTGAGAACCTAAGGTTCTTTATTACAAAACTGAAAGAAAAACGGTGCGTAAAGTGATAGTTCACCCAAACATGAAAATTGTCATTAATTACTCACCCTCATGTCGTTCCAACCCCGTAAAACCTTCGTTCATCTAAAGAACACAAATGAAGATGTTTGTGATGAAATCCAAGAGCTCTCTGACCCTCTATAGACAGCAACGCAACTGAAATGTTCCCAGGTCTATAAATGCAGTAAGGACATCGTTAAAACAGTCCATGTGACACCAGTAGTTCAACCGCAATTTTATGAAGCTATGAGAATACTTTTTGTGAAAAAAATAAATAAAAAAACTTTATTCAACAATTCTTCTCCTTGTCACACGTGTGCGCCATTCTGGAGAGTAACACAACACATGTGTGTGCCTTTCTCTGCACGTAAACAAGCCTCAGCGCAGGCATGTTCTACGTCAGCAGCAGCAGCACTCGCATGCACTGATTACATAATCTTGATAATAGTGGAAGGTGTGATTTGGAGAATTGTTGAATAAAGTTATTTTTGTTTTCTTCATGAAACTGAAGAACGATGTATTTAAATAACAGTTTATAACGTAACAGATTACATCTGGTACAACACTAAAGCCCATCAATTTGTTTAATGTGAATTCTACTTCATTTTAGGCTCATATTAGATTTGCTGTCGTCCTGTTGCCAATCACATCACACCACCCCTCATTGCCTTTGCTCTGAAAAGATTGATTTCTAAAGCATGACAACAATTTGTTAGTATGAATTTTAAATAAGACAACGCGAGGAGCAAATAACAGTGTAAAATGTTACCTAAGGTTAACAAAACAGCCATTATAAACGCCCTTTGTTCACCGGGGCTTGCCTTCGGTGGATTTAGTAAACTTGATCAACATCACATGGATATAGATGAAACTTACAAAGCGGATAATAAATAACGATTAACAAAAAGTTTAAACGTATGGTAGGCTAATACAGGGAACGTGTGTTTTCTTTACCTTGCTTCAGATCTGTGGCGCGAGTGACGGTTAGAGATGAGGAACCTGGTCTGTCGACCGTCTCTCTAACTTAGTTCAAAAATATAATTTGCGGGTTTGTCTGTGTCCGGCTGTGAGAAACCACAAAAAATATTTATATTTCTTAATTCACCACCACTGACAAACGGTTGTGTATAACACTGCATATTTAACACTTGCCGTTGATAACTTTGATGTAATGGCGCGTTAGCTCTTTGCTTCTTTGCTAGCCAACGTTACACGCATTAAGATATGTTGACAAAACACAAAACGTTCAAAAGTGCTTTAAACAGGAATAAAGCAGTTCGAATACTTACCTGTTTATTTTCCGTGACCGCGTCAGCGCTGACTGACTGAAAAATGCGCATGGTTTTTGAAAAACACCCACATAATATTTTGTCTCAAGTAAAATTTAAAAGTAAAGTAAAACTAAAACTAGTAAAGTAAAGTAAAACTTTAAAGGGATTAATCTATGCTTAATATGAAATAGATGTATGTATTTATTAGCTATATTATTTCTTAGTTATTTAATTAGTTATGAAAGGAAATATATTTTAGTTGGGCTAGTTAATTAGTTATGAAAGATATAAAGCATAATAACGTGACTTCTCGAAAAACAATGTTAGACATGAATTAAGCTCATATTTCTTTAAAATATTTTGAGGTAAGCCATTTAGACATAATAATCACAGACTGTATGGTAATAATAGATTTGAATAATTTATAGTAACTTATTTAGATTGAGTTCTGCATTAGCTTTTGAGTTCACATCACAAATATATATTGAGTTGAATTAACTTTTTAAAATGTTTGAGTTCAATTTTAGCGAATTTCACTGGTTTTACAGTAGGTCCTATTTAATAGTTTTTCCCTTTTTTCACTGACTACCCCAAATGTGAACGAATGAATCTGCCATATATAACTCTTATTTTAAGTGTTTTTTTAAATGAGTCTCACCAAGACTGAATTTTATTTGATCAAATACAGTGAAAACTGTAATAATGTTGAATATTGTTACAATTTAAAACGGTTTACTTTTTGAATATATTCTAAAATGTAATTTATTCATGTGATGCAAAGCTGAATTTCCAGCATCATTTCTCCAGTCTTCAGTGTCACATGATCCCTCAGAAATCATTCTAATATGCTGATTTGCTTCTCAAGAACATTTCCGATTATTATGCTGAAAACAGTTGTGCTGCTTCATATTTTTGTGGAATCCATGACACATTTTGTTCATTCTCTTTTTTTGATGAATGAAAAGCTCCAAAGAACAGCATTCATTAAACATAGAAGTCTTTTGTAACTTTATAAACCTGTCTGTTTCTGAAATTAAACCTTTTGTGCATGTACATAACATGATCTTGAGATGTGTGTGGGGCTTAAATGTTTAATCTTGAGATCTAGAAACAGCTTCCAGTTTATAAAGTACTGTAACAATCTTAAATTTGGTAAGTTAAGCTCAAGCATTCGTGTTTTTCACTGTTAGACTTCGATGGGTCTCCCTCTATCCTTAACATGAATGTGCCATTTTTTAAATCCCATGCTAAAATGCACACAGTAAAAGAGACGTACGTTAATTAAAGTTATCAAAACATTGCACACTTTAACACTGCTCTAGTCAATGCCATGAGTTTGGTACCTGTTTGGATGAACAATGGAAACCTTTTTTTGTAATTTAGTGTAGCAGAAATGACACACTTTACCTATAAATCGCTCTCTCACATCATGCTGACAGATGGTTTTCAAGCCAAGAAAGCTGCAGGAGCAGAGATTGAAATCTGTTCGGCTCTGGCACGCTCTTGTCCTGCTGTCAGAAACTCTGGACACCTCCAGCTGGTGCGGTTTGTTGCTCACAATACTCTCTTGATAGAGTCCTCAGAGATTATTGATGGTACTTTTTCAGGACTCGAGCTTGTAAATCTATAAAACAGCTTTAAATGTAATAAAACGCTCCCACCTAAAAATAAAGCAGCGCTCCAGTGAGAATTACCAAAGAAACCTGCTCTTTCAAATCAGTTTCGGTTTTAGAGAGAGCCAGAACAGCAGGGAAGAGAGATTTTTACTGCTCTCTTTGATTTTCCTTAAGCTTTTATCATCTTTTTTTGAAGTCACTCCTCATGGAGAAGTATTTAATTTCTTTCAAACAGGTTTCCCAAATACTTCCTTTCAGCCAAGCCCCATGTTTAGATATTTAACCTTGTAATGCAAAACCCTTGCATGAGCACCTTGTAAATAGTGGCGAATGCACCCTCAGAAGTGTTTTACTGAAGAAAGATTACTATCCGCACTGTCAGACCAAAAAAAAAGAAGAGCAAAGACAGTAGAGTTAACAGTAGTGTTAACCTGTTCAACCAGGCTTGTATAATGAACACGTTTCATTTTCTGTGCCTATGGAACAATAGTTCTGCACAATGTCACGACCGGACAAATGTCACAAGAACAGATCCTGGCGTTTAAACTTGAAGTGTTTCTGATTTTGCACAATATCAGTGTCTGAGGATGAGACAAAAATGACAACAACCTGAAATTAAAACATAATCTAACAGGCATTTAGACTTATCACAATGTCGTAACAATGTAATACACAATAATTTTCATTTTGTGGTTGTAGAGAAAAATACTTAATGCTACTTTTTTTTGTGAGCAAAGGATTAAAGTGACTCATTCACTTCATGACTTATGCAATGTCAATCACTTCACATTTTCATCCAGCACCTTCTCAATTTAGCTCCATTGTCTGTGAAAGAGCGGAAATCAGTTGTCAGCTCACCCTCAAGACCTCCGACAAAAGACTAAGAAACAGCCTCTTGAAAGCACTCAAGCACCGAGTCATTATGAATATGACATTTCCCAAGAGTGGAATGAAAAGGAGTGAAACAATATCACATGGCACGGCCTAAATAGCCATTGTGTTGCGTTACTGCATTATGCTGATAAATTGCATGTTAAAACATCTTTATCTAATAGTTTTGCTTTTATCTGTGGCGTTTTAAACGATGCTCAATTGGTACTAAGGGGCCCAAAGTGTGCCAAGAAAATATCCCCCACACCATTACAACACCATCACCACCAGCCCGAACCGTTGAGATAAGGCAGGATGGATCCATGCTTGCATGTTATTTACGCCAAATTCTGACCCTACCATCTGAATTTTGCAGCAGAGCAATCAAGACTCACCCGAGCAGGCAATGTGTTTTTCCAATCTTCTATTGTCCAATTTTGGTGAGCCTGTGTGAATTGTAGCCTCCGTTTCCTGTTCTTTAGCTGACAGGAGCGGCACCCGTGGGGTTTTTCTGCTGCTGTAGCTCATCTGCTTCAGTGTTCGATGTGTTGTGCATTCAGAATGGTATTCTGCATACCTTGGTTGTAACGAGTGGTTATTTGAGTTACTGTTGCCTTCTATCATCTCAAACCAGTCTGCCTATTCTCCTCTGACCTCTCACATCAACAAGGCATTTTCGTCCACACAACTGCTGCTCACTGGATATTTTCTCTTTTTCGGACCATTCTCTGTAAACCCTAGAGACGGTTGTGCGTGAAAATCCCAGTAGATCAGCAGTTTTTGAAATACTCAGACCAGCCCGTCTGGCACCAACAACCATTCCACGTTCAAAGTCACTTAAATCCCCTTTCTTCCCCATTCTGATGCTCGGTTTGAACTTCAGCAAGTCGTCTTCACCACATCTAGATGCCTAAATGCATTGAGTTGCTGCCATGTGATTGGCTGATTAGCAATTTGTGTTACCAAGCAATTGAACAGGTGTACCTAATAAAGTGCCCAGTGAGTGTATATATATATATATTCTTAGTGTGAAGAGCATTTTAATCAGAGCTGATCCTCTCTATACGCAGAATAAGCAAGCTGCGTAGGGCCCCCGAAACACCAAGTGACCCACTTTCTCTCAAAGATGTTTTAGTTTTAGTTTCGTTTTTGAAGTTTGCCAGCGGTTGTGCAAACATGAATGATCAATTATTTAAATACGGTGCGCTCTCACCCTCTCTACGTAAAAAGTCAGTCAAATCATGTAACGTGAACATCGTACAGTCTCTTGCATTAGACAAATTAAAAAATGAGTGTACCGAGCTGCGGAAGAGATGTTTCTCGAGCGCTTTCCGCGAGCGCGTTTCGAGACGGAGTGAAACAAGGACAATTGCGTTGGATCGGCACTGATTTTAATCATCTAAAGAACCTTTTGTGGAATGAAAAGATTCTATTAATGTTAAAGGTTCTTTATGAAACCATAGATGCCAATAAAGAACCTATATTTTTAAGAGTGTATGTTTAATTTTGTTTAATAACATATATGCATTTGAAGATGTTTTTATCCAAAGTGATTTGCATTGCATTCAAGGTACAGTATTATTTTATTAGTTCATGCTTTTCCTGAGAATCTGACCCGTGACCTTAGCATTGCCACGCTCTATTGTTTGATCTACTAGAAGCAAACACAGGCAAACATGCCTGAGACGTCTGACCCAGCAGCTCAGTCCAACAGGAATACTAACCAATGATGGAGTTACACAAGAGCTAATTATTCATTAGAGCTCATTTAGGTAAAGTGCACCCTAATTATGGGCCTAATTTGATCATTTTATGAGCAGATGCTGAATCAGAGATGTTCAGGGTGAGGGATGGAGGGACCAGAGTCATAGAGACCAGTATATCATAGAAATTTGGAGGTGGGCTCTTTTTTAACCACCTGGCTACCACCCAGAACACCATACACAGCTCCTCAGCATCATGAGATTTTCTGATCTTTCAATGTAATATCGCAAAATAAGCTTGCACAATTTACATATGAATGCGAAAAAAGACAACATAAAATCACATGGAGAAGTTCTTTTTATGTTTCTTGCCTTCAAATCAAACGTACAATTTCACCTGGCAAAGTTTAAATCACATCTGGCTAGCTTGTTTCAACACGTCCCGAATTAGCATAGTTTAGAAGCGTCTATACTCGGAAAGCAAACGTTTCAGACGCTGTTTACACCTGTATTTAGCGTTATCCACTTGTGATTGGATCGACAAAACACATCTCAATGCCAGGTGTAAACGGAGCCACTGAGTCTTTTCTCAAAATATCTTTTACATTCTACAAGAAAAAAAATGTTGTTGTTGTTTTATCTCTTTAACTCTTTCCTTGTCACCAACCGCCAGCGTTTTTGATGAAATATGAATATCTGATCATGCAGTACATAAAATAAAGACTAGAGAAAGCTGAGAAAATCGCATTTTTATCAAATACTATATCTGGATCATATTCGGTACTATGATCAAAGCAAAGATGCAGTAGATGGCTTTCATCCGCACCCCCAAAGCTTGAACAGTCCTTTATCTCTTCCTGGATCGACATTTCACTCTGTAACATTAGGCAGTTTTCATTTATATGCAGTTAGTGTTGATGATCACATTATTTTTCATATGCATATATGAGATCGGTTGCTTCTGCAGCTTCCTCGTGTGCTTTTGATTGAGTGATTCTAGACTCATTCAGGAGATGCGTTATAGCGCCCCCGAGTATATAACGGCGAGAATGTGAAAACCCAGAAAATTCTGTGTTTAGTGGGGAAAGAGATAAAGAAGGCATCTTTTCATGAGAACATGAACAAAGATTTTGAAAGTCATGAAGAAAATCAGCGAAACAGATGTCATTTTGACCATCTTTTGATGATTCGAAGGTTAAAGTTGTTAAGATATAAAGCAGATCTTGGGATCTGCGACCCACCCACACGTCTGACGCTGTACAGTATGTGTGCTGGATTGATGGTTTCATCCTGGAACTGCACTGTGACCACTAACTACAAAAGTCGCCTACATCACTGGCTCTTCATTTGTCGGTTCTCTTGATGTTTGGCAAAGCAATTGACATTAATTACAGGCATCAGAGTGCTTGATAGAGATTGTATCTCAATGATTGTACCCATTTCTTCAAATAAATCTGAGGTTATTTGAGTGCACTCGTTCCGCTGAAGTAAACATCAAACACAGAGACACTTAATGTATGAATGCAAATGGAGTGCTGTTATTTGGGAATAAGACTGTCAGATCTTTCACTCGGAGTTCTCCTAAATAAGTAGAGGCCAGTTTGCTCCATCGGTTCAGATTGTGTCCTGAGGGCTGAAGACTCCGTCCTGCACGCACACACACACACACACACGCACGCACGCACACACACATCAACTCAGGATTTTTGTGTTTCAGTGTAGATATTCACTGCAGGTTTCTCTGGGGTTGACACACAAATGAGATGATAAGCTCGTTATAGCTGAAGTTCCCTTTGGCGCTGGACTTCAACTTCATAATCAGTTCAGCGGTGTGACAGGATTTTGAGAGTTTTGCCTACATAGAAAGACAGACAGACAGACATTCACAGTATGGTTAAACATCAAAAATATTTAATTATAACTGCAAAAATATGCTATTTCTTATTATGCATTGAATCTGTAGCAGCATGATAAAGTTATATAAAATGAAAGTGACATATACATCTACAATAATTGGTCTCATGCAATTACAATCACACAATTAATGCTGAAATACCACACAATTTATTCACATTTTGATGTGAAATACACTATAAGTGACTGTTAGATTATAGCTTTTATTATTTAGTTATCAAACATGCTGATAACAACCTTACAGGCTATGTAGATTAATTTAAACCTGAAATATTTAATAAAATGTTGGTTTCACCTTATTTTACAATATATGCACTTCCAAAAAGTTAACTACATGGGTTAAAGTTAGGTGTAGGAATACATTTTGTGTTAATACCTACAGTAGTTATTACCAATTATTGTGATCACTGTATGTGCCTTGTATGTACAGTACTGTAAAAATAGTTTCACTTTATTTTAAGGTGTCCTTGTTACGGTGTAATTCTACATTTAAGTTCTGAATAATACAAATTAACATGTACCTGCTTGTTGCTTGTAGTTATACATCATTTACTGTTATTAGTAAGTACATGTCACACCAAAATGTTTTATTTTTATTAAAAATAAATACTATTATAATAGAATTTTAAGAAATCTGCATGTAATATTTTGTAATTATACATAATTTACTGTCATTACTATAGTAAGTCCATGTAGCGTGTAACATGAAGCGGTAGTAAAGATATATAATAAATTAATGTAATCTTCAGAAAGATTTATATGGTCGTTTATAATTATACATAAATTACGGTTGTTATTATAAATACATGTAACAAGAACTCTGTAAAATAGTGTTGCCAAAATACTAAGAAAATATATAATTTTTTTATATAATATGTAATATAATAATATAAAGTGATCTTTAGAAATCTACATGTAATTGCTTGTAATTATGCATATTTATTGTTATTACTATAGTAAGTACATGTAACGAGGACCCTGTAAAATAGTTACCAAAATTATTTTGCATAAAAAATCAATGTTATAGTAATGTAATATTCAGAAATATTTATGTAATTGTTTATTATACAGAATTTACTGTTATTAATATAGTAAGTATATGTAACGTCACAAGCATTCTGTAAAATAAAGCGTTACCAAAATGTACTTCCAAAATGTTTTATTTTTCATAAAAAGAAATACTATAATAATGTAATCTTCAATAATACTTATGCAATAGTTTGTAGTTATATATAGTTTACTGTTATTACTATAGTAAGTACATATTACAAGGACACTGTAAAATAAAGTATTACCAAAAAATCTTTTATAAAAAATATGTACTATAATAACATGCTGTATATTATACATAATGTACTGCCGTTACTATACATGTAACAAGGATACTGTAAAATAAAGTGTTAAAAGGTTATACCAAATTTTAAATTTGTTATACCATCCAGCACAAGATCTGTGTGTTATTTATTATGGACCGTAAGCATTCATATTGTTTCTGCACGTCCAGTGAAGGATAAAATAGTCAGTGTAGCTCACAGTGAGTGTTCAGAAGACACTGCAGTACACATTAAAACTGCACAACATCCTAAAACCCAATGGTGGCGCGTTGTGATCAGACCACGAAGCACATGACAGCATTATGACAAAACACACTTCATCAGCTCCTCCGCAGTTTCTCACCCACTTACAGGACAGCACACTACATTAAACTAACTACAGGGCTTATCAGAACTTGAGTTTTCATTGTTAATGTAAATATGAAAGATTAAAGGGTAAACTC
Organism: Ptychobarbus kaznakovi; assembly: GCA_027422405.1. Lineage (NCBI taxonomy): Eukaryota > Metazoa > Chordata > Actinopteri > Cypriniformes > Cyprinidae > Ptychobarbus > Ptychobarbus kaznakovi. The sequence continues at coordinate 21,434,246 of CM049802.1, read as the reverse complement.
CAATAACTTTTCTAATAAATAAAATCACTAAATAAATCATATTCTTTATCGGTAACACTTTATTTTGACATTCTTATAGAACCCTGTTTCTGCCACTGAACAAAAAATAAAAAGGCAACTGCAATTTATCTCACAATTCTGACTTTTCACGCAATTGTGAATTTCTATCTCGCAATTCTGACTTTTCACGCAATTGGGAATTTCTATCTCGCAATTCTGACTTTTCACGCAATTGGGAATTTCTATCTCACAATTCTGACTTTTTTTTGCAATTGCGAATTTCTATCTCACAATTCAGGCTTTTTTCTCACAAATGCATTTTTTTATGACTTCTGACTTCTTTCTCAGACTTAAAAAAATATAGTTTGTGCTTTTTCTCAGAATATATATATCTCAGTCTAAAGATTTTTTCTCTTGCAATTCTGACTTCATAACATGCAATTGCGAGTTTATCTCAGAATATCTCTCAAATCTGAGAAAAAAAGTCAGATTTGCAAGATGTATTCTCGCAATTGTGTCATAATTGAGATAAAAAGTTGTAATTAACTTTTTTATATTTTATTCAGTGGTGGAAACAGGCTTCCATACATGTTGCGAACAAAAGTTACTAATACTTACAGATTAAGCTCAAATGAGCTTTATTTGTCACATACCACAATTATAATGAGAAGTGAAATGTGTTGTCTGCATTTAACCCATCCAAGAGGAGCAGTGGCAGCCGACATTGCAGCATTCATACAGCTTACATTGCGACATTCGGTGCCTTGCTCAAGGGTCTCACCTCAGTCGTGGACACTTCCTGCCAGAACCGGGATTCGAACCCACAACCTTGGGTTACCTCGGGTTTCAAGTCCAACGCTCTATCCATTAGGCCACAACTGCCCCTTCTAAATTCAAATTAATAGACTGTCTACCAGAAGTTAAACACATTGTCAAAAGTTATCAGGAGAAATGTTTAAACAAAAAGTACAAGACCTGCTTCAAAGTAGATTAACTATGTTCATAATTGTAGATAAACAAAACATTGTAGTCAACATGTAAATTTGATTAAAACTGGATTGGAGCGTGACACAGCTCTGGCTGTGAATTGTTCAGTGCAGTCAGTAACCTTGGCAATGTTTCTGTCAAACAAGACACGTTATTAATTTGTTCACTCTGAGTGCAATGGTTTATAGAAACACAATGCGTGTCAGATGCTGCTTACATCCACAACTCACAACAAAAGGCACAAGCTTTCTGCTAATTCTGTGGCTTAGAAATATTATGACATTAGATCTAAATAGTTTACTTGCACTGTAATAATAGATGCATCTTTATTATTGGTAATAGTGCTTGAAAACAATATGAATGTTAACAAACGGAAACGCTCAGTGTGATGCCTGATGTGTTCGGAGTTCACTTTAATTGAACAAGCTACAGTCCCGAAGAGAAGCAGCAGAATCTGTCACACATTTATATTGTGACAGTCAGAAAAACACACTCATCCATCACTCTTCAGTCCCACTCAGAACTCATTCACCTTTACTGGCACAAACCATCAATAAGTGAGACAAACCATAGGTGTGGGTGATATACCAGTAGACACGGTAAACTGTGTAAACTTATTGTGATTGAACGGTCTAATACGTAAAGAGTAACTAATGACGGGCCATTGAATTATAATAACGCACAACGGAGCTTGGGTGTGCGTTATATTTTTTATAATTCAATGGCGCCGCACAGAGTAGATTATTCCACTTATACTTACACCTACTATTTTGTCATGTCCCTCATGGCCTTCTATGAAAGTGTACTTGGGATATGAATAATACAATTAGAAAAAAAGTCCATACATTTAGCTATTCTCATAAAGATCTATCTGTGCTTTTTTGCTGGTAATGTTTTTTTTCTAAGTAAATTCATGATTATTAAATAAAATCATATTATTTAGTTCCGTACCTCAGTAACCCCTCAACCCTGTTACACAAATCATTTTTATCCCCCCATAAAAAATAAAGAACTGATCCTTATGTGACATCATGAATAGGAAGTGACATCATATAACAACACTGTGAGCAGACATAGACAAGTTACCACCTTCTTTTATAACTATAAATTATTAATATTGTGATATTGTGATTGTCAAGCTTAACGACTCAACCCGTTACATCAAATAAAGATAGAAAACGATTACTTGTGAAAATTATCTTTGTTATTTTAACAATATACATGATTTCTTAATATCATGCATACCATGTGCTCTCCTGTTATTCACTACATTTAGGGCAGGGGCCGCTTTGAGCAAAAAATCACAACCCTGTCACACTCAACCCCGTTATTTATTTGATCATAATGGGGTTGTGAAATTGTGATGGGGTTGTATTTTTAACACTTTGGTTCTGAAGTTATCCAGTAATTTAAATGAATTATTATATTTGATCAAGAATCTTATACCACATGCATATGTTGAATGTAGTAATGTCATGTCATGTGTGTGTGTGTGTGTGTGTGTGTGTGTGTGTGTGTGTGTGTGTGTGTGTGTGTGTGTGTGTGTGTGTGTGTGTGTGTGTGTGTGTGTGTGTGTGTGTGTGTGTGTGTGTGTGTGTGTGTGTGTGTGTGTGTGTGTGTGTGTGTGTGTGTGTGTGTGTGTGTGTGTGTGTGTGTGTGTGTGTGTGTGTGTGTGAGTGTGGGGCATGTTTATGTGGTTTATGAGGACACAAATTTGTATAATGACATGGGTATGACATAGGTATTACAAGGAGAAGGTGATTTATGAGGACATTTTCAGTGTCCCCATAATTTAAAACACTTATAAATCATACAGAGTGAGTTTTTTTGAGGGAAAATAGAAATGCACCGTCTCCTGTGAGGGCTAAGTTTAGGTGTAGGGTAGGTGTAGGGCAATAGCACATACGGTTTGTACAGTATAAAAACCATTACGCCTATGGAAAGTTCCCGTAAACCATAAAAACCAACGTGTGTGTGTGTGTGTGTGTGTGTGTGTGTGTGTGTGTGTGTGTGTGCGTGCGTGTGTGCGTGCGTGCGCGTGCGTGCGTGCGTGCGTGCGTGCATGCGTGCGCCTCAGTGTTAAGTCAATTCTACAAACAATACCCCATAATGACAAAGTGTGTTTGAAATCTTGATTATATTATATTAAAATATATTGCAAATTTATTATAAATAAATACAAAATAATAACAATCACATGAACATAAGTATTCACAGCCTTTTCTCAATACTTTGTTGAAGCACCTCTGGCAACAATTACAGCCTCAAGTATTTTTGAGTATGATGCTACAAGCTTGGCACATCTATTTTTGGACGGTTTCTCCCATTCTCCTTTGCAAGACCTCTGAAGTTCCATCAGGTTGGATGGGGAACATCGGTGCCTCGGTTTTCAGATCTCTCCAGAGTTGTTCAATCGGGTTCAAGTCTGGGCTCTAGCTGCGCCAATCTAGGACATTCACAGAGATGTCCCGCAGCCACTCCTTTGTTATCTTGGTTGTGTGATTTAGGGTTGTTGTACCGTTGAAAGGTGAACCTTCTTCGTCCATTAACAGAGACTACATGCTTCTGTGAAACTTCAGTGCTGCAGAATTTTTTCTGTACCCTTCCCTAGATCTGTGCCTCGATACAATCCTGTCTCGGAGGTCAACAGACAATTACTTGGACTTCATGGCTTGGTTTGTGCTCTGACATGCACTGTTACCTGTGGGACCTTATATAGACCAGTGTTTGCCTTTCCAAATCATGTCCAATCAACTCAATTTACCACAGGTGGACTCCAATCAAGTTGTAGAAACATCTCAAGGATGATCAGTGGAAACAGGATGCACCTGAGAGCTGAACACGCAGCGCCAGGTGGGGCTTTGGGAGATGGAATGGGATGGAGCATCAAATAATTCTATATATGGATGGATATGTGAGAAAGAGGCAAGAGGAAATAAAATAAAATAAAAGGAAACACTGATCATAAGAAATCATGACTGCATAACAGCAAAGGTAGGTGGCGATATGTACAAAGAATGCAATGCGCCAAAAAATGGAAGAAGAAGAAGAAGAAGGATGCACCTGAGCTCAATTTTGAGTGTCATGGCAAAGGCTGTGAATACTTATGTACATGTGAATTTATTTTTTTATTTGTTTAATACATTTGCAAAGATTTCAAACAAACATCTTTCTCATTGTCATTATGGGGTATTGTTTTTAGAATTTTGTGGAAAATAATTTAATCTATTTTGGAACAAGGTTGTAACATAACCTCGTCCTTCGGATGAGACGTTAAACCGAGGTCCTGACACTCTGTGGTCATTAAAAATCCCAGGATGTCCTTCGAAAAAGAGTTGGGTGTTACCCCGGCCAAATTTGCCCATTGACTTCTGACCCTCAAGGTCTCGTAACCATCCTCATACACTGATTGGCTGCATCACTCTGTCTCCTCTCCACCAGTAAGCTGGTGTGTGGTGGGCGATCTGCCGTCGCATCATCATCCAGGTGGATGCTGCACACTGGTGGTGGATGAGGAGATTCCCCCCCTTCTATGTAAAGCGCTTTGAGTACCCAGAAAAGCGTTATATAAATGTAACGAAATTATTATAATTATTATTATTATAACAAAATGTGTAAAAAGTGAAGCGCTGTGAATGCTTTCCGGATGCACTGTACAGGGGTGTTGTATGTTGTTGGAAAACCAGAGCCTGTGTGCTTCATGTGCTTCTCCATGTGGAGATCTTGAAAGAGGTGTGGGACAGATATTGAATGCCACACAAGTTATGTTTTATTTTGATGGCCTATTCAGTCAGTTTCTAATCTTCTAATGTATACTATGTTATTTTTGTTTTTCCTGCAGTCAGGTTAATAAAACTCAGTTCAATTGCAGTTTATATCTGTTGTCTTTCTTGGTCACAATGAAATACACATAATGAAATACAGTATTTATAGAAAATCTTACAGTGAATTTGAGTAAAAAAAAACAACTATTTATATGTTTAGCTGTATTTATCTCATCAACCCCGTTACCATCTTCAACCCCGTTACCCTTGTCTCAACCCCGTCACACCTACATTTTTATTGATTATTTTTTAAGTTTATGACAAAGTAATTTAATGTTTGTTGAACTGTTGAAATGTTCAGAGCAATCATAAGAATACTGATTTTAGTTCAAGTTCTGAAGTTAACCCACTTCTTTGATAAAAAATGACGAGGTTGCTGTCACAAAAAAATCTATTTCAGGCTTTAGTTTAGCAAAAGTGTGAGATTGTATGTAACTTTTATATTTTCAAATACTGAATTAGTGTGAGGGACATCTGATTAAAAGGAAAAGGTTGATTTCATTGCAAATACATTTTATGATCACATTGAGAGGGCTCCCAGAGTGTCCATAATGGGGTTGAAGATTAATAGTGCCCATATCTTAAAATAATGACCAATAATAATAGGGATTTGATGCCTGAGGTGGGAAAATATGTTTTTCAGGAAGTTAAATATGTCATTAATGCTGTGGGGTGTTCAGAAAAGTAATATTTTTTTGGTAAAAAATCTAAAAATGTGTAAGTCGTACCGGTTTCATGGAATTTACATTTACATTTAGTCATTTTGCAGACTCTTTTATCCAAAGCGACTTAGAATTGGGAATACATAAAGCGATTAATCTTGAAGAGGCAAACAGACAGAGGAAGTGCTTGTAATACCAAGTCTCAGACATTGTTCGAATAAGTACAAGCTAGCAAGGGAAGGAGATAAAGATTACGTTTTTTTTAAGTTTAGGATGAAGTCAAGTAGTGTTGAAAGAGATGAGTTTTCAGTTGTTGCTTGAAGATTGACAGGGATCCAGCATTCAGATGGGGGTGGGAAGATCATTCCACCAGCTAGGAACGGTGAATGAAAACGTTCTGGAGAGTGATTTTGAGCCTCTCTGTGATGGTACCACGAGGCGTCGCTCACTAGCAGATCTCAGACTTCTGAAGGGGATGTAGATTAGTAATAGTGAGTGGAAGTAGGTGGGTGCTGAGCCTGTGGTTGTTCTATATGCAAGCATGTGTCTTGAACTGGATGCGAGCTGCAACTGGTAGACAGTGCAAGGAGATAAAGAGAGGTGTAACATGGGCTCGTTTGGGCTTGTTGAAGACCAGTCATGCCGCTGCATTCTGAATCATTCATAGAGGTTTGATTGTGTTTGATGGAAGTCCAGCCAGAAGAGCATTGCAGTAGTCCAGCCTAGAAAGGACAAGGGCCTGGACAAAAAGGCCCTATATAACATAAAATCCAGGTTGTTTGTGGTTATTAAATCATTGATCAGAAATTATTTATTTTTTAGTGAGCGAATGTTTAAAAATGCTAACTTGATGGAATTACATTTAGTCTCTACAACAATCTTAGATTGATGTATTATAGGCCGCAGATTAGATGGGTCAGCCGTATGGCTTGAGAAGGCCTTAGACTTTCTATCATGTGATAAAACAGAAATAGAGGAGGCTACATGCACACTGGGTTCTCGCTTGTTCTGTAAATATTTGTGAATGTTGCTGCTAATATAGCGGGGACCCGACACACATCACTGAGAGCTGTTATCAGTTGTTTTTGGTTAACCTACAGCTGATGGAGGAGGGTTTGAGCCCTGGCGTTGTGGCAGCGGTCGAAGAGCTCTCACAGGAGGAGGAGGGAGAGCTGGGCCTGCAGTCGTTGGTGGTTGTGGGGCCCGCCGTTTTTTAGTTGATATCTGGGGGCTTGCAGCAAAAGAGTGGGAGAGTTTGGTCCCTGCATACACCAGTTCCTCCATTTTCTGTGAGAAGCTTAGAAGTGGAAATGCTGGAGAGAGGGATAATGTTCCTGGTGAGATGAGCTCTCGCTCTGGTGTTTCCGGTGGCTGTTATATGTTGTCCTGGCCAGTGTTAATTTCGTCAACGAAGACGATGCCGATGACGAAAAATATTCGTCAACAAACCTTTTTCTGTGAGAAAGACGAGACGTTGATTAGCTAAAACTAATATCTGATGATAAAAGCTATTACAAAATTTATACTGCGTCTTCATTAACAAGATGAGATGGGACTTAAAAATGTTATTTGAGGACTACGGTACATTCAAAATACATCCTATAGGCTAAGTTAACTGTCTTGTCTTTCAAAATGTGAGGCTCTGTCATTGGATGAGGGGCGTTATATCTAGACTAAGTATGGCAGCCGCAGTGGAAGGATAGGCTATCAAAACGCAAACTAGCGATCTGAAACAATGGCCACAGAACCCGAAGGGTTAGGGACTAAGTGACAAGATGTCCCATTTTTCACGGGAGTCACAATTCATTGTCGATTAACTTAAAGTTAGTGAAGGCGCGAAACGTGCTGATAGAAGTGCTCTCTCGCGTGGGAACGCACCACTTCTTCAGTTCTCAGTGCTCAAATACACACACAGCAGTCCAAATGTCTATTGTGTAGAGCAGAGATGGAAAGAGTACAAAAATATTCTACTCAAGTAAAAGTACCATTACATTAATTAAATTGTACTTAAGTACAAGTAAACGTACCAGTCTATAAATCTACTCGAGTAAAAGTAAAAAGTAGCTCACTTAAAATTTACTCAGAGTAAAAATTACTTAGTTACATTTTTGCAGTGGGAGGGACGAAAAAATGGGATAGGCCAAGCGTGTCAAACTCACTTCAGTTTGACACCACTGGGATAGCCCTATAAATATCAAGCTAGTTGTTTTTAATTAAAATAATCAGTTATTTAGAATAATAAGACATTCGGGCTGTTACCAGGCACATGAAATCTGTATCAACAAAATTCATCTTTGCAATGCAGAGGAAACACAAGCTACATCTGAAGTGCCATTTAGATGTATTTACACACTGTTTAATGCAGGACATGAAAGCATTTAGTCTGCAGTTACAAATGCAGAAATAATGTTTTGATTTATAAGACATAAAATGTTGAATACTCATTTGAAATTATATGAAAAAATAATAAAAAAAAAATTTAAACCGCCAGTAGGTGTCAGCAAGTCACTGTTAAGAGAGTCATTGCGATTCAACCGAATCATTTAAACGGTTGATACATTCAGGAACGAAACACCGTCATGTTGATCAGATACGCAAAACAGCGCTATGGAGGCTGTGTTTGGAAATATTTTGTTGGCGAAATAGAGCAAAATAGAAAATGTCTAAAAAATAAAGTATCTTAATTAACTTCTTGTTTTTTGAACTGTTGTAAAAAATTGATATGTAATCAGGCTGATTTTTGGCACTCTTCGTTTGATACTGATTTACTATATGAAATTATATAAATATATACATTTTCTCTATATCTTCAATCTTGTGATCATTCTAAATGTATTTTAACAGGCCGAATCATGCAGTGAAAGAACGCACTCTAAATGTGCTTGCACTAGTCTAATCTACTAGGCTTCACAGCACACTGTAGAAGTGTTTTGTTTTTCAGCTCAATGACTCTCGACGCATGTGGCAGGGACTGAGGACCATCTGTTCCTCTGGAAATAAATCCTCTGCAGAGGTGAGAGCAGATCCGTTGCTGGCCGAAGAGTTAAACACCTTCTACGGCCGCTTTGAATGCAATGGCAGGAGCGCGACTCTGCCGATCAGCGCGTCAGGAAGCAGCAGACAGAGCAGCGTTGATCATGTTATCACGTGTCGGAGGACGAGGTTCGGAGGGTACTAAAGAGTGAAAGTGAAAGTCAGGAACTGGCCGCGTTCTGAGGTCCTGCGCTGCAGTTGGTTTACATCACCTGATGACTCTGTGGTTACCACCTCCTTTAAAAAATTACTGGCCGCGTAAACCCTCTTCTGAGGTCCAGTTGCTCCTCAACAGTCATTAAGGTTTTTGAGAGACTTTTAAAGAAACCATTTGCTATCCTGCTATTTTGGACCCTCTTCAGTTTCCCTACCGCCTAAAATAGGTCTACTGATGATGCCATCTCTCAGGTCCTGCACTCTTCCCTTACACACATTGACAGCAAAAATGGCAACTATGTAAGGCAGCTTTTCATTGACTATAGATCATATGACCTCGGCCTAAACTCTTCACTCTGTGACTGGATTCAAGACTTCCTCACCGGCAGACCTCAAGTGGTGAAAATGGGCCAGTTCACCTCCAAATCACCCTGAACATAGGAGCCCCACAGGGCTGCGTCCTGAGTCCCCTGCTCTACTCTCTCTACACACACGACTGCGTGTCCTCTCACAGCTCCACTTCTATTGTCAAATTTGCTGATGATACTGTGGTTCTGGGCCTCATTTCCAACAATGATGAGACCGCATACTTGGATGAGGTAGAGAGACTTACATCATGGTGCCAGGACAACTGTCTCTCTCTGAACGTGAGCAAAACTAAAGAGCTGATTGTAGACTTCAGGAAGAGACAGCAGCGGCCCTACACTCCTCTTATGATCAGTGGGACCCCTGTGGAGAGGGTGAGCAGCTTCAAGTACCTCGGTGTAAACATATCAGAGGACCTGACTTGGACTGCACACATTCAAACACAGGTCAAGAAAGCCAAGCAAAGACTGTACCATCTACGACAGCTGAGGAAATTCAGGGTCTCACCAGCAATCCTGAAATCTTTCTATTCAGGGGCCATAGAAAGTGTACTGACTCAGTGCATCTCAGTGTGGTATGGTAACGCCTCAAATCAGGACTGCAAAGCTCTGCAGAGAGTTGTGCGCCTAGCTGAGCGCATCTCAGGGTCTGCTCTCCCCTCTCTGCAGGGCATCTACCTCAAACGCTGCAAAAGCAGAGCTGCTAAAATAAATCATCAAAGACTCAAATCTCCCCGGTAACCGGCTCTTCATTTTACTGCCATCTGGCAAGCGCTTCCAGAGCATGGTGGCAAAAACTGAGAGACTTAGGAGGAGCTTCTTCCCTCAGGCCATCAGGCTCCTAAACTCGAACTCGGTCTTATAACATTAACAAGACTCAATTTAATAAACTGTGAGATATTCACTATTCTCCATCATCCGTATTGCTGCTATGTTTATACCTGTACAACCTGTTTGCACATTCCTCTTGCACATCCCTGCTTATATTATTATTTATTAAGTCCACAGTATACTGTATTGCACATTTTATTTTATTGCACAATTTATTCTTCTTTATTTTGTCTTATTATTTTTTACCTATATTTATGTATATTCTCTTGTGTTGTGTTACATATTTTGTACTGTCCATTGAGCGGACCTGACCTGATTTACATTTCACTACTGATTATATTCTGTATAATTGAGTATGTGACGAATAAAACCTTGAATCCTTGAGTGTAGGATTAATTTCTTATGCACCTCATCCCACGCTGTTGCTAATTTCAAAACGTCATTTTAGAGCTATAGTAACAGAGGTTCAATTGAGCCGTTGATAGCAGATAAAAAAATTAAGCTAATAGAGAGAGAGAGAGAGAGAGAGAGAGAGAGAGAGAGAGAGAGAGAGAGAGAGAGAGAGAGAGAGAGAGACTAAGCATGTGTGAATTACCCGAGTCTGTGCATCTCTCAACAGTGTTTGGGAGCAAAGTTTCTACAAACAGTGAAATTGCAAATTAATTTTCTTCAAGAACAGCACCATTATTACCTCACTTGTGAGAAGTGTTGTGTAACTTTTAAATTGCTAAACTATTTTACTAATATAATCATCAGAGCAGAACTGACATGTTTCTTTGCGAGTGTGTACTGTATAGTATGAAAATGTAAAAAAATGTATAGCCTGAATGCACTGTAAGTCGCTTTGGATTAAAGCGTCTGCTAAATGCATAAATGTAAATGTATGTGTGTGCATTTGTAAGGGAGAGATAGACAGTATTTTTTTTGCCAAAACATGGCAACATTTCTTTGCTTAGTCATTGTTGTTGAGGGTTTTATGTATTTTGCTACTGTAGGTTGTAAGGACCTTTGAAACAGCTAACTGAAATATTTTGATGTGGAACAAGTGATCTGGTCATGTAATACGTGTAATGAACTATTTTAGATGTGCATTTCCCAGAAAATAATTGCACACCTTAGAACGTTCATCAGCCAATCAGATTCAAGTATTCAACAGCCCTGTCGTATAACCTCACTTATGTGTCAAAATGCCTGTCTTTGCAAGTGGCCTCGTAAATTGCTGTGGGCCTGTTTTTCTGCCGCAGGTCTTGGACATCTTGTTCAGATTGATGGCATCAAGGATTCTATCAAATACCAACAGATAAAAAATCAAAACCTGACTGTCCCTGCTACAAATCTCATAATGGGCCATGGATGGATCATCCATCAAGACAATGGTCCAAAGCAAACAGCAAAATAAAAAAAATAAAAAGAAATGGGTCACTGAGCACAAAATGAAAGTTCTTCCATGGCCATGCTAGTTCCCTGACCTGAACCCTGTAGAAAATGAGCAAAGTGAACTGAAGATAAGAAGCACCAACATGGAGCTTTGAAGGATCTGGACTGGAGAGATTCTGGATGGAAGAATGGTCTCTGATCTCCAACCTCATCAGGCATTATAGGAGAGACTCAGAGCTGTTATCTTGGCAGTTGCAAAAAGTATAGAAGAAAAGTACAGAATAGTATTAAATATACTATAGAATATATAGGGTATAGAATAAAAGGGTTCCAACATTGGAACCAACATGTATATTTGCATATTTAATTTCCCATATTTTAATTAAAGATATGTCATAGATGTGTCATATGTAAATTTGAGGTACAAATATGTAATATTAATTAGGCTATAATATGTAAACTTTAGGTAATAATACAGTACCTTTAAGCTACCAATATGTAGAATTTAAGTACTAGTCCGTATACTTTTGGTACTATTGAATACTTATCAGTATGCTTAGGTACTAATATGTACACTTATGTATTGTAAAATGCACCCTTTAATAAGGTACAAAGGTTTACCTTGAGATTAGTGGTAGTGCAGATCTGGTTTCTCCAGTAAATTGATCACGATTTGAGTAATTTGGTCTCGCATAGTTTGGGGACCAATTCTAACTTCTATTAATTATGACTTTTGCCTCAACAAACTTTGCTAATTTGCTGCTTATTGATGACCTGCATACATCACCGAGAGAAGTCTGTCGCTTTTACAGGAAGGTCTAGTTATAACATTTTCATAAAATATTACAAGGTCAAAACATTTTTGAAAAATGTTATGTGTGTACTTGAAGAAAATACTGTAAATTATAGGGTGAATTTTCATTTCATTCCAACTTTAAGTGCATCCAGCCAGAGAAAACGTTTTTTTTTTTTTGATAGGGGAGGAGAATATATTTCAAACACTCTGATTCTTTCTGGACCCACACAAAAAAAAAACGTATTCCAATAAACGGATTGATAGAAATGTATGGATAGTTGTCCGTTTTCTGATGTGCGTGTAAACATTTAAATGTATTAAGCACTGTTTACTTTTAAAAATGTAAGTACGTTTAAATGTGAAAATCTACTTTCATTCAAGTATGTTTTAAAATGTTGCGTAATTGGGTCAGTGCTAACCAAGCTAAACCTTCACTATAAAGAACCTTCTGTAATACCAATGTACCAAATCCAGGCTGATTTAGTAGTCTATGGAAATATAATGGTTCAGCCATGAAACCTGTTACAGGTAACAGACGCTGAGACATGACGCTTGCACATGAACGCCATTTGGCAGCTATAGAAAAGTTTATGATCAAAACGTTCTCTCTGCGGCACCGTTATGGTGTGTAAAATCATGTGTGTAATCACATTTACTTGAATGCATGGCTGTCTAAACATCACATTAGTTTGTTTTTCAGTTTCACATGCACAAACCTTTATCATCTTATCTCTGTGAGGATCTTTAGACAGCTAAGCCATCCACAGCATGGTCTGCCTGGAGGACTCTCTTGATTGAGGATATATGTTTGGAAATAGTACTTGGTTTCTCCGTGTGTGATTAACTTCTGCATCTGACATGAGTGAAGCCCTCCTACCCTCAGCATTGCTCCTCATTATGACACTGTCAGCTGGAAGCATCGCCGCCGGGACTCCAGGAGCAACACTCGGGAGAAAATACTGCATTTGCGTCACTTGTGTTTGTGTGGGCAAGGGCAGTACAGCTTCCAAACAACACTTCAGCCGGGCCTGTACTGTACATTTGTTACTGCAAGACTTACAAGACAGCTTCTGCTTAATCCATTTCAGCTGTTTTCTATCGAAAAGCCCATAGACATGCTGTCGATGTTCATTAAAGAAGTAGGTCACGCAAAAAAAAGAACATTTTCAGGAAATTTACCCTCAGACCATCTAAGATGAGTTTGTTTCTTCATGGTTCACAGATTTGGAGAAATGTAGCATTACATGACTTGCTCAACGGTGGATCCTGAATGGGTGCCGTCACAATAATCCACAAGTAATCCATACCACCCCAGTCCATCAATTAGCATCTTGTGAAATTAAAAGCTGTGTTTGTAAGAAACAAATCCATCATTAAGATCATTATTAAGATTAAGTTGCTTTTGGATAACGAGTCTATAATTAATAATAACGTTTCCTCCAGTGAAAAAGTAAATCTCCTGCTGTCCTCTCATATCAAAATCCACATATATATTTGTTTGGAACTGTTTTCATTTGTAAACGGAGCATGATTTCACTCCTGATTCAGACAAGATGACCTTATCACTGGGGAAAGCAATATTATGGACTTATATCTTAGCCTGGAAGCCATGGTTTGAACTAAAAAACATCTTAATGATGGATTTGTTTCTTACAAACATACAGATTTTCACCTTACAAGACACTAATTGTTGGATTGGAGTGATGTGGATTACTTGTGGATTATCGTGATGTTTTCATTAGCTATATGACTCTTGTTCTGACGGCACCCATTCACTACAGATGATCCATTGGTGAACAAGTGATGTAATGCTAAATGTTTCCAAATCTGTTCCCATGAACAAACAAACTTATATATATCGTGGTTGACCTTAGGGTGAGCAAATTGTTAACACATTTTACATTTTGGTGAATATTCCTTTAAATGATGATATGGTGTATCCCTGTATACTCATAAAAATGATGGTTATATATTCTGAGCAAGCCACAGACTTAACTTCTGCCCCCCCCCAAAAAAAGTATTACCATAGTGACTGTTGAGTCACTTTTAAGACTTTAAACTTGCATACAAAACGCTGAAAATTTTATAAGCCATCCAAATCTCATAAAAAATTTGTACAGTCACATAACATCCACTTTGCGGATACAAGGAAAAACAGAACATTCTTCCTCCCAGTTCGCTCTCATTAAACTCAAATGATTTACATAATGTTCACTGTTTGTTTGGCATGCAGAAAACAATAATGAACAGTGTGATGCTGAGCATCTGACATGCAGAAGTTTCTCTACACACCAGCTCTCAGCCTTTAATTACAAAGCTCTCTTGATAATAGCTCATTTTGATTTCTCTCAAGAAATACACAGTCCATTCAAAGCAGGAATCATAACCTGCTTTCAATGCATTGCAGAGGCCAAATAGTTATTAAGTGTGTCTTAGTGTCTGTTATTTTAAAGAGAGAGTTGCTGTAAATCCAAATACTACCTGACAGATATCCTAAGGTCATTTTTAGATAACTGACATGCAAAGAAAGAAGTGAACATGAAAATGGATATGACATGTTATTGACAGTCACTCACGGTGACTTCTCTGTCTCCCCTCAGTGGCCAGACAGTGTGTCCACTTCAGAAGATCCGAATCACACAATATCAGAGAGACTGACATCTTGTATGTTCTTACATTCACGTTTTGTAATGTATGCAACTTAACTTATTTTAATTTATGTATTTTTTCAAAGCATTCCCAGTCTAGCTGAGCTACAGTATTACAGACACTATTTCAAAATAGTCCAGATTTTAATATTAATATGAAATTGTGTTGTTATTGTTTATACAATTATGATTATTTGTATTATTGTCGACGTTGTTTTTATGTTTAATATAAAATAATACGATCTAAAATAATTAAATAGCCGATTGCTGTTTTTGTTTATGCATTAGCATTATGCACGCCCATATGCAATATCATTAAAACAAAACGAGCGACTGAAGGATTGGAGAGAGAGAGAAAGTTAAAGAACAGGTTTAATGTTTTAAAACTAGCTGGAAAGAGCTCTCGTCCACATGCATTCAGCAGGATGGATTACACATAACGAGCATGATTTAATTAGAAAACCCGTCAAATCCGAGAGAGAAGCGTTTTAATGTATTTCTGCATGGTAATGCGACGTTACCAAGCAAACAGGCTCGGGTGAGACGGGGACTCGAGTGTGCGCGCGAGCGAGAGCAGCAGTAACACCCATCAACAGACCCGGATCTGACACGATGACTGAGGAACTTCAGCAGTTGTGGAGGAGCTGTGAGCTGGAGTCAGTCTGATGCTGGAAAAAAATCACCTAGCAATGCGGAGAAAGCGATAAAAGTAACTGTGCGACTGCATCACAGCACAACTTACACGTGGGAGCTGAAAATGAGCAGGGCAGCGCAAAACCAGTGGGCTTAACACGGGTAAGTCGACGGGTCACTGCATTTCTTGAGTTTGGGCTTGTTTGGAATGAGTCTGTTTATATCTGCAGCCCTTTTGCGTTAGTTTCTATGTGCGATATCGCAGTAGTAACCGCGGCAGGTTAATTAGAATCTTCATGAGTTCCAAAAACGCGTTCTTGGTTGGAAATTCGCCATACAAAGCCTTTATTAATGCGTTTCATTTCTTTTACGCTGTTCTGTTTCTCTGTGGCTGAAATGGTCTTGGACGAGAGCCGTGCGATTTCAGACAAATCAAGATGGAAAACTATAAAGTTACATAATTAAGAATGAATATTCATGTCAGAACTATGTTTAATAAAAGCACTGCTTCGTTTCACTACCACACTGAATAATCCTTGTCGTATCAGTCATCCAAAAACAATAAGATTTATTTGAAATGAAGAGGTAAACTAAAAGCTTGATGAAAACACTTATTGTGAGTGTTATGGCTGTATTATATAATGCTTACCAGATCATTATTTGTACATTCAAGAAGTTAGGAGTGTCATATTTTCATGTTGATAATAAAGGACTGAAAGGAATTAATAATTACTGTAGATTAGTACAAAAAGAACCCCTGATTAGTTGATTTAAAGTGTGGACAAAGTGAAAGAATGAACAACAGCAACATGTGTGTGTTTGATACAAGAGAGAGAGTTAATCTGCATATCTGCTGAGACTTGTGAAAAGACCACTGACCTGCTATTACATACTATTAAATTGACATAATTAACATGTTTATTTTTAGTGGGTTGCATAGTACTTTGAATGTTGGATGACACTTGGGTAAACTTTAATGGCATTTCAGTTTAATGGGGTTTCAGTCTAACTCATGACGTTGGTACAATGGCTATTAACATCTCTCTTAATAAACAAAAAGCTTTAAAAAAAATGCTATGTTTGATATATGTCCAAAAGAGCTTACTGAATGGTACTTGTTTGGTTCTGACTGTAGACCTGACATGTACAAATGGGATTTCTATAGATGCACTACTGTACATGAATCACTCTTGCTGTGTTTAAGTGTTAAAACATAACAAGGATAAACTTACCTTTTCTTGCCACTTCAAACTTCTTGACACTCCCTTGGTTTTTCTGTCCTACTTCATGCATTCAATTAATTCGTCAATAGTCCTGATGAACTGACAGCTTTGTCTTCTGAGAGAAATGACCCCTTAATTAGAAATGAAACAGACCCCAAGCCTGTCACACTTATCCAGCAGAGATTTATTTGAAATGATTCAATTTATAGTATCTAAATTGACATTTTAATCTGAGTGTGATGTGCGCATCTTTATTTCTGAATTTTACATATTACATATTCTGGCCGCGTTGCTTGCAACGCTTTGATAATGGGTTCGATTCTAGGAGAATGCATGAACTGATAACAATGGCACCTTGAACCTTGAATGCAATGTAAGATGATTCGGATAGAAGTATACACTATGACAAAAGCATTTTAAATTTAAAATGGTCATTTTTATTGATTCTTATATGTAACAACATTAAAATTAAGATAATATATTGAAATATGATACATTTGATATCTATATCAACATTAAAATAAATAAAAATACATACTGCTCTTTTGGTTGAGAAACAATGGCACTTTAACTGTGTTTTATTGTGTTAAATTGTTAAGAGTACTTGCAGTTTTATCATAAACTTTTTAAGGGTGGCCTAGCAGCGCAACTCATCATCACTGCAGACGTAAAACAAAAACTGAGTGACAGAAAAACAATGCACTTATTGCCTTCCCATTCGTTTTACAGCACAGTAGCGTGAATAGCGTCGGCATCTATTAAGAACAAGCACCAATAGCTCATATTGATTCATGAGTGCCTTTATAAGTCTCTAACTCAAAGTGCCATTGCAGAAATCTCCCCAATCAGCACTATTGAATTTCATCTTCCCCGGGAGACACACAGCACCGCAGCTCATCATCAGCACCATCACTCATACAGGCTCCTGTACGGCAGCCCAACATCTAGCTTTTCACCTCTCGCGTCTGTCTGAGCTGGAGAGTGTGTGTGGCTTGTGCTTTCTTATGTCTATACGGAGACCTGCAGTCTCCTGTGTGCTGTTATGAAGCTCACAAAATGGAAATCAATGTTACAGGCATCTTGGAATTGATCTGTGCTGATTGCTAATAGTGATGACAGTCTCCACAGTCTTTTACCATCGCTTCTATAGATCTCAATACAGACCCACAGGACTAAAGGAATAGAGTGGATTCTCAGTGATTGTGAATGTGATTAATAGAGTAAACAGTTGTGGGAAAGAAAAGTAAGAAAGAAAGAGCTAGCAGACAGATCTGCCCACACAGTCTCTTACACTCTTTGTCTTAAGGCAAATTCATTGAAATGTTTTCACTTCTGTTGTGCATGTTTACAGTATGTCTGCATGTTTGCATTATACACAAGAATACATCTGTTTATATACTGTATAAATGTATACAGGACCTATCTATTTACTACTGCACTGTAAAATAAAATTACAGTAAAAAACTACAGGGGTTGCCAGAACATTACTGAAACAACTATTTTACTAGGTTTTATGGACTGAACATAAAACATAAATCACTTTCAAAAACTGTACATTTAACAGTATTTTACTATAAAATTACATTAAATGTCGCATTCGATCTGGCTTTTGACCATATAGTAAAGTCTTTTACTGTAGTATTTGTGTAGTGTTTTACCATGAAAATGGTGAAAACTTTTGTTGTGTTAAGTCTCTTATGCTCAGCAGTACTGCATTTGGTTGTCCAAAATACAGTAAAAACAAAATAACATTGTGACATATTATTACAATTTAAAATAACTGTTTTCTATTTGAATATATTTTAAATTGCAATTTATTTCCGTGATGCAAAGCTAAATTTTTTCTATCATTACTCCAGTTTTCAGCGTCTAGTCTTCAGTGAAATATTTCTTATAATTAATGATGGAAGCTGTTGTTCTGCTTCATATTTTTGTGATGTATTTGAATTGAAATAGAAATCTTATTCAACATTATAAATGTCTTCACTGTCATTTTTGATCAATTTAATGCATCCTTATTTTTATTTCTGTAATATTTTATACTTACCCTTTTCAGTATACAAATGCAATAATCTATTAATTACTTGAAGACATAATAAAAAGCCCTTCTGTCTGGTGAGAGAAAGACTTGCTTTAAATTCAGAAGAGCGTGGAGACATGACTGTCAGATCGGACTGATTCTCAAAGGCCACTGCAGTTTGAGCACTTCCCCCGAGCGCTAGCTGGCATAAAGAAGTGAACACTCTTTCAGACATTCTCTGTGTTTTTGACCTCTCTGTTACCCACCTTTAGTATAAAATCCACAGACCTCACTTTAATAAAGCAGCTGCTCTGCACTTCCACCAAGACCAGAATAACAGCATGTCAGATGTATTGTGTATCATATCATAAACAAAAACAAAAAGTTATATAGTTACCAGGACTGTACAACAACGACAAACCATGCAAAACTCAGACTTCAGGCCAAAGAAGAACTTACTTGTATAAAAGCCAAATACACACTGGAAAAGGAGATACTAAGAGGATTATTTGAAACAAGTTTTCTTCATTCTGCTTCAGTAATGTATGACACCATCCCCACATGCAAAACAATGTCTTTTGCTAGGTTTGAAAAAACACCCCACACCCGCCCTTCTCCACACAACCATTCACCCCCCTCTATGGAAAATAAAAATTCAGCTTTAAAGAACAAAAGAAGGAAAGCACCAGGCATCACAGGAATCCTGTGCTAAATTACATTTTACAAGCTGTGCGAATTTGATAACACTCCAAAGAAACCCAAAATTAGTATAGGGACGTCTGTGGTCCATTTGAAAGACTGGTTTTGGGCTTATTCTCACTATTACAGAGCAAACAACTGTGGATGATAGTTGCTTATTGGACAGACCAGCATGCTGTTTGTAGACTAGCTCTGCTTTTAATAACGTATTGTCCCTACCTCCGCTGTTTATGACAGACAGGCAAGTGCTGGGAAAATTTATCCAGCACCCGCAAAGCACATAGGGCTGCGTTCTTCTGCTCTTCTCCCTCTACACATGAGCATATTCTACATGCAGACGACACCCCTATCGGCCTCACCCCACTCAAAAGCTGGCTGTCTGGTGCCTAAACCGCTTAAACACCTCAAAACAGTGAGATGAGCTCAGGAGAAACCCCCCTGCCTCCCCCCACTTCTAACTATTAATGGGCACCACCAAGCAGCAAATTTGAGAAAGGCCCAGCAGAGGGTACTTCCTTCCCAGTTTCAACCACCACAGGATTGAAACAAAATCCGTCCTCTGCACATCATTAACTGTTTGTTAATAGCGATAATTGGATGTACAACCCTTTTGTTTTTTACTGCTTGGACCCCGCACATCCAGCACACTCCCTCTTTACTGCTGCCGTTGGCCACTAGAGCTCTGAGCACCAGAACGACCAGACACAGGAACAGTTTCTTCCCCCAAGCAATCCATCTCATGAACACCTTAAACGTGGAACACACAACACTATTTTACAACTATCTATTCACCACCACACATACATATATAATATTTGTATTTAATTTTTTTTCAATTTCAAATTGCACGTCAGACCTGTACACACAAATGTCTGATCATAGTGTTTTTCAATTTAATATTGCCTATTTGTATATTTGTATATTGTTATTTTGTTGTCTGTGTCCTGTCCCGTTTGTCATTCTGTTGCACTGGAGCTTTACTCAATTCCTCGTATGTAAACATGGCCAATAAAGCTCATTCTGATTCTATCATATATTATTGTTAGACGTTGCTTCCTATAGTGTCATCTTTGGACAAGAGAAAAGTCTGGCTCATTTGCATTTTTAAAAACGCCTTGCGCCTACATTAACTGGCACATTATGTGCAGTTTGAGCTCATATGATGACAGTATGAGCTTCATGCAGGAAATGCTGGGTCATATATTGACTCATGGATCGAGCGGTAACACATGGCATCTTTCTCAGCACTGTTTCAGTTCGACAGTGATTCATTTGGATTGTCAGAGGCCTCAGAGCTCAAACAACACGTTAAGAAATTAAATTAAAGCCCAGACGAGACTGAATCATGTATAATGCTTCTATAGTTACTGCTTACATCATACGTGTAGAGAAGTCATGCTTAAAGAGATTGCATTTATAATATAAATTAGAGGGAAATTTAGGATAGAAATATTGATTTGGGTGAACTTTTAAAATTGTGTCTGCTGCTACTTGAAGTTTATTAACATCCACCATGATAGCACCAGTTTTTATTCGTTAAATATGCATAAGAAGGGAGACAAAAATCATCTCAGATATGCTGTTTGAATACATTATGCTTTAATTTCACAAATGGTTGACTAGCCCTTGTAAGACCGATGGCGTTTCTCAGAATTACTGAATCCTATGCATGAGAAGGTCTGTTTCATAAAGTCACACTAGTCAGTCAAACTAACTATACCCATGTTCATTTGAGAGCACTAGACCTTACTCTGCCATTGTGCAGAGAACATGGATCATTTAGGAACTTATCCATGAATAGAAAAGAAAACATCATAATTAATCCTTGCTTTGGGAGTCAACTTGTGTTGTGACATGAATTTACCGCATCCCGTGACTTGTGAGCAATTAAGATTCCAAAGCCATGGTAGAAATATTTTCACTGCTGATTGAAAAATAACATGTGCAAATATGTCAGGAGAATGTGATGTTGCATTCGGAGACTGATACAAGAATATATTAGTATGAATTCTGCAGCATTACTGTTGATGTTTGACAACTTTTATGCATTCATTACATATTTTTCGATGAGCGTTATTGCCCTTGAGACAGTACTCTTTTTCACTCAACATCTTTAGCAGAGCAGAGAAAACTGGAGTAGTTTTTGAAGAAATGGAATTCAACTGCATTTAGGTTTTAATGTGCAGTAGGTATAATGCAATGGCCTTTTTCTTCAATGCAGTCATCTTTTTCCATGCAATTTCAATGCAATTACAATGAATGATGACAAAAATGAAGCAAAAACACCATGAATGTATCAGAAAATAATCCATATGACTAGTATATATACTTTTAAAAAGAGTACTTACTGCGGAAAATAATATACTTTAGAATACTTAGGTGTGAACTAAATATGTTTTCAGAGACTAAGTTCCATTTTAGTCGCAAATTAAATCAAAATGTGTTGTTGTTTAAATATTATTAAAATGCAGTTTACTTGATAGCGCATTTTGACTCACTCAAGAAGGACTTCAATACATCTTTATATGTAATTTCATAACTGGTCTTTAAAATAAGGTTACTGACAAACATACAGATACTAACATATGCTTTTATGTCATTTCTATTGAAACTTGTTTGTCATGTATTTAAATATATTTGAAATTATATATAATAAATATTTTAGTATAAATGATAAATAATAAACATATTTGCAATTTGCAAAGCAAGTTATTACATTTAAAACTCTCAAATATTAACTCTTTCCCTGCCAGCGTTTTTGAAAAAAGTTGCCAGCCACTGCTTACATTTCTGATCATTTACATAAAATTTTCATGGCCCCAGAATATTTTTTTTATATGAATATCTGAACATGCAATGCATCAAAATAAAGAACAAAATAAAACTTTATTCTAGCTTTAAGCATTCTTTTTATCAACACTTGAATGTAGGTAAGTTTCATAAAAAAGCAAAATTTTGAGCAAAAAATAAAAAAAAATTGTGTGTTTTATATCAAAGACTACACTGGATCATAAAGCATAAAGATATGGATAATAGATGCAGTAGGTCACTTCCACCCCAAGCTTGCACAGTCCTTTATCACTTCCTGGATCAACATTACACTCCGTAACATTAGGCATTTTATATTTATATGCTGTTTATGTTGATGATCGCATTATTTTTCTATTGCATCTGCTTAAATATGAGATCACTCGTTTCTGCGACTTCCTTGCTGTGTTTTTGATCAGGAGATTCTGGTCTCATACAGAAGATGTGTAATAGCGCCCCGAGCCGTAAAATCTCGTCTTTGCGTTTTCTCATAAAAGATATCTCGTCAATGGGGGAAAGAGTTATTAACAGTGTTCATTTCCATATGCTTCTGAAATTAAAAACACAAACTGGTTGAAAATCAACAAACTTTTCCTTTAAGTATGTGCAGTATACCAAGGGACCATTTTCTTTGTGTGAGCATTACCAGTGCGTTTTGGATATATCTGGACCAATTCAATGTGTGTTTTCTGTGCTAATTTTGTTGCATTGTGTCCCTTAGCAACCTGGAGTTGGAACTATAAAGTAAGTCTTCATTAAAATCTTCCTCTTTATCTCTCAGGCTCATCCATGATGGCTACCTTGACCTGCTAGATTGTGAATCTGGAAGTGTACAGCCTGCACAGCCACGCACAGCAGAGATGTACCAAGAGGTGGCTTTCCTAGCAGGCAGCACCGATCATCAGTTTACCTCCTTCCACTTTAACCCTTTGGAGGATCGGCATGAAATCAGCAGCAAAAAAGGTGTGTTTTACAAACGCGCCCAATTGCAGTGCAAGCCCGGTTACAGGAGGACGAGGTGCTCCGGAATCGAGGAGCTGTGAGAGGGCGAGGGTGCTTTAGTCGACCGCACCGCCATCATCAATGTGGGTGGCATCCGTTATAGCATACCATGGTCCACTCTTGAGGAGTTCCCATTGACGCGTTTGGGGAAGTTACGCAGCTGCAGCAATGCTGAGGAAATCCTCGATTTGTGTGATGACTATGATGCAAACTGCAACGAGTTCTTCTTCGACCGAAGCCCCAGCGCCTTCCGCTCCATCGTCACGTTCCTGGCGGCCGGGAAGCTTCGTCTGCTGCGGGAGATGTGCGCGCTCTCCTTTCAGGAGGAACTGTTGTATTGGGGGTGTGGAGGAGGCCAGTCTGGAGTGGTGCTGCTTGAGAAAGCTCCGTCTTCGGCAGGAGGAGCAGCGAGAGAGACTCCGGCAGGAGGAGGAGGATGTTGAGTTGACCTCGCCACATTCCTATGAGGAGGCGCCGGCCGTCGGGAGCCCAGAGGAGGGGCGTCTGGCTGGGTGCATGCACAGCCTTAGAGAAATGGTGGAGAACCCTCACTCTGGGATTCCTGGGAAAATCTTCGCCTGCCTTTCCGTGGTCTTTGTAGCCATTACGGCAGTTACACTGTGCGTCAGCACCATGCCTGACCTGAGGGAGGAGGAGGAGAGGGTGAGTGTGCACCTAAAGTATGAATGTAGGTAGGTTGCATAAAAAAGCAACATTTTGAGAAAAAAGCTTATAATTTTTTTTTTTATCAAATGCTACATCTGGATCATATTCAGTAATATTATCAAAGCAAAGATGCAGTAGATGGGTTCCATCAGTACTCACAAAGCTTGCACAGGCCTTTACCACTTCCTGGATCCACATTTCACTCTGTAACATTAGGCAGTTTTCATTTATATGCGGTTAGTGTTGATTTGCATTATTTTTATATACATATTAGGGGTTGCACAGACTAATCGACTAGTCGACTAGTTGACTTCAGCGCTCTGCCATGACACTTTAAGCTTGAATTCGACTAGTCGCTGGTCCTATAGAGGAGGGCACAACAGGATAATAAATCCATATTTACGCTCCGTTTCCAAACAGTTAAAATTACAAACTAATTCATACTCTGAATGCGCTCCACGAGACATGTGTTTATATTACTGGATGCTGGAAATTGAACAGCAGAATGCATGTTTTAAACAGCTTATTGTACAGGTATGTTAATCATGTTCTAATCTAATGCGCTGCTGCACTGTAACACACACATAGGCTACAGACAGTAGCGCGTACAATACATCACGTGCAGATCGCGCACACAGAATAATTCAGCGCGAAAATGTATTGTCAACACTGTTCTGTGATTTCTTGGTAAAATAGCTTAGAAACTGAAAAGTTCAAGCATATATTTCTAAATAACTAAATCCCACAGCTTCACTACTAGTAGAGAGACTAGGTAGAATTAATTCACACACGCAACCGCTCTCACTAATGCATTCATTCATATGAATGTAATCTTCACTGTACTACTTATCTGTATCTGATTTAGAACGAGCAGAAATCTGTGAGAAATATAACACAAAGACTAAAGAACTGATCAAAATAAGCTGTTATAGGAGCAATAGTCATGTGGGCAGCGCTGTGTCATATTTCATAGCTGTGCACAAGGTGTTTGTCACAGCTCCAGACTTATTTGTTCATTAATGACGTCATCAGCGACTAGTCGACTTGACTTTCATTACATAAAAGTCGACTTTAAAAAATCAGAAGTTGTTCAACCCCTAATGCATATGCATACATATAACATGCTACATCCTACATTGCTAATAGTGATGACAGTCTCCACGGTCTTTTACCATCGCTTCTATAGATCTCAATACAGACCCACAGGACTAAAGGAATAGAGTGGATTCTCAGTGATTGTGAATGTGATTAATAGAGCAAACAGTTGTGGGAAAGAAAAGTAAGAAAGAAAGAGCTAGCAGACAGATCTGCCCACACGGTCTCTTACACTCTTTGTCTTAAGGCAAATTCATTGAAATATTTTCACTTCTGTTGTGCATGTTTACAGTATGTCTGCATGTTTGCATTATACACAAGAATACATCTGTTTATATACTGTATAAATGTATACAGGACCTATCTATTTACTACTGCACTGTAAAATAAAATTACAGTAAAAAACAACAGGGGTTGCCAGAACATTATTGAAACAACTATTTTAAGGTTTTATGGACTGAACATGAAACATAAATCACTTTCAAAAACTGTACATTTAACGGTATTTTACTATACAATTACATTAAATGTCGCATTCGATCTGGCTTTTGACCATATAGTAAAGTCTTTTACTGTAGTATTTGTGTAGTGTTTTACCATGAAAACGGTGAAAACTTTTGTTGTGTTAAGTCTCTTATGCTCAGCAGTACTGCATTTAGTTGTCCAAAATACAGTAAAAACAAAATAACATTGTGACATATTATTACAATTTAAAATAACTGTTTTCTATTTGAATATATTTTAAATTGCAATTTATTTCCGTGATGCAAAGCTACATTTTTGTATCATTACTCCAGTTTTCAGTGTCTAGTCTTCAGTGAAATATTTCTTATAATTAATGATGGAAGCTGTTGTTCTGCTTCATATTTTTGTGATGTATTTGAATTGAAATAGAAATCGTATGCAACATTATAAATGTCTTTACTGTCATTTTTGATCAATTTAATACATCCTTATTTTAATTTCTGTAATATTTTATACTTACCCTTTTCAGTATACAAATGCAATAATCTATTAATTACTTGAAGACATAATAAAAAGCCCTTCTGTCTGGTGAGAGAAAGACTTGCTTTAAATTCAGAAGAGCGTGGAGACATGACTGTCAGATCGGACTGATTCTCAAAGGCCACTGCAGTTTGAGCACTTCCCCCGAGCGCTAGCTGGCATAAAGAAGTGAACACTCTTTCAGACATTCTCTGTGTTTTTGACCTCTCTGTTACCCCCCAAAATCCACAGACCTCGCTTTAATAAAGCAGCTGCCTCTGCACTTCCACCAAGACCAGAATAACAGCATGTCTGTGAAGTTATATAGTTTGTATGGACTTAACTTACAAGTTACTTTGAAACAACACAGTAATGTATGACATGCAAAACAATATTTCTATTCATATGGAAAATTCAGCTTTGCATCACAGGAATAAATTACATTTTACAAAATTTGATAACACTTTAGTATAGGGACCAATTCTCACTATTAACTAGTTGCTTATTAGCATGCCTATTAATAACGTATTGGCTGTTTATAAGTGCTTATAAAGCACATATTCTGCATGAGCATATTCTACATCCCTAACCCCACTCAAAACCTAAACCGAACAGCTACCTTTCTAACTATTAATAAGCAGCAAATTTGGAGTTTATTGAAACAAAAGGTTTGTTAATAGCGATAATTGGATGTTTTGTTTTTTACTGCTTTATATTCACTAGACTGGGGTTAAAGTCACCTGACCTGGGAAAGATCTGTCACATTGCTCTGCTTTACTCAAATGCATTGTGTATCATATATTATTGTTAGACGTTGCTTCCTATAGTGTCATCTTTGGACAAGAGAAAAGTCTGGCTCATTTGCATTTTTAAAAACGCCTTGCACCTACATTAACTGGCACATTATGTGCAGTTTGAGCTCATATGATGACAGTATGAGCTTCATGCAGGAAATGCTGGGTCATATATTGACTCATGGATCGAGCGGTAACACATGGCATCTTTCTCAGCACTGTTTCAGTTCGACAGTGATTCATTTGGATTGTCAGAGGCCTCAGAGCTCAAACAACACGTTAAGAAATTAAATTAAAGCCCAGACGAGACTGAATCATGTATAATGCTTCTATAGTTACTGCTTACATCATACGTGTAGAGAAGTCATGCTTAAAGAGATTGCATTTATAATATAAATTGGAGGGAAATTTAGGATAGAAATATTTGATTTGGGTGAACTTTTAAAATTGTGTCTGCTGCTACTTGAAGTTTATTAACATCCACCATGATAGCACCAGTTTTTATTCGTTAAATATGCATAAGAAGGGAGACAAAAATCATCTCAGATATGCTGTTTGAATACATTATGCTTTAATTTCACAAATGGTTGACTAGCCCTTGTAAGACCGATGGCGTTTCTCAGAATTACTGAATCCTATGCATGAGAAGGTCTGTTTCATAAAGTCACACTAGTCAGTCAAACTAACTATACCCATGTTCATTTGAGAGCACTGGACCTTACTCTGCCATTGTGCAGAGAACATGGATCATTTAGGAACTTATCCATGAATAGAAAAGAAAACATCATAATTAATTCCTTGCTTTGGGAGTCAACTTGTGTTGTGACATGAATTTACCGCATCCCGTGACTTGTGAGCAATTAAGATTCCAAAGCCATGGTAGAACCTATTTTCACTGCTGATTGAAAAATAACATGTGCAAATATGTCAGGAGAATGTGATGTTGCATTAGGAGACTGATACAAAGAATATATTAGTATGAATTCTGCAGCATTACTGTTGATGTTTGACAACTTTTATGCATTCATTACATATTTTTCGATGAGCGTTATTGCCCTTGAGACAGTACTCTTTTTCACTCAACATCTTTAGCAGAGCAGAGAAAACTGGAGTAGTTTTTGAAGAAATGGAATTCAACTGCATTTAGGTTTTAATGTGCAGTAGGTATAATGCAATGGCCTTTTTCTTCAATGCAGTCATCTTTTTCCATGCAATTTCAATGCAATTACAATGAATGATGACAAAAATGAAGCAAAAACACCATGAATGTATCAGAAAAATAATCCATATGACTAGTATATATACTTTTAAAAAGAGTACTTACTGCGGAAATAATATACTTTAGAATACTTAGGTGTGAACTAAATATGTTTTCAGAGACTAAGTTCCATTTTAGTCGCAATTAAATCAAAATGTGTTGTTGTTTAAATTTATATTAAATGCAGTTTACTTGATAGCGCATTTTGACTCACTCAAGAAGGACTTCAATACATCTTTATATGTCATTTCATAACTGGTCTTTAAAATAAAGTTATTGACAAGCATAAAGGTACTAAAATATACTTTTATGTAATTTCTATTGAAACTTGTATGTCATGTATTTAAATATATTTGAAATTATATATAATAAATATATTTAGTATAAATGATAAATAATAAACATATTTGCAATTTGCAAAGCAAGTTATTACATTTAAAACTCTCAAATATTAACTCTTTCCCTGCCAGTGTTTTTGAAAAAAGTTGCAAGCCACTGCTTACATTTCTGATCATTTACATAAAATTTTCATGGCCCCAGAATATTTTTTTATATGAATATCTGAAAATGTAATACATCAAAATAAAGAACAAAACAAAATTTTATTCTAGTTTTAAGCATTCTTTTTTTATTATTAATATTTGAATGTAGGTAAGTTTCATAAAAAAGCAACATTTTGAGCAAAAAGCTAAAAAAAATTGTGTTTATATCAAAGACTACACTGGATCATAAAGCATAAAGATATGGATAATAGATGCAGTAGGTCACTTCCACCCCAAAGCTTGCACAGTCCTTTATCACTTCCTGGATCAACATTACACTCGGTAACATTAGGCATTTTGTATTTATATGCTGTTTATTGTTGATGATCGCATTATTTTTCTATGCATCTGCTTAAATATGAGATCACTCGTTTCTGCGACTTCCTTTGCTGTGTTTTTGATCGGGAGATTCTGGACTCATACAGAAGATGTGTAATAGCGCCCCCGAGCATATAACAGTGAAAAAACGGGAAGCCGTAAAATCTCGTCTTTGCGTTTTCTCATAAAAGATATCTCGTCAATGGCGGGGAAAGAGTTAACAGTGTTCATTTCCATATGCTTCTGAAATTAATAACACAAAGCTGGTTGAAAATCAGCAAACTTTTCCTTTAAGTATGTGCAGTATACAAGGGACCATTTTCTTTGTGTTGAGCATTACCAGTGCGTTTTGGATATATCTGGACCAATTCATCTGTTGTTTTCTGTGCTAATTTTGTTGCATTGTGTCCCTTAGCAACCTGGAGCTGGAACTATAAAGTAAGTCTTCATTAAAATCTTCCTCTTTATCTCTCAGGGCTCATCCATGATGGCCACCTTGACCTGCTAGATTGTGAATCTGGAAGTGTACAGCCTGCACAGCCACGCACAGCAGAGATGTACCAAGAGGTGGCTTTCCTAGCAGGCAGCACCGATCATCAGTTTACCTCCTTCCACTTTAACCCTTTGGAGGATCGGCATGAAATCAGCAGCAAAAAAGGTGTGTTTTACAAACGTGCCCAATTGCAGTGCAAGCCCGGCGTACAGGAGGACGAGGTGCTCCGGAATCGAGGAGCTGGAGAGGGCGAGGGTGCTTTAGTCGACCGCACCGCCATCATCAATGTGGGTGGCATCCGTTATAGCATACCATGGTCCACTCTTGAGGAGTTCCCATTGACGCGTTTGGGGAAGTTACGCAGCTGCAGCAATGCTGAGGAAATCCTCGATTTGTGTGATGACTATGATGCAAACTGCAACGAGTTCTTCTTCGACCGAAGCCCCAGCGCCTTCCGCTCCATCGTCACGTTCCTGGCGGCCGGGAAGCTTCGTCTGCTGCGGGAGATGTGCGCGCTCTCCTTTCAGGAGGAACTGTTGTATTGGGGTGTGGAGGAGGCCAGTCTGGAGTGGTGCTGCTTGAGAAAGCTCCGTCTTCGGCAGGAGGAGCAGCGAGAGAGACTCCGGCAGGAGGAGGAGGATGTTGAGTTGACCTCGCCACATTCCTATGAGGAGGCGCCAGCCGTCGGGAGCCCAGAGGAGGGGCGTCTGGCTGGGTGCATGCACAGCCTTAGAGAAATGGTGGAGAACCCTCACTCTGGGATTCCTGGGAAAATCTTTGCTTGCCTTTCGGTGGTCTTTGTAGCCATTACGGCAGTTACACTGTGCGTCAGCACCATGCCTGACCTGAGGGAGGAGGAGGAGAGGGTGAGTGTGCACCTAAAGTATGAATGTAGGTAGGTTGCATAAAAAAGCAACATTTTGAGAAAAAAGCTGATACATTTTTTTTTATCAAATGCTACATCTGGATCATATTCAGTAATATTATCAAAGCAAACATGCAGTAGATGGGTTCCATCAGTACTCACAAAGCTTGCACAGGCCTTTACCACTTCCTGGATCGACATTTCACTCTGTAACATTAGGCAGTTTTCATTTATATGCGGTTAGTGTTGATGTTTGCATTATTTTCATATGCATATTAGGGGTTGCACAGACTAATCGACTAGTCGACTAGTTGACTTCAGTGCTCTGCCATGATGCTTTAAGCTTGAATTTGACTAGTCACTTGTCCTATAGAGGAGGGCACAACAGGATAATAAATCCATATTTACGCTCCGTTTCCAAACAGTTAAAATTACAAACTAATTCATACTCTGAATGCGCTCCACGAGACATGTGTGATTGTATTACTGGATGCTGGAAATTGAACGGCAGAATGCAGGTTTTAAACAGCTTATTGTACAGGTAAGTTAATCACGTTCTAATCTAATGTGCTGCTGCACTGTAACGCACACACATAGGCTACAGACAGCAGCGCGTACAATACATCACGTGCAGATCGCGTACACAGAATCATTCTGCGCAAAAACGTATTGTCAAAACTGTTCTGTGATTTCTCGGCAAAATAGCTTAGAAACTGAAAAGTTCAAACATATATTTCTAAATAACTAAATCCCACAGCTTCACTACTAGTAGAGACGCTGCCAGGTAGAATGAATTCACACGCAATCACTCTCACTAATGCATGCATTCATATGAATGTAATCTTCACTGTACTACTTATCTGTATCTGATTTAGAACGAGCAGGAATCTGTGAGAAATATAACGACCCAAAGACTAAAGAACTGATAAAAATAAGCTGTTATAGGTGCAATAGTCATGTGGGCAGCGCTGTGTCATATTTCACAGCTGTGCACAAGGTGTTTGTCACAGCTCCAGACTTATTTGTTCATTAATGACGTCATCAGCGACTAGTCGACTTCAACTTGACTTTCATCACATAAAAGTCGACTTTAAAAAATCAGAAGTTGTTCAACCCCTAATGCATATGCATACATATGAGATCTCTCTTTTCCGCATCTTCCTGGTCTGTGTTTTTGATCGGCATATTCAAGACTCATTCAGGAGATGCGTAATAGTGTATAACACTAGTGTATAACAGCGAGACTGTGGAAACCCGTACAATTCTGTGTTTGGCAGGGAAAGGGTAAAAATGTACTTGGGAAGATGCTAAATTATTTGTCTTTTATACAGGGAATGTACAGTGTATTAAATTTGAGGACCCTTATTCCAAAACCTAGCTAGACCTAACCCTAAATGTACCCTTCACTTAAAACCTAAATCTAACCCTTATAATCCTAATCCAAACCTTACCCCAAAACTCTGACCCACTAAAATCTTAAAGCTACACTTTCAACAGCAGGACTGGGATCGTACTCAGAAATACTTGGAGACGAAAGATGCACAATTAGGTCAGATAGGGTCTCTGGTTTTAGGCTAGATCGCCAGTCTGATTTTACATTACATTAAATCCCCTCTCACACTGCAGGGATGCAGGGATAGCCAGAACTAGATCCATAAGCTCTAGAATGTCAGGGCAGGTTGTTCTGTGATGTCGGATTTATGTTCACCCAAGTCAGGGTTTTCAGTTGCTGGGGCTCAAGATACAGCTTTGCTTTCAGCATGGTCCACTGGTCTTGAATAACTTCAGGGGATGAAAGGACTGGGGAAAAGTGGTCAACCAAAAACACTCTGCATCTCCAAAATCTGAAATAAATAATAGGGTAATGCATCAGAGCTATGAATACACACAGTAATGTGTACAGACCTATCTAGTCCTAATTCTGTCCTGTGTACTAAGCATGAGCTGAGAACAAACATGCTACATCCTATCTCGACTATGGACAATTATTGAAGTTGGTCAGTTTTGTAGCCATCAGAACACATTGTGCTTAGTGCTTACATCCCTGAACATGTCTCCAATACTCTCAAGAAGCCCGTTAATCACCATCTCACGAAACGAGATAAGGAGCCTGTTTTCACCTTCACCCTCAATCAAGGATATGCCTTTAAACATGCTGGAGATTGTGGCCTTCATCATTGATCGGTCTATAAATAAACTTTACTTGCTTATTTGATGTGTTATCTGTATATGTTATCTTTTAACATATAAAGATACCGTATTAGATAGATTACAGGGCATACCTGGTTTTATACTTAAAGGGGTCATCAGATGCCCATTTTACACAAGTTGATATGATTCTTTTGGGTCTTAATGAAAAGTCTATAACATACTTTTGTTAAAATTTCTCAATGGTAGTGTAAAAAACACTTAAGTGTAAAACTTTACCATGTCAAAATCAGCTCTGTTTTCATCAAGCCATTATAGTCCATGTTCCTTTAAATGCTAATGAGCTCTGCTGACCCCGCCCCTCTCTTCCGTGAAGTGACGAGCAGACTGTAAACTTCAGACTTCAGCTGCGAAACTTGCTAACTAGCTCATATTAGGAAAGGCAATTCGCAAAGATTCATAAAAACCTATACTCACTTCTTCTGTAAATGAAGCTGGATCACAAAAAATTTGCGCGAACATAGACACATTTATGTAGACCGGGGATCAGCACATTCCCTTCAAAATTAAAGTGACATAAATCCACTGCATCTTCAGCGGCTCAGATGTCGGGAGTAAATGATGACTGCTATATTCATAATTACATCCAACAACTAAACACTTCAGTCGCTTAATCGGAGACATCTTATCTTGCCCTGAACCGGAGTCGACACAATGGCGGTCGGACTATTTACAGCTCACTCAGGGCCGGGTCTAAGCTAAGACGGCCTTGTCAATCAACTATTGTGGGAGCGGTCTGTGCAGAACTACGTCATACTGACAGGAATCTCAGAACACCCTGATTTTAGAGAGGGGATTTTAAAACAGGGATTTAAAACAAAAACACTGGGGTGGATTGTATCATTATAGGATGGATGTGTACACACACTTCCAACACACATTATGTTCAAACAACTTGTAAAGTGAATTTTGCATCCACTGACCCCTTTAAGCAACATTGCTTATGTGGAGGACAGACAGCTGTAGGCCTCTGCAATGGTAGTAGTGGACCTCTGCAGAGACTCAGACAAGCTACTGAGATGGGTCATGGTGTCAAACAGAAATCCACAAAATCTAAGGACCGCAGCATCTTTGGCAGTGTTGCTTAATTTCTTGGCCTTGCTTTTCTGCACCTCACGGACTCCTTGGCCACCAGGTGATGCCATCTAAACTTGCACAAAAACATACATAGGTTAATCATAGTACAGTAAGTCAGTCTGGCTAAACAAATTATGACTTGCATTTACGGCATTTAATGAATTATTCAACCATAAAATGTTTCAGTGTGTAGGTTAACTTAAGAAAATCAACATTTTGATTTGAGAGGCCCACCTGCTGTAGGTGTTGGATTATAGCAGGGTATCCTCTAAAAAAGTGGTCTAAGGCACGTAAGAGGTGGACCAACCATCTTGTACCACCTATTCTGGTGGGTATGAGGGGAGTCAGTGCCAACTCGTTGAAGCTGTTGATGAGTTTTGCACGGTTTTGGGGACTGGCATGATAAAAAGTGTTTAGACCTAAGTTCCTCAGCTCTCTGGAAAAGACTGATGCCTTTAATTGCATCTTTGAAACTGAGCTTAATTCGATGTGCCATACAGAAGACTACCACAACATATGTTTTCTCTTTTTTAGACGACAGACAACACCGTTTTTTGACCCAGTCATTACAGCCACACCATCTGTGGTTATCGCTACCAGTTTCTTCTCCCAGTCTTCATTAAGTGTCCCCATGGCCTCCTTGACAGCATCTGTTAATGTTTTCTGCATCTGCCTTCTCCACCACCTTTATTCCTATAAACTTTGACTCCACACTGCCTGCCACACAGTTTCTAACAGACCTCTGTTCAACCTCTCTTTTATTTTTCTTCTCTCAGTCTCAGTGATGTAAGGAAGGAACACTTTAGCTTCTGTTGCATTTCTGTACGTATTCCCCACAGCAATGCCTTTTTGTTCATCCAATCTGGAATAAAGAAAAAACTTACAATAAGGTATCTTTGGTTAACATTAATTATGCCTTAGCTGACATGAACTGGCAACGAACATATTTTTACATTGACTAATCTTTATTAATGTTAGTTAGTAAGCATACAATTGACCTATCGGTAAGCCTATTGGTACATGCTACATTAGTTACTGTAGTTACCCCCTTAGTTACTGTTGCTCCCTCGGACAAACAAACAGAGCTGCTCACTGTCTTACAATGACAGCTGCAGTGTGAAAACCTTGTCCCATGATGTTTTTGCACAATTTTGGACACAAAATGACAATAAATTGGAATTAAATATTCTGTGGGGGGAGTTATAAAATATTTTACAATAAATACGGTGGGTAACTCGAAGCGAGGGTTTACAGATCTCAATGCAAGCGGGAGAAGTCTCATATTACGGTCGGTCATCACGATCACGGAATGCCAACATGCAGGATCAACACTGTTAATTTATCGCAGGGTACGATTAAATTAATGTACATTTAACCAGCTTAATATGTAGAGGCACTGAAATGTAGACCTTCGTTTATGTGTTTTTGACCTACACTGTACAAGATGCGAGAACAGTCTGCTATTTAGGTTGTACATTAGCATGGACTCACTAACTTTAACGTTAGCTAATTTTAGCCAGAGATACCTTACTAAAGCACAAGATAACATTAACGTTCTACTTGAGCAGATGACAATTGTAACTTAATGAGTGTAGGACAACCAGAGAATGAACATTTTTGTCTTCATTTGTATTGGGGTTGAATACTTAGGGACATTTTGCTCTATTTTGTTTGGATTCAGGAAATGTAATAAAATAAATGATATTGCTAATCCTCTCAAGATACCTGGTATCAGTATTACAAGTACCCCAGGCACATCGATTTTTCAATTTTTGAAGCATAAATCCCATAAAACCGATGCGAACATCCTCCAATGTTTCTCTATGGAGCTGAAACCTAAAGATGTCCGAGTTCCGCTCCTCGTGCAACTGATACTCGACTGCCATCGGCTAGTCTACGTTCAAGGGGAGGGGCTTATCGATTCAATTGGGTTTGGGAACCGCTGACTTAGATTATTTATACATGCTGTATAAGTAGTACTGTCCATTGTTAGTTCATGTTAACTAGCCTAGTTAACTAATGTTAACAAACCTTGTAAAGTTCTCAATTTAAAATTTCAGTCATGTAATTTTATATTAATGCTTAAATGATTTAAATTAATTTAAAGACACATACAACTGTGCCTGTAGCCATCATATTAATTACTATCATTCTAAAATGTGAAAGGAAAAAATAAAGAATGAGTATATGAGCATATATTGTGTACATTGATTAAACTAAGTAGCTAGATCTATTTAATAAATAATACTCACTCGCATATCCAGACAAAGTCGGATAGAGGCCTCCCCTTCCATGCAAGGGCATGCACTGTGCGAAACATATCCTCCATCTTGGTGGCTGTCTACTCCTGAAGTGTGGTCAGAGCCTTGACTGTCAGAGTTGACAAGGCAGGTAAAGACATGACCTGTGTAACGCAGTGTTTGTAGCACCAGGACTTTTTGTGTTCTTTAACGTTTTTGAGTTAAATGTTTTTGTCCCTAAAACAAATTAATTGTTGAGATTAGACCCCAGGTATGTGTCGCCACATTCTCGGTTTACGTTGAGTAAAGAAAGGAAAAGTTCAAATAAATCAGCAATATTTTCTTAGGTAAAAGTTATGTAAAACCGTGCCTACACTACAATCAAGTTAGCCAATCACTGCTCTGACCTTATTAGCCCATTTGTATTTGATTCGCTCTTGACGTGTATGACAGGACAGCTAACCAATCACGATGATCTCATCTTCGGAAAATATTATTTTATTCTCTTATATCAGAAACAGTGAATCTCTTTAAAAACTGGCTGTTGTTCTCACTACATTGCATTGTTATAATTCGTAAAAGTTGTACCCACCAACTGGCGACTGACCATTACATATACTCGCCAATGCCGATTTTACTCACATTTGGCGCTTGGCGAGTGTTCATTTTAGGCCCTGATCCTAACCCTATCCCTACCCCTAATCCAAAACCTAACTCTAACACCTATAATCCTAATCCTGATTTTACCCTTAACCCAAAACTGACCTCTAACCCCTATAATCTTAAGCCTGACCTTACCCTTTCCCCCAAACTGATCTCTATCCCTTATAATCATAATCCTGAGCCTACTCTTGCCAAAAACCTAAATCTAAACCCTATAATCCTAATGCTAACCTTATCCCCAAACTGAATTTTAACCCCTATAATCCTAATCCTAATTTGACCATAACCCCCAAACGTAACTCTAACCCCTATATATAATCCTAACCATAACTCAAACACATTTGAAGTAAATGTGGTAATTTTCCAGAACAACATGTAGTTACACAGTAAAAACACAAGTGTATGATGTTAGTACATGGTAGGTACATGTTTTTTTTAGGTGGCTTTAGTGATGAAATACTTATTGCGGTCAATGTGAATATTCGAATATTCAGTTTTGATAACTTATTCCATTTTGTTTCTTAAAATATTTATCTAAATTTAAGGGTGGTTAGATTTGTTTTTACTTTGAAAACCAGATAAAAATACTGATTAAAAATATGTTTTTTGTGGTGTAAATATAAATTAATGTAAATATCACACAAGGCAGCATCAGCTGGAGAGTGTTTTTGTGTGGCTGAGAAATGAAATCTCGCATATCTCCAATGATGTGGGTTGCATTGACATACAGTTGAAGTCAAAAGATTTCATACACCTTGCAGAATCTGCAAAATGTTGATTATTTTACCAAGTAAGATAGATCATACAAAATGCATGCTATTATTTATTTAGTACTGACCTGAATAAGATATTTCACATAAAATATGTTTACATGTAGTCCACAAAAGAAAATAATAGTTGAATTTATAAAAATCATACATTATAATAATCAACATTTTGCAGATTCTGCAAGGTGAATGTAAACTTTTGACTTCAACTGTATATGGTGCAAAACAGACATGTCCCACTCATAGTTTCTGTCAACCTCAGAATCACACAAAGCTATTTTCAGGAGTGTTCAGAGCAGGGTTGAATGTATTTTGAACAGTCCAAACAGAAGTTAGGAGGCTTGTTGTGCAGTGCCCTTATACTATTGTTTGTAAGTGTAAATATATTTGCCTATTACCATACAAAATTAATGATATACACAAGTGACACACTGCGATGCATTTTGGAGCTGTCACCATATACAGTAGATTAAGCGCAGCAAGTTTACAAGTTGCCACAGTCCCAACAACAGACACACGCCACAGGAAGGCTCCGTGCAATTCAATTAATAAGCAATTAAAAGTATAGACAAAATTCTGTCATCATTCATCAACCCTCATTGACTTAATTTCTTAAAGAGATCCAATTACAGAAGGTTAGCTTACATATTGGTTTACAGAACTGGTCTTAATGAATCATTTTGTGAAAGGTTCATTCACAGTGAACCCACTGACTGGTTAACAGCTCACTGGAGAGAAAGATTACCGGTGAGATATGTACATAGGGTTAGGTTTGCTACTTTTGGACTACATTTATGACATTTTTATGGTTATTTTGCACGCCTTTTGAATCTTGAAAGCTCCGGTACTGATTCACTGCTTGGAAAAAGAACAAAAAGTACATTCTTCAAAATTTCTCATTTTGTGTTTTGTGTTCGAAGGAAAGTTATGAATTTTTTAAAATGACATGAAATGATGGCTGGATTTTCATTTTTGGGTGAACTATACCTTTTAGAAATTAAACAGAAATTTAGACTGGAAATCATAATTAATTCAGGCTTCATTGAACTTCTGTGAACTTTTCACTTGAGAATTTTTGTTTAGCAAAACTGCAGTAAACTTTTTTGAATTCATAAAATGCAAATATAATGATGTTTGAGTTAGAGTATAGCCACTTAAAACACCTCTGGCCAAAACTGGCCCTCAAGTTTGGCCTCTGACAAAAAACGAGTACTCCTTCATCTCTCTGCGCTTGAAGATGTGAATCATTTTCTCTGTAAACAATTCAGAGACATGAGATGTTTGTGTAAGATGTTTGTATTTGCAGTGTGTGTGTGTTCGTGTGAGAGAGACTGTCTCAATTGCTAGACTGTGTACTGTAGGGGGATATTTCTCTGACAGAAAC
This sequence comes from Ptychobarbus kaznakovi, assembly GCA_027422405.1. Lineage (NCBI taxonomy): Eukaryota > Metazoa > Chordata > Actinopteri > Cypriniformes > Cyprinidae > Ptychobarbus > Ptychobarbus kaznakovi. The sequence continues at coordinate 21,395,828 of CM049802.1, read as the reverse complement.
ACGCATGACAGCCTGGGGGACAGCATCTCAAGTCCAGAGCCCGATTTCATGAATACCAAATTAGCCAAATTCCACAGAACTATTGTAAAAGCCTGGCAGCTGTTCCTCTATCACACACGCATGCACACACACACACACACACACACACACACACACACACACACACACACACACACACACACACACACACACACACACACACACACACACACACACACACACACACACACACACACACACACACACACACACACACACACACACACACACACACACACACACACAATAATTACTATAGACTAAATCAACCCCTAAAAGGAGTCACACTTTAGGCAGTACAGTATTTAAGAATCAATTTAGTGAATAAGGACATCTATGAAGAGAGGTATTGACACTTTTAAGGACAGTTTTGTCCCCCAAAATGCTGCAAACATGCGCGCATACAAACACACACACTCACACTGGTTTCCATGTTGTATGGGGACATTTCATAGACATGATGGTTTGTATACTGTACAGACTGTATTTTCTATCCCCTAATCCTAAACCAACCTCACACAAAACTTTCTGCATTTTTAGATTTTCAAATAAACTTCATTCTGTATGATTTGTAAGCTGTTTTCCTCATGGGGACCAAAAAATGCTCCCATAAGCTGAAAATTGACATTTGGTTCCATAATGTAAGAAATACCAGATACACACACACACACACCACACACACATTTGGTTGACTACCCCAACCAAAGAAATCTGTTTGCACATTTAGAAAGTTAAACAACATTTCTTTATTTTAATAATATGACTTCTGATCTGACATTTATACGTTACATGTATTTACAGTGCATGTAAATAATGCATAATTACAAGCAACTAACCCTAAACCAAACCCTACTCCTAAACTTAAACCAGTTAGTTCATGTTGTTAATTACAATTACTCAGTACTTATTTTTGGTAACACTTTAGTTTAGGGTCCAATTCTCACTATTTTCTAGCTGCGTATTAGCATGAATATTAGGTTACACATTTTTACACATTTTGATGGTCCCTTTAACACATTCTGTTGACTATAAGTAACATTGCACCTACATACTTTCTAGATCTCAACAGAGTATTGGTAGAGTATTTGTAGACTGGTTGGGTTAGGGTTAGAATAAGCTGACATGTACTTGCAAAGTTAGTGATAGTCAGTAGACACCATCTCAAAAAAGAGTTAGCAGATATTAATCAGACGGTCTACTAATACTCTAATGAGAGTTAGACATGTACAAACCCGATTCCAAAAAAGTTGGGACACTGTACAAATTGTGAATAAAAACAGAATGCAATGATTTGGAAGTTTCAAATTTCAATATTTTATTCAGAATACAACATAGATGACATATCAAATGTTTAAACTGAGAAAATGTATAATTTTAAGGGAAAACTAAGTTGATTTAAAATTTCATGGCATCAACACATCTCAAAAAAGTTGGGACAAGGCCATGTTTACCACTGTGTGGCATCCCCTCTTCTTTTTATAACAGTCTGCAAACGTCTGGGGACTGAGGAGACAAGTTGCTCAAGTTTAGGAATAGGAATGTTGTCCCATTCTTGTCTAATACAGGCTTCTAGTTGCTCAACTGTCTTAGGTCTTCTTTGTCGCATCTTCCTCTTTATGATGCGCCAAATGTTTTCTATGGGTGAAAGATCTGGACTGCAGGCTGGCCATTTCAGTACCCGGATCCTTCTTCTACGCAGCCATGATGTTGTAATTGATGCAGTATGTGGTCTGGCATGGTCATGTTGGAAAATGCAAGGTCTTCCCTGAAAGAGACGACGTCTGGATGGGAGCATATGTTGTTCTAGAACTTGGATATACCTTTCAGCATTGATGGTGCCTTTCCAGATGTGTAAGCTGCCCATGCCACACGCACTCATGCAACCCCATACCATCAGAGATGCAGGCTTCTGAACTGAGCGCTGATAACAACTTGGGTTGTCCTTGTCCTCTTTAGTCCGGATGACATGGCGTCCCAGTTTTCCAAAAAGAACTTCAAATTTTGATTCGTCTGACCACAGAACAGTTTTCCACTTTGCCACAGTCCATTTTAAATGAGCCTTGGCCCAGAGAAAACGCCTGCGCTTCTGGATCATGTTTAGATATGGCTTCTTTTTTGACCTATAGAGTTTTAGCCGGCAACGGCGAATGGCACGGTGGATTGTGTTCACCGACAATGTTTTCTGGAAGTATTCCTGAGCCCATGTTGTGATTTCCATTACAGTAGCATTCCTGTATGTGATGCAGTGCCGTCTAAGGGCGAAGATCACGGGCATCCAGTATGGTTTTCCGGCCTTGACCCTTACGCACAGAGATTGTTCCAGATTCTCTGAATCTTTGGATGATATTATGCACTGTAGATGATGATAACTTCAAACTCTTTGCAATTTTTCTCTGAGAAACTCCTTTCTGATATTGCTCCACTATTTTTCGCCGCAGCATTGGGGAATTGGTGATCCTCTTCCCATCTTGACTTCTGAGAGACACTGCCACTCTGAGAGGCTCTTTTTATACCCAATCATGTTGCCAATTGACCTAATAAGTTGCAAATTGGTCCTCCAGCTGTTCCTTATATGTACATTTAACTTTTCCGGCCTCTTATTGCTACCTGTCCCAACTTTTTTGGAATGTGTAGCTCTCATGAAATCCAAAATGAGCCAATATTTGGCATGACATTTCAAAATGTCTCACTTTCAACATTTGATATGTTATCTTTATTCTATTGTGAATAAAATATAAGTTTATGAGATTTGTAAATTATTGCATTCCTTTTTTATTCACAATTTGTACAGTGTCCCAACTTTTTTGGAATCGGGTTTGTAGGTGCAATGATACTTATTGTCAATATAATGTTCAAAAGTGACCATCAAAATAAAGTGTTACCGAATATTACTAGCATAATGGCTGTTTAATTAGTACTTATAAACCACATATTAATGTCTCATTCTGCATGACCATATTTTAGATCCCTTAATCCACCCCATACCTAAACTTAAAAACTACCTTACTAGCTATTAATAAGCAGCAAATTAGGAGTTTTATTGAGGCAAATGTCATAGCTGATAGGTCCTCAAACTAAAGTGACTTTTTTTAAATGGAATTTGTATAAGCATTTAAATAAATTTGTAATCTGTTTTTATCTGCTTTGTTCACCATCTTGGATTTATTTTTATTTCAGCTTGTAGCAGTGCATTTTGGGATTGTCTGATCTGCCTTATCTCTTCTGTTGTTTTTGTAGTATGCTAATGTAATTATATTTTCTATACCCTAAGCTCTAAACCCCACAACAGAGGACAAAATCTGACCCTCACACGCATTCACCCACAGTCAACTTTTCATCTTTGTTTTTTGGTTGGTTACACAAGGGGCTTGTTTTCAAGTATTAATATTTAACAAATTAAAAATAAATCAGTAGAAGAGACTTTAGTCATATTTGCATTAGTCTCTGGTGCTCGTGCTGCAGTGAACTTCAAACACAATATATTTAATGTGCTAATCAAGCCTTGGACATGTAGTAACACCAGTTCAAACATGACAACTCTCTGAATAGTTTTAGCATGCTGATGGATATAACAGTGTTAGGCCCCGATCAGATAGAACGTGTTTTTCAGGTTTGAAAACATGAGGCGCACTGCACTGCCTTTTTTTGGTTGACTTTTTTTTATTTAGAAAAGAGCAGTGCTCTGCGGTTTGTTTATGTTGCTAGGCAACCACTGAATCAGCTGTCCTGTCAGTCTGATCAAGGATTAAAGCAAGCGCAAGCGCTTTCAAATCTTTGGTTTGCTGTTAAGTAAACTGTCATATTAGCAGAAACCTTAAAAAATTCCTGCGACAGACACGACAAGTTTCTCCATCGTTGCAGTCTCTCCATTAATTTGATTGGACAATGGAAAAAAATACGAATGACGTTTGGTGCTTTTCATCTCAGAGCTCTTTTTTTTCAATTTCAGGCGTTAGGAGCGCTCCTACAAAAATGCAAAGCGCCTACAAATACACTAAGGCCTGTGGCTTAAATGCGAGGCGCTTGGGTGCTTAAACAACACGCAAAATGCTTACTACCAATAGAAAACAATTTTAAAAAGGTGCCTCTCACTGCAAAAAAAATGCATTCTGTCTGATCAGGGCCTTAGTGTATTTGGTCTAGATCTGCTATGCATGCAGCTGAGTAAACCTGTAGACTAGATAATACCACTAGATACACAGATGCTGCTCTAAGCAAGTAAGATATGCTGCTGCTGCATGAATATGTCTACATAAATCCTGTAGCAGATCTAGACAGGTGGTGCTGGGGGAGGTGGAGGGTTTCAGAGGAACTCTTATAGCATACTGCAGGACCGTCTTACAAAAAACACTGAGCCTGACTATTTACATGTTCAGAAAGCAGAGGCCAGTCAGCTTGTGCCATGTAGTAAATCATATGATTGCTAGCAGATTGAATATAAAGGACTTTCAGACTGCGCCATCTAGAGCTGGGGTTTTAAAACTGTGGATCGCGTCCCACTTGTAGGTCGCAGAGTGGGACAATGTGGGTCGTACAGTCACTTGGCTGCAGCTTAATTTGCGTTTCAATGACATACAGTTTAGTCTAGGGCTGCACGATATACCAACTTTAATTACGAATTGCGATATTGCTTAGTGCGATTTTTGAATCACAAAGGCCGCGATTTAAAACACGAGTTGCGTGTTTTGAAACCCGGGCGTGCACTAGTTGCAATAACAGAGATGGTTTCAGAGTGACGGTTCATTAAAGGCTCGGTCCGCATTATTGATGAGAAGAAACTCGCTCACTTCACTGCGCTGTGTTCTGCATGAGACTGCATAAACCGGAAAATTCTAATGTTACAAAAACTGTTTCAGGTATGTTCATTCAGTTCTATATCGTCTGTTTGAACTCGGCACTGTCTATCTTTACTGAGATATACTGTATATTTTTAGTGTTTATTTAAAATGAGACACATATCTGTTCATTACCCTGGGGGTAGGGTACGTGAGGGTACGTGAACAAAATGCTGAATTTTGGCAGTCATTTAATTCTAACTTAAAGTAACATTAAAACCAAGCATTTGTTTCTTACAAGCAAATGCCGTTTCTAGTATAAAAACAGGAAAATGGGAGTGCCGTAAACAGTCAAATAACATCAAATTACCTCATCTTTTGCTGTCAGAACTGACTGCATCCACACAAGCAGCGAGCATATAACAGGATGCCCGCTAAATATGCTGCTTTAGCAAATCACGCTGTGGTTTATTGTATCTTTAAAGTAGATTTGTAGCACTTAATAGCATGAAGATCAAATAGCCTATTGTTGGACTGTACATTGAGATCGATTTAAGAAACTCTCATTGATACAGAAACACCCTGTGCGAGTTATTGTTTCATGTTCAAAATACGAGCAAGAATGCAATTTTCCAGAATATCCAAACGATTGCAAATGTGACATTGATTGTAAATGACAGTTAAAAAAAGGCAATATTAAGTGAACATTTAACATTTTAACTGTAACCTACATTTTAAAAACAATATTGTCAAAGTTGTTTTTTTATATTTTACAATGAAATAATAACAGTTCCAATTAAATCCGTAACACAACTGGAGTGCATCTCCAAGCATCTGTTTGGTAAATTAAGGAATCTGCAGCTTTGAACAACTCGGAGAGTCAGTTATTAATAATCCATTCATAACTACAGCCTTTTGCTTCCTTACTGAATGAATGAATGACGTGACGCCTCGTTCATTAAGACGTTGACTTACCGCCACCTACTGGCGATTTTAGTTTTATATCTACAAGTAGACTATCACTTTGTTTTGCCATCATTATTGCTTTATTTATTGTATTAATAATAGCCTACACTTAATGGAATGGTAAGAATATTACATAAAACATGACATACAATTAATAAGGCTAGAAAAACATTGCCTAAAGGTAGAAATGCACCTGTTAATCAATTTAAGGTGGCAAATATTGTCCCTTAATGGCAAAGGTGTGACTGCGGTCTAAGTGGGGGTACTCAGAAGAATGTTAAATGCCCCATTGGGTACACCACTGGAAAAGGTTTGAGAACCACTACACTCGCAGCGCGAATTACAGTATAGCTGCACGAGTCAGCATGTTTCAGTTTTTATGGACATATTTCGTAGACTCATTAACTTCTGTAAATGAAGAAATTAAAACGTAAATATTAGTTAGGGAATTTTAGTTGTACTATAAAATAAAATTATAATTTTTCTTAAATTCCGCCATATTAAACTTTTAATTAAGAATAAGCTTACAGTCATTTCAATATTTTATTTTTATTTTTTATCTTAAATACTTTGGTGGGTCTCGAAATAGATTATACCTGTCTAGGTGGGTCACGGAATGGAAAAGTTTGGGAACCCCTGATCTAGAGTGTCATGACTGAAACACATATTAATATGACCTTGCATCGGAAACCCCTTGACTGTTAGTAACATCAGATGCGATTAGAGTTTAAGGGAAAACCCAACAACCATAACAATACTCCTGTGCACAGGGCCTGTTATAGCATTCCTCAACCTTTCATAGTTCTGACTAAGGAGTGTTTGTGTACTGCAGCACAGCCCTCCGCAAAACATCAATAAAGACGGCAAAGATTAAACGGAGAAAGAGAGAGCGAGGTGTCTTCCACAATCAAAGGGCCACACTGAAGAACAGCAGGAGGAATCCAGGGAGCTCTTTATCTTCAAAGAGACAATCAATCACTGTGAGCAATGTATTCTGCTTCTGAACCCGCTCTCTCTCTCTCTCTCTCTCTCTGTCACACATACACACACACACACACACACACACACATGCAAGCGCGTGCTGAAACAGACATATGAATATCCATGCTGACACATGCCTATATAGTCACAAACACTAAGCACTCAAGCATGGGACACACACACACACACACACACTTGTCTCTTATTAACCTGCGTAGCCTGACTGAGAGGTATATTGTACAGGGTTGTTTTTAAAATAAGCACTGCATCTGTGTTTACAGGCCGTGGGATTGTGTGTTTTTGGAAATGGTCAATGTTCTGCCAGAAGGCCAATATTAATAATCACCTAATGAACACTTAAGTGAGTTTAAAAAACAAAAGAGCATACCCTTCTGAAAAATAATTCTGCTTTATTGTATTTAGTTTGCACATATAGTGTTCTTCATTTTAAGAAAAACTATATACTTGCAGATAAAAAGCGCACTTTATAATGCATTTTAAATAATTTTGTCTTAATATTTTTTTTGTCATGCTTTAAAGAAGTACATTTATTTTGATGTGTTGACTAACATACTAAAGCACATGTAAAGTATTTGATTATACTTTGAACTAGTGTGTTATTCAGTATAATTACATGTAAAGTTTATATATTTTACATGTAGTAAATTGCAACTTGATCATTACAAATCTGTAATAACAAATATGACATACGAGAAGTTAAAGTTTATTTTAGAATTACATTAAATAAGTACTTAAGTCCTACTTAAGTGGGACAAAATGCATCAACATGCTATTAAATGGCTAAAAACTTTACTTTAAGTTCACACTTAATTATGTTCTTTGAAAGTATATTATTCCTGTAATATTATTTGTAAAAAAAAAAAAATTCAACTGCTTACACATAAAACATTTACTTGTCACACATTTCTGAAACCTGACACTCAAACACCAGAACCACACACCAAATCTGCAAAATCATACTCTAATTCTCGGCCTTTGACTCAGTTTTCAATTTCATAAAACACTTTTTGCAAAACACAACACAATTCTCTATGTAACACACAAAACTCTAATGGGAATTAATATTATGGCAAAGGTGTTTGCAAATGTTTGCTTTTGAGATGCGTTTGTGATATTTTGAATGCAGTGCTTCATTATGCAAAAGATGTGAGGCATTTTCAATTTTGTGTGTGCAATTCTTGGATTTGTGTGTAAAGTTTTGAAGAGGCAGAGTTTTGATGTTAGTTTTGAGGCAAAGTTTTTAATGTGTGTAAGCAGTTAAAAAAACGGTAAAAGAATGCTAAAATGCACTTCTCTTTTCTACTTGGTTCAAAGGTCTGAGTATCTTTGAAAGATGTAATGCCATAAACCTTGAAAATCTTTGGCAAATCCATCCACCAGTCCTTTCTCAGAAGAGCGTATTGTATCAGCCTAGTAACAAATTTGTGGATAGTTCATTGGCAGGCTGACTGAGACTACAGCCTCATATGCTACATTACCTACGCTAATGCCACAATAAGTTTACAAACCCAACTCAAAGGCTGACCTATCTCTCAATTCATTCATTATACAACTGCAAACAATTACATTATCACACTAGACACATTATCTGTGGCCTCTGAGGAAACCTGCTGTTATCTATAATGAGTTTGTGATGCACTAAAATGCCTCAATTAGAGAATTAGTTGAGCGACTCAGAGACTGACTGAAGAGAGAAAACATTAGATGAGTCCCGTAAATAGCTTCTCTCGCACAGGAGACGATGATAAATGCCACGTTTTTGGAGAGCACTTGATTATTCCACAGACCCAGTTGCCCTTGTGAAAAAGAAGTGCACTTGATTGTACTAAAATGTGCACTTGTAGTTTACTTCAAATCTTAAGAGTATTTTTTTTAAAGTGTACTTTCACATTATATAATATTAATGACATAAAAGGCCATTTAAGTTAATTTAAAGAGTTCAGTTTTGTAAAAGTTTATTTTTAAATTTTTTTCAAAAATCACTTTTATAAGGTGTTTGAACACAGTTGTGTGGCTGCAGTAAGTGAAAAAAACCAGCCTATAATGTTAAAAATCCACCCACTCATTTTTTTATAATCTAAAAATATCATAAACAGTCTCTCAGAATGAGCTGTTTCAGATTCTCCCTCTGTTCACGTCACCGAGGGGAAAAAGCATAGACACAGTCCTCAGTGAGAAGCCGTGGTCCGCCTCCATTACTGATTACTTGCTGTAGCTGCTGGAGATAAACATTGTCAGCGCCAAAGAGACTTTTCAAGTGTTGTGTTTGGGGATGCACTAACGAACATAAGAGTCTCCATAGACACCGAGGACACTCTGGTTAAGTTTCATTGTCTAAGGCAGGGTTCTCCAACCCTGCTCCTGGAGAGCTACCGTCCTGCAGGCTTCAGTTCCAACCCTGCTGCAATACACCTGTCTGTAATTATCAAGTAGCCCTGAACACCTTGATTAGCTGGTTCAGGTGTGTTTGATTGGGGTTGGACCTGAAATCTTCAGGATCGTAGCTCTCCAGGAGCAGGGTTGGAGACCACTGGTCTAAGGAAATGTCCTGGAAAAACCGGTAAAGTCCCCAATACATGTAGGGATCAATACCAACACTTAGTGTGCGAACGTCAGCTCCAGACAGAGTAAGTATCACACTTTTGTTTTCCAAATTGCCTTTCTGAAAGCGCTTCTTGTCACCCTGTAAGGCTAATGATGCTAAAGCTACCATTGTCTCTGTCTGTTTTCACTGGTGCTGTCTTCTTGAATGATCGTGAATAGGAACATGGTAGTTAAAAGTTGCAATGAAAGCAATGTGAGTCGATCGTTTGAGTTTGTTGAGTGGGACTTAGAAAGTTTGTGATAGCATGCCACGCATCATGAGAACTGCTATGTTGTTATTTTTATCGCGCTGTGCTCCCTGTCTGTGTAATTCATAAATGTGTATTTATTATGCATAGTATAATCAGATGACTGACTTTTAAACAGAGTACGTTTTCTGTAAAGATAACAGGCTTGTACTAATAGTGGAATGTTTATTTGCAAAGGCTTGCTCTGCTAATGCGGGAGCGGAGCTCTTGAAGCTCTGCCCTCTTCTCCGGGAGCAACAGCTTATTTGCATTAAAGCAACATACTCAAATACAGCCCGTTTTTGCTCATACCCTAAAAGTGGCAATTTTAACAAGCTATAAAACAATATCTGTTGGGTATTTTGAGCTAAAACTTCACATACACACTCTGGGGACATCAGAGACTTATTTTACATCTTGTAAAAAGGAGCATAATAGGTCCCCTTTAACATACTTAAGTAGAATTTTAAAAAGTGTGCTTCAAAAAGTTCTACTTTTTAAGTAGTACATTTTAAATCATTGTTTAATATTTGTCATCATGGTTTAAAAAGTACACTTATTTTGATGTGTTGACTAACATACTAATATATCTGATTATAATTGTAACTAGTGTGCTATTCAATATTACATATAAAGTTAATTTTAAATGCACTGAATTGCTACTTAATCTTTACAAAAGTGTACTTAAAAATATGTCTAAATACCTGTACATGATATACAAGTTTCAATAGAAATGACATTAAAGTATATTTCAATTTAGCAAAAATGCTTGTTGTAGCTTGTTGTGCATTAGTAGCTGTACACTTCAAAAACAAAAGAGGTAATTATGAAATTGAATTTAATGATTTACCTACTTAAGAGAGTCAAAAACGCTCTAAAGTTCAATTAATTGCATTTCATATAATCATTTTATATAATAATTTAACCTAATATATTTTCATTGAATTGCAAAAAAACATGCAATTCCGTGTCCAAAAATTCACTTCACACTTAAAGGGATAGTTTACCCAAAAGTGAAAATTCTGTCATCATTTACTCTACCCTCAAGTAGTTCCAAACCTGTATGAATGTCTTTGTTCTGCCGAACACAAAGGGAGATATTTTGAAGAAAGCTTGTAACCAGGTTGTTTTGGGGCACCATTGACTTCCATAGTAGGAAAAAAAAATACTACGGAAGTCAATGGTGCCCCAGAACTGCTCTGTTTCCCACATTCTTCAGAGTATCTTCCTTTGTGTTCGGCAGAACAAACACATTCATACAAGTTTGGAACTACTTGAGGGTGAGTAAATGATGACAGAATTTTTATATTTTTGGGTGAACTATCCCTTTAACTACTATATATTAATTTAAAGTATGTTGTTTATGTGATAAGTACTTTTTAAAGTATGATAAAGTGTACTTGTTTTAGTGTACTTAAAGCACTTTGCAGTAAGTGTCCCTACACTGTAAAAAAATTCTGGGATTTCACAGCATGCAACTGTAATATTTCACAGTAAATTACATTAGCATCACTTTACAAGCTTTAACTGTGATTTTCACAGTGTAATACCATATTCGGGACTTTTACTGTAAAAATAATGTAGGCGGAGCAGTTACAGGAAACTACTGTGAATTCCTTCCCGCCTCCGCGTGCTGTGTCGTCTGACTGAGCTCGCTCATCTCCTCCATTTTCTCATCCGAGTCCAACGGATTCAGCGGTAAGTTTTGAAATGTCAAATGAAATGCTTTTTTTATATGATAGTGCATGTAATGTAAAAGTATTAACTAAGTAAAGTTAGTTGTAGGTTCTGTTGTCATGTTGTTAGCGGTTAGCTTACTAGTGTAGGTTTGAGGGTGCCAATTTTTTAAACCATAAACAGACATTGGTTGTAGTAATTGTATCGTATTAAGTTAGTAGCCAACTGTAAGACATTAGCAAATTTTTGGAGCCTCATTTAAAAAAAAAAAATAAATTAATTCTCTCAACTTGAGCTTTTCTTAGTGCTAACAGCAATCTCTTTCCCTTATTAACGTTAACTGGGCTTCTTCATAATGTTCTCCCCTGCTGTGTGTGTGGTATGGAGCAGCCTTTGTCTGAAAAATGAAGTGCATGTATATATATCTGATAGTGCATGTAATTAAAAAAATATTAACCAAATAGTTAGTTGTAGGTTCTGTTGTCACGTTAGCGGTTAGCTTGCACATATAGGTTTGAGCGTGCCATTTTTTTAACCATAAACAGACGTTGGTTGTAGTAATTATACCGTATAATGTGAGTAGCTAACTGTGAGACATTAGCTAATTTTTGGAACCTCATTTCGGGAAAAAATGTAATTATCTCTTAACTTTAGCTTTTCTTAGCGTTAACAGCGATCTCTTTCCCTGTGTAGGTTCTCTCCACAGAGGTGACCATTGATGGCTCCAAGCCACTGATGGTTAAGGGACTGTGATGTTACCAAGAACCCCTAGCTTGCTTGATTGTTCAAGGTAATGTTGTCCTTCTCGTTTTTATTGTATTTTCAAATGTCAAATCATCCACAAATTTGTTGTGAGCGGTTTCATGTAGGAACTATTTTCTTGAATTGGTCTTGAAAAAATGTTTTAAAAGGCCTTGATTTGCAACCGTCTTGGTTTTAAAACAAATATTTAATAATCTATTATGAAAATAACAGATTTGTCATATCAAAACTCTTAAGTGATTAGTTATGTATTATTTTAATAATGATCACACTGGTTTGTAGTGCAAACAGTTTTACCATTTACTTGTTATTCTTCTTGTTATATCCCTACAGCGGCTAATGAACAGGAAGTCTCACACATTCACAGAAAACGGCGTACGTCTGCGTTGAAAAATAAGGTGAATTGCAACTTCTTTTAAAATTAGTGATCTAAAACTCAGTAGTTATAGTATGCCGCCACCCTACTCTTTTCACTCTAATTTCTTAAATAAATAAATCTTGAATTCTTTTCTGAACAGTAGTAGGGGTGTCCCTGACTAAGGATTTTCATAGTCGAATCGGAATTTTTGAATCTTGCCGATAGTCGAATCATATGTTTGGGGTGGGAGGGGGATACATTACCAAGAGTCAAGTCAGACATTCGACAGTCATAATTGACGTTAACACACAGGGAAAATGTGTTACGGACGCCTCATAGATACAAAAATAATGTTTTTATGTTTTGAGTAAAAGATAGCATTAAACGTCTGCGAAACCCTAAGAATTCACTTTTTTTTTTACAATAGTGCTCTCGTTATAACGTTATGTATAGGACCGATTATTGTTCTGCATTTCTGTTTTGAGCTGCGCGTGCTGAAGATGACCACTAGAATGAAGCATTTGATAGCAGGTTTATAATCAATGGGATGTAACTCATCATTTATCTCATATACGATTCATTATTTATACAACATAACGTTATATTACGACTTATAGGCTATCTGCACAAAGTGCCCTGAAAGCATGAACGTGACTGCGCTGCTCTGAGTGAACTCCTTTTGTGGACGCGTTCTTCAGGCAACAACGTGCAGAAACATGGCAAGTTGGCAACTGAACTAAAAATTCAGTGTTTCATTATAATAGTGTTCTCATTATACTGTTATTTATATGACAGTCCTAGTCATAGTTATTAATAGTCTGCATTGTTGTTTGTACTGCTCGCGCTGCACGCTGAAGAGATAATCACCGTAGTACTACATTGAAGTGCTTCACTGCAGCAAAACTCAACCAAATTCATCTTATACGAGATAAATAATTTATATACAATATATATAAACCGGCTGAAGTCACTCGTACCCTACCTGATCAGAAAAATCCAGACTTTCAGTCTGCCTGTGTCAGTTTGAGTCTTGTTAAAGATTTAAATCCCTGCTGCCAAGATGCTCCTCTGCTGGACACGGATTATGGAAAGTGAAACTTAAATCTATTGGGGTGGTTGGATTTATTCATGCACGTTCAAATATTTATTTAAAGTTTCCGTTTTTTCAGATTCTTATTTACAGCATTATCTTAATAGGCTGTATATTAACTTATTTGGAGAAAACCAGTAGTTCTATGTGAAATCAAGACATTTGAGCACCCCCATATAGCCAAAATGGCATGATCACAACACCTCTGGGAATATTCGACTGAGATTGGGATTCGAATCAGGCTCCTCCTATCAAAGCATCGAATCATCGACTATTCGGGGTCACCCCTAAACAGTAGGTAACAGTATATCTGTTTCTGTTCCAAGTGACACAGTGAAGACGAGGGCATGGATGCTGACATTGGACGGTCAATTTGAAGTATGCTGAAGATGCTTCTTGCACTCTGGAATTTACCAAAGGTAATTTCTACTTAACATTGTACTTGAGGGCTTGTTTTTTATTTGGTGGGTTAAACAAGGAATGTTTGGATGTGTTGGGATTTTGCGAGCTGCGCAGGACCACAGCAGCCAAGTGGTGACGACCCCTTTCTCCCCCTCAAACAAGTGGTGTGGAGACCAAACAAGCTGTGCTGGAGACCAGAGAGGAAGCTGTTTTTAAAAGGATGCTCCATCCTCTGCAAACAGTACATATAAAGTGATGTACACAGTTGTGTGCAAATGCTCTGACTGGATAAATCACACACCTCTACTTTGATGCAGGACTATTCTTGACTGTGTGTTTGTGATGGAAATGTTTTTAAGCTGCTGTTATTTAAATGGTTAGGGTTCTATAACTTTTTAGTCTGTACTGCAACAGCAGTGACCCACTGAATGTGGTGACTGGGAACTGACACCTTTTTCATCCAACCTGAAAGAAACCAACAGCTTTTCTCTCTGCCTTTTTGTTTATAGGTACTTCTTGGGCATCAATCCAGAGATGGCAGAGAGGACATATCAACCAGCAAGTCTGTACACTGATCAGAAACTCATTGACTTTGAATGGATGTCAATCTAGTGTGTAAGCAACATGTTCCAACGCCAAAATGGACAAACTCAGCTCTGGCTTAGTGTTAAGCTAGTCATGAAGTAAATTATCTATATAAATAAATGTGTACAATTGATTGATTGTTTTTGTGTTTATTTGAATTGAACATATCTTTCCAGTTTTATAGGTTATTGAATGGGTTAACAGATCAAATGTAAAAATTACAGTATTTTATAATAAATCTAAAGTAAATTTTAAATTAAAAGTTTTTAATTAACAATACATTTTATAGTAAATTAAAAACACAATACTGGCTACTAAGTAGCATTACTATTACAGTTTACACTGTAATTCTACAGCAGATTACTGTTAAATTGCAGTAATCTGATGGCATTAACTGTGACTTCACAGCTAACACTGTAATTCTACAGCAGATTACTGTTAAATTGCAGTAATCTGATGGCATTAACCGTGACTTCACAGCTAACACTGTAATTCTACAGGAGCATACTGCTAAATCACAGCATGGAATAACTACTGTGACGTCACAGTATACAGCTGTCATTTCACAACTATTTACTGTAAAAACAGTACTGTATCTTACTGTGAAAGTACTGTTACTAGGTTTGATCCCATTTTGCTTTAAAATGAAAAGGTTTAAATTAAATAAAGCCCATATATTGGACTCTTCATAGCCTAGTGAAAAGTAATATATTTAAAATACATGTATTTCATACATTTAGTTCAAATCTATTAAAGTACTTACTGACATATCGCTAGAGACGTACTGATAAAAAAATTGTTATTAAACTTTATTTTAAGTAGTACTTGTGCACAACTTACATGTCTTAATATTAAGCCTAACATGTGTTTTAATGTCACTATTGATGAGGATTGTATGATCTTTGAATTATATCGGTGTTTAAATGCAAGATATTTGAAGTGTTTTACTTTAGCACAATCAAATATACTTTAGTACATCTTTAGTTGGACCTCAGCACTACTTCTGCACAATTAAAGTGCATTAAGTAAAAAATTACTTTTACAATATTGCAGGGTATTTTTATTACGTACATAAGCATTTAAATGTATTTAGCCTGAAATAAATTTATTTCAAATACATTTTAGTATATTTATTTTTCACTCGGGTACACATTTTACACCAATCACAGGGTTGCCATAAACATTCATAATGCACTTTGTAGTGATCTCACCGTGCAACCTAGTGTAATGAGTGTTAACACTGAAACAGTTATTGACAAAATAATGATTTTACACTAACATACAGTACACACACACCTTTACATCACAGGTGAGTGATCCCATCCATCAGAGCTTAAATGCCCCTCTGAGATCCCGAACAGGCTCCGACAGAGAGAAGAGAGCAATATCATAGTTGTCCATCTATTTAGCTTCTAACGGAGCACTTGACCCTGAGTTATGATGTCTAGCAGCCGCTGGGACTGAGCGATAGAAACAAGGACAGAAAGTCTCACAAAACCTTTTGTTCTCTTGTGATTCCTAATGAATGTTGACAGAAGGACGCAAGTGAAGCAGTCATGCATGATGAATACAAAAAATATTGATAATGTGATTAAAGCTAGAAGACAATTACTCCTGTCACTCTTCTGTATAGGGCTTTACAGTTAATATCAAAGCTGTCGGCAAGTATAGGACAGGCCAGTTGTACTGATGGGCTCTGGAGCAGCAAAATCCAACTGAAGCACTCAGACGTGCCCACACACTCAGACAGGAGAGCACTGGAAACATTTGACCCTGACTGAGAGAATGAGAGAAAGCAGGAGACATATGAGAGGCCCGTCAAAGATGATTGCCAAATTGTAGCCAAGTTTAGAAGGGGATAAGAAGGTGATGATGGATGGAAGGCATTTCATCCTGAAGACAGTTACACAACCACAACAAAACCACTACCTGAGCTGATCAGGACAGTCACATGTGTTTACTGTGAGAACTGCGTGAATGCAATGCAACATTGATTATAGGGCCAAAACACACCAAAAGCACACTGTAAAGGTGCGTTCACACCAGATGCGAATGAAGCGTTAAGCACAAGTTATTTACATGTTAAGTCAATGCAAAGATGCGATAGACATCCTGCGGCGCGATTCGCGTGATTCGTGCGAGTTGAAAAATCTGAACTTTGGTGAATATTCGTTAACCAATCAGGAGCTTGCTCTAGTAGTGACGTGATTACGACATAGCGAGCCGAGGCAGAAATCCGAAACAACAATGGAGGACAAAATCATCGTCGCTGTATGTTGATACCCGGAGCTGTGCGATACATCTTTGTACTTTTATAGAAACAGGAATAAAAAGGATCTTGCTTAGAAGAAAGTGAGTGAGGAGGTCGGACAATCTGGTAAGTTGTAAAAAACACTCTTTACTCAATTTGAGCTATATATATATATATATATATATATATATATATATATACATATTGAGACTACAAGCTAGCTAAAGCCGGCAAATTGAGCTTATTCGCTGTATTTCATAACTATCTCGTTGATGGTGTTTATTCAGAGGAAGAGTGCAGAAAGAAGTGGAAGAGTCTGAGGGACACATTTAAAGGAGAGGAGAAAGGAGACGGAGAAGAGGAGTGGGTCAGCAGCAGGGTCAGGGAAAAAGTGGAAGTACGAGTCCACGCCGTTTTTCAGCCTTTCATAGCACATAAAGCGCAGCTACCCTCTCAACAAAATCCATGTCAGCCATTTCACAACGAGACTGGGGCCGCCTGGCAGAAGCCCCTCCCATGACGCGAATTCGCGACTGTTGTGAAGTGAATTTCATGCGCGAATGAAGCGAGTATACTCAAAATGTTCAAGCGTCCAACTATGCGCTAATAGCGCGATTTATTTGCGCAAGTCGCGTCTGGTGTGAAGGCCCATAAGAGTGAGCAGATTTGTATGGTCTTAGCACTTCTACACTTCATATATGACTTCATATATGTAAAAAATAGTAATAATCTCAAAGATATAAACAAAAAGCCTTTGTAATTCTTTGCAATTATTTGTGAAATGTATTAGCAACACCACATTTTTAGAAAAACATTGAACACCATAAACAATTTGTGATTTTTGTGTTATTTGTCTGAAGATGATCTGAGCCAGATTTTGTGAAGACTGGACAAACTTGTAGGAATATTAGCAGAGGAATCCCATATGCAATTGTAATATATGCATATATTACATTTCCATATAGGAAATATATTAAAATATGAAGTAAAACCACCTATGAAACCTATTAGAAATGAGAAAAATCATATATTAACATGACCAAAATTATAAACGCAACACTTTTGTTTTTGCCCCCATGTTTCATGAGCTGAACTCAAAGATCTAAGACTTTTTCTATGTACACAAAAGGCCTATTTCTCTCAAATATTGTTCACAAATCTGTCTAAATCTGTGTTAGTGAGCACTTCTCCTTTGCCGAGATAATCCATCCACCTCACAGGTGTGGCATATCAAGATGCTGATTAGACAGCATGATTATTGCACAAGTGTGCCTTAGGCTGGCCACAATAAACGGCCACTCTAAAATGTGCAGTTTTACTGTATTGGGGGGGGGGGGGGGGTCCGAAAACCAGTCAGTATCTGGTGTGACCGCCATTTGCCTCATGCAGTGGCAACACATCTCCTTCGCATAGAGTTGATCAGGTTGTTGATTGTGGCCTGTGGAATGTCGGTCCGCTCCTTTTCAATGGCTGTGTGAAGTTGCTGGATATTGGCAGGAACTGGAACACACTGTCGTATACGCTGATCCAGTGCATCCCAAACATGCTCAATGGGTGACATGTCCAGTGAGTATGCTGGCCATGCAAGAACTGGGATGTTTTCAGCTTCCAGGAATTGTGTACAGATCCTTGCAACATGGGGCCGTGCATTATCATGCTGCAACATGAGGTGATGTTCGTGGATGAATGGCACAACAATGGGCCTCAGGATCTCGTCACGTATCTCTGTGCATTCAAAATGCCATCAATAAAATGCACCTGTGTTCATTGTCCATAACATATGCCTGCCCATACCATAACCCCACCGCCACCATGGGCCACTCGATCCACAACGTTGACATCAGTAAACCGCTCACCCACAAGACGCCATACACGCTGTCTGCCATCTGCCCTGTACAGTGAAAACCAGGATTCATCCATGAAGAGAACACCTCTCCAAAGTGCCAGATGCCATCGAATGTGAGCATTTGCCCACTCAAGTTGGTTACGACGACAAACTGCAGTCAGGTCGAGACCCCGATGACCCCGATGACGATTTCTGACAGTTTGTGCAGAAATTATTTGGTTATGTAAACCGATTGTTGCAGCAGGTGTCCGGGTGGCTGGTCTCAGATGATCTTGGAGGTGAAGATGCTGGATGTGGAGGTCCTGGGCTGGTGTGGTTACACGTGGTCTGCGGTTGTGAGGCCGGTTGGATGCACTGCCAGATTCTCTGAAACGCCTTTGGAGACGGCTTATGGTAGAGAAATGAACATTCAATTCACGGGCAACAGCTCTGGTGGCCATTCCTGCAGTCAGCATCCCAATTGCACGCTCCCTCAAAACTTGCGACATCTGTGGCATTGTGCTGTGTGATAAAACTGCACATTTTAGAGTGGCCTTTTATTGTGACCAGCCTAAGGCACACTAATACACACTGCAATAATCATGCTGTCTAATCAGCATCTTGATTTGCCACACCTGTGAGGTGGATGGATTATCTCAGCAAAGGAAAAGTGCTCACTAACACAGATTTAGACAGATTTGTGAGCAATATTTGAGAGAAATAGGTCTTTTGTTTACATAGAAAAAGTCTTAGATCTTTGAGTTCAGCTCATGAAAAATGGGGGCAAAAAAACAAGTGTTGTGTTTATAATTTTGGTCAATGTATATAGGTTACAGATTACAAGTTACTCAATTAAAATGTAACAAGTAGTGTAACTATTTCAATGACTTTATTAATTTTACTGATTACATTTTATTACTTTTTGATTACTCAAACTGTTCAACTGTTAAACATTTAATGCAGGCAGGGTTACTATTACAGTAGTCAACACTGATTACTGTCAGATTTCGTTCTGAAGTTAAATACAGATTTTAAAATAATATCAAGAAATAGTTTAATACTGTTTTAAAATTCCCTATTATAATATTAAAAAATTCTATATCATCTTAGAGATAACAAATATTACATTATTTACATTTCTGTATGAGATGATGCTATTTCTTTCAAAATGAGAATCTTGGAAAGTTAATTATTAATGTAGTGCACAAGCATTTCAGAATGTGTTTTAGTTTCGGCCAAATTATTTAAAAAGGTATATTTGATGAGTTGATATTTTAATGACACTTCTATGTTGTTTTTCCCCAGTATACTTTACAGTTGGGATGAGGTTCCTATTGAATGCATAGGAATGGTTTTCATTAAATGTAAATGTTTTGTTTAAACCAGTAAGCTCTGGTTTGGACTGATCTGTGCTCAAAACACTTTTCTGGATCATCCACATGGTCTTTGGCCAACTTCGGAAGGCAGCCGTGTTGTTCTTGGAGAGCTGTGGCTTCTTACTGTCCTGCTATACATACCATGATGGTGAACTCATAAACACCAACCAATGCTAAAGAGTCCTGTATATACTTAGATGTTACCCTGTTTTTTGTGTGTAACTTCTTAGAGTTTTCCGTCTTGATTTTGGTTGCATGACCACTTTTAGGTAGAGTAACAGCCGAGGCGAGGCGTTCCTTGAAAAAAAGAGACGTGCTTAATTGCATTGAATGTGCACATGAAAACAGACTTTCAGCAACACACTGACAATCTAGCTGACAAGAGTTCGATTTATGCCAAAAGTCTTTATTCATAACAAATTAAAAGCAAAGGCTGTGCGCATATTCACTTGAATTTTGGAAATGAAATTCAAAGAAACTGTTAGCAGGCAGCGCTTTGGATTCTGAAGTTGACAGTCTTCAGAAAGAGTGGGGAATGCCAGAGGCTTGTGTGATTGTTTACGCTGCATCTCAAGGGCGAATAACAGTCATTAAAACACAGCAGGCTCTTACATCCACTGAAATATAATAGCCTCCTCTCACCTAAACTGCATTTGATTCATTGTTACTGTCTTACTTTGCCATGCGTGTAGGTTGGCCTGGGGCAAGTTGTCACACTTTTACTCCAGTCACTATTTATGTACAGACACATACCTTACAATCTTGACAACAAAAAAGCCCAACAATACATTACCATTCATTGAAAACAGGGTGCATGTTGTTGCACTATATATGGAAACCGTTTGTTTGAATTTGAAAACTAAAGTATAACGAAAGGGGGAGAAAAGTAAAAAGAGGGAAGGAGCTTAAAATAAAGCAAACTGTTAAAATAAAATAAAAAATATGTTTTAGTTTATTACAATGCCCAGGTACTTTTTTATCCCACAATTAACAGAAAAATTTAAATAATAATGTATGTGTGTGTCTTTGGTTATTTCATTTGCAAAATTATTTTGTTATGCTTTCATACTGTGTATTTTGTTCAGTTTAACAGGAACAATAGGAAAAAGTATAACAAGCCATCTTACACAATATATTTGTGTTTAAAATGTATTAAATACAAAACTATTACAGCAAAATTGTTATGGCTTATCAGCACATTTTAACTGATGATTATATTGTGGCTGTAGTTGATACAGTTTTATACTGTATAGGGGAGAGAGGTAGGTAAAGGTGAAGTGAATCTCATGCTCAGTGAAGTGAATCTCATGCTCAGTGAAGTGAATTAACTGAACACACGTGAAGCAATATTGATGAAATGCATTACAGGTCTGTTTGTGTGTGTTTGTCGGGCAAAGTGCTGGATCAGCGTATGTGATCAGTCATGTTGAATAATGCACAGCTCGTCCTGCAGATGAAGACATCAGATTAAGGCTGTAAATGTCTGCTTTTAATTGGTACTGAGAAAAATAGGAAAAACAAGGCCTCGTCCAAAAAGCTTCCCATCAAAGCAAAATGATAAAACCACAACATAAGAGCATTTCAGAGAATAGACCTAATGGACTTTAAATGCATTTCTTCTGTCTCGCACACATTAGCCTGTACCAAGGCAATTATCATTACATTATATTATTTTATAATGAAAATCAATATATAGTACAGTATATATTACCAATATGTGCTGTGTGTGTATATATATATTATATATATATATATATATATATAATCCATGCCTTGACAAAGGAGCTATGCTTGAAATGAATAGTTCACCAACAAAAGGAATCATTTAATCACCCCTCCAAACTTTTATGACTTTATTTCGTGGAATGTAATATATGTTAGTTTATTACTCTTTTCCACACAATGAAAGTGAATGGGGACCACAGCTGTCAAGCAAGATGTTTGTATGGAAACAAGCAACATGGACATTCTGCTAACTATCTCATTGTGTGTCCCAGAGATAAAAAGAAAGTCATGTGCACTCTAACTTGGGAAAACTCCACAAATAACAACTAGAACATTCTCCTCATCAACTCTTTTCATTATTAGGAAATAATCACATTTAATTATACCTTTAAATATTAATGTAGTTCATTAACTGCATGCAAAAAAAAAACTGATTATTTAAGGGAGAAGCTGGGGATCGTGCAGGGCTTGTCAGGAAAATTAAACCTTTTATAAAATAGACCTAGTGTTCTAACTGCCTGTCTGATCCGTGACGGAAAAAAAAACAGATTTGTCTGGATGAAGCTCATTAATACGTTTCAATCAGGGCTTCAGAGTGGATTGATTATTTTTCCCTAGAGAAATGTGTAATTAAACATGGCCGGCTGGATTGTACAAGTCTATCCCCTCAGAAACAGCGTTATGCGTCAAACAGCTCAAGTATGACGTGAAGGTCCACTGTGGATTTCTTGACATACACATTAAGCAGAAATGCCTGTCTGATCCACTAATCAGTTTGCAGTATCGGAGTCAGCAATAACGTATTAATAAGTTATTAAATAGCTAAGGGTTGGTTCCACAAGTGTTATGTGGCATGTCTGTTAATTAGCATTATAAATAAAGGCATCAAATGATGACCCTCTGTAAATTGAGAAGTATTAATTATAAATTGCTTAATCGTTAATAAAAAAAAAGAAGTGGATTTTGATATCAGTGTTGGCTGAATGAGTTTCAACTAATGATGCTCTATCTGTGATGACTTTAATAAGTGTGCACCTTGTGGAATTTTCTACATTTGGTTTTTACAAAATAAACTGAGAATATTTGCCAGTGTTCAATGTATTACTGGTCAAAATTTGGAATATGAAGATTTTCTAATATTTTTGAAGTGATGTCTCTATTCTCTTCAAACATAAATCTTAAGAAGCAAATCATCCTGATTTCTGAAGAATCATTGTCACGATACTCTGAAGCACAGAGAGAGGAGTCGAGGAGAAGTGCAAATCCAAACACGCTTTAATGAAATCACACATAGGGAACATATCCAATGCAGGAGACTTGGAATGACATAAGACACCGGACGTTCAAGACTAGGAAACACAGGGCTTAAATACTCGGGAGTAAACTAGATAGTAAATGACACACGGCTGGGGAATAATAAACTAAATGGGGACCAAACCAAACTGGAGCTATACTACCATACTACTACTAAAAATCATTGGGGGAAGTAGAGGCTGATTCTGGCTGGCGCTCTGGAGGTGCAGGCCTAGCCAAGCGCTTTCGAGGGGCTGGCACTGGAGCGTGCTCTGGGCTGGAGTGAGCGGCGGCCGGCAGGCTTGAGTCAACAGTGGACGGCGGCGTGCTTGAGGGAGCCGTGGACTGCGGTGGGCTTGCTTTCCCCGCGGATGGCGGGCTTTGAGAGAGCCGCGGACGGCGGGCTAGAGAGAGCCGCAGATGGCGGCATTCATTTCCCCTGTGGACGGCGAGCTTGAAAGAGCTCCCTGTGGAAGGCGGTGGGCTTGAGGGAGCTGCGGACGACGGTGGGCTGGTTCTGGCTCGGAGCTGGACACTCTCCAGACACCGGAGGATCCCTTCTCTCTAGCGTAGTCCAGTGGTGTCTGGGCGGTCCAAGGGGCGATGGTAATCGGCCCCATTCCAGAACAGTGAGAGGATAGTGGCGTCATCGAATGCCGTTGCCGCGGCGAGCCTGCAGAACTCCCGCAAATACTCCACAAAAGGGTAATGATGCAAACGACAGTTTCCATGCTGTGGGAGAATAAAAGGGAAAACAAAAATCTTTCAATAAATGAAAACAAAACGGGAAGGAGGGATGCCGCTTACTGTTGTTTTTGATGTTCAAGATCGGGAAACACAGGGATTAAATACCTGTTAGTAAACTAGATAATAAATGACACACGGCTGGGGATTAATAAACTAAATGGGGACCAAACGTGAACAGGAACTAACCAAATAAGGGCATGGAAACACTGGGAGCATGTGGAAACAAGACTAAAGGTGTGTCCGACTTGAAGCGGCGCTGCGCAGAATGATCAGTGTATGACATCAAAGTACCACGAGAGCAATTCAAAAGCATAACGATCCATCTGCTCTCTTATCGCTCTCACGGTACTTTAATGTCTTTCTACACAGCGCCGCTTCAAGTCAAACTATGGAAGCCCGTTTCCGCCACTGAATAAAAAATAAAACAAGGTAATTGTGACTTTTTATCTCACAATTCTGACTTTTTTTCTCGCAATTCTGACTTAAAAAATCGCAATTCTGACAACTCGTAATTCTGAGATTAAACTCGCAATTCTGAGATATAAATCGCAATTCTGACTTATAAACTCGCAATTCTGAGATATAAACTCCAATTCTGAGATATTCGCATTCTGAGATATAAACTCGCAATTCTGAGATATATACTCGCAATTCTGAGATATAAACTCGCAATTCTGACTTTTTTTCTCGCAATTCTGAGATATAAACTCGCAATTCTGAGATATAAACTCGCAATTCTGCTCGCAATTCTGAGATATAAACTCGCAATTCTGACTTATAAACTCGCAATTCTGAGATATAAACTCGCAATTCTGACTTATAAACTCGCAATTCTGACTTATAAACTCGCAATTCTGACTTATAAACTCGCAATTCTGACTTTTTTTCTCGCAATTCTGACTTTTTTTCTCGCAATTCTGACTTATAAACTCGCAATTCTGACTTATAAACTCGCAATTCTGACTTATAAACTCGCAATTCTGACTTATAAACTCGCAATTCTGAGATATAAACTCGCAATTCTGACTTATAAACTCGCAATTCTGACATATAAACTCGCAATTCTGAGATATGAAAGTTTCGTGTTACTGAGATTGACCTTCGCTGGAGTGTCACAGACAAGTGTGCACGGACAGTATTAGCTCTATATATAGCCTATAACAATGGAAGATATTATAGAGGATTATTTTCGGCGCTGGGAGCGTTCAAAATGGATGTAACGCTGTCATAACGGCGTTTCCTTTATTGCTGATATTTTCAATTGATTCGTGTTCACGGTGACCCAAAATTTAACAAGAATAAATTGAAAGAACCAGCAAACCTATAAAGGAAAGATGTTTATGAGTGTTTGAAAATGGGTAACATGTGACTCGGTACAACAGTAATAGGGTGACTGTGAACAGGACTCAACTGATAGAACGAGCAAAACTATAAAGGACGTGTTTGCAAATGGGACACAGGGATTAAAAATTTTCTCAAAACGATACTGTCAGGGTCACTGTAGGAATCAATTAGAATGAGCAAACTATTAAAGAAAACTTTTTACAAGTAAACATTGCACGCCATTAATTTGTAAAAAAACAACTTGTGGGGAGTTAATAGTAAACAAAACTGAAAGGTGTATAAATGGCATTGGTATATTAATACCAATACAAATATTAATGTGCAAAAATTCACAAATATTAACATGGAACATGTTAACATATTATGTCATGATATAATGACATATTTTGGGCATGGAAAAATCACAATAAAGGAAACGCGTTATGACAGTTACATCCATTTTGTCCCAGCGCCGTCCCAAGAGCTAATACTGTCCGTGCAACTTGTCGTGTCAATCTCAGTCACGAAGTTTTCATATCTCAGAATTGCGAGAAAAAAATCAGAATTGCGAGTTTATGTCAGAATTGCGAGTTTATAAGTCAGAATCGAGTTTATATCTCAGTAGTCAGAATTGCAGTCAGAATTGCGAGTTTATATCTATTCCAGAATTGCGAGAGTCAGAATTGCGAGTTTATATCTCAGAATTGCATCAGAATGCGAGTTTATATCAGAATTGCGAGTTTATAAGTCAGAATTGCTCTCGAGTTTTTAAGTCAGAATTGCGAGTTTATATCTCACGAGTTTATATCTCAGAATTGCGAGTTTATAAGTCAGAATTCTCAGAATTGCTAACACGAGAAAAAAAAAGCGCCGCTTCAAGTCAAACACACCTGAACACAAGACTGACAATCATGTGTTACTTTAAGACTAGAGCAAAGATACTGAAAATTCAGCTTGGCATCACAGGAATTAATTACACTTTAAAATATATTCAAATAGAAAACTGTTATTTTAAATAGCAATAATCTTTCACAATATTGCAGTTTTTACAGTATTTTTGATCAAAAAAATGCAGCCTTGGTGAGCATAAGACACTTCTATCAACAATATTAAAATGGTGTAACATTATTAAAACTTTTAAATAGTGTAACACTGTATGTAAGAATGATTATAATCGGTGAGCTACGATAATTTTAAAATATACAGATAATTTGTATTTATCAGAATTACTTCGGTACCTTCATGACACAGAACATAACTCATCTAAACAAATTTGGAACCAACTGACTCGTTTTGAAAAAAAAACAACTAAACAAACAAACAAAAAGAACAGACATTTTTTATATCTTTTTTGTTCATCAGAAGAGAGGAAGTCATACAGGTTTGGAACATCATGAAGTGTATATATCCCTTTAAACCATAAATGTATGAATTGCCTTATATAACACATACATGGATTATATAACATATATCAAACCAATCTGCATTTCATTATAAACAAAATACCACAAGCAATTTGATGTGAATTTATCTAATACATCCACTCATATCACCTACACAAAAACTTATTAGAAATTGCGGTAACACTTTAGAATATTGAACATTTATTCACTATTAACTAAGATTTTTCCCTCAATCAATTCCTAACTTGCTGCATATTAATAGTTAGTAAGCTAGTTGTTAAGTTTAGGTATTAGGTATAGGATTAGGGATGTAGAATTAGGTCACATCTAATAAGGCATTAAAGGGTTAGTTCACGCCAAAATGAAAATTCTGTCTTTAATTACTCATCCTCATGTCGTTCCAAACCCACAAGACCTTCGTTCATCTTCAGAACACAAATTAATGTGTTTGATAAAATCAGTGAGCTATCTGACACTCCATAGACAGCAACGCAACTGAAATGTTCCCAGGTCCAGAAACGTAGTAAGGATATTGGCAAAACAGTCCATGTGACATCAGTGGCTCAACTTCAGTTTTGTGACGCTACGAGAATACTTTTTTTTTTTGCGAATAAAACAACAACAATAACCATTTACTTAACCATTCTTCTCTCCCGAGTTACGCCTTCCACCATTTTGGAGAGTACCTAACAATGTATTTTACGTAATCAGCGTTGTTTACGTTCGAGGGGGAAAGCACGCACATGAACATAATCTGCATATTAAGTGTTGTTTACGCTTAGGCGAAAGCGTGCGTATGTGTTGTGATACTCTCTAAAATGAAAATTGCGGAAAAAAAGTATTCTCGTGGCATCGCAACTGCAATTTTTACCGATGTATTTACTACGTTTCTGGACCTGGGAACATTGCAGTTGCGTTGCTGTCTATAGAGGGTCTGAGAGCTCTCGGATTTCATCAAAAACATATTTATTTGTGTTCTGAAGAACGAAGGTCTTACGGGTTTGGAACGACATGGGGGGAGTAATTAATGACAGAATTTTCATTTTGGGGTGAACTAACCCTTTAATATGTGCTGACTCAATACTAATAAATAGCTAATATTCTAGTAATATGCATGCTCATAAGCAACTAGTTAAGAGATCCTAAAGTAAAGTGTTACCGAAATTGTAAAATGGCTCAGAAAGTTACTAGTTGTGACAACAACTTTAACAGCATTTGTTTGCACATGCCACTTGATTTAATATTTAGTATTTCATACAATGAGAATCAGA
This sequence comes from Ptychobarbus kaznakovi, assembly GCA_027422405.1. NCBI lineage: Eukaryota > Metazoa > Chordata > Actinopteri > Cypriniformes > Cyprinidae > Ptychobarbus > Ptychobarbus kaznakovi. Next base: position 21,368,127 of record CM049802.1, on the reverse strand, counting down.
CATTTTAAATATTCAAATGTCTTCACATGTTTGTGGTAACTTTATATTAATACTTGAGTAAATGTATTTATATTAATACATGCTAAAATGGTCATTCCAGATTCTTAACGATTATGCTTTTGAGCTTACCTGTACGGTTTTCCCATTTTTCAGTCCTGCTGCATAAAAGCATCCACTGCTCTTCACTGAGTTGGTGTTTAGTGTATTGTGTTGTGTGCTTTACATGTAGTACTGAAGCCAGACTAATCAAATTGTGGAGTGCCTTTGGGCAACTTTAGACTTGAAGGCTTTAATCTCTATTCATGACAGATTTATATGTGTGTATGTATTGTTGCCACAGTTGGATAATTATAAGTCGTTTAGAGTTGCCTTAAGTTTCTTTTTGTCCTGACACTGGTGGGTGGCCAGCTCTGGGCATATTTGCTGATCTTCCATTCTCTCTCACACACTTCAGAGTATAGTCAATGTGTTAAAAACGTTATTAAATCTCTCTGGTTTCCAAGAACCTTGTCTTCAGCATTCATGGAACATTTTTGTGTCTTTGATTACAAATTACTCAGAAAATACACTGTTTCCCAGAGACAAGTGTATTTATCTGAAATCAAGCTGCAGCCTTCAAGTGGATGCAAGTCAGGTTATTACAGTACAAGTCACTCACATTATACAACAGCTTTTGAATTTACTACAATTTTTAAATTAATGTGTTTGTCTTATAATTTAGGAAATTGTATAAAAATGTAGGTCATACTCTCAGAAATATGCATCAGTCAAGCTTAATCATTTACATTTTATTTACTAGCTTGATTAGTTATACAAAGAACTAGCTCAGTGAGGGACTAACACAAAGGCAAATGTAATACATTTGATAATATCAAACTAATTTCTGTAATTTTATCAAACATCATGGAATGTTTTCATCACTTATACTTACTGATGCTTTTCCCATCAAAATTGCACAAGTTGATGTCATTATGGATGATGTCATTAGAGAAGTTCACCCTAAAAATGAAAATAATTTACTGACCCTCATTTCATTCCATTTCCTTCCAAGCCCATAAGCTTTTTATTTGTCTTCAAAACACAACTGATAGATATATATGATAGATAGATATAGATATATATGTTGCCTCTGAAAGTTTTGATTAAACCTCCACTTTTACAGTGCCTTTATGACGTATTTGGAGCTTTAAAGTTTTTGATTATCTAGACCAGGGGTGTCCAAACCTGTTTCTGGAGGGCCACTGTCCTGCAGAGTTTATGCCGTGTTCCATTTGTACTCGGAAGTTTAAAATTCTGAGTAATCAGTATGAACTTCTAATTGGAAAGCCCTCCAGAGTCAGAGTTCCAACTCGGAATCTTGGAGGAATCGAAACAACTCTAACTTCAGAATCCAATATTGCTGCTCCGTGCATCAACAAAAGAGAAGCAGTAGTAATATGTTTTTTATTAGCACTTATGTTGGTTTGTGTCTCAATAAACTCAGTGGTGTACACTGTACCATCCAACCTCTATGTGTGGACATGATACTATGGCTTTATCTGTGCAAATGTCCATATTTTATGTGTTTTTAATCAACTGGTATTGCTAACAATGGACGTGTTCTTGTTTTTCTGACTTCTCTAATGTGACGTCATTCCCAGCTCCGACATCTGACTTCCAAGGTCAATCGAATGCAGCATTAGCTCCAATCCTAATTACTGTAAACGCACATGAACTAGCTAATCAAGGTCTTCAGACTCATTAGAAACTTTTAGGCAAGAGTTTGCTAGCTGGGGCTAAAATCTGCAGGACATTGGCCATCCAGAAATATTGCTTAATGAATTATCATTTTTTGTCACATTAGAAGTGAGTGCAGCACCCAGGGACATGACAAAATTAAAACATCTGCTTGAAACATAGTAAAATAATTTTAAATGTATTCCTATGTTACACTTATTTGTGATTTTGTGTTGAAGAAAACTATTAGGATTTCATTCTTTTAGCATATATATTATCCACTATATTGAGACATACTGCATAATGAGCCACTGAATGAAAACTCTGAATGATACAACATAATTTGAGATCCTAACCCTGAGCTCAACTAACGTGTGTTTTCTTTTTCAGGGCGAGTGCTCCCAGAGGTGCTATAACATCTTTGTGCTGGAAACAGTGTGTGTGGGCTGGTTTTCCCTGGAGTTCCTGCTCCGTTTCATCCAGACGCAGAGCAAGTGCATGTTCTTACGCACACCCCTCAACATCATCGACGTGGTGGCCATTCTGCCCTATTACATCACTTTGATAGTGGATTCACTGTCCGTGAGCGACCGTCCCACCGGCTCAGGAAACAACTACCTGGAGAAGGTGGGATTGGTCCTGCGAGTTCTTCGAGCATTGCGGATCTTCTACGTGATGCGTTTAGCACGTCACTCTTTGGGACTGCAAACGCTTGGGTTGACCGTACGTCGCTGCACTCGAGAGTTCGGACTGCTCTTGCTGTTCCTGTGTGTGGCCATGGCACTGTTCTCCCCTCTGGTCTTCCTGGCGGAGAGCGAGATGGGCGCCAAGCAGGAATTCACAAGCATCCCCGGGAGCTACTGGTGGGCCGTCATTTCGATGACCACGGTTGGATATGGTGACATGGTTCCTCGCAGCATTCCAGGCCAAGTGGTGGCGCTCAGCAGCATCCTGAGTGGAATCCTGCTCATGGCATTCCCAGTCACATCCATATTTCACACATTTTCACGGTCCTACCAGGAGCTTAAAGAGGAACAGAATCGGTCCACACGGCACAAGCCCGATTCACAAGACAGCACCAAGTCCCAAAACAGTGAGGATTCACAGGACACTGACAGTTCCTTACATGGAATCACAGAGACCGCCACAGTTGGTGTGCATCACCGCAGATCCGTAGCTGTTGCAGGTCAAGGAGCACCACAGGTTAGGAGATCACTAAAGTCGTAATGCAAACTGTTGTCTGTAAGACAAAAAAAAAAAACATGTACAAAGACATGCTACAGGTGATCGGCCATAAATAGTACCTGTATAATCAGGTGACTTGACAATAATAGACTGGGAAAGGGATGTTAAAATGGACAGGTCACAATTATTGAAAGAGTTAGTTCAACCTAAAATGAATGTTCTGTCTTCATTTACTAACCCTCGTGTTGTTCCAAATGCGTATGACTTTCTTCTTCCGTAGAAAACAAATGCAAATGTTTAGCAGAATGCTAATTGTGTTTATATAAAGAAATTGAATGGAGACTGGATCTATAAACGCCAAAACACATTTAAAAAAAAGTGGTCCATGACTCACTCATGGACTCATAAACCTCACTCCCCTTAGTGTCAAGGCACCAATGTAACTAGTCCTACATGCACCATTCTAAGAAGGATTCGAACCAGTGTCAACTGGCATGGGTGTTGGGCATGCTAACAAGGGTGCTAAAACCAGCAATCCTTACTGCACCTCTTGAGGCCAGGGCTGTGAGGTTGAACAGCACAACTAACTAACAGCTTGCCTCAATTCACTAACTTTCTAAACCTTACTCCCATTTGTGTCATGGCACCAATTTCACTGGTCCTACTTGCACCACTATCAAAGGAAGGTGGCACCACCAAAGAAACAACAGTGCTTCTTGAGACCAGAAGAGTGAGGTTAACCTGCACAGCTCTTACTAGCTGGCCGCTGTTACATTCACTCCCTAAACTTCACTCTTATTCGGGTCATGGCACCAATCTCACAGTGTGATCGGCGGTTACTTTAACAAGGACACTATGAAAATGTCCACATTCGTGCCTCTTGAGGCCAAGGGAGTAAGTTTTATATGTGCAGCTCCTACTAGCTGGACTCCATTATACTAACCCCTCTAAATTTCACCCCCATCTAGGTCACAGCACCAGTATAACATAATCAGCATGGGAGGAGGGCACTCTAACAAGAATGCAGAAACCAATGGCCCTTTCACTCCCATCTGGGTCATGGCACCAATGCACCTTGTCCTAATCTCACCACTCTGAAAGGGATTTGAACCAGCTCAACCAGTATAAGAGGAAGGCTCGCTAACAAGAACTCTAAAACCAAAGCCCTTAACGTGTCTCTTGAGGCCAGTTGAGTGAAGTTTACCTGTGCAGCTCTAATTAGCTTACCTCAATTACCGTTATACTCACTCCTCAGAATTTCACTCGCATTTAGGTCACGGCACCAATAAAAGTGGTCGTACTCGCATCACACTGAGAGGGATTTGAACCAGCATCAACTGCACTGGAGGGCACGCTAACAGGATTCTAAAACCAGCAGCCCTTGATATACCTTGAGTGAGGTTTATCTACACAGCTCTTACTAGCTGGCATCTGTTGCATGTTTCTCTTAAACCTCACTCCAATCTGAAAAACGGCACCAATAAAACTGGTCCTAGTGTGGGATTGGAACCATTGTCAAATGACATGGATGGTGGGTGCACTGGGAGGCCAGGGAAGAGAGGTTTACCTGCATAGTTTTATTTTACATATGCAGCAGTTCTAAAGAGATTTGAGAGTTCAACTGCCTCTGTCCCCATTCATTTTCATTTTATGGAAATGAGTAACATGAACATTTGGTTCAATATTTACTTTTGTGTTCCACTGAAGAAAAAGAGTCATATGGGTTCGGCTTGAGGGTGAGTGATGACTGAATTTTCATTAAGCTGGTGTTCCTGGTCGATGGATGCTCCTACCTGTGAAAACTGTATGACTGTGAAGATTGCCATTTTATTTTGCATCCACCTTTAAGGTAAAATTAGCTTTCCTCTGGTGTCAGAGGATACAGTATTACACTGTTCAAAACAGGCTATTAAACTTTAATTTACGCTCCTATATAGCTGATTTGCAATAACTATGTTTATGAAAACACATTTACACACATTTCTGTATAGCTCTGCTTTTAGATGCCATAGTCTCAGGATCTGCCGGTTGTAATAGACAGTGAAATGCCCTTTAAAAGAATAAAGGTTTCTTATTTTCAAACTGTCTTGAGTGATAGATAGATTGGAGTAAAAAAAGAACTGAATGTTACTAAATGTACTAAGACACTGGGGTATTCTTGACTACCATGTAAATTACATGGTATCTGAATATAGTAATAATTCAATAGCATGGTATCATCATCTAATAACATTTAGTTGGTTTATTATATTGAGTCCAGTATTGAGTCCTGCACATCTATTCCTATGGGTGATTAAATACGTGTGACACTGTCAGATTGTTGTGAACCACACTGATTAGTGGTAGATACATCCTTATTTATTCCACTGAGAGCCCTGTGCTCATAAAGGCATGGAGAGACCATGTGTGCTGCCACTACAAACACTGCAAAAATGACCACAGCCATAATGAATGCACTCTCAGCTTTCCATTTTAATAAAATCAATGCCAGCACATTATACCGTGAAAAACAGGCTGAAATATCTACAGCCTGAGACTTTAAGCTAAGACTACAGAGCAATAATGCTCCATGTTTTTCAATTGATTTGTGAGATTTACCATCTATCTATGATGTCGTTTTATTTAGTAAATGTGATTATTATTCATACATTTTTACATGTCTGAGTGTAACTGTTTGATAAGCTAATATCAAATGCATCTGTGGAGGAACCTGACTGTAAAACACTAAAAACTCTAAACATCTATTAATTTGTATATTAATGACAGCAATATGCATACAGAATAAAAAAAGAGTTTATTAACAAATCTTGTAATAAAAAAGTAGCATAGCAAATATATGACCAAAGGTATCCCACTTAATATGAACAGAACATTTGGCTAGAAAGGCAGTAAACAAAATAACAAAAACAGCACTCAACTGCAAGGATCAATACTGTATGGAGTGCGATGACAGAGTAAACCTATATATCATCATGGGAACCAGAGTATATAATAACTTTAATCAGAAGACAGTTTAAAATAATGGCAATACAGAATAAAGCGGTTGTTTTATCAAATACAGCACAAAGAGAAACAATATATATTTAAATGAAGCTCAAGTAAAATACATGATATATCAGAATAGCAGGTGAAAAACAGAAATAAATAACAGCGATAGTAATAAAACATTGTCCTTTAAAATAAACCCCTCTTGTCTTTCTAATCTAAATGGGGAGAGTTTTATCAGAGACTCATATCTTGTCAAAAGCCATCAATTTTGTCAAACTGTTCCTCACAATTACATATCTAACATATTGATAAGCAGCACCTCTCCCATAACATTGACTGACATGTAACATCCCTGACTATAACAACTGGACCAGTATTAATCCGCAAAGAATCATTTTCTTAAAAAGTATTTGCCATATTTCTTTAATGAAAAAAAAAATATTAAGCAATGTAAAAATAGATAATAAATGTAAAAGTTAAAAAGTAAATTTATAAAAAGACATGTGAAAATATATATTATCCAACATTTGAAAAAATACCCTCCCCTCTCTCTCTTTTCTTTACTGTATGTAAACATGTCCTGTTTTATGGATCTTCATCTTCAGGTAAAAACAAATTCCTAACAAAACTAATCGTCTTATTGTCAAGTAATTTTTTTTAAATAAACCATACATAAATTTTTAAGTATAAACCAAAACATGATAATGCAGTACAATTATTATTAATAATAATAATAATAATAGCATCACTCAACCTTTACTAGAAAATGACAAATATTGTTAAAGAAAGTGATTTTTTTTGCAGTGTATGGTCATATTCAGGACTGATTGTTGACTGGATGTTTGAAGCACTTGGCCTTGAAGTCATAAATCTCTTAATTAACCCCCGATGTGCCGCAAATACTGTACTTTAAGTCAAACTTTCTTAAAGAGGTCACATACAGCGACTTTCATATTTTGTCATGCTAACTGAACTGATTGCATGTAAATGAACTAGGATTGCTATACATATCTCCCAAAATAACATTTGGGGAAGACACTTCAATCAAGTCATGTGGATTTGTGAACTGTATGAGGATTGTCTCCTACTACCAAAAGGAGAGAGGGTATTTTTGTTTTCCTTTTTGGTTCAAAAAGACACAGGGCTCTTCCTGTGCTCTTCGCTGGGCCTTCACTGTGTGAAACACCACAGCGGGCTACTGAGGTAAAACCAGTCTTCTCCAAATAAAAGGGCATTAACTCTATTAATCTCTTATAACAAAAGCTTTGTACATTTGTCCATCTGATATCAGATACATTTCAGGTCATTCTGAGAGTCTGTAAGGCAAAAGTTTTCAAAAGCATGATGCTTACCTTGGGCTGGTTTGTATATGTAAATATAACTGCATATCTTTATGATACTGCATGTAAAGTTTGGTTCCATGTACATTTATACAGTGGCACCAAAAATCTGAACACTTCACGAAATAGTTAACCTAACAATGAAAATTTGCTTTACTCACCCTCAAAACATCCGATGTAGAGGAGTTTGTTTCTTCATCAAATTTGGAGAAATGTATCATTGCATCACCTGCTTACCAATGGATCCTCTGCAGTGAATGGGTGCCGTCAGAATGAGAGTCCAAACAGCTGATAAAAACATCACAATAATCCACACCACTTCAGTCACATCAGTTAACATCTTGTGAAGTCAAAAACTGTGTTTGTAAGAAAAAAAATCATTATGGGTGACTCTGACGGCACCCATTCACTGCAGAGGATCCATTGGTGAGCAAGTGATGTAATGCTTACATTTCTCCAAATCTGATGAAGAAACAAACTCATCTACATCTTGGATGGCTTAAGGGTGAGCACATTTTCAGCAAATTTTCATTTTTTGGTGAACTATTCAAGCAACACTTAATGTATGTGTTTTAAAATAAGATACATTTACACCCCCCAAAAAACTAAAACGTGGCATTAATTTCAAGAAAAGATAACAAGGAACTAGTTAACTGTAATAAAAATTGTTTTACATCATAGTTTGATGTTGTGTATCTAATGCAATGACTTTCAGACATATTTAAGTGTATCACTTATCCAAATATGTTTTGGGGACACTGTATAAAGATGCTGTAAATATGCATTGTAATAGATTTGAGCACATTCTGTGAAGCGAGGGTGTTTCATAGGGCCTTGGCGCTGGTGGTGTGTGTGATGTGTGAGATGGGTTTCTGTGGGTAGCGGCTGTAATAGTACACTTGGAAGAGAATGGCGAAGTCCACGCACACCTGAAGGAGGCCGCAGATCCAGAACTGCACAGGAGCCTGAGTCAACAGGAAGTAGCCAGTCTTGAAAGTGTCTCCACTGGTCCACATCAACACCATCTTAATACTGGAGGGACAGGAAGTGAGAGAGAGAGATTCAGAGTCAGAGAGTGTTATTAAAGTCTGGAGACGTGAGAAAGCAAGAGGCAGATCAAAATCACTGAAATTGAGAAAACAGGCAAACGTGCAGGATGAGTGACATTTGAGGTTTAAACATTTACTGGTGTGTATTATCACTGACTATAACTTTTACTGTGTAAATGAATGAATGAACGTCAGATATAGTCAAAAATATTAGGCAGATATTTTAACGGTCTAATATTGGAAAATTGGTTTATTTTGTAGTTTTAATGGAAAATCACAAAAATACAGTGTTTATTTATTTATTTAGTTTGCAGTATATTGTCATATTCTTGGCTGATAAAGAGAACTAAGTAAATTAAGTAATTAAGAGAACAGTAAAAATCAGCAAATACGCATTTTTCTTAAAAAGTAGTCTTTATAAATCAATCAAACAATTATGCAAAAAGAAAAGTCTTAAATATATTAAGTATATATTCAATAATATCTGGATTTTTTTTCTTTTTTTTAAGCAGAATTTTTTAAGCAACACAATATACATTTAAGATATGTGTCTAATAAAGTCTAATGTAAATGTATCTTATTTTAAGGCATTTTTACTGAAAATGTAAGATATATTTTTCTAATAGTCTAATGTAAATGTATCTTATTTTAAAGCCTTTTTTAATGAAAAAAAAAAACAGTTTAAGATGCGTTTTTGTTTCAGTATAAATTCATATTTTAGGTGAGAGAGGCAGATTGATCAAAATCACTGAAATAGAGAAAACAGGCAAACGCGTAGAACAAGTGACATTTTTTACTTGATTGCAAGATTTAATACTTAGGATTTATGGATTTCACTTTGGTTCTCTATAAAAACAGTCTAATTTCCACATAGTTTCTCACAATAGTAAGGGTGGCTGGAGAGATGGGTTTGGTCTTTCTAAGCACCGCTATAAAAAGAGGATGAGGCTTTTCATAATATCAGTCATTATTAGTTGGGAAAGGACAGGCGTAACATTGAGGCGTGATAGTGACAGTGTTCCCACAGGCCGGCTCCATCTGCTCCGCCTGTGGGTCTCATGCTCTCCTCCACGCTTTGTTTCTCACACTTGAGTACACGATTACACATCCAACTATAAAGCATCATACTGTCATCATTTACTCACCGTCTTTCTTCCATGGAGAAAAGGAGAAATTTAGAAGAATGTGCTGGTCAAGCTTTCAATTACCATGAATAGAGACTGAAGCATTCAAGCTAAAAAAAACAGCATAAAAGTAGTCCATGCAACTTATATATGATAAATTCTAACTCTAGCTATGTGTTAAAAAACAGATACATTTTGGTCATTATTCACTGTTAAAGTAAATATTTAAGTATATACAAGTTTATCATGCATGCTATTAGTATGGTGCGATGTCACTTTGGAGCTTGACAGTCCCAGTCCCAGTCCTCACTCACTTTAATCAAAGCAAAAAGAGTGACCAGGATATTCTTCAAAACTTCACCTTTTGTGTTCCACTGGAGAAAGAAAGGCATACGGTTTGGAATTACATGAGGGCGAGTAAATAACTTTCAGTGTTGGGTGAATGATAGCTTTAGCTGTCTCCTCAAGTGCAGAAACCTTTGTGTAACCCGATTCAAGCACTGAGAACGGCTCACATTTTTAAGAAGAAGAATAAACAAACTTCCTTTGTTCGGCTATATTTGGTGCATCAGCAACTTCACACAGAACCGCACAGTAGTTTTTCATTTCCAGACGCAGAATAAAAAAGGGATTTCAGTGTGTGTACTACACACACACACACACACACACACACACACACACACACACACACACACACACACACACACACACACACACACACACACACACACACACACACACACACACACACACACACACAAACACACACACACACACACACACACACACACACACACACACACACACACACACACACACACACACACACACACACACACACACACACACACACACACACACACACACACACACACACACACACCCACACACACACACACACACACACACACACACACACACACACACACACACTTTGACTGGGGTAAAACTAATCCCACCTGCATAAAGCTGTTCTACCATTGCTGTTTCATAATAAACAAATCAATTATTCAAGTTGTGCATTTTACTTTTAGATTTCCCAGAATACAGCGGTCCATAACACACCAATTATTCATTTCAAAATTGGGGGGGGGTTGTACTAAAGGACTTTTTGCTGTGAATCATACATTTAAGTAAACTGCCTGAATGTATGATTGTGTGTATTGACATTTTACACGAGTACATATTAATTATATTTGATATATAATAATTGTATTAAATAATAATATTATAATTGATATATAAATATATAATTTTAATTATATTTGTGCATTATCTTTTATATATTTCTTGTGGTGAGCTGCTGTGACGTGCATTTCCCTTTGGGATTAATACAGTTAATCATAATCAAAAGTTATATAAAGTTACTGTTGAAATATGACACTTACTGTTCACTTCCTTGTTTTAAAAAAAATATTTTAATTTCTTTATTTGAGAAAAACACTATTGCTAATAGAACTACTGAATCAAGATGCTGCCAACTTATAAATCTGTTTATTTTACAGATTATTTTTTATCAAGCTCAAACTCTTTTTTTCATATTGATAATTTGTTTACATATAATATCAATGTATACTATCAAATATATTGCCTTTATATTGGCCAGTGCTCCCCCTGCTCTAAGATATTCTAAGGTATTGGCCATCAAAAAAAGGCATATTTGTCAACCAATAGTTTATAATGTTACAAAAGAGGTTTTTGTGACACTGAAGACTAAAATAAAAGTGGCTGAAATTTCAAGTTTGCTTCAAATAAATTACAACTGAAATTATATTCAAACAGAAAATATAAACATAAAAAATCATCAATCCCTAAACTTTTGACCAATAGTGTATATTCTCACTAAAAATGGAATGCAAGACTCAGTGAGATTACTGTGGTGTGTCTTTCAAGCAGCGGTCTCAAAAGGATGAGTACACAAAACAGCTGGGTGTAAAGAACAAACCATAGAAAACAAGAGTACAAAACACTGAACAAATCTTTTCTTGCCCAAAAGAAATGGAGTCAGGTGGAGGTGTGAGCAGAGAGCCGAGGTAAACACTGTTTTCTCTTCTTTGTTCGGCTCTGTGCTACACTTAAAGCAGAGCTGAGAGCCGGCCTGATCCACAGCATCTGATAAAAGGCCACTCTGAGAGCTTATTACAGCAGCACGTCCTAAAGAGATGAAAGAGCGCTCTCAGCGCCGCCGGGCCACAGCGATCAGCCCCTGCGATAGAGTTATAAACCACTCGACAATCCACACAACAGTACAGCCTAATGATTGTGAGCAATGATGTGGACAGGGTCACGATCTCTTACATCAATAAAGGTGAAATATGCACGTTTGCCCCGCTAATGACACCAAACCACTGGAAAAAATGTATATTGTTTCCCAACATGTTTCCTAAACACCCCAACTGCACAGAAGCTGCGGGACAGCTTGCTTTGCACCATAGTTGCACTACTGATGCAAAGCATGCCTCAAATTATAGACAACATAAAACAAAAAAACTGCTTGCAGACTTTGCAAACATAGTAATATTGAATGATTAGCTTTTCATTTGAAGCACTGAATCAACTCTTTCTTCAAATCATTGTTTACTCTTCAAAGTCTTTCAAACTAAACAAAAAACAAACAAAACAAGACAAAAAACACAAACCATGACAAAAACAACAAAAAACATGAAACAAAATTACAAAACAAAAAATAAAATGAAAAACAAGACAAAAAAAAAAAAAAACAAGACAAAACAACAACCAACATGTCAAAACAGAAAACAACAACACATACAAAACAAGATACAACAAAAAACACACAAAGTGCAAAAAACAAGTAATAATGTTAAGAAATTACTTCATTGATTATATACTTTGTGTCAGACAGCTTGTTTTGCACCACAGCTGATCAACTGACAAAAAGCATGCCTCAAATTGTAGACAACTGTAAGCAATCCCATAATGCACTGCAATATGCTTTTGCATATATAATAAACATTTGATAAGCATTTCCATTATTCTATTGAAAATTTACATTTTATTACAATGCAGTGCTAGTTTCATGTCATAAAATAACAATTTCAAATCAAATTAATATTTCATACGCACATGTTTATTCAGTTAGTAAGTAGTCATGTAACAAGTGTTATGTAAGGAATAATTGACGACAGGCTGTTTAATTATTACAAAAATTATGTTTTAATGCGGTCACGACGCGAAGCGGAGTTACACCTCGGGTGTGGATTATTTTTCTAATAATTCAACGGCTCGGAGTTAATTATTCCGCTTATACTACGATTGCCACACTTCAAGACATCGATCAGATGATATATTTCAAGACATTCGTCTGGTTTTTATACTTCAATCGCTATTGTGAGTTGGATTATTTCTTCCACATTTCATCTAATGCCTCCCTTGCTAATTTCAAAACGTTATTTTAAACCGTAATGGACGCTTCAGCCGTTGATAGCAGACTAATGCAGTTAATAACTAAGTTATGAGAGAGAGAGAGAGAGAGAGAGAGAGAGAGAGAGATTAATGTTACCTCTCTGAGTCAGTGATCGGCAGCAATGAGGCTTTAAGTTCCTTTTCTTCACGAACAGAGCCGTTGTTGCTACATCGCTTGTGAAAAGTCATGTAGTTAAGTTCTTAAACTATGTTACTGATAAAATCGTCAGAGTAGTGCTAACTACATTAGCGCTTATGTTAAGGTGTGTGCAAAATATAACGTTATGTGCGTCTGTGATGAAGAGACCGAGAAACATTAGGCTATGTGCTTTCCGTACATAATAAAACGTAATTTTGTGGCAAAAACATGGACAAGATCTGTTGATTTTATACTTTTGTTTACTGTATTTATTTGTTTGGCAGGTGTAGTTGTGGGTTTTGGTTATTTTTCTGTTATAAGAAAAGATCTGCCTGGAACTACGTTCGCTGTGCGCTTCCCTGAAAATAATTGCACACCTTAGAACGTTCGTCAGCCAATCAGTCAGAATCAATCAATCAGATTCAAGCATTCACCGGCCCCGTGGTATAAAATGTAATGCACAAGCTGGTGTACAAGGTGATAAAAAAAAACAATTCTAAATGTCTTAAAACATCTATAATATTCAGAATTTCATCTGAAGCACAAGACTAAATGAATAAACTAAAACAAAATAATACAAAAAACACTTTCTTGTCTAAAATAATTTCCAACAATTCACATACATTTATATACAGTATTTATTTGGTAAGTAGCCATGCAATATGTGTGATTATAATCAGCTGATTATTAAGGATTGTAAAATTGAATGCTTGTGTCGCATTACACCTTAATGACTGACTGACTTTGGTAGAACAGAAAAGGAGACATTTAGATGAATATTCACGCTGCTCTTTTCCATACAATGGAAGTGAATGGGAACCAGGGCTTTAAATGAGAGAAAATGTGTTTTCACATTCTGTTTATCTGACTAATGAAATGACCTTAATGTTTGTATATTAACAGATCAGATTAATATATTAGTATATCAGATTTGTATATTAGTTATCAGATTAACCAAAAACTAGTTTACTGTAATTAAACTATAAAGCACACTAGTTTGGGATATGGGCTGTGTTGGTGCATGCCATCAAACCAACTGTGGTAAAATAAAAATAAAATAAAAAAGAAAGAGCAGTGATCGGTTTTTACAGCTGCCATGGAAACCACCAGGATTCGAGGAGGCTGATGGTTGCCATGGTTTCCATGATCGAGTATAAACAAATCCTCCTGCAACATTTACCAGAGAATCACAACAAACACTGTAAGTGCAGCAGCACAGCAACACTACAAACAACAATCGGCTGACTAACTCTAGAGAGACATCAGGCTGGTAAACCACACGAACACCCACACATTAACATCCACAAGGACAAAGACAAATATTATTAATATTCTGTAAACTGGACAAGATGGTGTTCTGGTAACCAACCAGAAATACACATGTTGAGAAACTACAATTTTATGGTTGTTAATATACAATTCTATTTTTTTCTCATGTTTTTTCATGATTAAGGCATTTGGTTTCAGGAAAGCAAGAAAACGAAATATGTGTAATTACTGTGTTTGGCATTTTGTGTGAAATACAAAGAGAAGAATATTTTTTCATGTATATATAAAAACAACAGAGAGAAGTGAGAGTCTTTATTCCTCTCACTCTCGCGCACTCGCACAGACACAGACACACACACACAATATATTTTTTAAACTGCATCAAAAAGCACAAGAAATTCATGAACTCTGCAATATCTCAGTAATAAAACACATTAATATTTTATAGATGTTTGTGCAAGACATTTTCCTGTTGGCCTTCAGTCATTTGCTAATGTTTTACTAGTGGGCGATATTTCACTTCTTACGTACCATCTAGTGCTTCCTTTTTATACAGATTTCAGTCTGACCCAATTCCCACTCTCACTAATCTCAAAAAGTCAGGTGTTTCATTTCTTTTCTGATCACGATGAAATCTATCCACTGATCCACTCTAACCTTAAAGCTAAATAAATCACAAAATACTGACTTAGACTGCACCATCTTACTGATTTGTAAAGTAAACTTAACCAACCAGTAATTCGTTCTATGACAGTTCATGGAAAGTGTGAACTATTAAAAAAAATATAACTAATACACATTAAACTAAATATATTTTAAATATTTTCTTATACAAACATTGCAAACATAATTTTCAGTGATACAATTTTCATTTGAAGCACTGAATGTACTCCATCCATAAAAAAACTAATCAGAAATCCAAAAAACAATCCAAACCAAAAAGAAACACAAAACCAACCCCCACTCCACAAAAAAACAAGACAAAGCAGAAGAGAAAATCAAACCGCATAAACAAACAGAACAAAAACCAAACCAACAACAACAACAACAACAAAAACTAAACAAAATAATAAAAACAAACAAAAATAACAAAACCAAACCAGTCACAAAACCACACAACAAAACAAAAACACAGAAGCAAATGACAAAACACAAAACCAATCCAAAATAATATCCCCCAAACAAAAATCACAGACCCAAACAAACGAAACAAACACACAAAACAAAACAGGAGAAAAAAATCAAACCACATAAACAAAAAAAAAAAAATTCACACACAAACAAAACAATAATAAAAACAAACAAAAACCACAAAACCAAACCAAACCCACAAAACAAATCCAAAACAACCTCCCCAAACAAAAATCAAATAAAAAAAAGAGTGAGGTTCAGTAAAATAAAATAATTTATTCTGTACTGTAAAGGCCTCAGAACATGGGCAAAGGCACTAGCAGGGCGAACAACAGAAGGTGATCAAAAGTCCTGCCTGGGCATCTCTAGCTAAGAGATGTTAGATGTCAACGACATGAACACGCCACCAACAGCCTGAGAAACAGGGTGTTCGACATAAAGCAGTCAACACAAACACACTGCTGTCCAGCACAGCATCTTCTGACAGACAAGCGGAGGGCAGCTTCCTTTTGTGGGAGCGTTCAATTCACCCCGCACCTGTCGCCAGCCTCAAATCTACAGGAACGCGCAACTTAATGAATGGTTTGTTTGCAGCCTGTGGATACAAACCAGCCTGCTGCTCAGTAAACACATATGAAATGAGAGTAGGGTCGTGAGATCATTCACACGACTAAATAAGGCACTGAGGGTCCTCCAACTCAAACTAACAGGACTCTGGCGGTGAACCTTATAAGGCTGGCTGTGGGGGTCACCGCTTTCCCTCCCATTGCGATTCATTAATGTTCAACAAAATAAAGAAACACGAGGCCAGAGGTTCATTCACAGCAGCAGTTACCAGGTAAACAACTCACTCTGAAACAACTAACAATGCCTAAACAACTACAAAAGAAAGATAAAATAAATGAATGGGGGAAAAACAAGACTGTGAATAAGATGGAACGTTCACCATTTGTTTTGATCTGTGCAGCAACAAAAAGAAGAAAAAAAAATTGTAATTCAATTTAGTCTTGTAATGTAAGGCAGTCTCCAGGAGCTAAATCGTGAGGGATTGTGGAGGGTCTACATTGAACACTGTGTGGATCTAAATCTGATACTACCGTTTCCCATGCACTGGAAGTGAACATACATTACTTTAGGTGACATTCAGGGAACATAAACAAGATAAAGCAGCACAAGAGTGCAATAAAAGTGGTCCTTAAGTCAGATGGGAGTTTTTGAAGGTCTCTGGCCTCAACTCTGCAAAGTCAAATCTGTAAAACTGTTCACTGCAGTAGCTCATCATCACTTACTGATTAAAATACAAACATATTCACTGCTTTATGCTTACATGTTTTTCCTTTTTTTGCAGAGCCTAATTTGTATATAACATTCTATACCTTTTAGCTAAACATCATTCATTCAGTCCAAATTCTAAATTGTATTTCTCCCGCCCCTTCCTGAGGACATGCAACAGCAACGAGCAAAATGAATAATGGAAGGTCAAGAGTCTTACACAGTAAATTGATGAACTGATTTATTCACATTTTAAATATGCCTATAGAGTCATAGAGCGTTTTAGATGGATGTTGAAGCTTTTTAGGTCGGACAGAACATGCGATCTCTGACCCGGTTCATTTGCTGGCTATCATAGCTACAGTAATCTGTGTTTTCCACAAACTGGCAACCCTGGGGTGTTGAAATACTATTGGTTGAACTGGCAGTGGGCGGAGTCACATAGACCAACACAAAAACAGGCATTCTGACATGGAATAACTATAGCATTGTTTTTCTGAGAAACATGTATGTGAACTGAGATTGTTTCCTTGATATCTGCAAACATATGGTATTTTTAGGCTTCAGTACAGTCAAAAAGTTACATACAGCACCATTGAAATACTTTTCAGAGTAATTCTGGTCATGGATATATCTAGATCAGATCATGGAACAGATTTGAATTGTGCTAGATATGTGACAAGCAACAGAAAATTATATTTTTGATATGATTTCTATTTCTTTGATGATGCAGTTGACAACTCGAGTTCTGACTGTTTTGTACAATATTAAAACGTTTTCATTTAAACTCAAATATCATTTTTGTGTGACTTTAATGGCAATAATGAAAGAGACAATGGATAATTTACATCAGATCTTTAAAATAACAAAAAAAAACAGTAAAAGAAACAAGACTTTTAAAACTGTGAACTATGAAACAAGTGTATTCCATGACAAAGAGTGTCTGGGCATGGGATCACTTTATAATTGTTTATTCGTTTGATTATGCACATTTTGTTCCAAGTATGGGACAGCAGCACGCTTCCACATATATGCATTTATCTGTTAAGTAGTCAGGTAAAAAGCAGGAGGATGTGCAGCCAGACAAACTAAACACTGACAAGATAACACAACAGGTAGATTCCAATAAACTACTTCAGGGAGACTTGAAACAGTTTTACTGTACGTAAGCTGAAATTGTTTTATTAGGTTTTGTTTTATTATGTTTGAAATTACTTTATGTGAGAAGACTCGGTGCACAGTGATACAAGAGACATGCAACTAACTTAATGCAGGATGTAACGAATGACTATTCATCAGGACTGCATTAAATTGATCAAAGGTGTCAGTAAAGACATTTAAAATGTTACATCTAATAAATGCCGTTCTTTTGAACATTCTATTCATCAAGGAATCCTAAAAAAAGTATCAGGGTTTCTTTAAAATATATGAAACAGTTTCAACACTGATAATATTTAGAAATGTTTCTTGAACAGTAAATCAGCATATTAGAATGATTTCTGAAGGATCATGTGACACTGAAGACTGGAGTAATGATGCTGAAAATTCAGTTTTGGCAGAACAGAAATAAATTACATTTTAAAATATATTCAATTAGAAAACCGTTTTATTAAATTCTAATTATATTTCACAATATTACTGTATTTTTAATCAAACTTTTTAATCAAACAGTATTTTTAAGCAAATTTCAATTTAAAATATATCAACACACGCATACACAAATAAACCTCTTTGCATACACATGGATACATACATAGACAGCAATAGACAGGCTCTATCAGCAGGTTTGCACAGAAGTTAACACGCACACACACACACACACACACACACACACACACGCACACACACGCACGCACGCACGCACGCACACACACGCACATGCACACACACGCACACACAAACTCAAAAGCTGCAAAACAGAGCACAGGATAGCATCTCACAGTGTGAGACGCTACCAAACACACTAAGTCACACTGACAGAACAAGTCTTTACAGCACACACACTGTAGCTCTCAAAAGGTTATGCAAGATAATACGCCTCTCTCTCACACACAATGCATCTTATACAATCTAACAGCCGCCGTGAAACATTACCTGATTACTATTTTTGTCTGATTTGTCATTTTGAATTCAGTTACTGCCTTTGGAACGTGCTTTATAACTTAATTTGTGCTTTGGTTAATGTGTGGTCACACAATCACATGTACAGCAAAATAAAAAACATTAATAAATAAAAAGTCCACTACACCAGTTAACGTATAAATCTAAGGTATCTATATTTGATTCCCGTAGCTTAGCAACAGTATTTCATAAACCAGTTAAGCAGGAAGTCTGACTAACAGACATCAAGGAGTGGCTGTGCTGCCAACATATCACTTCCCATGTTCCTCTGTTCAAGCAGTAGAGCCGTGGAGATGTCTGGACTCATTTCCCAGAGAGAGACTGAGTGAGAGCAAAAATGTCAAGGTGGTCATATCATAAATAACTTATTTTTTCCAAGTTATTGAAGGTTTTAGTCAATTTATTTTTGTTCTTTTCCACCCTCTCTGAGCCTTAAATTTAGAGTAACAAGTTTATCAGTTTGTCCAACACAATCTCTTTGCCCCATTTGGGGCAACCCAATTGTCTAACCAATGGATTGAGTTTGGCGCAACCCAATCCCTTTGTCAAAACAATGGACTGAGTTTGGGGTGAATCCAATGACTTTATCCAACAAATGGATTGAATTTGGGGTGACCCAATCACTTAGTCCAAGCAAT
Source organism: Ptychobarbus kaznakovi (assembly GCA_027422405.1). NCBI lineage: Eukaryota > Metazoa > Chordata > Actinopteri > Cypriniformes > Cyprinidae > Ptychobarbus > Ptychobarbus kaznakovi. The sequence goes on along the minus strand of CM049802.1, from coordinate 21,348,732 downwards.
GGTTTAAGTTTGGGGCAACCCTATCAGTTTTTCCAACTAATGTTGTAAGTTTGGGGCTACCCAATAACTTTGTCCAACCAATGGCGTAAGTTGAGTGACCCAATCACTTTGCCCAACCAATGGACTAAGCCTGGTTGGAAAAAGGGATTAGGTCACCCCAATGGTGTGACTTTTTGTCCAACCAATGGCATGAGTTTGGGGCAACCAATCACTTTGTTCAGCCAATGGTGTACGTTTGGGGCAAACTTCCAGTTTGTTCAACCAATAAGCTTGTTTGACTTCATGCGGTGCCACAAAGATTGACTGCCGCCTGACAAAAGCAATGCATTCTGGTTAGAAAATTTGTCCGAATTTGATCGGCGCTACAGCCGCCTTGCGATCACATGTGCCATAAAAGTACCGCGAGAGCAAAACGAGACCACTCGCCTAGGTAAGGCGCTGCAGTTGCTCAAAATCGGCTGCGAAAGCCTTGATGACAAGTAGTCTTCAGGGAAATAAACTTCTAGGTTAAAATATGAACACCATTGAAGTACGTTTGATGAATCCTTCTTTTTAGAGCAAAAACATTAGCAGTACACACCTCATGCCTTCAGTAGATTTGTTCTGGTAGTTGCAGTAGAGTTGTGGAGTTCCCAGCATGGCCTCTGTGAATACGGCCAGAAAACCCAGACTCTCTACGAACAGAACGGAGTCCAGTAGCAGATACGTCATATAGGCGGCCAGCACCGTGAACGCCAGCACACACTGCAGGTAATCCACAAAATGACTCCAAGACCAGAAGTAGTTCCGGTCAAAGTCTAGAATTCAGAAAGAAAGAGAGTAGAGGTTAAAAATAAAAAAAGTACAACAGCTTATATTGGTTGTCTGAGAGGCAGAATTCTCAAAAAGAAAACAAATATTTAAAAATTAAAAATATATAATTTATATATATTTGTTTTATTCAGAAATATAGATATTACATTTTAATCATTTTAACTGCCAGTCTTTATCAAGTTCTTCCTTTCAACAATACTAAAACATTTGACGTCTACAGTATGCATGAATTATGCAAAGGAATGTATTAGTAGGGATGAAGTGTTGAATCAATGTCAGATCATCAAGTTCAGACCACCGACCCTCTAAGACAGGGGTCATCAAACTTGATCCTGGAGGGCCGGTGTCCTGCAGAGTTTAGCTCCAACTTGCCTCAACACACCTGCATGGAAGTTTCAAGTATACCAAGTAAGACCTTGATTAGCTGCTTCAGGTGTGTTTGATTAGGGTTGGAGATAAACTCTGCAGGGACACCGAGTTTGGTGACCTCTGCCTAAGACAATGGTTTGCAGCCATGTTCTGAAAGGATCACAGCCAGCAGAAAAAAACAAAAAAAACACAATGCTAAATGCAAACTAAAAATTAATAAATAAACAAACAAACACACAAACAATTATATAATTACACCATTCAAAAGTTTGGGTGTTGGTTACAATGATTTTGAAATAAGTCTCTTATGTTCACCAAAGCTTCTTTTATAGGATAAAAAATACAGTAAAAACAGAAATATTGTTAAATATTATTACAATTTAAACTAATAAAATAATGTAACTCATTCCTATGAGCCTAAGCTGAATTTTCAGCATTATTTCAATGTCTCCAATGTCACATGATCCTTCAGAAATCATTCTAATAAGCTGATTGCTGCTCAAGAAACATTTCTCATTTATTATAATTTTTAAAAACAGTTGTGCTGCTTCATATTTTTGTGGAAACTGAACAATTGACAAAACCACACAAGCTAAGAGACGTGCCTTTCCTGAACGCAATGGGTTTTGTGCAATGAATTATTGGCTGCCGAGAGAATGAAACTGTCATAATTTAATTTGGTACAATCTGCAGTTTCAGTACTGTTGGGTGACCAGAGTGAAATCTGGGTCCTAAAGTAAAACCAGACTGTAAGACCCCCTCAAAGAAGTCCTTTTTCATGATTATCCAGTTCCCAGCACACAAGCCTCTCAGCAGGGATGAGTCTGACTGGATTCTGACCTAAAATAATCCACTTTCGCCAATTATTTTGGAGGCTGAACTCAGAGAACTCATAAGCCTGTAAGTCAGCTCTCCGCCCATCCGTCGGTGGACGAGAAGAGCATATTGAATCAAAGCATGCTGGGAGCTTAAACAACGGTTACTCTCATAAATCTGCACTGGAAATGTCGAAGCAACAAAGTACAAGCAGAGGCCAAAACCGAAGCACGAGGACCACAGTGACATCCAGAGTGTCATGAAAATGTCAGGTCATGTGGGACAAAGCTGAAAGAGAAGAGACTGACACAAAAGCACTGCTATGACGGGTCTAGATGGACTGAAGTGGGAAAAACACACATTCAGTGAATAAATGTAGGGCTGGATTAGGAAAACACAATTCCAGCAATCCATTGCTTGGTGTCTCTCTCTCTCTCTCTTCGGATGCCAGCTGTGCTCACAAAACCCGATCAAGAGGGGGCGGCACGGCTTAGATACAAGTGTGTTTTTGGTTTAATCTGTTTGTTTGGGTAGAGCGTTTTACATCCAAAACTCTGCCTCAGTATCTGCAATCTTTGTTTGCTCCATTACTTGCGGTGTTTGCTAAAGTCCTTTTTGAACAAAGTTTGAACAAATCGCTAACCATAGTAGCGATGTATATAGCACCACCCACACAGGGAACGCTGCCAAAACAAGCTGCTTCCTATTGATCAACATGACAAATTCTTGTGCCAGAATTCAATAAACTAGAAGTCAATGGGAAAATTCTTTGCCACCAGAAGTCCATTGAGAAGACTGTATTTCACCCCACAGAATTACGTCATGCAAAAGTAAACGTGACTGCATCATAAACACTGTAAAACCTGACATATGAAACATTATTCAGAAAAATGTAATTGTTTAAATTGGAATAGTTTAATCAAGCCTTTAGACAATCTTAAAAAAAGTAACGACAAGTGTTTGTGTCTTCATATTTGATATGTCAGGCTTTTATGGCTCATAATAAGAAAAAAGCAACTCAATTTTGTTCAGAGGCCCAAACTGAGCAAATATGATATTCTTATGGCCAAAGAGTAAGATACAATTTTGATTGTATATTGTTTTTGAATATGAAAATCAATGAGATCTTTATAACATAAAATGTATATAAATATCAGTTGTCACTCAACATCTCCCAATAATATGTCTAATAAAATAATATTTAAAGGCTTAGTTATATTATTTTATTTTAATAATTTAATTTAATTCATAATTATTAGTCTTTAAATTAAATTAACTTCAATAATTAAATGATTACATGTAATACAAATTGTATATAGTTTATACGTTTAATTTAATTCATAATTATTAGTTTAGTTTTTAAATTAAATTATTAATTTAATTCAAAATTGAATTGTATTATTTTGTTTTAAATAAATAAAACAACATTTTAATAACGGTTTATTAAGTAAAATTGTAATTAAATAAATGTAATAATATTTTTTTAAACTAGGCAATAGGGATGTGCGATATAGATCGTCTGCGCTAATATCATGTTTTTTCAATATCGCACACCCCTACTAGGCAAAAAATGATTCATCATGATTTTTTCAAATAACAATTAGTCTGAAAAATCAAGTAAACCTAAGTAGCTTCAGTCCAGTAAGTGTCATCTTGAAGCCAAGGTTAAAGTTCAGTGTTAATAAATAGTTATTACCCAGTTATTTTAATCACTATAATAAATATATTTATATTATAAAAATATGCTATATCTACCATTATGTTTAATTTATAAAAATCTGTACAGATTTCACAGAAAAAGACACATGGACCACGACCTGAATGGGGACGTTTTACAATTATACTAAAAGGCATCTTCTTTTACTTGCTAGAAAAGCTACAAGCTATCAATCAGATGACAGAAAGCAGATTGTGCAACAGGTTAAGCAAATTTTGAATATGTTGACCATTTAGAGGTCTTATAGGGTTAAGCCTCAGAAGCTGGATAACAATGCTCTGGAGCCCAACCAAAACAACAGCAATAAAACTATCTAGATTTCTAATGAAATCAGCTGCTTGAAGCAAAAGGGCAACATGGTAATATGAACAATAAGAAGTGACACACCTGTAGGCAGCATTTAGAGAAGGAATGAATGACTAGTTGTGCTTCGTACGTATCAAGTATGAGGTCAGCCGTATTACACGAACGCACGGGGCCGGTGTGGGACTCTCATCACAGCCCACACAGAGAACAGTGTGTGACTGTCGAGCACAGACAGCGCAGATCTTCACATGAGTAACTCTACCACTCTCTGTCATGACCACTTATCTTAACCGCTCCTCACAGGCAATTCTGGAAAATCAACTCGGCATTAATTCCCATAATGCAAGACTGGAAAACATTTTTAATATTTGATGCACAGACGATGATAAATGGATAATGAGAGAGAAAGTGAGGTCGACGCTTTCCCTGTCTAAATGTGCATTGTGGGAAACAGAAGAAGCAAATCTGATCTGCGTAAAAAATGTAAAGAAATGACACATTCAATATCACAAAGGATTTATAAAGCATCTCGGGATTATGAATTTATTCATAATATATAAGTTTGAGAAAGTTTCTGCTGGCTTAACCATATGAAGAGATGTTTTTGTTTTATGTTTATTCTCATGAAAATTAATCTCACGTCCATGTCTAAAAAAGGAAATACACAATGATATTTTAAGGTGTCCTTGTTACACGTTACATGTACTTACTATTATAATAACAATAAATTATGCATAATTACATGCAAGTAACCCTAAACCAAACCCTAATCCTAACCATATAGTAAGTAGTACATGTAGTTCATTAATATTACTCAGTACTAAAATATATATTTGCACTGTAATGCTGTGCATTACAGACACCTTAAAATAAAGTGTAACCAAATTTAGCATAAAATAATATACAACAAATACTAAATAAATATTTATTCGGTAACTTTACAATAAAGTTTCCATTTGTTAACATTAACTATATTAGTAGTTAGTTAACATAAACGAACAATGAAAATAACTTCTAAAGCATTTATTAATCGTAGTGAATGTTGATTCCAACACTTACTAATACATTATTAAAATCAAGTTGAATTTATTAAAGACGTCTTGACATGAGAAATCAAATTTGCCTTGATCTTTTGGCATAATAATTAGTGATGCACTGATCATGATTTTTCGTGGACGATTCCGATACAGATTTTTACAAGCAGACTGCACGATTCCGATACAGATTTTTTTTGTTTAAGCAACCAACAAGAAAGAATGAAAGATTCTAACACAAATAAAGTGGTTATATAGTGAATATAGTTTTTATTTAACATGTACAATATTATTAAATTGTTTAAAAAAAATACATATTTTGTTATATTTAAGAAAAAAGTTGTCCCCCAAATTCATGTCTGTGGTGTTTCAACAATGGATGTCACCCCTTTAAGAAAAGGGAGAATTCTATTTGGACTACTTCCTGTGTGTAAAGGTCACTGCAGGTGCTGGTTGATCTGAGGGGTGCATGGGGAGTACATTCTTTGTTGGGGAGAAATTTTCTTAAAGTTAGCTAAATTTCTGACAATTTCATGAGTCGTCATTAGTGTATGTGGTGTTATGTTGATAACTTTTAGATCTGGCATATTTTAATCAAAATTTTGATAAATACATACTTATTAATATTTCCAAAATGTCCCCTGATCTTGAAATCATCATGATGGCAGCCTCCATTTTAGAAAAGTCTAGATTTAGGCTGATTTGTATGTGGTGTTACTGTCTCTGGTGTTAATGTATTTTCTGGTAACACAGAGCCTTTAGTAACTTGCATTATAAGGTCTGTGGTGTTACTTCAATTATAATTGAGAAAAAACCGAATGCGTCTGATTTTGGTGTTTTATCATTTCTTTTCCATTTTACTTCTTTTAATATGCAGACAGTGGGATTATTGTAATAATATTGTAAGCCAAATAAGTGGCTGTGTCACAAGTGTTTGATTAAAATTATTTAAAAAACAAAATGTTCTTAAGCTTTCATTTGAATGGATATAGCATATTAAACTAATTTTAAATTCATAGCAATATATTTTATTAGAAAAACAAACATGCATTTTTACAAATTCTGCCTCTCATTTGCCACCCCAGTTGAAGATGGTCCTGACACCTGACATCAGCATTTAGCTTTTGTTTTTAAATTGTGCTTAATTGTCATGAAAATTGTGTCAAAAACTCCCAATGGTAACATCCAGTCTTCATTTTTGAACACTTGAATTCGTTCTTGACGGGTTTCATGAGATTCACCTGTAACTATTTGAGATGAAACTGCGATTAAAGCAGATGTTATCTGAGCAGTAAAATGCTATCGCACTGGAGAAATCAGTTTGACAACATGAGAGCCGTTGATTTGAGGCTGGCAGAGCGTTATCTAACGCACCGTCGGAGGACAACCCGGGCCAGTTTATGACATTTCAAACGGATTTATTGAAGTATTGATAATTAACGACAGTGGCATTTCAGATGACATTTTACAATCAGATCAATTACTGTGCTTTTGTCTGCGGCATGGCAGAGAGGACAGGTGCAGGGGGAGACTGTGTGAGACAACATTTTCTAGTTTGACAGAAAGATTATGAAGATATTTTCCGACAGAAAACAGATCTCAAGAGCATGACTTCTGTGATATTTGAATTGGAAGACTGGTCAGGACTTTAATCAGTGCTTCAAATATAGTAGATGACTTAAGTAACTATAGTGTCAGTCCATCAAATGCATCGTTGACTTTAAAATACCTCCTTCTGTATCAGCATTCAGCACTTCCTCTTCACCAGTTTAGTATGCAGAGAACTATTAAGAAATTCACCAGTAGACTGAAGAGAAAAATACTGCTTTGTATGAACAGCTATGTAGTCAAATCCTGTCTTAAGTAATGGAGCAAGTTTAAGGCCAAAGCTGTTTGTTGAACAGTGGAAGACAGGGTTGGGTGGAAAGGTGCAATAGGGGTTTATGGGAAGCCTATCTAGTACAGTAAACTAAAGTAAAAGTAAAAGTAAAAAAAAAAAATAATAATAATAATTTAAAAAAAAAAAATGTAATTTTAATTTAGTAAAATATTATTAAAATACAATTTTATTTAAAATTATTAAATACTGAATTAATCAATTTAATTTAAAACTAATTATGAATGAAATTAAACGTATAAACTACAGTGCAGTACACCCCTCTAAAACGTATATTCAGTAATTACTCTTTACTTAGTTGACATGTTTGGGTTCTTTGGAGATATAATGTTCCAACAAGACTGCTTGATCAATTACCAAAGAAGAATGTCAAAATTATTCAGCGAAATAAGATTTTCTTATCAAAGTGATAAGATTTTGTGTTGCAAAAATGAGTACACACTCCTGAAAGTTACTAAACAAAACTTTTTTCAAAAAGTGTATAGGTTTAAGGTTATTTTTGATCAACAAGTAAGTATATTGAACCAAAACTTTTAAAGACGAGTAATTTCCTGACAAGTAAAAGTGTTATATAGCCCACTGAACCAAACTCAGACTTAATGGAACCACTTGTGAGAGAACTGCCGGGTGACTTATCCCCCTCTGGTGCCGGCCTGGTCAGAGCAGTATAGAAGTTCTGGAGGACTAGAGTATTAGAGTATTATACATTTGTTGAATTAAATCTAGGGTGCACTCATTTCTGCAATCCTTCATTTAAACAAAACTGGCTAATTTACTTATCTTACACAAAAACATTGGCAAATATTTTGTTGTTTTTATTAAGTATATGTTTAATAAATTTCAATTTTGCCATCTTTCCATGAATTATATTAGTGATCATTAAGAAAATACATATTTTATATTTATTCAGAGGGGTGAACTCATTTATGCTGTGCACTGTATATAAAGAAAATTAAATGAAATGATTACATTTTAAATATAATTTAATAACTGAATTAAATTAGAAAACAAATAATTATAAATGCAATTCAATTTGTAATAATTGAATTCAATTTAAAAGTAAATTATCAATTAAATTACATTTTAAGTTAAATTAATACTTTTTTGTAATTGCATTTAATAATTAAATTACATTTCAAATGAATAATTATAAATTAAACAAACTATATCAACTAAATAAAATTATTAAATGTTACATTTAATCAATTTTTTTTACTACATTTAAATTAGCTGCTTGGTTTTTAGTTTGCATTCTTTTTTTCTGCAAAGTATATTGACATCATTTAAAAAGAAAGAAAGAGGTTTCGATGTCTTCAAGTCATTACTTTTTGAACACATTATTCGTCTTTGGAACAACGTGCATTTATAAATTGTGCACAATAAGATCAGGACAGTTTATTTAGAGAACAAATGGGGTGATTTTGGACGTCATGTTGACGAAATTCTCTAATTTCAGTTATGCATGATGTAAAAACGTCACACTTCCTCAGTTGCTACAGTCTTTGCAATGCTTTGCATCAACATCATTATTTATTGATGTCCTACATGTTGTCTCAGTAAGGAACATTCACACCCTGGAGGAAAACCTGCAGAAAGAAACCACACACAGTCTCATGCTGACCATTTCACAGGAAGCTGCTCGACTTTTCAAAGAGAAGCCTTTGGCAGGATATTTATAGACTTCCTTCAAAATATGCCAAGTGCTCTGTGTCTGTATCACTTCTGTCATGCTACACCTTTTCTCCAGTCCCATGGCTTAATATAAAGAGAACAGCACTGTCTTTCAGCCATCGCTGACTATACAGCACTTGTGCATGTAAGGAATTATGAGCCTGTAAATAGCTTTCATGTTGCAGGCATCACTGAAGGGAACAGGATGGTCTGGAACTCACAACAGCAGCAACCCAGAAGAAACCAGCAACACCTACAGCGGGGCAATGGGACGCCATGATACTGGAGACAGCACCACACGGCAGACGCTCCGAGACGCCAGCGCTTGACTCATACAACCACTTTCAAGAGAAACACCGTGGGGCATTCAACGTGGAATGCTGATGTTGAATAGAAATGTGATTTTATCCATTGGGAACTGATTGGATCGAAGTGGTGTGACTATTCTGATTTCATGTCGGGCCACAAGCTCTGTTAAACAATTTAGGATGGGTAATAAATGTATTTGACTGCAAAATGGTATGGCGTAAAAAAGTTTTTTACAAATATTCTGAATTATTGTTTCATGAATAACTTCCATTTTTGGGAGTTGAACCGCAGAACATTTTACCACCAAACATTTTTTTTAAATCATTTTTTTATTGCTTTTATTGATGTGTATATTTTAATGATTATTTTAATTCCTTTTTATAAAAAGCACTTTGAATACCATTGTGTATGAAATTAGCAATATAAATAAGCTTGCATTGCCATTTTACCACCTAACAACATGAGAATTTATGACTTGAACTAACTTTAATTTAACTAATATCAGTATTTTATTTATTTGTTTTTTTTAAATATAATTTATCTTTTATAAACATTGTTAAGTTTGAGAAGTCGAACCACATGACGTTTTACAAATGAAATGCGTGACATTTTATAATTTGAATAAATTTTGCCTGAAATAATTTAAGATTTATTATTATCATGATTTATTATTTTTTTCCAATATGAGGAATTGTTTTTTATTTTATAAACATCATTACGTTACGGAGTAAAACCACATGATATTTTACAAGCAGACATCACATTTTATACTGTGAACCAACTTTGCCTGAAGTATAATCAGCTATATCAGAAGTAATATCAGTTCACACATTATGTATTACTATTTCATTAATATCTTTACATTTTTGAGAAGTTGATCCACATGACATTTTAATCTGTGAACTAATTTGACAATTTCTTTTTATAAATATCATAAATTATCATTGTATATTTGAGGAGTCAAACCACATGATATTTTACAACTGAACAAAATGACGTTTTATAATTGAACTAATTTAGCCTGAACATATTTCAGAAATTTTTACAAATATCATTAATTTCTTAGTTTATAAATATGACTACATTTTTGAGGAGTTGAACCACATGACATGTTACAACTCAACAACATCACTTTTTACAATATGAAGTAATCATGCTTTGCCTGAACATTTTTTTTATAACATCAAGTATTATAATCATGTCTCATTATTTCATAAATGCTACATTTGGGGTTGGAGTTGAAATACATGGCATTTGAGTAACTTTACCTGAACCAATATCAGCATTTCATTTTTACAAATGTCACGAATTACTATTTCACACTGACATTTTACAGCATTAACTAACTTTGCCTTGTCATAAAAAGGTCAAATTATCTGATATTTTAATAGATTTATTGACCTTGACACAGGGGTTGTGTTCAAGTCAATGGATGCATGAATTACATTTTACTGCATTAAAAAAAAGATCAAGAAAAAACAAAAATGAGTGTGTGTGCTTTTTTTTTTGCCTGTCGTAGCTGTAATGCTGTAAATAATAAGAATCTCTGAATGCAGTGGAAGAAAAGCCATGCGCGCACACACAGATGCTGTACTGTGTGTTGTGTGTGTGTGTGTGTGTGTGTGTGTGTGTGTGTGTGCGCAGAGGGCTCAGGTAAAGAGCCGTGAAGTGCTGGAGGCTGTGCGTGTGGAAAGGGCCGGATCAAAGCGGCAGTTGTGCGTGTGCCACACTGTGGTGTATATTGAGCATCGTGGCACTGCTTTACCCTGCTGTGCATGTGCGTATCGCTTCTGCCAGCGGGGCATTGTGTGGGAACAGACTGCCACGGCTTTTAAACAGCAACCCCACCAAGCTCATCCTCTTTTTCAGCTCACACCCACAGTCCTAACTGCAAAACACAGATACTACAGCACAAAGAGAGGAGAGCGCTGGAAATCTACTGTGACATTCCTGCCACTGATTTCAGTGCAATCTTGGGCGAGCTGGCCAAATATACAAAGCTTTACTGCAACTAAACACCAATACTTGAGTCTATTTTACAAGCAAAATTCAGCTTAATGACTGGGTGTTGTGGGTGCTGGCCGGGACGTATGCAGATGTTAAGATGCTGCAGTTTGGTTGCTGAGGTGTTTGGAGTGCTTCTGTCATGTTGCTATCAGTGGTTGCTTATAAGAACAAGTCACATACAAGCCTCTATGTTATTCTGGTCTCTACATACAGCTCAGGTTGCCCCTTCAAATGCAAGTCTGTGAGATTTCTTGCTTATTTTCTGCACAGATATTTTGAGCAAGTTATTGAATATATGGTAATGGCACACCTCTTCCCAAGAAGTCATGCAATTTGATATATTATTTATCTTGACCGCACAAACTCTGAATTTTAATACTTTTTCAAATGTCTAACTCTAGTTTTGGGCTTTTTTATTTATATTTTATTTAGCAAGTATGCATTCAATGAATCAAAAGTGACAGTAAAATCATTTATAATGCTATAAAAGATTTCCATTTCAAAAAAACGTTGTTCTTTTGAAGTCGAAAGACTGAAATAACATTTTCTTGTAAAACATCCAGTTAACACTTTAGAACCAATTCTCACTATTAACTAGTTGCTTATTAGCATGCATATTAACAGCATATTGGCTGGTTATTAGTACTTATAAAACATATATTAAAGCCTTATTCTGCATGAATATATGTTTGATCCCTTAACTTTACCCAATACCTAAACTTAACAACTTCCTTACTATTAATAAGCAACAAATTAGGAGTGTATTGAAGCAAAAGTCATAGGTAATAGTTTTTACTCTAAATGTTTTTTTTACAGTGTAGAATGAATTCTGAAGGATCATGTGACTGGAGTAATGATGCTGAATATTCAGCTTTGATCACAGGAATAAATTAAATTTTACAATATATTAAATTATAATAATTCTTCACAATATTACCGTTTTTTTTACAGTATTTTTAAATCAAATAAATGCAGCCTGGGGAGAATAAGGGACCCAAACTTTGACACACTACTGTATATTGTTCACCAATCACTCTTACAGGAATGATGGCACATCTTCATAAAGCATACGCGCACACACAAACTATTTCCAAGCGGAACAAATAACCTATTTTCCTCAGTCTCTGTCCCTCTTTGCGTTCGGTTCGCCCTCAGGCCCACTTTGTGGAGTTTCACTCGGTCCGTTTATTAATAGACGTTGTTCAGTCCAGGGGCCGGGAATGATTGACGTGAAACAGAGTGGCACTATTAGTTGTCCGTTCTTTCTTTCAGCAGAGCTTCAGCCCACATGCCAAGAGATATCCATCAGTCCTTTACTCTAATTACAGCTAAGTGAAATAGAAAGACGTGTCAGCGAGGCCTTTGGATGCTTTAATGAGTGACAGTTGTGTTCTGAAGGGCTTGAAGCTGGTCTTCATCCAGATCCACACAATCTGTTCAGCCGCATCTCTGTCCAGTACGGACTGCCGCTCCATCTGCAGAGCTGTGGACTGACTGTAGTGAACGGCGAAGATGTTATCGGCCTGTAAACGCCGGACTGAATTCACACGACAAATCAGGAAACAAGCACTTTGTCTTGATGTGACAGCCTTTGCAGATCAATACACAAATGTTCTGATTGAAAAGATGTTTTGATAATTTGTCAGCATTAATAATACCTCGACTTATTTGATAAGTGTACAATATTAGTTAAAATATGTTTAAAAAGTCTATTATTTACCATATGTTAGGCAGAAAATATTATGATCTGCATTTGACTTCATTCTTTGAGTTGTGAATATTTTTTATCAGATTTAGTCAGCATTATTATTACCAACAACAACAGAAACAACAATTATTATTATTAAACAGTTAATAACCAGTTAAATTAGGAGAACTGTTGAGGAAAATTAATAGAACCCAATTTTAAGTTCATCGTGGTGAAGTTGGACATTCTGGCGGTGATTGTAAGTTAAATGATAGGAATGCACTGTTGATGTTATATAGAAAATTAATATGTCTTGAACCCAATTTTAAGTTCATGCCTGTTTTCCGATGTTTCTCTTTCTTTTTGGGACTATACAAATTTCATGATGGTAAGTTTAATTTCCTTGATTATAATAATTGTAGCGCTGTTTTTAAACTTGTAGTCTAGCTATAACGTATTTGATATTTATCATATATGATTAAAGTCATGCAGAGATTAAAAAGAATTCTGAGCAAAAATATTAGTTTGTTTTTTTCTGGTAGCCTTATTCAGAGGTCTCTTTCGGCCTGTTTTTAACAAAATACAAATAACTGCATTATTTAGAATCAGGGGTAATTTAAAATGTTATTTTTTGCATTTTAGTTTTAATAATTTTTATTGTATTAATCAAAATACAATGCCGAAAATATAATATTCAGTGTTGGGCGGCCGAATGTTGAGGGGCGAGCTGAGTAGCAGCATTCTTAATTAATTAGCAACAAAACTATACATTTTTGTTGCAAACGAATTAAGAATTTATTGTGCTATAACTCAGCTTAATTAAAAATAATTATAAAGTATACACTGTTTTAAAAAATCAGTAAAAATAGGGCACCGTGTACTACACCATGAATAGGCTGTGAAGGAATTTGCGTATTTTAATTATAACTCATGTGTGTGGTTTTTCATCATTATACAGTCTGTTAAAATAAATATTCAGAAACATATGCACTGCTATTTGTCTTTTTTTTCCTGTTTGACTTTGATTAAACTGGAGATCAAAATAGAATAGGCCTATAGCCTACCTTAAATAAGGATAAATTTGGCACGTTGCCATTACAGTAGTCAGCGCCGAACAACAGGCAAATAAAATATAAACATATATATAAAATAAAATATAAAAGTTTACAAAAGTGATTCGGTCAAGATCAGTGAGGGATTTCCTTTTCTTTTGTTATTAATTAACATTAATGACTGGCGGCAGCGGCTGCAGTCAATGCACGGATCCAATACACCCTCTTTACGATCACTTAAGACACAAACGATTGTATTTATGGGATATTTGGATATAATTCTGTGTGTATTTGTCCATTCGAAAGTGTTAGAATGCGAGAAAGAGAGTTCAATCCAGTGTTTGCGTAGATAAGAGGTGGCTTTCGCGCGAGTGTGTGTGTGTGTGTGTGCTCTCTGCACAGAAAACAGCGCATGAGTGCAGAAGTAGGGGTGTAACGATTCATCGATATATCGATACAATGTATGACGATACGATGCATCGATGCCACGCGTAAAATATCGATATCTGTAAAAAGGAACCTTTATTTTGGCACGGTCCACATTTTCACATAATGTCCGTCTACGCATTACCACCAACGCGTGTATTCCCATTCAATCTCACTTATCAGGACTCGATATAAGGACTGCCCGAAGGCACAAGGCGAGCATAAAAGACACTCGGGATTATTGGAGTTTTGCGCGCACACATCTGAAGCACGCGCACATCTTAAGCAAACACACACAGTTGACACAGCCGTGTCAACTGTCTCTCCTCCGCTTTTTTGAGCTGAATAAATACAGACAAAACTCATCAACGACTAGGCATGTTGGCCTTGGGGGCAAGTGGAGAACGCATTATGCATAGCATATTAACGCTTAAAGCAAGAAAACTAATAATAAATCTAATGCTGTCAAAGAAAAAATACAAGTGCTTCCTGCTCCTGACTAAATAACCTTTGTAACATCAAAAAGTATTAATTTACAGGCTATTTAATTTATACAGTGGAGACTAAATATATATATATATATATGTTATGCAATTATGACTTGCAGTAATTTTGCAGTGTAGTTTAAAGAGAATTTTGTTATTAAAAGGAAAGCAGTTTGTAAAAGTGTCTACTGCATAAACGTCATTAAATCAGTTTTTCTTATTATGTCTTGTTGTTAGTTTTTTCCATTTTGCTGCATAACCCGATAAAATGAAGTGGATAATAAACGTTTATGTTGGTTTCAGCAGAGACTACAGTGGATTGTTGGACAAAATGTACAGTCAGCTAATTTTGGTCCATGTACAGTCAGGCAGAGCGAGCAGTTTTCGGGACATTTAAGGGAAAGCACATTTATTTGAAACGCCCAGTTCTCTGACAGCAGTGACTGGATGCTAATTGAGGCGGTTGCGGTGTCCTGTAGGGATAATGCAGCGGAGCGAGACTGTGTGTGGGAGTGCCGCCCATTTACGTCCATTACTGCACAACCACCAGGACCCCAGCAGTCTGCCCTACATCAAACACATTTAGAAACCTCGGCTAGAGCCCGGACTGAATTACAGGCAATCAGCTGCAAAAAACTGCCACCTGCTTCAATCCTGAACGACGGACATCACCAGGATGACAAATACGGACATATAAATTGAGATCTGAATGCACTGGATAAAAACTCTGACTTATCGAGTGCTCGGACATCATATCAGTTCTGCCCTCAACCAGAAAACTGCCCATTCCTGCTTGACCTTTGACCTCTGGATGGATCGGAGCACACCTCCATTATTCAGTTCCACTGGATCAATGAGCTTGTGAGCAAAGCATCAATTAGCAAACACCTCTCAGCCTGAGTGCTGAACACACTTCTAATGAGGTGTGTGAGGGGCCGAGGGGCATACGTGATCAATACAGAGAGAGAGAAAACAACAAATCTGCTTCTCCATCAACTGCTAGTTACAGCTAGAGCATCAGTCTTCTTGCTGATTTAAACTCACTAGGCATAAATATTATTGCAACAAAATCTAGGTAAACTCTACCATGCAGTGCTGTTATTTCCAAATTAAACTATTCAAAATTGTTTTTTATAAACTGAAATATACAATTTAAATAAAAGAAATTACACAAACTTAAACTTGAATGGAAAGTTACCTTGGGAAACTAACTGAAACAGAGAGAGAATAATGTTACCTCTCTGAGTCAGTGATCGGCAGCAATGAGACTTTAAGTTCCTTTTCTTCACGAACAGAGCTGTTGTTGTTACCTCGCTTGTGAGAAGTCATGTAGTTTTTACGTTTTTAAACTATGTTACTGATAAAATCGTCAGAGTAGAGCTAACTACATTAACGCTTATGTATATGAGGGAGAGACCGAGAACATTAGGCTTTGTGCTTTCCGTACATAATAAAACGTAATTTTGTGGCAAAAACATGGACAAGATCTGTTGATTTTATCCTTTTGTTTGCTGTATTTATTTGTTTGGCCAGTGTCGTTGTGGGTTTTGTTTTTTTTCTGTTATAAGAGCTTTGAAAGAACAGAAATCATTTGGTGAAGTGATACGGAACTGTAATGCGGTCAAGAGAGCTGCCTGGAACTACGTTCGCCGTGCGTTTGCCTGAAAATAATTGCACACCTCAGAACGTTCATCAGCCAATCAGATTCAAGCATTCACCGACCCCGTAGTATATATATATATATATATATATGTGTGTGTGTCTGTGTGTGTGTATATAAATCAAAACACAAAAGCACATGAAATTACTGAAACTAAAGTTAAAATGAAAGCTGAAAATATTAAATTAAATAATATTTGAATGCTGGTTGCTATTCATGGACAAAAATGATCAGGACATTTTTCAAAATTTCTCCACAAAAACAACAGCATTTAAAACAACACCAGGGTGAGTTAAGTAAATAATGACTGCATTTCCATTTTTGGGTGAACTACCTCTTTAAATGCACTTTAATTAATAAATTACTATTGATATATTGAAACAATATACATCTAATCTAGATTAAAATGCAGAAAAGTGCATAAAATCAAGAAATCAAACTGAAATCAATAACTACAATGACCCCATAATAACTTTAGTTTTTTACTGAATAAATTTGGAATCTCAATTGGAAATATTCTATTGCCAAAAGCATGAGAACCACTGGTCTAAACTGGCATAAAATCAAACAGCTTTGATTTCCAGGAGCAGCGCAAACAGAAGAAATAATTTTCTAGTCAAACTCTATTGAAGTATGGGAGTTCAAGGTTAAATGTCTGATCCTAAAACTGGACTGAAGACCTTCACATTTACTCCAGTGAGGAGGCGTCATTCACAGCAGCTGCCTGACAACCACAGGACCTCAACGAGACACAAGCGCATCTTAAATAGCAACTCCAGCACATGTGCAGCTAACACTTGCATCTGGCATAGTCTGCAGTCAATAATACGATTCCTTCTTCAAACCCCAGTTGAATTCGCTCCAAAAACACCAAACCCAGCAAGTACCCTCAGATGGAGGACATAGTTACTTACCAGTAAAAAATCAAATCAGTGCACATATGTGCAGAAAGTCAGCAGATGTAGGAGGCAAAGCACAAGAGTGCACCAATCAGACAAGAGCAGATCTCAGGTATAAACCACTAACGCCACCCGCTGTTCATGTACAGCAACAAAAACCAAGAGTGCCGCTTTCAGTGAAAACATGCCTAACTGTCCATTAACTGTTAGTAGACTGTCATGTGACATTGCAATCATCATCAGTGCAGTAGCCAAAGCCATGCGACACTCTTCTGGGTGTTACAGGGTTAAATCATAAAGCTATCAAGAAGGATACAGCAGTATAAAATAGCACAGTATGCTGATTTGACAACCAGTTAAATGAGCTGTTAGAAGCATGAAAACTGAATTATTTCAACATTTCTTTGACTGAATGGTTTACGTGAGCCATACACAAACTGATATCAATTCAACTGACATCTATTTGCATGCAACGCTGGAATTTTAGCATCCAAATCAACAGAATACATGCAAAACTGCAACTATCAATAATGAAACATGCAACTTTAGTTCATTCTTAAATACTAATGTCTGTTTTAGATGCATGCAAAGTGAATCTTCAGGGTTAATAGAGAGTGGTGAATTAATGACAGTATTAGAGGAGTATATGGTTCTGTCCAGGTGATACTGGGAGGAAATGAGCGGGGTGGATGATGGATGAAATAAAACATCTATAATATCAGACTGGTGTTTTGTGGGCAACACATCGGTACGTACCCAGAAAGAGCCTCTTAGGAACTTTGACTTCTTCATCCTTACTGTCTGTTGCTTCAGACAAATAAGACAAATAGACACAAAATAAGAACAGGGAGAGAGAATAGATTGCATCGCTCCATCTTCACAAGGACACAAAAAGCCCTGAAGGGATGGAACTCGTGAAAACATGTCCAGGTCATATTTCACCATAAAATCAGCTGTTAAGGAACTATGTTTCATAAAGAAATAGAAAAACATATTTTTAGAACCATTATGATATGTGACATTATTTTCATGATAATAAGTTAAGCAAGAGATTTTTCATCTCAATTTTTTCAAACATGAACCAAAAGTTTGGAATCGTTAATATTTTTTTTAGTCTCTTTTTTTTGTTAAAAAACACAGTAAAAGCTGTAATATTATTACAAATAACAGTTTTCTGTTTCAATATTTTAAAATGTTATTTTACATGGTCACATGATCCTTCAGAAATCATTCTGCTATTGTTTTCTGATTATTCTTTGTATTATAAAATCATACTTAACCCAGACCTTTGAATGGTAGTGTATGACGGTTTGCACAAAAATATTTAGTAAAACTGTTTTCAACTGTGATAATAATGTTTCTTGGACCATGTGACACTGAAGACTGCATTATAACAAATTACATTTTGAAACATATTCAAACAGAACACGGTTATTTTAAATAGTAATGGAATTTGAAACTGGAATTTCAATGTTGGTTTGTATCTTGATTGAATTAATTTTACAGTCGTTTCCTTGCTTCATCTGGTCATTTTGAACATTCTCCATCTGTTGAGAAGCCGCTGGAGAGTTTATGTGAAGTTAGCTCGGTTTGTGATCAAAACCGCTCCGCTGACACATTTGTTTAACGTCACACTGTTGTCTTACCATCAGTGACATAATCTAAAGACAACAGTCAACCCATAAAGACACACTTGGGTATGTCTTTACACCAGTAGATAAAACTAAATAAACAGGATGTCCTGTGCACACAGAAGAGCGAGAGACTATTAGCTCTAACAAATGTGTCCAGGGAGTGTTTCTAAATAAGCATATTATATAGCAGTATGCATACTTAGAAACACCAGATTGAAACATTTAAAGCATTACTTGCTATATACTGCATCACATATTATTCTTAAAAATGAGTACATACAGTATACAATACATGCAAAGTTCAGTGCTCTGGCTCAGTTTGAGAGAACAAACACATCTTTTGTTAACTTTGTACTACACCCCAACTATAAATAAAGCTGAGTGTGATGTTGACCAAGCAGCCAGCCGTTCAAAGTTCATCTGCTTCAGAGACCCTTCTTGTGTGATAATCTCATGAGACACGCTCAAGACCCTGACCATGTGACTGTAATTCAATAGTCTGTAAACTACAGAACCAAACTCAACTAAACAGATGCTGGTACAACTTCTGTCTGCAGCTGCACACACACTCAATCTGACAAAGAGCTGTAAAGAGTCATAAAGTTTGGCACCTGTGAAGGAGCGGCGTTTGGTGTTGAGTTCAGTGGCCATGCGGACGTTGGTGCACAGGTTCAGCATGATTAACATTGTGATGATCATGATTATACTCTGCCAAAGCAGCGGAGTCTCAAAGTAACGTCCAAACCTGGAAAAATAATAACAACACACACATATATACTGTTCAGAGAAAAGCACCAAATACTGTAATATTCCCACATCTTTTGATCAGTAAATTTCCTTTCATTTTTTGTCATGCACTGCACATTTCTCCGTTTCTTGGGCTTCAGACAGCATGTATAACCTCGTTTTTTCTTGTCTTGTTCTGTTTAATTTGGCCAAAAGGTAAAAGCTACAAGTATTTTTATTCATTTATGCATATCAGTAAGTTTGGACCAAAATACTAGTGTAACTGGTCAGACTTTTGTATATAGATATTTGTTATAAATGGACGAGGATTTAAAAACATATATTTTACAGAGATTTCCATTTGTCACCAGTACTTGAAATGTTTATAATTAATACAAATGAGACAACAGAAGAAAAAAAAATAATATCCTTCAATATTTTATTAAATATCTTGCAGATATATTTCATTCATTTAAAATTTAAGTTTCAGATATTTAAAAAATATAATAAAAATGAGGTGGCTCAACGTAATATTCTTTTATTATAAAATATAATATAAAAATATCAAAATTATATTATGTTATAATATTTTCCCGGCCTGGAAATGTTGATTTAAAGATTCTCAAGTTGTCCAAACTTAAACATTGTTATTAAAGGCGGTTGAAGAGATATATTACTTCCCAGGCCTGGAAATCATAATTTAAAGATTCTCAGGATTGCCATTATTGTTGAAACCTAGACATCTGTGACTGAAGAAACACAATACATATAAATATGATTCAGTGTGACATTAATATAACATGTTTCAAACAAAGACTGGTGTTATATAAATGCCTCTTTATAAATACGCTATTGCTGCGATTAATCGCATCCAAAATAAAAGTTTTTGTTTACATAATATATATATGTGTGTGTGTGCTGTGAATATTTATATATAAATATACACATGTAATAAGAAATATATGTAAAAATATATTTATACATAATATAAATCATATATAAATATGAATACATATACACATTAGGGCTGCCAAACGATTAGTCGTGATTAATCGATTCAAAATAAAAGTTTATGTTTACATACTATGTATATTTATTATGTACTGTATATATAAATACTCACACACACACATGTATATAATTAAGGAAAATATGTTAGATTTATATGTAAAATATGTATATTTATGCATAATATAAATTATATACAAGTGTTTAAAAACAAATTTTTTTTTAAATATATACACGTGTGTATTTATACATACATAATAAATATACACAGCACATACACATATATTATGTAAACCAAAACTTTTATTTTGGATGCAATTAATTGTTTTGACATAATACACATTAAAGTGCATTATGACAGATACGTGGATTATGTGCTGTGTGTTTATATAGTTCCCTCGTATAGCTGTCCTGCAGGCAGGTGTTGTGTCTCCAGACATGATGGTTGAGATATGATAACTCACCTAAACAGTATTCTTAATATGTTGGCCACCAGCAGCACCAGGCACACATATGAGGAGAATCCCTCAGCATTCTGGGTCCTGCGGATGTCCCTGTACTGAGGGATGTATGGCACAACTCCTCCAAATATGATGGCAACAGATGCGACCCAAGACACCACTTGCTGAGCAACATACATGATCTGATCCATAATAACTTCATCCATCTTTGAGTGATGTAGCTGTCCTTTAGAATGAAAATCAACTGGAAGCAATGACTAGCCCACTAATGTAATAAACTATAAATCATTACTATTTTGTTCACATTTTAAAATTGTATTTCTTGCCGATTACTGGATGTATTTTCTAAACAACGGCAGGAAATGTACGTTCATTGTCCCAGTCAACATCCACTGATTCATTAGATCTGATTCATTCAAGTGATTTCCCTTTCCAACAAAACAATACTTGCTAAATCGATGAGAACGGATCCTCAGCGTGGGTCCATGTTAGACGACGTGTATCTTCTGTCTTGCAGAGATAAACAGAGCGCGGCGAAACATTTTCAAGCCACTGTGATCCTCTCTGCTAACGTTACAGTTGGCTAAAGCTCATAACAGTACTTCCGTGTTGCATACGTCACAGCGTGCTCATTACATATTCATGAGACGCGCGGTCCTATCGCCAGTCGTGTTTCCTCGCGCGTGTGTGATAAAAAACTAAAGATGAAACCATTTATTTTCGAATAAACCCAGCATTTCAGCCTTTCTGGATGTGAGGATTACATTTACCACCACATATCAGACACAGACACGACCTGACTTGCCCTCAAACTGTTTTATACTTGTGACGGAATATTTGTGTCGTTTAATCCCTTGGAAATCCAAATTAAGTTAATATACCAACTCCATATTATAGCTATAATTCATGAAATCAAATTAAATATTAGCAGCACTGTGTAATGCAAAAGATCTACCCATCAGTGTTCTAGAAATTACACAAATATATTTTCTGGTATTTAAAGGGTTAAATGTAGACATGGATGCCCTTTATACGAAAGAGGAAGTTTTGCGGGTATGCAAACAATGAATCAGAGTGAAAAAGTTGAAAAGTTATAGAATCCTTTTATTCTGAAATATTTATATCTTCAAAAATCTCTGAGATTAAAGCACACGTCTATTATTTTCAAACTCGCGCGGTTTTAGTCTAGATAACGTTGCCTGGAGCTGAAACTAACAACTAACCCAACAGAACCCGACTCAAACGAACCTCATGGCAGGATCCGACTCAAAAGCCGCCAAAGACTTGACTGCGATAGTAAGTTTTAATTTGACAATTCTTATAAATTATATAACTGCATTTGCGGATATTGTTTTGAAGTTTGACAAATCTGCTCAATTCGTTTCTTCAAACAGATGGAGACGACTATGCAACAACTTCAGAGCAGGTTTCAGAATGTATCTGACCAAATCATCTCCAAAAATATCTTTTCAGATACATAATCCTGTTTTATAGAAGCAGCACGATATGTTTAGATTAAAGTTTGTTTACTGTCATAGCATAACATATATTTGAATTGCTACCATAGTAGCCTAATATCATGTTTCAGACTATACAATGGCAACATATCGCACACTTTTGAGCAAATACCATAGTATTCTTTTGAGTACCTTCATTTATTAATGTAAATGACCATTTATCACCACAGCACTTGTTATTAGAAATTTAAAAAAACTTTTATTCGGCATAATTGATACAAAGTAAAGACATTTAAAATAGATCATGGTTTCTGCAAATATATATAGGCCTAGCAGCACAACCGTTTTGAAATGATAATAATCATAAATGTTTCTTGAGCAGCAAATCAGAATAAATTCTGAAGGATCCTGTGACACTGGAGTAATGATGCTGTAAATTCAGCTTTGAGTCAGGAATAAAATCACACTTTAAAATATATTACAATAGAAAATAGTTATTTTAAATTGTAATAATATTTCACAATATTACTGTTTTTACTGTATTTTTGATCAAATAAATGCAGCAAAACCCATTAAAATCATACTTACTCCACACTTTGGACAGGCACTGTAAAAACACTGCTAACATTAGAGTATCAGATTTATGACTTGCTTTTAGTTTTATTTATCTTGAGCATGTTTCAAAAGTCCTCCATCTTTTTGGAGTCTCATGCACCACAGATATAAAACAGGCAGTGCTTTCACATTCTTTGAACTCCTTGATTGTGCGTAATTCATTCTGTGTGAAACTATTTTTTACAGGGGTGTAAAAGTCCATTCCTGGGTGGCCAGGCCCTGCATAGTTCAGCTTCAACCCTGAGTAAACAAAACCTGATCCAGCTAATCGAGTTCTTCAGGATTATTTGAAAACTATAGGTATGTGTGTTGAAACAGGGTTGGATCTAAACTCTGTACTACCGTCCTGCAGACTTCAGCTCCAGTTCCTGAACATCTTTAATAGCAGGTTCAGCTGAAATCTGCAGGACGGTAGCTCTCCAGAAGGAGGTTTGGAGACCCCCTGTGCAACTCAAAGAACTGAGGGTTTTCCTTAATGCCTGAACTGGACGAGATGGGAACACGCATAGATGACGTGGAGAAGAACGTCGCTGATCTCATGACTCAAGCAGGAGCTGAGGATCATTATAAATCAAAGCAAGTGCAATGGATTTATCTTATTCAGTCTCCCAATTAGAGTTTGGTCAATAACTGGAGACGTTTTAAACAATAAATAATCATATTTCTGTTTTTCTGTACAGTGGCTTTGAAGAGAGACCAAGCTGGCCAAAGCACTGAGCAGAAATGTTGAAGAAGCTTGAGATCAACAGAATATTCGTTTAAATGCATGAAATATTCAATGGTGCCTTATTTTCTGTATGATTTAGGTTTGTATAAAGGTACATCTAAAAAAAATAATATGGTGAAAAAGTTCATTTTTTCTTCTAACTTAATTCAAAAAGTGAAACTTTCATATATTTTAGATTCATTACATGTAAAGTAAAACTTCAAAAGTTTTTTTGAGCTTACAGCCAATGAAAGTCAAAAATCAGTCTCTCAAAATATTAGAATATTTACATTTGAGTTTCAATAAATGACCATCCATACAGTATATATTCTGGGTATCTCTTGTTCTTTGAAAGCACAATAATGGGGAACACTGCTGACTTGGCAATGGTCCAGAAGATGATCATTGAAACCCTCCACAAAGAGGGTAAGTCACAGAGGGTCATTACTGAAAGAGGTGGCTGTTCAAGGAGTGCTGTATCAAAGCATATTAAATGCAAAGTTGACTGGAAGGAAGAAATTGGGTAGGAAAATGTGCACAAGCAACAGGGATGACCGCAAGCTTGAGAATACTGTCAAGCAAAGCCGATTCAAACACTTGAGCTTCAAAAGGAGTGACCTGAAGCTGGAGTCAGTGCATCAAGAGTCACCACGCTCAGACATCTTCAGGAAAAGGGCTAGCAAGCCACTTCTGAAACAGAAACATCGACAGAAGCAGTGCTTGATATGGGACGGTACGCAGTACCGGCACTTCTATATTGTAGCCTTTAGAGTACCTGCACTTTTCTTGTGCGTACCAGCACTTCTGACATGTTGCTGGTACTCAGAGTAAAATTGTCAGGGTCTGGGTGATATGTTCCCATATATGATTAGAAATTATATAGAAACTATGTAAATCACACAACCCAGGCGGGATCACTTCTCATCTTGACCAATCACGTGAATGAACGCAAGCAGAGCAGAGTCTGTCTTCTTCATTTTGTGGTGCGCGAGATCATGTCAGGGGAGGCGTGCAGAGTAGTAGAATAATTGATTATTGATTACTAATTTGAATCAGTACTTTATAATGAAAATCATATCTTAAAATGAAAAGAAGCAGGCTTTTACAATCACATAATTTTAAACCGTAAACTCCTGGAAAGTCCAAGGATCCAGTGAACGAATTCAAACAGTAAGCTCAAAACAGCGCTAATGCAGAGAAAACATGGCCGATTTCATCAGCGATTACAGAGAGAATAGTGACTTACGTCCAGATGTCAGTAAAAGTATTATTTTCAGCGTGTATTTGGCTTAAAAGTAACAGTGTTTTATAATGAACGCTGATTATGCGGTGGTCAGAGATTTAGCAATTCTGAATGAAACCGTATATTAAAGGCAGGCAATTTAGTGGTCTTTGACATCTCCCTGTGGTCCTGTTTGGTATTGCAGCTTGACTTGTGCTAATTTGTATTGAACATTTTTATTTAATTATTGATTGATTGACTGTGTATACATACATTGGGAATTATTAACACGTACTTATTTAATAAAATAATTAAATAGGGGGCTGGTTTGGGTCGGGTGAGCACCGACACTTCTTTTTTTCCACTTCATGCACTGGTCAGAAGCATCTTACCTGGGCTAAGGAGAAAAATAACTTGACTGTTGCTCAGTGGTCCAAAGTAATCTTTTCAGATGAAAGTAAATTTTGCATTTCATTTGGAAATCAAGGTCCCGGAGTCTGGAGGAAGAGTGGAGAGACACATAATCCATGTTGCTTAAAGTCCAGTGTGAAGTTTCTACAGTCACTGATGATTTGGGCTGCCATGTCATCTGCTGGTGTTGGTCCACTGTGTTTTCTGAAGTCCACAGTCAACGCAGACATCTACCAGGAACCACTTAGAGCACTTCATGCTTCCTTCTGCTGACAAGCTTTATGGAGATGCTGATTTCATTTTCCAGCAGGACTTGGCACCTGGCCACACTGCCAAAGGTACCAAAAGCTGGTTCAATGACCATGGTGTTACTGTGCTTGATTTGCCAGCAAACTCACCTGACCTGAACCCCATAGAGAATATATGAGGTATTGTCAAGAGGAAGATGAGAGACACCAGACCCAACAATGCAGATGACCTGAAGGCCACTATCAAAGCAACCTGGGCTTCCATTACACCTGAGCAGTGTCACAGGCTGATTGCTTCCATGCCACGCCGCATTGATGCAGTAATTCATGCAAAAGGAGGCCAAACCAAGTATTGAGAGCATAGAAATTTCTGTTTAAAATATCCTTTTTTTATTGATATTATGTTATATTCTAATTTTCCGAGACACTGAATTTTGGGTTTTCATTATCTGTTAAGCCATACTCATCAAAATTTCAAGAAATAAAGGCTTGAAATATTTAATTCTATGTGTAATGAATCTATATAATATATGGGTTTCACTTTCTGAAAATATTGACCTTTTTCATGGTATTCAATTTTTTTTTAGATGTACATGTGTACGATGTGTATTTTATACCTAAAGCAATAAATGAACTTGTTTAGCCTCTTGTGTGAACTCTTTTCCGTACTATAAACAAAAATGGAAAATTGTAACAAGTTAATATAAAGTACCTCTTGCTGACAACTTCAGTGATATTTGAAAGGCCAAAAATACTTTATTGGTCCATTTTTAATGTGAAATACTTGCAAAGGACTTAGCAATGCATAACTGAATTTAAGGGAATTCTTATTCACTTTTGCTTTCATTTTGTAATATTTTACACTAAGCACTCATATAGTAACCATTATGCGACAATACACCATGTTGCAACATTAACTGATGTTGGCAGGCATTAAATGTAAATTTGTATAGCATACTATAAGTTACAATATGTATTTAATTTGATAGAACTACAGTATAATAGTTTTTCATATTAACAAACAGGTAGTAATCACAATGTAATCTGGATTACATAATCAGACTCCAAAAATCAAGCCTACTTGTAATTAGATTACATTATGTTTTAAAATGCTCATAATCAGATTACAGTTACGTTTTATGGATTACATTAATTTATATTATTCACGCAGTGGCAGTAAATTAATCAGTTTTTCTTTTTCTTTTAAATGTTCCTTTCTAAATGAACCTACCTTCTAATAATCATGTACAACATTGACATTTTGATATTACTTGTCATTGAAACTTGTCATACTGTTTTTTCACGCACCCTGCTGTAATGTAATGTGTAATGTTTAAAGCATTTCATGACTTTGATAACAAAGAATGAAATATAGTTTCTCTCGCTCTGTACAGAATATGATACACAATAATCCCATTTAACTTTATTTGATGAATGAATTAGGTCAAAAGTAATCAAAAACGACATGACTAAATATGTGTAATCCAGATTGTGTTACTAACTACAGTTTTCGTCGTGCAATCAGTAATTGAATGGATAAGGTGTCGTTTTGCTATATCCTGTAGCCAGCAGATGGCAGCATTGCTTCTCGCTGCTTCCTCCATTGCAGTAAATAATCAGGGTAATTAAATCAACGGAACCGGAGTCAGACCATCATAAAGAACGCAACTTAGAGTGGAATTATGTATCATATTATTACATATAAAAGAAAAAGAGACAGTAAAGGGCCCTTCAAGTGCGGAACAGCCTCCTAGATATTGTATCTTTTAAGTCTACATTATTTTTTTAATGTATATTCTTGTATTTACTAATATTTACTGAAACATTGTTCTTTGTCAATGCCTTGTTTCTTGTTTTAACTTAAATCCTGTGGATTGATTGTTATTTATTTTACTTTGATTTGCGTTTGTTTTTGTTATTATTTAGTGAACTTAAAAATAAAGCTTTCAAACCTTCTGAAACTTGTTGGCAAACAGCAACAAGCAGATGTATTGTCCGCTATATAACGCAAAGACAAACTTATCCCCATCCCGCATTTAAATCATACAAATCTGTCCGCCTTGTGGCTTGCATGAAATATCGCGAGATTTTTAAGGACGCTATTCACCAAAGATACGCCGCGGCCGTCGCCCCGTGGTTGTCAAGGGAGACTACGCAAGAAATGTGACGTACGCCTGTGGGCCGGACCGAGAGTTGGAGAAAGGGAATGTCGATCGGCGAGAGATCGGTTACAGACTCAGAGGCGGCCGGGAGCGTCAACAGAATGGGTGAGTATTTCGTCTGTCGCTTTGTTAAACTCGCGGTTTGTAAAACTCTTCTCAAACAAAGCAGATTTATAGCTTTGTTTGCGCGGTGTGTTTTGAATACGCTTGCGCTGTTGCGCGAGGCGGATGCGTTTCCTGAGCGTGTTAATAGACTAATAGATCTGCTCGAGCTCCTGTTTCAGTCCAGTCTTCACTCTGTGTGTCATTATAAGAACATTTGCTGTTTCTTGTCTAGTCTAAGTATTTTTATTTTAACGGTTAAGCTTACAAAAATGCACTGTGGGTGGTACAATGAATGTATCAGATAGCAACGCCATAGTACTCAAATCATTGTGCTGTGGTGTTTTCATTGTACTCTTAAGAATGCCATAATAAACAAAATATGGCATTGGCCCAATATTTTGTCCGTGTAAATACCGGTAGGATGGGCTTAAGCAGTGAATGCGGTGCTGGGGCCAGACATTTGCAGCTGTGGAGAAACACCTTGTGTCTGTCACTCTCAGCTTGGGAGAAATATTCAAATGTGTGTGTTACAGTAGGACAGGGCTCCAGCACTAATTAAACACACATGAGATATATATTACTCATGAACCATCCAATCAAGCTGTTTTAGAGTACTGGAAACCTTTAGGCAGGTGTGTTGGAGCTAAACACCCGAAAATGGCCCTTCAGTAACAATATTGGAGTCCCCTGCTGCAGAGAATTGATTAAATACCATTGGATGGATGATAATGTAGATGAGTCAAGGACAGATAGATAGACAGATAGTTAGATATATTGACCGATGGATAGTATGGATAGATCTAGCACATAGCCTATAGAGGAGTGGCCAGAATAATGGATTGGGTTCATATATAGATAGATGGATAGATTAATGGATTGGGCATGTGGAGATAGATAGGTGGTAGATGGATAGATGAATGGGTGGATAGATAGTTGGCTAGATCCGCAAAGAGATTGATTTGTTTATACACAAATAATCCATCTTGAACCCATGTTACAAGAAATGCACATACAAATAAAGCATTATATAGATACAATACATTAGTTTTTCCTATTTAAACATTAATTGCATGACCAGTGTTTTTTTTTTTTTAATTGTCATTTGGTGATAATTAAAGTCTGAGTAAACTGGGAGGTGCAACCAACTTTTTGTGACGTATAAGCTATTTCTGGGTGAAGCACAATAATGACTAGAAGGCTGGGCTTGATTTTAGCGCACATCCACACCATCTCTAGCTGGCAGCAGACTGACTGTTGGCAGGTTTACGATGTTCTGCCCATGCCGTCAGACTGGCATCATCAAACAGAGAGGAAGCACATGTTCCAAGTTTGACTGGAGAACACTTTTTTTACTTTCATCAAACGACTAGTAATGCGTGCTAACAAAGTACATAGTCAGACTTCATCTTAAAGTTCATATTTAAGATGTTTCCTGAAGATTAGCTGATTTTACCTTTAGTTTTAAGCAGCATAACAGCTCATGTGAAGCCTACAAAATAAATTGGTCCTATAGCAACACACAGCATGATCATCGGTGACTTATATCTCATGAGATCTCCGGTGTGGCTGAAGAGCCTATCGGACTCTTGTTTGGTGAGAAGAATTCCTCCTTTATTTATTCCCATGATGTTTGGATCACATGGCTATTGCTTGAATCGGTCCGGTCCATTCACATGTGACTGTGTGTTTTTTTCCATGGGTAGTCCTGAGGCTTCAAAAAACTAAAATACAATTGAATTTGATCCTGAATTCCATGGATTTCATCCTACATCGAAAGGGAAGAAATCAGGATTTTAAGGCAGAGTCTTACATGAAAACAACTGGGATTCACCACTTTTGTGGATGTTAATCTATTTTGGTCATGGATGCAGATGTCATAGTGACTTTCCAGCCCTTGAGTAGGAATGTTAAGTGAAAAGTTTACAGCTGAAATCTTGAGAGAGAACGTGTCTGAACTGTGGGTGGTCAGAATAGCCTTTATGGGGTGATAGTATTGTCTGACTGCTTTCAGTGTGTGACGAGAAAACCAGACCGAGATGGCATGCTTTGCTCACATGCTGTTGTGATGAGTCGAAAAGATCCTAGTACCACCATATGGTTTTCATGATACGGGAAATGAGGATGGAATCGCAAAATCCAGTCATAAACATTGAATTTACTATAGAATGCGCAATATCATCGAATTTGGAGAGATTTGGATGAATAAATCAAAAGTGCGATATGGACTTGTCAAGCGCAGTATACTGAAGCACGCGTTGTGACGCTCGTGGTTTCAGTGTCTGCTGTCTCACTATATGAGGATATGAACACACAAACTTCATCTCCAGAGCTGCTCTGAGAGTCACTTCACCAGCATTTCACCATTTCATTTGAGAAAACTATCGTCACAGAACCTCAAAGGTGTTTACTGAAACCTGTCAATGCAAAAGTTTGATTTACTTTAGGAAATTATGACAGAACTATATCATTATAGTACTCTAGTATGCTTTTCTCAAAATAGTAGACAAATATAATAAAAATAGAACTTATGTAGACACTGTTTTTTAAAGAAATGTCATAATTAATTTTTATCTAAATGGTAAACTTCTGTTGTGCTGCACTTTACCAAAAAGGAATAGCCTAGTTTAATTTTCTGTCCTTTTTTTTTACAGCTCAAAAATAATGGTTTAGGGTCATTATCCCTTTTGCATTTTAATCATTTTTTATTATATGAATTGTGCAGTTTGCAGTTAATTTTGGACCCTGTTGACACTTGCGAGTCAGTCATATCCTGTAAAGTACTAGTCGAAAATCTGTCTTGTTAAAAATAGATATCGCCGCATCTCATTTACTTCTTGTCGTTGCTTTGCCTTTCTGTCTGTCTTTCTTTACTGCTTTAGGTTTAGGCTACCACATCTCTTCCGGCAGTTAAGCCACATACAAAAACATGTCATTGTTAAAGGACTGCAGTTACTCTCTCGCTCTCATCTTCCCTTTAGATCTTTGCAAGGTAATGGTTTTGGTTAAGTGCCACTGAAAAAATCGCTTAAAGGGATAGATGACCCAAAAATCTTTTACTCGTGTTCATGATGTTTCAAACCTGTTACTTTTATCTGTTCTGTGGAATGAACAAGATAGATATTGCAGTGTCCAAGCTGATTGACATGCAAAGAAACTTGGCATGTCTTGATTAAGCCTTTACATTCTGGCCAGATACTGAACGAAGGCATCCATCTATCTCATAATAACCCACATCAATGACAATGACCCAGAATGTGACCTTGAGATGCAGTCATGTATGTCATATGTGTGAAAGCC
Organism: Ptychobarbus kaznakovi; assembly: GCA_027422405.1. NCBI lineage: Eukaryota > Metazoa > Chordata > Actinopteri > Cypriniformes > Cyprinidae > Ptychobarbus > Ptychobarbus kaznakovi. Next base: position 21,317,532 of record CM049802.1, on the reverse strand, counting down.
CTGGCATGTTTTTATTTTTGCTTGTGAGAATCCTTGTGGACTTTTTCTGTCGATGCTTCACCACAGGAAAATTTAATTTTTAGTTTTGTTTATGCTGGGATGCTGTTTAGACCATCCAAATTTGCTGTATTGGTTCATTGAGATGTTCCCCTCCACATATTCTGACTTTCTGAGAGTCTCAGCTTTGACAGGATTTTAGCCTGGAAGAAGGAACATATACCCCCCCCCCCCCCCCCCCCCCCGTGAGATAAAACTTCCTCTGTGTGTACTCATGTGTCACATCTCACACCTGCCCTCTAGAAGAACACCCAAAGATAAAATCAGCAGGAAGTGGTGCAGGTGGTCTGGTAACAGTTGTGACTTTTATTTGTAGTTTCAAGAAAGAGCATTGCTTATTCAATGTGTGGGTGGTGGAAATAGTGTAAGAGAGGACAAAATCTCAGAGACACAAAATAAATGCAGTAATAGTTACTGTAGGGATCGTTCACCCGAAAAGGACACTTGTTCAACTTTGCAGAAATCAGACTGGAAAAGTCAGATGGACTACAGCATTTACATGATGAGTTTGAAGTAGAATTTTTGCTTCATTTCTACTGAAAATTATAATTTAAAGTACATTTAAAAGCACTTGATATTAAATGGCATTGATTCGCATGAGTTGTGAAATTAATCATGATTTAGTTGTATTTTTTTAATTGTGTGAAAGTGATTATCACTGAATGACTACTTATTTTCATATAAATTGGGTCTGTTCCATGCACAAAGTTTGTATTTGGGTCAAAGATTTTGTTGTCTGCACCAAATTAAATTTATAAAAGTGATTTTATTTTAAATGCAAGTGATGTCCTTTTGATGCCCTTTTACTGTACATTGCTGCATACTTTTTGAATCTTCATTACAAACTTGTCAACAAAGCTGCACGTGTTCCTCCAGGACGTTTGCTTTTTGTTTTATTAGCAGAATAGCATGAAGGTTTTGATAGTCAAATGACTTGGGGTTTTAAGCGCTGCAAGCACAGATCTGTGCATTTGATGATTTGCTGTTTCAGCAGAAAGAAAATGCTATTCAGGGAAGGCCTGGTTCATTCAGTGAGATGATTTTTCAATTAAGTCAGTTTTACTGGCAGCCTGAGCACTGTGAAACTCTAGCGCATTTCTGGCCTTCCTGTAATTCGATAGGTTTAGAGAAGTGGTTTGGTCATGCAGCAATTGGTAAAACACTACAGGCTTGGTATTAGGACTAAAATAGACTGATATTTACAGAATCTTCCTCACATGTGTTTCTTTCTTAAACTCAAGTAGCGTCCATATCTTATTGGCCACTTAGACCTGTAGTAAGGTGACTATTTGTGACCCTCTCTGTGAAATCCAGGCTGAAGTCTCAAAATCGAATTATTCTACCATTCATTTCACTATAATTTCAATCTTTGACATGACCTTACTCAGTCAATATTAAAGATATAAATGTTACATTTTCACAGAATGTTCTTTACCATATGAAGGATGATTTTTGTAGAAAACAGCAAATCACAAAAAAATTGACTTTAGCTGGGTTTTCACAGAGATGGTCACATTTGAATGTGGTTTGAATGATCACGTGGGATTGGTTCACCTGAGATGGATGTTAATACCAGGGCTGCGATCAGCTCTGAAAAAACGGTGCAAAACCTTTATTAAACGGAAACGGTGATGCGTTGAACACCCTGTTCTGATGACGCAACAGTTGCAACTATGGCAGCTGAGAAGGCCATTCTTTGTGATCTTTTTGAAGAATTTTCGGAGCCTGATGAAATCGGTATAAATACGTGTTTAATACTGCAAAATATGCTCAATGTTACAGTCACTGCCCTTGCCGTCCAGAAAAAAACAGCACATCCCAATCAAGTGAAGGGATTTGTGGAAACTGTGGTTCCTAATTATTGTGATCTATACTTGTGTACTTATTATTTCATTTATTTTGCATTTAATGTAAATAAACATGTGCAAACAATGTACTTGTTCTTGTGAATTTATTTTGACGTTAATTACATTTACTTACAAATTCATCATCATCATCATCTTGATATGCTATTACTATAAAACTCATGACAAACATGTATCTCAAACCGCGTTGCACACCGTTTCCAGGAAACATGTTGTTCAACCCGGAAACCGTAGCATAACGTCGGGCACCGGTGTGAGCCTGAACGTGCCCCAGGTGTAAACACGGCCTTTGTCCTCATTGGTTTGATTGATAGACCAATGGTTTTGTTGAAGCTCTTAGTAAGCTGCAATCTAGCAGTCACAGATGAAAACCTCTTAATGTACTTCAGCTGTTATCTTTCTTTGTCTCATTCTGTCTCTTTGTGTTTTATTTTGCGTATGTGGATGCCTCTCTCCCTGCCTGGTGGAATCTGATCATCTGTTCATCTATTCATCCATCGATCTGTGGAACAACATGATCTGAATGCTCTCCAAAGTAGCAGTAAGTGTGCATAGTCATTTCACACACCTCGACAAACTACAAATGGATATGTTGTTCAGCTCCCCAAAAGATCTCTAAAATCTGGAGCCTGTGCTGCTAATTACCTCAAAATCTAGTATTAGATATTATAATTGGTGTTTTAAGGCTATTAAAAACACTCATATTTAGGGTCAATGGTTTGTTTAAATCTGTAATTCGAAGTATTAAACTTTAGTGTCCCACACTGTGCATCCCACATTATTCATGCCACAAACATGAATAATACCTCAGGTAGTGTGGTTTGTGTGGTAGCATGTTAAGTAATTTTTTCAGAATTAGTTTTTCGCCTGGTGGCTAATTAAATAGATGAAGGAAAGGCCTGTGTGTGAACTTGAATGTTCAGCACACAATTTTTTAGAAATTTTGGTCGATTTATGCAAGATATTTGTTCAGAGTAAAGTGAAAAAATGGCAGATTAGCTAAATGAAAATGCAGATTGTATATGCCAATTGGGTAACTTATGGATTGCAAACTGTACAGAATAACGACAGTGTGAAACTTCACGTTTCTAAAATGCCACCAAGTTGTAGTTTTATATAATGCAGCAGCCGCAGCTTTGGGCATGTGACCAAGAATGTGAATCCAGTTGGTTGGCTAGTTTTTTTCACAATGCGATGGAAAAAGAGTTTTGAAAAAGGGTTTATCATTTTCATAGAATTTGAATGTTTGTGTCAGTCTGAACAGATGCTTTTAATAGCTCTTCAGTTAAATTAAAATCAAAACACTTGGTGTCATAAACATTTGTCTTGGTGTGAAAGGTCTTTAAGTTGGCACTTCTGGAGTCCAGATTATCACAAAGACATATGAGTGGACTCTTTGTTTTAGCTTTGTAAGCATTTTCTTCAGGACATTTTAAAATATACTTAAATGATAAATTATCTTTTGTCTTTTTAAATGATCTTTTGTCTTGAAAAAAGCCCATGCATTATTATAGCCATGTTTCTATGCTATTATTTGAGTGTCAAAGCAATGTTTCTGAAGATTCACGAAGGTGTTAACAGTAGCCGTGTGCAAACATGACAGATGGCCGCCTACGTGTTCTCGTTTGTAGTGTTTTGTCAGTCATGCCTGCTAAAGCCATTGACCGTGTTTGGTTTTGGTCTACAGCAACAGAAGAACCTTGAGGGGTACGTGGGATTTGCAAATCTCCCCAACCAAGTATACAGAAAGTCTGTGAAGAGGGGCTTCGAATTCACTCTCATGGTCGTCGGTGAGTATCTTCTGTCCTGTTTAACCCTCTGCTGCTGGCCATTGAATTTCTCTCTGTACCTTAAAGGAAAGCTTATGTGACACTTGAAGGCACTGATAACTAAAGCCTGCAATGGCTTTTTTGCAATATCTAATAGATCTTTTCTTTATTTTCAAAGTTTTGAACTTTTTATAGACCAGTTCACCAAAAAAGAAACTAGTCATCATTTTATTCACCCAAAACCAGTATGACTTCTTCCATGGATCACACAATAAAATGTAATAGCTGGACAGGCCTCATTCAGTTTCATTGCATAGAAAAGAGCAATCTGCTAAACTTCTTCTTTTATGTTTCACAAAAGCAGGAAAGTATGGAAGCTTGTTTCTGGTAATTGTGAGTTTATACCTCACAATTCTGCCTATTTTTCTCAGAATTGCATGACATAAACTTACAATTGAAAGTCACAGAGTCAGAATTGCTTGATGTAAACTCACAATGGCAGTTACAAAGTTAGAATTGTGAGAATAAAATCTGAATTGCACAAAAAAGCCAGAATTGCGCAATTGTTAGAATCATTATAGCTCACAATTCTGACTTTATTTTGTTTATATTGCGCAATTCTTAGAGAAAAGTCAGAATTACGAGATGTAAACTTGCCATTGCGAGAAGAAAAACTCAAAATTGTGATATGAAAAGTCCCAATTACTATTTTCAGTTTTTTTATTCAGTGGCAGAAACAGGCTAGCACAGTCATATGGGTTGGCTTGGCTTCAAAATAAATTATGCCTGAATTGTCATTTTTGAGTAAACTGTCCCTTTAAAACGGATTGTATTTCTTTTTGAGGTTTGCGACATACGGAAAAAGCTTGGGTGAAACATTAATGAAAACGGGGTCAGAAATAGAGAGCTGTTGACCCAGCATGCAGCGCTATGTGGATTATATGCGCTCATGTGTCTAGCAGTATACGGTTTCACACGGGCCGATTCATGCCAGGTGCTGGCAGCTGTACGCTGAAATGCATCAGTGATGAATTTCACATGGCAGAACAGAACGAGAAAGCAGGGCTTGAAGAAATGAGCATTCAAAACAAATATGCTTCCCATTCTCCCATGGATCTGGGGTTTTTCCCCTCGTTTGGAATGTGTGTGTGTGTGAGAGAGAGAGAGAGAGAGAGAGCGTGGCCTAGTGGGAGGGAAGTTTCCTGTAATACCATTCTTTTAGCTTGGCCAGAGGACTCGTATCTATCTCCACCTTCAGCTCTTCAGACTTCAAACACAACACAGCCTCAAAGTCCTGACGCCCACCTGGGGTCACCTCACAATCCAGAGCCGAAGCTGCGTTTCTGACATGTCAGTATTTCAGAATTCCATCTCCATGGGATTTTGGGAGGAGCCCTGGAGTTTCCCCCTCTGCTGCACACTGGGCAGGAAACGAGCTTTTAGATGGCAATTTGGTGTACAGTGTGTAATTAGAATTGCATAGTAATTAAAGAAGTGCAGTGCTGTCAAACACTTCCAGTTCTCTCTCTCTCTTTGGATGATAAAGACCCAGATGTTGTTGTTTAAGAGCGTTTGTCTGTTCTCGGTGGGATGCACACTGGGGTTGTCTATGGTTTCAGACCTGTCTGTTGACTGATAGTAGGATAGAGTCATGAGGCTGGTTAAAGTCAATATTTACCAGTGATTAACCAGCTTCTTGTAAGGATTGGCCTTGGTCTTTGCTGATGTAGAGGCATTCAAGTCTGTTCTTCTTTTTTTCCCCTTTTTAGATTTGTTTATGATCCGTGTTAAGGATTATTGGCTTTGTTAAGCTTTACTTGCTGAAAAATGGGGGTTTGTCTTCCACATTTAAAGTTTTTAAAGTGGATATACAGCAAGGCACTTACAATCCTTAAATATGTTGGATATCATTTCACATTTAGGCCATTTCTGGGTTTTTATTTTATAAACTTAACTTCAATTTTAAGGAAGTATATAAAATTGAACATAACATTTTTAAGAAACACCAAATTGACCTTTATTGCACTCAATCAGTAAACAGACTGCAATATTTGCATACTGAATTATGATTGGTCTTTTGTTATTCGTCTATTTGCGTACCGAGCTATAATTGGTCTTCTGAAGTGCAAACACTTTTTACAGTGTCTTTGTTACATGTTACATATTGTAGTAATAACAGTAATTATGCATACAAATAACCCTAAACCAAACTCTATTCCTAATTAATAATTACACTGTTACATGATCACATTAAAACGTGTGCAAAGAAAGAAAAGGTGAAGTCTTTATTCACAAAATATCTTCACTTCTGCATACTGTAGCGCTCTTAATTGTCATTTGTTTTGGTGAACTATAACATTCTCATAGGCAGGTCTTCTTTCCTGCGTTCTGCTTTTATCCATGCCAGTGAACGTTCTTTGGAAGTTCGTAGTTAACTCTGTTCCGCCCAGTGTAGTCCCGAGCTTTTCCTGCTCACCCCCGCCCTTGTCATGCAATGGGGAGTTCCTCTGGAATAAACCCCCCTGGTTTACACAGCTGTGGGATATTTCCTTTAAAGGAAGCGAGCTGGACCCTCGCCGGTCCACCTGGTGGGTTTTGGGCTGAGCTGCACCAGTGGCAGGACTCTCACCTCGCTCTGCTCCGGCTTTCCATAACACTCAGCGCCGCTTGTTTAGATTTCCCCGATTGCAGTAGTTTGGACTTACTGTAGTGTTTGAGGAGCGTGTTCAGTAATGGTTAATGTTGTGAAATACAGCTGTTAGATGGATGCGTGTTATGTGGTGTTTTTCATCTGCTCAGGGCAGGCCTGGAAGGATTTGACACAGCACAAACAGAGAGTTTCGTAATGCACAGAGACAGGGCGGGTTACAGATATGGCAGTTTTGCATTTTTGGGCGGCTGACAGGAAAGCCCTGATCTATCATCATTCTTGATGCAGAGTTCAATGAAGGACTCTCTAATTAGCTCTGGTGTTAAAATGGTAAGCCTTCTGCTCATAGTCACCTTTCTGTTCATCTATCAATGTCTCTTTCTTTTTCCTCTATTTTTCCTCCACACACACACACTCTGATATGTGTGGAGTGATTCAGAGCATAACTACTTAAAAGAAAAGTTCACCCAACCTCATGTTGTTCTAAACCTGTTTATCTTTCTTCCTATATAAAACCAGAATTGACTTTTTTGCCAAATCTATCAATGTTAAGTAAACAGGGTAAACTGACCAACCATAAGAGTATTTCACAATATTTACACTATTATTTAGCTGTTTTTTCTTGCTTATTTGTAGACAACATAGATCTATTTTTTCTGTCACAAAAAGAGAAACTTCACCTTTCATAGTTGCATTGTCTTGTGGTTCCTCATATTTTCATTTTGATGGCTTAATATTTCACATGCTTCATTAGATAAGAGAAACTATTAAAATCATATACAATATGTACTTTTACTGGTATTTTTTAAGCTGAAAAGCCAAATTAAGTTTTCTTGATTAGACACTGATTAGCACACATTATTATCAGTCGGACAAACATTCTTAAACTAAACAAGGTCTGTTCTAACAAATGTCTGTTACTAAACTTTTTTTTGTGGTTTTCTGCTTTAAATGCTCGGGCTTATTAAAGTTGGGTGGATTCTGATTGGCTATCAATATTTTTTTATTGTTAATTAGCTAAAAAACGTTCTGAAATTATTCCAACAATATTTTTTAGGATTATAGCTGTAGTGTGTACCATTTTCTGTGATTGACTACATTTCTCAGTGCTTCAAAAACATGTTGTAAATGGTAACTTTTGTCACTTGAGTCTTGACTGAGCACTCTGGGAATGTATGAAAGCAGCCTCCTATCAGCGGGTACCAGATCGACCCACACCGGTACTATAGAAAGGTTTGTGTAGTTATGTTTTTTAAATTTTAAGTACCGACTTGATGCTGAAATACTGGTAATTATGACGGCACTGATCCTTGGTGTAACTAATCATTAATTACTCACCCTCATGTGGTCCCAAAACCTTCGGAACACAAATTAAGATATTTTTGATGAAATCCGAGAGCTTTCTGACCCTGCACAGACCGCAATATAACTGACACGTTCAAGGCCCAGAAAGGTACTAAGGACATCGTTAAAATAGTCCATGTGACATCAGTGGTTCAATTATAGCAAATGAAGCTATGAAAATACTTTTTGTGTGTTTTCTTAGCTTTCCTTTTTTTTTTTTTATTCTCGTAGCTTCATAAGATTACGGTTGAACCCCTGATGTCACATGGACTTACCTTTCTGGGCCTTGAATGTTTCGTTGCATTGCTGTCTGTGCAGGGTCAGAGAGCTCTCGGATTTCATCATAAATATTTTAATTTGCGATGAACTAATTTTTTAATGAACGAAGGTCTTACGAGTTTGGAACAACATGAGGGTGAGTAATTAATAACAGAATTTTTGTGTGAACTATCCATTTAAAGCCGTGGTCACAGTATTATTATTTTTTTTCGGACTCTGCAATGGCCATGATGACATCACACTCTGCTGTGCCTTTTTTAAAAACATAAATTCAACATATAACAACCATTCCAACATATAACAACTACCATCTATTTGCATACTGAATTACAATTTGTCTTTCTTATATCTATCTGCATATTACCGAACTATAATTGGTCTTCTGAATTGCATAATACATTTTTATTGGTTTGTGTCATAAATATATTATTTTGCCTACTGAATTATGATTGGTCTTCTGTCCTACATAAATATAAATGTAAAAATATACAGTTGAGAAAATGCGTGCCATTTGTTAATTTTGAATCGTGGGTGGATTTCCCAGCACAATATTCACATTGGCCCTTTCTATACAATGAAAGTGAACAGTAATGGATGCTGTGGAGCTGCAAAAGGGATAAAGAAGAACAATAAAAGTGGTTCATACAACTCATGGGTGCAGTTCTTGAAACTTATTTGTGCTTGCACAAAATTCGAAACAAGACAGACATGACGTTATCATTGCAGCAGAATTTTTTTTTTTTGGAGATTGGCAGCACTTGTTCCCATCTACTATCACTGTATGGAAATACCAATCTACTTTGTGTTCCACTGTAGAAAAAAAATCATACATTTTTGGAGTGACATTTATTCCTTTAAAGCGTTCGTTCTAAATGAGTTTCCTCAAACAGCTGCAAGTTACGATACCATAAAAACTCCTCCAAGCTACGATTCCACAAGATCTTCTGCTTTTTATGTGAATTTCTTCCAGCAGGGAAATTCTTCACTCTGGCAGGCCTGTATTCAGTATCATATGTCTCCCAGCAGTATCTCCACCATTGTGGCTGTTGTTCTGGTCTGTCCGCTGCGCTGGTTTCACTCCAGAGAACGGCAGAAGTGCATCCCAGTGCCTGATTCGCTCCTCCACTCACCGCCTGCTTTTGTTGTTTTCCTAATTCGTAATGACATTTTAAAGAAGATAGTATTTCACTTGCTGTTTTCACAAGACCACGGGCCTGTTTCAAAAACCACATTCAGCAAGCAAAATAAATCATATAGGGCTTTTCTTCATTCTGCTCAACGATAGCAATTGCTTTTGCATCTCTCCAGGCAATGAGTGGAAGACGTTTCTGTTACGATGGTGAGGTCACTGTTGTTCTGCCCTTCTGGAAACAGTTTGGATTTGAAAGAAGCTTTTCTTTGTTTGAAGGTTCTCTCCGTGCTATACGTGCTGTGGAAGTGGCGCAGGGTTGGGCACTTGTTAAAGGTCAGGAGAAAAGCCCAGCGTTGCTCTGTGCCAACATGCACCCAGTTTCCTTCACACTGTCCTCTTTGTTTCCAATCCTTACATGAACCACGTTGCCATGCATCCAGCTGATGAATCGCTCTCGGATGCTTGGAGGAATTGTTCTGTTAAAAAGCCACTTGTTATTGGAGGCTTATGCATTGTGGTGAAGCACTAAGCGTGTGGAAATCAAATGTCAGCTATATATTTGTTTAACAGCGTGGGAGGAGTTACCTTTTTAGCACATGAAGAAAATGTTGGGTTTTCAGTAAAGGTAGTCGACACAATGCTGGTGGTGCAGATGCTAAGGTGCTCTGAGTGGTTTTGGGGTTGCTAAGTTATTTCAAGATAAATGCTAAATAATCATATATTTTTAAGTTTGTGCACATAAGATTGGTCTGCTGATTTGTCCAGTTTTCCAATCACATGATCTGTTGAGAGTCCTTTTTTTTTTAATTAAGGAATTTATATGGGTAATATAAATATGGTTCCTTATTGGATAAAAAAAAATCCACCTCAGGTAAACGCATTTTCTTTTAATGCACATTTTTAAGATTTTATGCACATCTTGGCATTTTCATCCAGCATATATTTATTTATTTTTTTATGTGATAACTCAAAATTCACATAAAAATGTGGATGAAAACATAGCTAGTGACTGTAAAGAAATGTGTATTATTTTAAAGATTTCAGTTTCAAATAAATTCTGTTCCTTTCAATTTACTTTGTATTTATCAAAGATTCATCATAGTTTCCACAAAAATATAAAGCAGCGTAGCTGTTTTCAACATTGATAATAATCCAAAATGTTTCTTGCACAGCAAATCAGCATATTAGACTGATTTTTTTTTAAGGATCATGTGACACTGAAGACTGGATTAATTGTTTAAAATTCAGCTTTGGTCACAGGAATAAATTACATTTTACTATACATTGCAATAGAAAATCGTTAGTGTAAATTGTAGTAATATTTAGAAATGTATTATATTTACTGTAGTTATAATCAAGTATAAGTAACTATACTTTTTCTAAACAAGCGAGACAAGTTGAGGTACTGTTCATGTCTGTAGCGCAAACTGTGCTGGAGAAGTTGCATGCTAAAGTTGAACTCTTAGGGTGGGTTTCACCAATAAGGATTAAGCTTAAATCTAGATTAAATCAAGGTTTATCTAATAAATATGTTGCACCAAACTTTAAACCTTGTTTTAAAAATAAGCAGGTTTACATTTAAACCATAATTTTGATCATGGATTTATTTTATATTTAAAGGTGGGGTATGTAATTTTTCAAAAACGCTTTAGAAAACTGAGTCGGGGCTGAGTACCAAAACAAACTTGTAGCCAATCAGCAGTAAGGGGCGTGCCTGCTCATGATGTGGAGGAGAGAGCGTTCAGTGAACAGCCGAGTGACAGAAAGATAGAGTTGGCGGATAAACAAAAGAGGAAAATGTCTGCGGAACGATAAGGCAAGAATTAGGACCCGTGTAAATATCGGATCAGCTCTCCAGCGCTGGAGAGAACTCAAGGAGCGGAAGGCCTGTGATAGCACGCCGAGGTTGCTTTGTTTCTTGTCGATAGGTGAGTAACACAATGTCTACACCAGACACTGGATGCGATAAAGCGACCTTTGAAAATCATTTGAAATTTGTGTCAGCACGTCATAAATAGAACACGGCAGCAGTTTTCTGTCTTTGATTTGTCACGCCATGCAGCATCCAGTGTAGACAGCATCACTGATTATAATGACTTCTATAGTATTGTTTCGCGATGTTCACATCCGGTGTAGACACGGTGTAACATTGGTTTTGCTTTGTTTCACAGAACTAATCGTTGCTTGGGTTGTGTAGGCTACGTATGTGTGGGGCGGAGCTATCAAAATAGGGGCGAGACCCTTTTGGGGTAGGGACGTGTTTGTTTTGGTGATTTCAAATATCAACATTGGCTACCAGAAATCACTTTCCCTGCCTTTAAAATAGATTAACTTTAATCCTGTTGCTCCATAACTTTAAACTCTGACTTAAATCTCAATTAGGGATTAACTTTAAATAATAAAATAAAATAATAAAGTGCTTCTTAGTTAGTTATTTTCTCTTATCTCGGTTGTTTTTTCATAAGCTATACTCCTTTAATTGATGCTATAATTTCAAGATTATGAAATCCGAATGCACTGCCTCAAAGTTTCCATTGCTTGCTTCATCAGCTGTTTGATCAACGGTCTCTCTACTTAGCAGTTTATAAAGATGCGGCGGACCTTTTACAAGTTTATTTCCTTTATCGACAAAAGCAACTTATGTCAGAGACCGAGGATAAGGAATTATTGTGTTGAACATTGTTGCTGTTTAATTAAATGACGAATCCGTCATGGTGTAGAAAATTAATTGTAGATAGAGGTTTTAATCACAGGTTAGAATTCTAATCCCTGATTTGTTAATCTAAATTTTAAATTAAGTGGTGCAACACAACTCGATTTAAAATAAAACACAACTCGATTTAAAATCCTTGTAAAACCCATATCAAGGGTTAAAGGTTAAGTATGAGCAGTTGTGAAATTGATGCTTGTTTTGGCCAACACCACTAATAAAGTTTATAATGTCTTGTGAACATCTTCTTTGTCTTGGTTCTCGGCAGGCCCTCTGGTTCTTCTCCTGGTTTGCTCTAAACTTTGCTGTTTAGATTTTAATTTAATCCTTGTTGGAATTCCACAAATTTCTGTGCAACCCACCCTTAGAGTCAAGGATCACATTATGTTAACTGGTTTCCTGTTTTTAGGTTTAAGTATGAGCAGTTGTGAAATTGATGCTTGTTTTGGCCAGTAAAATTGTTGTATAATTAACACAAAATTAGGGCACTAATACCTCTGTTTTGCAAGTTTATAATGTTCTTTTTCATTTCAAGTTTAAAGTTTTATGAATTCATTCAATTACCACAATTTTTTTTTTATATATAAAATGAACAGATTTTGGAGATGGAAAAAATCAAAAATGAATGAAAATTCTTTGTCTTGTATATGGTTCTCGGCAGAGTTATATAAAAAAAGGCCCTCAGTGAATGGTGGTTGGTTCAAAAGAAGTTCTCCTGGGGGTTAATGGTTTGACTTCTATTTTATTACTTTATCATACAGGTGATGATGTAAGTCTACGGTTAGAATATGTTTCAGACTGTTTAGATTTCCATATGGAAATCTCCATGTTTCTTTCTATCCTAATTTGTGACCGGTGTTTTGTTTTGCTCTCTTCCTCTGCGCTTTGCGCTAAATAGTTGTATTCTCTTGTGGTTTATGGAATTCCACAAATTTCTGATGCCGTCTGCATTTTCCCAGACTCACAGGCAGGGAACGACCCCATATAAGTTCATGTCAGAGTTTATAAAGTTTTAAATATATATATTTTTCTTAAACATTATGCTTTAGAAGCACTCCTCCGTGTGGACTGGTTTCCTGTTTTTTATGACTGGTTAAGATGAAAAACTGTTTTTAGAGTTGCAGCCTTCAAAAATCTCAGGAAAAACTGCTGAATTTGGTAGATTTGTAATGCCATTATAAAGCTTATGGAAGAGCCAGCACTATATTTTAAAACTCCAACTGGACTGAATTTGGTAGATTGTAATGCGATTGTATTCTTATAATTGTTGTATAATTAACCAATTTCAAAATTAAAACTGTATGCTGAATAATTGAATGGCAGTAAAACCTCTGTTTTGCAGTATAATAAACCAATCATGAGGTAATTTTATTTTTTTGCTGTTCTTTTTCATTTTAAAAAGCAAATAATCAAACCTCTGTTTTGCAAGTTTAAAGTTTTATGTCCCTTTAAATTTCGTAATTTGGTTTAATGTAAATGTGTTTCTTTTCTGTATTAAAATGGAATTCAGAAAATATTAAAGTTGGAAAAAAATGTAATAAAACCGAATCTGGGAATTAATTCAATTAGGACCAATTATTTTTTATATATATAAAATCCAGAAGCCTTAGCAGGCACCACAGATTTTGGAGATGGAAAAAAGTTCACCCAAAAATGAAAATTACCCCATGAACAGGATTTACTCATCAAGCCAAAAATTTAAAATTACCCCTAGGTGTATATGACGTTCTTCTTTCAGACAAATGCCATCAGATTCAGAGTTTATATAAAAATCTGCATGACGTTCTTCTTTCTGCGATTTCAGTCATTGTTAGGGAGTTTATATAAAAAAATGGCCAGTGAATGGTGGTTGAGAACCGGAAAAACTCAAAAGAAGTTGGACCCTTTATAATGGCAGTGAATGGTGGATGAGACTTTGAAACTAAAGGACTTCTGAAGATTTTCCTACCTCCCATTAACCGAATCTCAGCCTCCGTTAATTGTGGTACAAGCGTTTAATAAAGCGGACTTCTGAAACGAAAAATAACCGCATTGTTTAATTATGATTTATTAAGTCTACACCTACCACAACCCGGTTAGAATATGCTCGTCTACAAGCAAGTTTTGTTTACAGCGATGATGTAACCTTTTGGCAAATTCAGTAATTATGTGTTATATGGAAATTGAGCGGTTGTGGCTAGAGGGATAATGCTCGTCTACGGAAACCAACAATAAATATTTTTTAGATTACAGCAAAGGTACTTCTAAACCGGTGTTTTGTTTTGCTCTCTCCTCTGCGCTCATACACCTGACCCATAAACCTGTTTTCACTAATCCAACAGTTTCTTTACCAAACTTAGCGTGCAAAAAGTCAAAGTCAAGTACTTCTCAATTTGTGACCGGTGTTTTGTTTTGAGCGCTCTCTCCTCTGCGTCAATTCTGCCACATGTTTTTCACTAATCGTACATATACAACATACAGAGAAGCTGAAGTTACTCTCTTACTCCATGGTTTATAAAGTTTTAAATATATATATTTTTCTTAAATGTGCATGAGCGACTCCCTAAACACTTAGAAGCAAGCCGTGTGAGCGCATATACAACTTTTTATGATGGATGGAGCGGATGCACTTTTTGCCTTCAGACATCCATTCACTGTACAAATATATATATTATATATATATATACTTATACATGGTTAATGGAAGAGCCAGTATATATATATATAATATTATATATATATATATAAATACACCAAATGTATTGTACTCCCTTACCAAAAATAGAAGCAACTATTACAGCCATATACACCTTTTTATGATGGATGGATGCATGTACTTTTTTTGGAAAAAAATAAAATAAAATAAATTAATAAAATAAAAAATGAGGACATCCATTAAAGTGGCCATTATAAGGCACACTTCCCTTTGGAAGAGCCAGCAATTTTTGCAAAATGAAAATGGAACAGAAAATATTAAAGTTGGAATAAAAATTTAATAAAACGATTGTTTTCGTAAGAAAAATAAAAATGCAAAGATTTCGCTTATCAAGGACCTATTAAAGCCTTAGCAGGCACCACAAGTTACCCATGAGGTAATTTTTGGTGTTTACTGAACAGGTCCCTTTAAATTTTCCACTATTAAAATGAATTCAGAAAATATTAAGTGTGCTTAGAATAAAAATTTAATAAAACTGAATGAAAAATAAAAATAAATTTCGTAGTGACTGGTGCTAGCAGGAACACAAGTTCAGTGTGAGTGTGTGTGTGAACAGGCATGCAAGTGTGCGGTGGGTGGTGGGTGTGGTGGGGTGGGTGGGGGGGGAAGATCTGTTCAGATTCTGTGGAAATAAGAGAGGGGAGGGGGGGCAAGGACGGGAGGGAGTTCAGCTTTCTGGTGGATGAAGTCATTGTTAGGGAGTCTCCTCCCTGGGTACTGATGTGTGTCGCGGTGGGTGGAACCGGTCACGGGTGTTTTTTGAGAGAGAGGGGAGAGAGACACCAACGACCCGTGTTCTGTCGATTTGTGCTACCCTGTCAGATGGTGCCTTTCCTACCTCCCATTGCGGAGGAAGTAAATGCTGTTGTGCTTTCTTGCTACAGTGTTGTTGGTCCAGGAGAGGAGGTACACCCAGGAACTTGGTGCTGCTCACTCTCTACGGTCGCACCAATTCAAAAGGAGACAACGAAAAATGCTACCATTAGAGAGAGATTGTTTGCAACCACCCGACCAGGCGGCTCACCTCGCTCCTTATGATCTCTGTTGCTTGAGGACCACCACCAGTCGTGTTCCGCAAAATGTCTGGAGTTGTGTGACAGTCGTGGGTCCTACCACAATCCTTGGGGGGCCCCTAGTGTGATGGTGCTGGATGTGTTACTGCCGACCTAGCCTGGGTATCCGGTCAGAAGTAATGCAAATTCAGTAATTATGTGTTATACGTGTCCGTTTTGCGGTGAGGGCGGGGTGTGGCTAGAAGGGATCCAGGGAGGGGGGGAGGACAGCTAACCTTGATGTGGAAACCAACAATAAATATTTTTTTTTCATTGAAGCAGGATGAGATGATTCTTTGGGATTGATGTGTTTTATTAACTTAGTGAGATGTTGAAGTCTACACCTACCCCAGTAACCAGGAATGTTTTGTAAACCTGCCCTTACGCTGTGCGTGTAATGCAGATGCATTAAATATTGTTGTTCAATGTGAGAAAAAGGATGAAATATTGATGTGCGCATGCGCAGTAAGACCCGGTAGGAAAATCTGACGTGATAAAATGTCAGGACACCGGTACGTAATTGAGTCAATACCGGACTTCCGGTAAGCTTCAGGACAAACAATACTGTTATCGATACTTGTTGTTTTATCTTCATACACTTCAATGTTAACGACGAATTAGAAGCAGCTGCTTGACATTTTTCTTCATTGAATGATGTGGCTGTCGTTTACTCGACGTGCGTGTAATATCCGCATGCACGCCAAACAGACGGAGCTCAATGAAATAGGAGCGCAATAACTCTAAAATATACATTTTGCTGAATTATTTGTAGTTGGACAATAAATGTGACTTATGTATAATTTTAAACCTACAAGTAAGTGTATTTGTATGAAAGCACTAACTGTAAACTGACTGTAATGAGGTAATCAAAATAGCCTTTTGAGATATGAATTTCTGCTCATATCGTCCAGCCCCAGGTTTACATATAAAACATGGAAGTCACTGGAGACCAACAACTGTTTGGTTTCCCACATTCTTCAAAATAACTTTTCTGTTTAACAGAAGAAAGAAACTCATTCAGTTTTAAGACAACTTAAGAGTAAGTAAATGATGACACGATTTTCATTTATGGGTGAACTATTCCTTTAATGTTAATAAAATAAAACACCACTAGAGAAAATAACTCACTGCTCCTGACTGAAGAACTATAATACACTTGCTAAAGTTCAGCAGCAATAAAATAACTTGAAATTTTCAACAACTTTTCACATATCTTTTTGCACCAAATAGTATAGATAAGTACCGGCATCGATAAGCAGCATCTGTATCGATAAAATGTAACCGATACCCATCCCTAGTCATTGTTCACCATCCAACAGAAGTGATGAGTGAGTCACGTCCTGAAACCTCTGACGTAACCTCTCGTTCTCTGTCCTGCAGGAGAATCAGGTTTGGGGAAGTCTACACTCATCAACTCCCTGTTCCTGACAGACTTGTATTCTCCAGAGTATCCCGGACCCTCTCACAGAATCAAGAAAACGGTTCAGGTAAGATCAGACTGGATTTTTCCTGCCTTTACCATAAGATCACTACTCTGACATCACTCTGATTGCCTCTGCAAAAACCCAGTAGGTTTTTTTCATTGGTTTTAGGATTATTGTAGAAAATAAGCTCTGTAACTAACAAAAGCTTGATTTGTATACAAATGAACACAACTGTATGGATTTTGATGCCTAAATACGATCACCAGAAGTAAAAAGCTAAAAGTAGGCTATAAACGAAGTACACCATGGTCACGTGATTTCAGCATCACTACAATTAACCTTCAGACAAGTCTTTCAATCTTTAAAAATATTTTCCCTGATAATGAGGCTGTGAAAGCAACCAGTGAGTAGATGAATTTAGGCATTTAACCAAAAACACATAAAAAAAAATATATTAACCTCTGGAGGATGGAACTGAAAGTGCTAAAATGCAACTCGTTTATGGGTTTTAACCTACAAAAAAATGTCATTCCTGCTCATCTGTGCTTTTTTGCACCTGGATGCATATGCGCTTCACTTTTTATCTGTAGGTGCACCAACAAAAGTTAGGTCACCAATTTTATATCGGCAATATTGACTAGTAAACGACTAACTAACAATCTGGTCAACATAAAGTTCTTATTTGAAGCACAATTTCTACAGAAAGGTAACATACAAGTGTTGGTGCTTAAAATCTGCACTGATCAGAGATTTAAACTTAAAACATCTCAGATGAAAAAAATCTAAATTAAGTGTTTTAAAGGGCGTCAAAACTGAACATTCTTGTGGCTCCAATGTATTATGGACTATCCTGCATTGCAGTTACAGCCCCATCGAATGGCCCACTTCTGAGTTCGTTTCTTCTCTTTGGCCTTGGCTAAACCACTGAACCAGAATCTAGCATTAACATCTTCAGACTTGAGCCCTATCTGATCACTGAAACTTATCAGATCTATTGTGTCTAACGAAAAAAGGGATTGCTCTAGTTGCAGTGCTCTCAAGCCCACCCTTAAACCCATAACAGACATCCTGCTGCGCACCCATCCCTCACAGACTTACCAAATAATTGCTTGAACATAAGGAAAAAAAAATATCAGTTTTTATAACCAATCTTACTATGCCAAATAATGTATACAATCCTTTAGTGTTAAGTTAAGAAGCATTTTTTTCATAACCTTTTCTGATTTAATATTTTCAATTGTTTTTTAGCATTATTTCATTTAAAATGTTTAGGTTTGGAAAAGTTGTAAGCATTTGTCATGTTTATTTCATGTTTTACTTCTTTAAATGTGTGACAAGATACCGTATCGATAAGCAGCATCGGTATCTGTATTACTTTTTCGATAAAATGTAACCTTTTGGATACCCATCCCTAGTCATTTGCAAATGTTCACCATCCAACAGAAGTGATGAGTGAGTCACGTCCTGAAACCTCTGACGTAACCTCTCTGTTCTCTAATGTCCTGCAGGAGAATCAGGTTTGGGGAAGTCTACACTCATCAACTCCCTGTTCCTGACAGTTAACTTATATATATTCTCCAGAGTATCCGTTTGACCCTCTCACAGAAAAATCAAGAAATAATGCTGAAACGGTTCCCTTTAGGTAAGATCAGACTGGATTTTCCTGCCTTTACCAAAGATCACTACTCTGACAAAAATCACTAATTTATAATTGATTGCCGTTGTTCTGATGAAATCAAAAAACCCAGTAGGTACAAGACAATTTTTCATTGGTTTTAGGATTATTGTAGAAATCAAAATAAGCTCTGTAACTAACAAAAGCTTGATTTCAGGTATACAAATGAACACAACTGAAAACGCGCTGGATTCAGCGTCCGTTGCGGCGATCAAGAGACACACCTGAGAAATACGATCACCAGAAGTTGTTTTTTTTAAAAAGCTAAAAGTTGTATGGGGGCTATAAACGAAGTACATCATGGTCAAGTGATTTCATGCGCATCACTACACTCATCTTTAACCTTCAGACTGCAAGCACACTTTCAATCTTTCAAAAAAAACGTCATTCCCTGATAATGAACAGGCTGTGAATGGGGAGCAACCAGCCCTTGAGTATCTCTGATGAATTTAGGCATTTAACCAAAAACACATTAAAAAAAAAACCTAGGGATGTCTTTTGTTAACCATAGTTTTTCTGGCAAAGTCTTTTCTTCGATGGCTTGGAACGAAAGTGCAATTAAAATGCAACTCGTTTATGGGTTTTAACCTACAAAAATACGTCATTCCTGCAGCACTCTGTGTTTCCCGCAGCTGGATCGCATATGCTTCATTCTGTCTTCTGTAGGGTCCAATCTCTTGCCAAATCAGCAGTATTCTGGCATCGGCCTAAATATCAGACTTTTTCTAAGTAGCTCATGTTAAAGATGGCTTCCCATTTCTCTGTGACGTGGCCTGCAGCTGTCAATCAAATGAGCAGTAGAACTGGATTGACAGACTCTGTTGATCACTGTCACACACAGGTGTGGCCCATCATTCCTCACTGACTTTTTTTATTATTGTAAAGAATGCAGTGATCGCAGCGCCATCCTGAAACACATTTGAGGTGTTTTTGTAGTCACCAAGACATGATCCAGGTCTTAGGGGTTGTGTGGACCACTGTCATGAGATACTTTCTTATCTTAGACGCTAGTTTGGTAAAGCTGTGTGAAACATACAAAAGCCATCTTGGTTGAGTTGAGTGTGATACATTACGTAACTGAGCAATCATATGACTGTCATGGACAGAGATGTGTTTGCACATGATGTACTGAAATCCTTTGCAATCCAACAGAAATCAGTTCATCTAGTTTTTGATGTTTTGGCAGCTAACGGTCCCAAATGCCTTGGGGATAAACTAAGGCTGTACGATTTGAGGAAAAAGCCTAATTGCGAATTAAAATTTTTAACAGTTTAAAATGTAATTAGAAAAAATACTCCAAGTTTGTTATGCTTTTTTGTAAGGCTACACAATTTGGCCACAATTTTGTGGTTATATATATATATATATATGGCTATAAAGATAAAATAAAATAAATATTAAGAAATAAAATAAGGAATCACTTTTGTAATATTTCACTGTAAAATAAATAAAACATAATTTATTTGATAATAATTATAATCATTTATAATAATACTATGTATGTATAATTTTTTTATTAGAAAAAAAAATCTATTTGATAATAAAACCACAGTAACCATATTGCAGATTCGGTTTTATTTCAAGTAGTCATGCAGCCTTTGGCTAAACACATTGATCTCTAATCATAATGTTTCTGTTCAGCTTGATACTGTCTGTGCTGATAGATATTTTAGTAAAAGCAGGTCAGTTTTGATATCATGTTGCCCTTAGCTCATATCAGGTGAAGGATCAGATTTATGTGTGGATTGATCTCTGAGAAACGTGATTTTCAGTGATGAGATGCCCTGGTCACTGCGGCCACACGTCTGATGAGCTGAACACACCGACTGAATAACATGATGAACATGATGAAATAACATGTGAACAACGAGATGCAACTGTTGTTAAT
Source organism: Ptychobarbus kaznakovi (assembly GCA_027422405.1). Taxonomy (NCBI): domain Eukaryota; kingdom Metazoa; phylum Chordata; class Actinopteri; order Cypriniformes; family Cyprinidae; genus Ptychobarbus; species Ptychobarbus kaznakovi. The sequence goes on along the minus strand of CM049802.1, from coordinate 21,296,992 downwards.
TACTGTCACACATCAGTGCGTCTGCCATATTGGAAAGGTCAAAATCCGCCCATAAACGCATACAAATGAATTGACAGATGCAGTGTGTTATTAACATGCATTATCTGAATTCTCTAACTAACACCCACTTATAAAAGTAGTAACCATGGCAACCATCTTACTGAATGTGCAGATTGATGGGGAAAAATACAGCTTTGATTATAACACCGCTCTGAAGAAAAAAGTGTAACAGAATTATACTGTATTTTTACCTAATTATTAATTGAGACAGTATTTATGTATGTGCGTGTATATAATGAATTAATCTATATATATATATATATATATAATATATATATATATAATATAACATATCAAATACATACACTTGTGTGAAAAAGTGCCCCTTCCATATTTTTTTTTTTGTTTTTTTTGATGTTTGTCACACTTTAAATGTTTTTCCGATCATCTAACAAATTTAAATGTGTGACAAAAAATTTATTTTAATTCAGGAAGTGGCCCACACTTTTTCACACAACTGTATATTAAAAATTATAAATACACTCACTCACCGGCCACTTTATTAGGTACACCTGTTCAATTGCTTGGTACCACCAAATTGCTAATCACCAATCACATGGCACAACTCAATGCATTTAGCAACTAGATGTGGTGCAGACTACTTGCTGAAGTCAGAGCATCAGAATGGGGAAGAAAGGGGATTTAGTGACTTTGAACGTGCATGGTTGATGGTATCCACAGACGGGTGGTCAGAGTATTTCAAAAACTGAGAACTACGAGGATGTGGATTTTCACGAGGCCACGAATGCGTTCTGCTACTGGCCGGTGGAATATTTAGGGCGGTCAGAGAATGGTCGAAAAATATAAAATTATCACTAAAGTGAGCGGCAGTTGAGTGGATGAAATGCCTTGTTGATGTCAGAGGAGAATGGGAAGACTGGTTATAGATGATAGTAAGGCAGTCAGTTACCTGAAATAACTCGTTACAACCAAGGCATGCAGAATACCATAAATATATAAATATATACACACACACCACACACACATATGGGACTCATTCTTCCCACTAGTCGCTCTTTTGCGACTGACTTTCTCAGTTGGTGGCACGAGCAGATAATTTGGTCGCAATTTTATTTATTTTTAGCTACAACATGGCAATGCATCAATGCATGCTGATGAACTTTTATCATAGTTTATAGTTCTATGCTAACGAAAGTTATTTTTCGTCATTAGTATTATTTGTGATTTGAATTATGTGGAGGAGAATTCCTCTTTTGCTATATTATAAGCCGGACTTCAGATGCTTTTGAATTTCCGATCTTGTAGTCACGTTTACAAGAAAATATAATTGTCTGTTTTGTTTGCATCTATTCACCTTTCACTTTTTATGACTGAAAACAAAAGATGGATTCATTGTTATTCTTAATTAAAAAGCACAACAACAATAAAACAGCAGGCTACAATGACAAACTAGCTTACATCATTTATTAACAAAAAATAAGATGAGGCATGACATACACCACATGCAGTATTATATATGGACTATTAAATGACAGAAAGTTTAGCAAACACTGAGGAATAAAAATAAATAAAAGAAAGCCTTAACGTGAGGTAAACGGCAAAGATAAGCTTTTTAAAATAAAAACAAGAAAGAAAAGCAAAACTAAACTGGTTGTTGGTGGATTTTTTTCCACAAGAATATCAACATGTTCACCTTCTCTGGTTTTAAGGGTGTATTCACACCAGGAAAGTCCGATAGTTCACTTGCTTTGGTCCGGACCAAAGGCAAAAAATTTACATTGTAGCTATTTTTAGCCGTTTTGGTTCCTTTTCACACCACACTGTTTGCTCTGGTCCGAACCAAAATGCAGTCACGTGACAACATGCGCTTCACTTGTTGGGTAGATGTGTCTTTGAACGCATTCCCTAAACTGCTCTTTGATTGGTCAGAAAGAGTGTGTGGGAAAATTCCAACAGTGCTCCCAGAAGTAAACAAATACGGGAGTAAAATGCAGCAGACAGCACACTGCTATTATGGAGAGACAACTGCGTGGGTGGATTCTCCGCTCCTCCTCACAACCCCAAGTTTGTCCGCGACCTGCCATGCTAAACTGCAAACTGTGAACAAACACTTCCTCATCCCATAATGCACAGCGCAGCTGACTAAAGCAGCTGGTTTAGTCCAAAAACGCGCTGTTCTTTTTGCAGTTGGGTCTGTTTGAGGTCTGATCGCGTTCTCACCGCAAACGAACCACTCCAGGGTTCGTTTGAAAGCGTACCGAGACCACCTCTTCAAGGAGGTCTCGGTACGCTTGTTTGGTCCGCTTTTGGTGCGCACCCAGTGCGATTTGCTGCATTCTCACCTGCCCAAACAAACCGCACCAAGAGGGAAAACGAACTCTAGTGAGATTCAACCGAACTAAATGAGGCAGGTTAGAAAGCACCCTAAGAAACTGACTTTTACTTTACTTTAGCGTGAAAACCAAATCCTCCGTCCGCTATCTATTCCTCAATATTCGGATCATTTTAGCCACCTGCTGCGCATTCGCGCTCGTGCTGACACGGCGAGTATAAAGGCCAAAGTATCCTTTTTTTTACGCGTATGTTAGCGTATGCGCACAGTCGTACGCGCAGCCTTGTGACTCCTGCTACAATGTGCTGCGGCTCTGCAACGCTATATGGAGCAGATGCTTTGGAGCAGAATGCTTTGTTGAGTGCAGTGGCACTGATATTTCACACACTTTAAGCTTTTTTATTTTCCAATCATAATAGGATTAGTCCAACGAATCGTTCGGTTTGTAATGCATACCGAACCGAAAGCCTCGTACCGAATGGTTCAATACGAATAAACGTATCGTTAAATACAGTATCTCTCAGAAGTGAGTACACCCCTCACATTTTTGTAAATATTTGATTATATCTTTTAATGTGACAACACTGAAGAAGTGACACTTTGCTACAATGTAAAGTAGTACAGAGTGTACACTTTTGTGAGATACTGTGTATATACAATATGAGTCAGTATTCATATCTCTGCTGTTAACCATGTGAAATGAGTTTACGTGCTGATGAAATACCAGTGTAAGAATCTGAAGCCTCTGCTGTCAGATCAGTCTGATCGTATCTCTGGTCTCTTTTCTGTCCTGCACAGTTACAATGAACTTGTGTGTGGTTGTTGTCTCAGAGAGTTCTGGGAAGTGAGTCAGAGAATCAGAATGTTACAATGTGATGTGTGCATGAGGAGGAGGAAGAGAAGCTTCATCGCGGATGTTTCGCACACTGTTGCGTCAGTCTTGTCAAAACGAAGAGCTCAGGATCTGTGTGTGTGTGTAATGGCTGTGATTATGAGAAGGGGCATGACACGCTAACTATCCAATCTGTGGTCTGGCACTAGGGTCCTTACTCTTTTAGGCCTGTGTGTGTGGGGGGAAGTGCTCATTGAGAGTAGTTATGTTGTTTATGTAAAGTGTTGGCAGTGCTCTGGATATGTGTGCCATTAAAACATGAATCCGTTGTGACAGGTTAAAAGAGGAGTGTGAGTTTGTATGTTCAATCCCTCAATACAGCAATTTGTCTGTTTGTATTAAACTCAAGTAGTCTGTCAATTCTGCTAATCGTGCTAATTCTGCATTTTGTTTAAATCAAATCGTGAATCTAATCGAATCGTGAATCGAATCATGAGTTGAGTGAATCGTTACATCCCTAGTTGTAAAGCCGGTCAAGATGTTCTCATGATTTGTACACATTTGCTGAGTAATTACACTGGTGTGGTGTAATTATCAGGATAATGTCATTGATGTGGAATTGTTTGGTTAGACAGAAGACATGGGATGGGTGATCACACCCCCTCATTACCTCAGATCATTCTTTCTGCATTTGTTGTTCCAGCACAATTGAAGTGACTGCCTGAAACAACAGCTTGAAATGATGATAAAGCAACAGGTGTGATGACTCGTGTGATAAACACTGAGATGTTTCATAAATATCCTATAAAAAAATAATACGCCAAACTAGTTCAAACTGACCTATCTGTATTGCTTATTACAATAAACAGGTGTAGCTTAAAAAAAAATCCAGTTTTACTTAACAATTCTGGATCCTTATCTGTTTAGTAATTTTAAAAAGGAGAAAACGGATGATGTTGGACTTCTTAATTTCAGATGTCAACAGTAACTACAAATAAGAACTAAACTGATTAATCTGTTTACATGTAACTTTGCTTTGTTTCCCTGCATGTAAAATTGCATATACACATGATAAGGTGTGTTTGCACAGACATTTAATCTCAAGAAACAATCACACACATGCTAATCATTTGAGTCATGTGCAGTCATCAGTCTTTATAATTGACTGAAAGTTTGCTGAATTATTATTTTTGGGATTTCTATTTGGAAATATTGGGTAACATTTTGATTTCAAGGCATGAAAGTCATGAAAATGAGTCCACCATAATGTATAGATTTCTTTGGTGCATTATTTTTCTAGGTTTTCTTTAATGGTTCATAAACTAGTGCAATCTATATAAATCTGTATCATCAAGACGTTTTATCTAGTGATCTAAACGCCTGGACATTTTAGTTTTGGTTTTAGTATTTTAGGGCTAAAAGTCAAGAAATAGTTAATAAAGCCTAAATTTGGCATGATATTAAATTTCACCCATGCCTGTTTTCTAAATTCATCTTGTGGTCTTATTGTGAATGATTCATCCATAACTTAGTTTTTTTAACACAACAAACAGGTGTAGTTTAACAACACTGCTTGTTTACTAGTGATGTCTACAGAGGCAAATTTGAACGGACATTTCTGAACAAACAGACGTGGTGATTTTAAGAAATTTCACAGTTCTGGTTCCAATTTCACTCATTCTGGTTCCTTTTAGTGGTTTTAAGAAAGAGAAAATTTATAATTTTGGAATTCTTAATTTCAAATGTAAAAAAAGACAACAAATTTGAAATAAATTCTATCAATTTCGTCAAGAAAAAACAAAAACAGATTTATTCTATATTATGTGTTATAATTAGCAGCTTTGCAGTCTTTATCTCAACCCACACTTTGGATTTAGTTTTTACTGCCTTATGTCATGTAATGTATGCGTGTCATGCCACATCAGTAATCTACACATGAAGATGAGGTGTGTTTGCAAAGACTTATAGGGTGTATTCACACCAGGAAAGTCCGATAGTTCACTTGCTTTGGTCCGGACCAAAGGCAAAAAATTAACATTGTAGCTATTTTTAGCCGTTTTGGTTCCTTTTCACAGCACACTGTTTGCTCTGGTCCGAACCAGCTGAAACGAACCAAAATACAGTCACGTGACAACATCCGCTTCACTTGTTGGCTAGATGTGTCTTTGAACGCATTCCCTAAACTGCTCTTCGATTGGTCAGAAAGAGTGTGCGGGAAAATTCCAACAGTGCTCCCAGAAGTAAACAAATACGGGAGTAAAATGCAGCAGACAGCACACTGTTATTATGGAGAGACAACTGCTGTGGGTGGATTCTCCGCTCCTCCTCACAACCCCAAGTTTGTCCGCGACCTGCCATGCTAAACTGCAAACTGTCAACAAACACTTCCTCATCCCACAATGCACAGCGCAGCTGACTAAAGCAGCTGGTTTAGTCCAAAAACACGCACTGTTCTTTTTGCAGTTGGGTCTGTTTGAGGTCTAATCGCGTTCTCACCGCAAACGAACCGCTCCAGGGTTCGTTTGAAAGCGTACCGAGACCACCTCTTCAAGGAGGTCTAGGTACGCTTGTTTGGTCTGCTTTTGGTGCGCACCCGAGTGCGATTTGCTGCATTCTCACCTGCCCAAACAAACCGCACCAAGAGGGAAAACAACTCTAGTGAGATTCAACCGAACTAAATGAGGCAGGTGTGAAAGCACCCTTAATCTCAAGAAACAGTCACATGCTCGCTAGTTGTTTAAGTCTCATGCACATTCTGAAATATTGCTGATTATTTATTTATTGTGAATATTAGTTAACTCTACATTTTTAGTACCTTTCATTTTTTCATTTGTCCGTAATGGTTCATCAGGTATGCAATCTATATAAAATGATTGAGAATCTTTATCTAGTGATCTAAAAAGCTGGAAAAGTAGTACTTGTGGGGTTTTGAAGGTATAATTTGCTAGCTGCTTTCTGGAGTTTCTGTCGCGGGTATTGTTCAAGGCTGGCAGGTCTGCAGACGAGCGACAAATCACACACAGGAAGTCTTATGAGGAAGTACAATGACTGTGCTAGTCTTGCGGTTTTTTGGCAAAGGCAGGTTATGACAAGGTGAATATCGAGCCCGTGTAGTTATTTATCTTCTTTTTCCCTTTTCAAACATCGTCACAGTCTCCGAATAAGCGGTTGAAGTCTTCACGAATGGATCATTAAAACGGCAGCTCATGCTTGAATAGACATCACAGCACCAGAGTTTCTCTGTCAGACGATCCTCAGCATCAAACCCAGCCAAATGTTTTTCAGTTGTTGCTCGCAGCATGTGTCTCTTCACTCATCTTTATGCAGAGGAATCGGAGGGCTGGAGAGGAAACTCTGTCTTTCTGGTTTCTCAGCATAGCTGGATAACAGCGCTGCTACATCATCTACATGTCACTGCATGCTTCCATATCATATAGGACCCGTTCGCTCCATGATCAACACTTTAACTTTCAAATTCATCACAACCCAAACCCATCCTACATATTACCAAAATGTTGTGTCTACAGGCTGACCACAGAAATGTGTGCAATCCTTTCTAAAGGGTGTGGAAGGATAGTGAGAATAGAGCAGATTGGATTTCCTGAAGCTCAACTGGACCCGTCTGTCTGAAAGTCTGTGGTCAACAAATGCCAAACTGCATTGCAGCATAGCTTTTGGTCACCATTTTGTTAAAACTAGCTTGAACCACATTCAAGACCACAGCTTGCCTTGGTTACTTCAGTGCCTATGTTTACGTGAGCCGTAGTGCTCTTTTTTTGTTCTATTGCTTAGATATAACATGTTTTGTTTGGCTGATCACATAATTTTTTTTAATGTGGCCGATATCAGTGTGAACTGATTGAGGTCCTGAACTGACTAATATGTGCAAAAAAAAAAGATTATAAATAAGCACACAGCATTCTGTTATGTTGAAGGCCACTGAATTTACTGATTCATTGTGGTTTGTGCTGTTCACAGTTATAAAAATATAATATATATCATTTTAAAAAAATATCTTTAGAAATTCTTTCAAAGATTCAATGCTATGAACTTCGCTCTTTTAAAAAAAGGTGCTTCACGATGCCATAGAAGAACCTTTTTGTCTAAATGGTTCCATAAAGAACCTTTAACATCTCAAGAACCTTTCTGTTTCACAAAAGATTCTTTGTGGTGAAAGAAGGTTCTGAAGATTATAAAAAGGTAAGGAAGAGATGGTTCTTTAAAGAACCTTTGACTAAATGGTTCTTTATGGAACCAAAAAATGGTTCTTCTATCTATGGCATCGCTTTAAAGAATCTTTTAAGCACCTTTATTTTTAAGATTTGCACGCTTTGTTAAATTCAATGGCCAGTTACCCCTGCTTACAAAACTTGAGAACACCATTTTTTTTCGATGTAAACTTTTTTTTTTAGCTCAATCAAATGTACTTCAGTATATCTTTCATTGGACCTCAGCACTATTTCCGTACTATTAAAGTGCATTAAGTACAAAATTAGTTGGTCCAATTTTTTCTTTAAATATTGAAGTTTGTTATACCAAAAGTACAATTGCAGGGTGTTTTTATTACACATAAATATGTGCATGTATTTGTAGCATACATGCCACAAATAAATTTATTTCAAATACATTTTAGTATATTTTTTTCACTGGGGTCTGCTGGTTTTTTCTCACTAAAATTTGTCAAAAGTGCATCTTGAAACCTCTTATTTTTTTCACCCTCAGTAGAAAATGAAACTGAAGAGACGGAACAACAACAACAGACTGTGTGAGTGGGTTGTTGGATATCCGCAACTTGAGTTTAAAAGAGTGCAAATACATTTTTATTACAACTCCTGGAGAAAAATGGAGACTGGACAAACATGAAGCTTTCTAGACTGCATGTGTCGCTTGCATTCACATACACCTCAAGTGGACTGTACTTTAAAAGGCTAAGTGTACAACTGTATAAAAAAAGTATACTTGAGCCTTTACAGTATTGTGAGCACGTCAACCAAAACAGCTCATTTGTTGAAATGAGTCATGTAGGCATACTTTATTGAGAGGAATTAGATCATGCTTAGGGAAGTGAACCCTTTTTGAAATGATGGGCTTGAACCAAATTCAGGACCACAGCTTCTGCTTTGATATTTACTTCAGTGCCCATGGAAATTCACACCAATCTTTAATCGCTTCTCTTAAATACCTTCCAAAGATTCAAGGCTATGAATGAACCTTTGCCAGATTCATTGACTTGTTTTAACCTCTGTAGCTCTCATTGTCTCGCAGCCTGCTGTCTGCTAACACAACCTGTAAACCTATACGGTGTTTTATATTATCAGTGTGTTGTTTTTGTCTCTGTGTACTGGAAGCTTGTGACACTAAAACAAATTAATTTTATGTGCAAACATACTTACTTGGCAATAAAGCTCTTTTAAAACACTGTACTGATATAATTGGTGCACTAGTCAGACTGTCAGTAAGTTGCAACCAGATATCCAGATATTCAGATTCACCAGCTTTTGCCCTTTTTGTGTGCAATATGCATCAGTTAGTAAAAGTAATTTTGCATGTGGAATTATGGGTAGAATTTGGTTGTAGATAATATTTAGAAAATTATTGCTTTTTTTCTTTAGAGCAAGTGCAAAGTGGTGAACTTTTGCTCATTTCTCAGACATTTAGCTACTTTACTGTGGTTTGTGTTGCTTTTCGGGGACAAACGGTTGTGATGAAATGAGTACTGTGCGTCTGATGGAAACCAATGTGGTCTGCTGTACAGACGGAGGAAGTTAGAGTTAGAGAGGCTTTATGGGTTTGTAACTGGGGAAAGGTGTGTCGTTTGGACTGTTTTACAGGCAGGTGGTGAGCAAGGTGTCTTGTTGAGTGATAAATCACACTTAAAGTGCTTTCTGTCTTTGCACTTGCCATTGTAAGCTTCAGTGTTTGACATGCCAACCCAAACTTCACCCCAGATGTGCTGCGGTACACCTCTGTGGGTGCCTGCTTTAGTGCCGTTTCATCACAGAAAATAATACCTTGAAACACAGTGGAATCAGTGTTCATGTCAGTCCAAATAAATATTTTATTTTAAACCGTTATGCTAGTAGTCGAAAGATTTTTCAGTGGCCGATGACATTATTTAGAGTGCGTGGTTGCAAACAAAACCATTATCCTGTGATATAATAACCTGATGTACAAATATTTTCTACATTTTCTGAAGAAAACGGAGTAGTGATTGCCTGCACAAGTTCTAGCAAGTTGTTTAGTAGTTGTGGATGGTTTTTACGCTTGAAGTAATAGCACATCTCGCCCCAACAGGCCACATGATTTGAAGTATCATTCATATACAGAGCTCCAATGGTGCAGGGTGGATTGCACACTGATTTTCAATACTGATGGTTAAGAGATGGGTCATGATGGTCAACTAATTGACTAGTTGTCCAGAAAAACAACAGCATTTTTGTATATTTGAAAAGATGTTGCTGTGAGGGGGCAATCAGTTTATTGTTTTAGGCACAAGGCACAAGTTTAAAGACAATAAATGTTCATTTTCATGAGTAAATTATTTATGACAAATATAGCGTTATTTAAACTTGCTTGGCTAGTTGTTCAGTTGACTCACTGTCTTGTCGATTTTGAACATTTGTTTGACTAGTTAGCGGTTTGTTAGAATCCCATAAACATAAGTATGAGCAACCGTAATAGTGATTCTTGAACTCTTGAACTCTCTTTTGAACACTTAGAAAAGTGCCTGCATTAGCTATATGATCTCAAAATGGGCAAAAATCATCTGATTAATCAGCCTGGACAATATCAGTCTTTCAAGTCAAACTACTTATTCACATGCAACATGTCACGTTTTAAATGCCTTGTTGAACTTTTTAGATAAGTTGGGGGTAGATTAATTTATTAAAGGGTTAGTTCACCCCAAAATGAAAATTGTTACCGTCATTACCCTCATGTCGTTCCAAACCCATAATATTTTCTTTCATCTTCAGAACACAAATTAAGATATTTTTGATGAAATTAAAGAGCTCTCAGGCCCTCCACAGACGGCAACGCAACAGAACTGTTCCCAAGTCCAGAAACGTAGTAAATACATCGGTTAAACAGTCCATGTGACATCAGTGGCTCAACTTCTGTTCTCTTTCATATATTCACTCGACGCTGCGTAGCAATGACGCTTTAGGAACGCCCTCTGGGTGTGCCGATTGCCTGAAGCCCTTATAGTATCACGCCAATTTATTGGCTGATGGCGCGGATGCCGTCCTCGTCGTTCTTGCGTCGCCATCCTTATACTGGCGAACGCGCCATCTGTTCCTCGGTTTCTCTGCCTTCACGAAGTGGCTATATCATCCCTTCTGTTGCGGTTTTTCTGGCATGATATTCAGACTGTTTTTAATGGAATTTAATGGAAAAAGTTAACTTGATTTTAAAAATGATTCTTAATATATTCTTAAGATAGCAAGTTCTTAATTTTGTAATCCTATTATGGCATTTTCAAAAATAAAGAAATGGTTAAAAACTGTCCAAATTAAAGTCTCACTTAAAACACTTATCAGCCAAACAGACAAATTGATAAGCCGATCATAAACTAAATCAAACAAAAAACTAAAACTAAATAATGGCCAATATATTGGTCAGCCACTGATTTGACCTTTGGACCACTATATGGACATGCAATGTTGTAGTATGAAAGAGCTTGGCAAAACCATAAAACAAAAACAATCTGCAGAATACCTTCTTGAGTATTTTGTGGAAGATAGTCATCATGATAATCATCAATAAGTTTGGCACAACATAAAGGAGAATCAATTATGACATTTATTGTTGTTTGGACTCTTTTTTTTTTTAATTGTGAAAAATATTAACATGCAGCATGCTGGACAACCACAAATCAAACAAGTCATCATGTTGAACTTGCTCACTCTCTAAAAACAGCTTCAGTTCAGGATGTGTGTAACTCCTCCATCCCAGCTGTTTGGTAGACGTCACTGGCCAAGTTTCTTTTTTGGGGGTGTGCTTCATGAAATGACTGTCCTGCGCTGGGCTCAGTGGTGTCCGTCTGAGCTGTGGAACGCTGAGGGCTGTTTAGGAGGAAATCATAAAATGCAGCCCTGAACAACCCAAATCCAGAAGCCACAGTCTCAGACCACAGCCTCTTTATGCTGCACATGGAAAGGTGTGGGCTTGAGCTTGTTTTAGCTGAGGGTGCATACATGTGGGCTGAATCTGTTGAGTGCCGACTGCTTCACAACATATTTAAAGGCTTAGAAAATATGATCCATCCATTTCAAGCTCCTAGTAAAGCTCCACGTAATGTTACGACCCCAGTGTGGTCAGTCAAGGGGAAAAGGGGAGTAACAATAGAAGAGTTTCTCAACATGACTTGGGGTATCATTCATCTCCATAGAGCACGTTTCATGCCAAATTTTAATCACTTTAGGTTAAATCAGCTGTTCCACATTAATGTATATAAAGTGTTCAGAGTGTCCTGGCTTATATTTGAATGAGAAAATCTTTGCTTTCCCTTTTGTGCTGCTCTTAAATGTGCACAGAAAACCTCTGAATGGTTGTTTTGAGCCCTGCAGGCCATGATATTGACTTCATGATTGAATGGAAACCTGAGTGTATGTGCTTGTCACGAGTGTTGACCCTCATGCTGTTTGCATTTCTGCCCCACAGTTCTCTGAAAACAACTAGGCCTAATTCATGTAGATCTAGGGTTTTCTGCATTCTTATTTTGTGTCATAGTTCAGTCAGATACTGCTTTCAGTTTTGGACTTTTGTATGAACATTATGATTTACATCATGTCTAAATAGTTTTTTTGTCAATTTTTAACACAAAATTTTACCAAGAACACCTTATACCTAGTACAAAACTTGTTAACCAATAAGAAAACTTCCAGATCATGTTTAAAACTGGCATTCAATAAAGGCATTTAGCAAAACATAATGTTGGTTTTTGAGTACATAGAGGCTGCACACAATTGCAGTTGTATTTTATTTTTCTATTTTTCATGCTTTACTTTTATATCACTGTTGTTTTATTTATTATTTATTTATTCATTTTTATTGACATTTTGTATTTTATTTTTGTACTGTCTGAATTTGGAAATTGCCATTTGTGATTTTTGTTTTTGTGTTTGGCTAGTAGTTACTTTATTTATTCATTTATTTATTTTCAGGTGGAGCAGTCCAAGGTACTGATTAAAGAGGGTGGAGTTCAACTGCTGCTCACCATTGTGGACACGCCAGGGTTCGGAGATGCTGTGGATAACAGTAACTGGTAAGCGTGATTTCTTCATTTTCTGCATGTCATCTTGGAGCCTCCTCATATTGGTGTTTAATAAATGAAGGATGGCTAGTTTGTTTGTATTACATTTGCCTGTTGTTGACTCCGAAATGTTGTGTGTCTTGTAGCTGGCAGCCCGTCATCGATCACATCGACAGCAAGTTTGAGGATTACCTCAACGCAGAGTCACGTGTCAATCGACGCCAGATGCCCGACAGCCGAGTGCACTGCTGTCTGTACTTCATCGCCCCTTCTGGTCATGGGTAGGCTCTCCTTTTCAAGCATTAAATGCACACAAACCCTCTGTATTTTTTTGGCTTGTATTTCTGCTGTGGAGGAGCTTTTAGAGGTAAGCTCTAAAGTGAGGCCAAGTACATCAGGATTTATTGCAGTGTCAGCGTTGTCAGTCTAAGTTGCCTTCAGACTTGTATTGTTGCATCTCATCTAAATCTCATTCTCTTCCAACTAAATCAAAGTTCTCTGGCGTGTGTGAATTGGTTAGGAACACCCTTTCTTTCTTTTTCTCTCACACTGATTCTTTCTGTGGCTCAAAGTCGTGCTCTGACTGTTTTTGTCTGCACATCCAGGAAGTCAGGGAACACTGAGAAGTTAGGAAAACACAAGCATATTTAGTACAGTTTGCTCATACTTGAGGAACAAACCCCTAACCTTGTTTGATATATCAAACAAAGAGACATGTTGGGAGAAGTGTGTTTTGTTTTGATTTTAGTTTGGTGTTTTTTGTTTGGGTGGTTTGGTTTGACATGTTAAGTTTGTATTTGGTTTGATTGATTTGTTTTGGTTTGTCTGGTGGTTGGTTTTCTTGGCTTTTGACAGTGTTTTTTGTTTTGTATTGTTTGGTGTGCTTTTTGGTTTGTTTGGTGTTTTTTGTTTTGTATTGTTTGGCTTGGTGTGTTTGTTTTGTTTGGTGCTATTTTGTTTGGTTGATTTGCTTGGTGGTTTGTATTGTGGTTTTTGAAAGTGATTTAAGTTTTGTATTGTTTGGTGTGTTTTGGTTTGTCGGTTTGTCTGGTGTTTGGTTTGGTTGCTTTTGGAAGTGTTATGTTTTTTTGGGTGGTTTGTTTGGTGCTTTTTTGTGTTGTGGTTTGTTTTCTTGGCTTTTGAAAGTGTTTTATGCTTTGTTTTGATTTGGTTTGTTTGTTGGTTTGATTTAGTTTTGAAAGAAGGGACAATCATTTTTACGAGACTTGAAGCTGTCACACACAGAAATATGTCAACAACTTGACTTTATCATTATTATCGCGGGAAGACTAATCCTTATCGTGGGGAGAATTTTTACCGGTATATCGCAAACGATAAGATATCGCCCATCCCTACTCTGAACGCACTAGAAACCATATAGCAACTTCTTTTCCATCACTCAAAACACTTTAGCAACCCCATAGCAATGTCTTGGCAATCGCTCAGAAACCCCCAGCACACTGGCATGGCCCCAGCACAGTACGTTTTACATGGGAAAGCACCAGTTACATTTTAAGAAAATGTAAATGTCACACAATTATATTTAAGTATTTTTCAAAGAATGAGATGCCAAAAATCCCTAATCCTTCCTTTGAATTCCTCCTCCCAGTTCCTCAGAATGTCAATCTAATAAAATGTCACTGAACACTGTATATTTGAAACGTATAATATAACCTCGATTTAGTTAAGTTTTAGTTCCTTTAGCTTTTAACCTGTTGATTCAAATCATGTGTGTGTGTGTACAATGGCTAAAGCTGGGAACATCACAATTTCCTTATTGGACAGGCACAAATTATTTTTCTGCCGTTTATTTATTGCTCTTCTTGCAACACATGTGGTTTTACTACAAGCCGAGCTGCCAAACAGCAATGTGAATGTGATCCCTCACTACTGCTCTACAGGAGAGACCTGTGAGCCTGCTTTTGGACTTACGCTCAGTGTTTAGTTTGAAACATTAAACCCTCAAATCTCTCTCTCTCTCTCTCTCTCTCTCTCTCTCTCTCTCTGTCAGACTGAAACCACTGGATATTGAGTTCATGAAACGGTTACATGAAAAAGTGAACATCATTCCGCTCATCGCCAAAGCAGACACACTGACTCCAGAGGAGTGCCAACAGTTCAAGAAGCAGGTGAGCGTGATCGCATGCTAATGCCAAACTCACAACCTGCAGATTTGAGTTCATAAATCAGTTTTTTATAAAAAAAATGTTTAATAATTTTCCTCCCTCTTTATGATCCTTGGTCATAATCTGGCTGTGAACGGAGTTTAACGTTCTTGCCATGTGAGTGAATCCTAAATAGGTTGTTGGTGTCATTTAATCTAAATGCAGGCATTAGCAGGTTGCCAAATAATTTTACATTCTCATCATTCCAACATTTTAAACACAATAATGGGATGGAATTTAATACATTTATACTTTCAGCAGTCTCAGAACAGTTTACTTAAATTATAACCAGCCAAATATTTACATTCTCATCATTCAACATTTTACAAAAGGCTGGCAATTGCAAACAGAAACTCAGGGATATTCCTCCAGTTTTCTGCCAAAACTCAAAGGTTTAATAGTAACATCTGAGAATTATGTCAAAGTGAGACATTACAGCAAAAATTGCACAATATTATTTTACAACATTATTCAGTTTGACCAGCATTTATTTATTTATTTAAATATATAACATGTATAATGTGTGTGTGTGTACAATATTAGTTAAAATTAAATTTAAAATATATTAAATACGATTTCATATTTTTTTTATTCATAATTTTTAGTACTAAATTAAAAATTCTTGATTTTCTGATATGGGATTGTCTTCTCAAAGGATACATGAAATGCTGTATTTAAATTAAAATTTAAATTAAATATATTAAATTAAATTAAAACTATATATTTTAACACATAATAATTTTGAATAGCCTTTGTGTAAGCATTTGCACCTATAATGTCTTAAAATGCTGTCTAGTTTGGAAGCTCACTAGGTTTTGGAACAGAGCCCATTTGTACATCGTACATTGCTTTATTTTATAAAGCTAAGAAAATCTTGTTTTCCATTATGCAATCTCCAAGGTAAACTTGCTGCTGTTTTATGTGCATGAACAAACATTCAGCCTCCATTCAGTTTGATATTAACTGCCCTCACTTTTGAACAGCCGTTCATAGAGACGCAGGAGTTATGTTGCATCTCAGCATCATGAAAGCATTCCCAGTGTTTCAAATGATGCATGCGGGACAGTTTAACATCTGCAAACCAGCTGAAGTAACTGGTGTGTGTGTGTTGCAGTGTTAGGGTGTTGCGAACAGCGACTGCAGTGAGAACTCATCATAACACTAGAGATAAATCTGTCCTCACATGATTTTATGCTGACTCCTTAGAGAGTCAATGCAATCCCAAACCGGTGACACCGGAGCCCACAGAGCCCGCTGGGAGATTGCAGGTCTTTTTACTTGTCAGCACCAATTTAATGCTTTATTTTTCACTCTGTCCTTTTGTATTCCTCTATTCCCAGATAATGAGAGAGATCCAGGAACATAAGATCAAAATCTATGAGTTCCCAGAGACTGATGACGAGGAGGAGAGCAAGCTAGTCAAGAAGATCAAGGTTTGTTTGGTTACGATAGTTAATGAAATATATATTTTTTGTACTGACACAAGGGAATATTTTCAAGATTTACTAATTTGTGGTTATCTGAATGACTAAGATGGCTTTAAGGCCCCAGTGGATTTGAAATGAAATTGAATGCGGAATGGGTGTGATTTCAAACAAAATCGGGCAAAAACTAAGGTGTTTTGGAGATTGTTTCAGTGGTTTAAATCAGCTCACCAGCATGAACCATCCGGAAAACTTACCGCTAGCTGTTCAACCATCAAGTTGCTATTGGTCCATGACGGTTATGTAATAGCTGGCTGTCCTCTGGGGCTCCAACTTATTTGAAGTGGAAATCTGTTTTAGTCAAGGTGTGACATGAGTAAAAACATAAATTGTGCCAAATTATAGAGTCGTTGTTGTGTTATGGAAAATATAGATATAAAATAAATAAAAATTAAATACTAGGGATGCACCGAAATGAAAATTCTTGGCCGAAGCCGAACAAAATGAAACACTTCGGCCGAATACCGAATATGGTTTTTCAAAATTTTTTCTCCCCCATGTAGGCCTATTTTGCTATTTTTTTCACTATTGCATAAATTAAATAGCCAAAATCTGCTTTTTACTCTTTTGTTCTGCTTTACAAAAAAAAAAAAGAATTACTTAACACTGAACATTTTTATACATCCTATCAGACATTATACCAACAAAACCCAATTAATAAGTTCATTAATAAGTTAGTAAAATAATATTTTTTGGCCATTTTTGAACCACCCCCCCTTCTTGAATCAGGCTTGTATTTTTTCTGTACAAATAAATGCAGCCTTGTTGAGCAGAAGAGACTTATTTTAAAACATTAGAAAATATTACAGATCCCAATTTGAACACTATTGGTGAATGTTATAGTAAATGTATTAACCCTTTAAAAATCCAGCGTACCGCCGGCGGGACACCAAGTAGTGACGGGGTAAAGTCGTCAGACACAAAAACTCAAAAAACCAAAAGTTGAACATGTCATATATCCATGGAAAGCTGAGATTCTTGTGATTTCAATTGATTCAACCATTTTAAGATACAATAAACACAGCATGTACAATCAGTGTCTTTATCAGACCACTTTTTGTTGACATAATGCAAACATGCATGAAAGTACAGACATACATAGGGATGCAATATAACACCAATATAAGAAAAAAACCCACAAATTAAATAATGTACTATGTACAGAAATAGAAATATAGATTTCTCCTCCACATATGATCATGGAGCTCAACTAGAGTGACCATCAGGTTCTTGGTCACCACTCTAACCAAAGCCCTTCTCCATCATTGGCTCAGTTTGTTGGCCAGGAGGCCAGCTCTGTGATTAATCGTGTGATTGTCATGAGTTAACTCACGATTAATCGCAATTAATCACACTTTTTTTGGTTCTAAATGTACCTTAAATTAATACTTTTCAAGTTTGTAATACTCTAATCAACATGGGCTTGGACAAATTTGGATGCTTTATGCAAATGTATGTTTATTATTATTGAAACCATAGTCAACATGGAGCATGAAGACTATGTTTTAAAGGTCATAGATGTTTTTCAAAGAACTTGTTCATGTCTATTAGATACATTAAAAAGAAACACCAGGTTCCCATTACTTCTCTTTCTTTGCATTGAGCAATTTACTTACACAAACCTGGTTTACATTTTTTTTTGCAGGACAGGGCAGCTCAGAACATGCAATATGTACATGGCCTATATTATTTATTAATGCATTTGTTTCCCTGTCTGTGCCCACATACTGTATTTTGATGCAGCTAAATTCTAAATGAAACTGTTTTCATTGATATATTTTACTGTTTCTGTTGTCAGACAACGGGATGAATATGAAATAGTGATTGAAACGCGACCCATTAAGACTAGGCTACATAACCAGCTCTCCCTTCCAAGATGTTAATCTGAACAAAAATCCTGATAATCGAGCCGTCGACTTATGAAATCAAATGCACATAAGATAAGGACAATATCAGTGCTATGATTTCGGCTATACTTGCATCATATAAAACGCGTTAACTTTGACAGCATTATATATATATATATATATATGTATGTATGTGTGTGTGGCGTCAAAATTAGCGCGAGGAGGTACAGGAAATGCAGGAGATACATTTTTTCAGATTAACGCGTAAAAATATTTAATGCAATTAACGCAACTACAACTGCTGCCTCAGTCTCTTTTTTCTTGAAAAGGATTGCGTTTATTTAGATGCAGAACGTCTTTATAACCGCATCAAATGGGAGAAGTTTCAGAAGCACTCTCAAACATCGCCTCCGCACCAGATGCGAGTCAAACGAGCACGGAAAAGATACTCTTCAAATACATGCACAAAGGTGCCGGCGCGTGCTGTAGCCTGTGTATCATTTCATATCAAACAGCAAAGGAAACTACGTGCATGCAATGTCGTAGTTATGCCGTCAGTTAAGTCATGAAGTTACCAAAAAGGCGATTAAAGCTGCCTTAAAACTGTGCATGCATGCAATATGTTATATATGCGTCACATTTAAGAACATGTCTCTGAAATGGTTTTAAAAACTGTCCTGAGGCACCCCAGCACGGTCTCCCTCATCTAAAACACCCGATTCAACTCGTTCGATCATAAGTAGAGACTTTAAGACCTGAAGTCAGAAAAGGTAAAGAGAGTTGTGAGGAAATAAGATGCATGTCAGATCCGCATCACGTTCAGCAGCAGCTTTTAAAGCAATAGCAGGGCAAATAAGCTATAACCAGCTTCTGTGATGTCTATTAAAAAAAGAGAAAATCAATAACTTTTATAGCTTTAAGGGGTTCGTCTATATTTAATTTAGAATTTAGTGTTTAAAAACTAATTAAATTAAGTTCACTTAAATTAGAAGTTAAGTCCAATAAATGCAAAAATGTATAGCTCTCAATTATACTGAAATGCTGAATGGCTAGTCAATGGTTAAATATTCAGGGGAAAAAACTATTTTATAGAGACATCAGTAGTATTGATATCAGTGATGCTGGCCTTCAATCATAAAAATATGCCATTAAAGAAATATTAAAAATATACTTTTGTAGTAGTCTTTGTTGTTTTTACATTGTACATTTGAAGATTGAATGTGAAATTATTGCAATATAAAAGTACTTTTAAAAACTTTTAGATACTAAATTACATTTAAAAACTTTAATGTTAGATACATTTTAGAAATATGTGCCATTAATTAGTAAAAAAAATTAATCGATTGACAGTACTAATATACATACATACATATACAGGTACATGTAAAAAAAATTGAATATGGTGAAAGTTTTTCTTGTAGCTTCTTTCAAAAAGTGAAACTTTCATATATTTTAGATTCATTACATGTAAAGTAAAACACTTCAAATTTTTTTTTTTTAATTTTGATGATTAGAGCTTACAGCTAATGAAAGTCAAAAATCGGTATCTCAAAATATTCGAATATTTACATTTCATTTCAATAAATGACCATCCATACAGTATAATATTCTGCTATCTCTTGTTCTTTGAAACCACAATAATGGGTAACACTGCTGACTTGGCAATGGTCCAGAAGACGATCATTGACACCCTCCACAAAGAGGGTAAGTCACAGAGGGTCATTACTGAAAGAGGTGGCTGTTCAAGGAGTGCTGTATCAAAGCATATTAAATGCAAAGTTGACTGGAAGGAAGGAATTCGGTAGGAAAATGTGCACAAGCAACAGGGTTGACCGCAAGCTTGAATACTGTCAAGCAAAGCCGATTCAAACACTTGGGAGAGCTTCACAAGGAGTGAACTGAAGCTGGAGTCAGTATATCAAGAGTCACCACGCTCAGACATCTTCAGGAAAAGGGCTACCAAGCCACTTCTGAAACAGAAACATCATCAGAAGCATCTTACCTGGGCTAAGGAGAAAAAGATCTGGACTGTTGCTCAGTGGTCCAAAGTCCTCTTTTCAGATGAAAGTACATTTTTCATTTCTTTTGGAAATCAAGGTCCCCGAGTCTGGAGGAAGAGTGGAGAGGCACAGAATCCATGTTTCTTGAAGTCCAGTGTGAAGTTTCCACAGTCAGTGATGATTTGGGCTGCCATGTCATCTGCTGGTGTTGGTCCACTGTGTTTTCTGAAGTCCACAGTCAACGCAGCCATCTACCAGGAAATTGGTTCCATACTTCCTTCTGCTGACAAGCTTTATGGAGATGCTGATTTCATTTTACAGCAGGACCTGGCACCTGCCCACACTGCCAAAGGTACCAAAAGCTGGTTCAATGACCATGGTGTTACTGTGCTTGATTGGCCAGCAAACTCGCCTGACCTGAACCCCATTGAGAATCTAAGGTGTGTTGTCAAGAGGAAGATGAGAGACACCAGACCCAACAATGCAGATGACCTGAAGGCCGCTATCAAAGCAACCTGGGCTTCGATTACACCTGAGCAGTGCCACAGGCTGATTGCCTCCATGCCACGCCGCATTGATGCAGTAATTCATGCAGAAGTAGGCCAAACCAAGTATTGAGTGCATAGAAATGAACATACTTTTCAGAAGCCTGACATTTCGGTTAAAAATATCCTTTTTTTATAGATTTTATGTAATATTCCGATTTTCTGAAACCCTAATTTTTGGGTTTTCATTATCTGTAAGCCATAATCATCAAAATTGCAAGAAATAAAGCTTGAAATATTTCACTCTGTGTAATGAATCTGTATAATATATGGGTTTCACTTTCTGAAATGAGTGACAAAAGATATTGACCTTTTTCATGATATTCAATTGTGTGTGTGTGTGTTTGTGTATGTGTGTGTGTGTGAGTGTGTTTGTGTGTGTGTGTGTGTGTGTGTGTGTGTGTGGTGTGTGTGTGTGTGTGTGTGTGTGTGTGTGTGTGTGTGTGTGTGTGTGTGTGTGTGTGTGTTGTGTGTGTGGTGTGTGAGTGTGTGTGTGTGTGTGTGTGTGTGTGTGTGTGTGTGTGTGTGTGTGTGTGTGTGTTTTTTGTTGTGTGTGTATATATAAATAATACTAATTATAATATAATAAATACGTATAATATTATATTTATATATATATATATATATGTGTAATTTATTATTTGTATTTTTATTATTATAATTCATTATAATTAGTATTATTAATAAATACTACTAAACACCGTAAGTCACAGCTGGTTACTTAGGATGCAGTGATAGAACAGTTCGGTTTTTTAAGAAATACTGGGACTGGGCTTAATAATAAAGCACTACTGCAAAAAAAAAGTGATGTTCACTAATCGAATGACCAGTTCATATCACTCATCGACTGATTTTGTGGTTATTTTAGAAGTGTCAGAATTTATTTTATTTTATATTTCAATTTAATGTTTTAATATTTTTTATTATAATTATTACGTTTATATAGCTGACATTTTTTTTGTATTTTATTTGATTTAATTTCATGTTTATTTTCTTTCAAATAATAAAATGTTTTTTAATGTATTATTAGAGAAAACCCAACTCACTTCTTGCTCCCTAATTAGGCCCACCAGGGAAATGGGTCAGAGGCACACTCACCACACACTCGTCACCACACACACACACTCACTCAGAGAGAGAATTCAGTATTTTAGCCTCTCTCTCTTTTATATTTCAATTTATTTGTGTCCCTCAGGACCGTCTGCCGCTGGCTGTTTTAATATTTTTGAGAGGGGCAGGGAGTACCCCTGGGCGTGGCAGAAGGTATAACCTCCTCTTCGTGTGTGTGTGTGTTTTATAGGACAGACCCTACGTTTATCACAGCAGATAGCTGACATTTTTTTTGTATTTTATTTGACTGTTTGTGCTTTTAATTTCATGTTTATTTTCTTTCAAATAATAAAATGTTTTTTAATGGTTTTAATTTTAGTTAAAGATGAAAACCCAACTCGGTTTTGTAAATAAAATAAAATACGGTTTTGAATTTATTTATTTTTATTTTTTATTTATTTTTTGTCACTACATAATTTATACAAATATTTTGTTCTTGGCTCCCTAATTAGGCATGACCACAGTAACTTTATACAAGATTCACTTGAAACGCGCTGAATTATATTAACATTTACTATAGAACCATTATTTCACCAATAAACATCTAAATAAATACATCTCTATCGAAATTAATTATTTATTATTATCTCAGAGGCAGTTTGAGTATACTGTGTAAATAGATAAACTCACACAAAATCGTCACTCTCGTCACATTTTAAGAACACAGTTAAGAAACAATAAAATACGATGTTTTGTTTGTTATAGTTACACCAGAGAATATTACTCAGAGAATTATTATTCACTCTTTAGCCTATTAAACAGCTTATAAACCTAAAACTGTAGTTTAAAATGAAGATGATAATAGTTTTCCCTCTTTTCAGTTTTTAAATCACCTGCGCGACTTTCTTTAATATCCAGTAATTCCTCAAGCAGTGTTTAAAATAAAAACAGCTCTCTAAATAAATCAAATGTTTTTTTTTTTTTTCTCTGAATATGTCGCGCTACATCAACCAGGGGGGCGAGAGATCAAATCAAATATAATACATTACATGTCATGTTAAGTAATGTAAAAAAATATATGCCTATAAATAAATGTACCACCTCTCTATATTTGTGTCCCTCAGGACCGTCTGATACTCAAACCGCTAAAAGAAGCCAGGCTGTACACACAAGGTGGGCAGTAACACCATCATCGAGTTATAAATGTCAATGTGGCTCTGATCTCTATAACACCATATTTCTGGAAGCGTGTGAATACAGGGGAATAATAATAAAACACTATTTTATTTATTATTATTAAATTAAGCAACATAAAGATACATCACAACAAGCCTTTTTAATTATTTATTTAATAGTATTTTATCATTTATTTACTTTTCCTTGGTAGATCTGGGTTTTCTCCCTGCGATTAATTAATGGCAGAAGGTAAGGGCAAAAAAAATCGTGATCGTCTTGTCTGTGTCAACTCTTCTTGATCACCTCCGTGATAAATGAAATCTTCATAGAGGTGTGTGTGTTTTTACACCCGCTGTAGGTTCACATTTCTGTGAAAGACAGAGAGGACAGAGTCTGCCAAAATTTTATTTATTTTATTCGAGGCTGTTGATCTACTCAGGTTCAGAAAAAAAAAGTTATATAAAAATGTTAACATTCGTTTTGCAGATCTGCTAACATTCAGTCTGACTGAGCTAAATGTAGTTATTTGGCTTCATTAGGGAAAAAAAAATAAATATCATTTAAAATGATAGGATGCAAAAAAAAAGGAAAGAGAATTATGGCTATAGTTGGCGTCCCACACTGTATATTAATTATATTTGCGCTTTGGACCGTAACTGGTTCGTGCTGCAGCGCGCGCACTTCTTATTGTAAAGCGCAGTGTGAAAGGACGTTGGGAACGGGAATGTAAGACCACCGATCAAAAATAGTCTGTTTGAACAGTCGGGACAGCCGAAGACAGCACAGAAAGCGTGACTCTGGTTCGTTCGGTGCAGTTGTGACACTTTCACCAGATGATGTTGAGACACTTTCACAGCCGCGTTCATGTTTTAATTGTCATGCTCCAATGTCATCATCACTTCAGTCAGTTTCGAATTTATTTTTATAAGACCAAATCTATAAAAAATACAATCAGAATAGTTTCTATTTATGCCACGGTAACCAAAGAACAGTCATGTATACAGTTTAGGGTTGCCCTCCTACAGTTTAGAAACACCCTAGGAAGAGAATATATAAATCATTTCGGTATAGAAGAGAATAAGATCAACTTCACGCTGTTATTTATTTCATTATAACAGTGAAGCCATTATCAACGTTCTGAGACTAATATCGCTTATGATTTTCTCTTTGATCATAATGGCATTATATGTAATTATAACTTAATTCAGGGTTTCCCAAACTGGGCTTCGTGGGGGAGTTTTTTTAATTAACGAAATGCTAATAAATAAAACAATGTAACATTGAAGCAAATCATTTTTAAATGAAAAACAATCTAAATAAAAAAAGACAATAATTAATTACATATATTTTAAATATTGTTTTAATATTTACATTTTAATATTTTTTTGTTTAATGTCAGTTAGTGGCCACATGACATACAGGTACAAAGAGAACTATTTAACAGAAATATTTATTTCAAGTAAATATTTTAGGTCAAAGGGGTTCAGCTGATTTGTTGTTGTTTTGATCATGTCTTTAATTAATTGCCAGTTAAGCTTAGCACACCACAGACCAATTAAAATGCAACAAAAATCAAGCATTAGCAACAAAATAATCACTTTATTAGTTTCAGAAATAACTTCTTTGCTGATAACTAAGGCCATGTTTTTAGTTTAATAAAGAAATGCAACGTTTTCAGTTCTGAACTGAGGTGCAATCCAGTGTTATTTTAGCATTGTTTATTTACTGTTTTAGTTTTTTTTTTTTTGCTTTTATTTAATATTTTTTGTTCATTTTAATTGTATTGTCAATTTTAGTAGTTTTAGTTTTTTACATTTCTACTTTTGTTTTTGTTTTATTTCATTTAGTAAGTACTTCAGCTTATTTCAGTTAAAAAAAACTTTTGTCTAATTATTTTTCCATATATTTCTTTATTTTAATTAGCAAATGTTTTTTTAATAGTCGTTGTCAATAACACTGGAGCTAGTTCATTAAATAAAGGCCTCTTACAGAAATGAAGGAATAAACAAGTGACATCTTCTAAATGAAAGGCATAATGAAATGATTGTCCTCATAGTGTGTTTAGGGTCATGTGATAAACACCCTAGGGTGTGCAGTGGGTTGGAGATAAGTGAAAGCCTGCAGATCTGCAAACAGGAAGTGTGTGTGTTTGACGTTTGATCGAAAGCTCCTGTAGAACGGGTCACTTGATCCGCCGTGAGCATACAGTATCAAGTATGAGCACGGCTGGAGCCCTGAATGAAGCTTTGAAGATGAAGGTCCAGTGATATTTGACATTTGAAGCAGAAGATCGGGATGCTGATTTGATTAGTCACATCTGCTCTCTCACCGGAGCGGTTTGGCTGGAGCTGATGCCTGCATCTACTTCCCCTTCTTTCTAGACCTTTGACTTCTGATAACAGCAGAGTCACTACGCCAAATTCTCTGCACTGCACTGAGCGAGCTGCGCTGAGAGCAGAGTTATTGTGTCTAGACAGAAACATGAAGTGTGATCAGGAGGGCTGTGGGTTTGATTGCTGTATTTGGATCCAGTGGTTATCTGTGTTTTAAGAGGGTAGGTTTGAATGCCTGAGATTCTTTTAGCAGCATGTAAGCACATGGTTGGGAAGGAGGGAGAGGTCTGCTTCATTCATTTGATAAGTGACGCACACACACCGCAGGAGACACAAGTCATTGCCAGATCAGGTGCCTCCTGCTGGTCAGTTTATACATTACAGTAGCAGAGTAATCAATGCCAGTTTGTTCCTATGGACTCTGAACGGCAGTGTCCGAACTTTTGTTATTAAAGCATCTTGCTTGGTTTACTATGTTTTTTATTTTGTTTTCAACAAGCAGGTGATTTTTGTTGAGCTTAATTTGATTTGTGTTTTTTGTGCAGTTGATTTTGTTTTCAACAAGTAACATTAGGTTATTTTTGTTAAAATGTCTTGTTTAGCTTGGTTTGGGCTGTTTTTTGATTGTGCTTTTGGTCCAGTTTATTTTTGGTTTGTTTTCAACGAGTAGGTTATTTTTGTTTAGTTTTGATAGTTTTGGGCGTACTTGATATTTGTTTTGTTATGCAGGTTACTTTTGTTTAGCTTAGTTTGGATGTGTGCGCGTGTGTTTGTTTTCAACAATTAGGTTATTTTTGTTTAGTTAAACTTGACTTGGTTATGGGATTGTTTTTTTTATTTTTTTTGCAATTTATTTTATTTATTGCAATTAAATGTTTTGCTTTTGTTCAAAGACTGTTACTTTTTGTTTAGTTGGGTTTAGTTTTGCATTAACTTGAGTGTGAATTATTTTTTCTGCAAACTTTTGCTCCATATATTTGCATTAGACTTTGGTGTAAATAGGCTTTCAGTACTCCATAATTCAGCTGCAGATGATCTGTATATAATCCCAATTGGATATTTCTATGTAATTATGAAGCCCATATTAATACCAATTTGCTTACTTCTGTGAGTCACTATGCAAGGTGTGTACTGTGCTAACAATGAAGAAATGGTACGGAGTATGACAACCTCTGATATCATCAAATTAAATGTGATTATTTATTATTAATAGCATGCAAATTGGCATTCAGCCCAAAAGTTACTAACTTAGTATCTTTTTTAAATTGTAGTTATCTTTAACTGCAGGATTGGAAGCGGTGAATAGTA
Source organism: Ptychobarbus kaznakovi (assembly GCA_027422405.1). Lineage (NCBI taxonomy): Eukaryota > Metazoa > Chordata > Actinopteri > Cypriniformes > Cyprinidae > Ptychobarbus > Ptychobarbus kaznakovi. The sequence goes on along the minus strand of CM049802.1, from coordinate 21,270,646 downwards.
TAATGTTGTTGCTGTTTCTTGATTCACTTTTAATACGCTGGTTTTGTTATTTTCAGTGGAGAATGGGGAGCACTGTGACTTCACAATCCTTCGAAACATGCTCATCAGGTACATAACACTACACCAGCACTAATACCTGATGATGGAGCTGAAATTCTCATAATTCCTCCAAGATGACCTTTCAGAAACATCCTTATTAGAGCCATGCATCTGTGGCCTACTGTAATAAACTATTGTTCGAAAGTTTGGGGTCTGTATGTTTGAAAGAATCTCTTATGCTCACCAAGGCAGCATTTGTTTTGTTTTCTATTTGAATATATGTTAAAATGTAATTTATTTCTGTGATGTAAAGCTGAATTTTCAGCATCATTACTCCAGTCTTCAGGGTCACATGATCCTCCAGAAATCACTGTAATATGCTGATTTACTGCTCAAGAAATATTTATTACTATTAATGCTGAAAACAGTTGTGCTGCTTCATATTTTTTCGGAAGCCATGATAAATAGAAAGAACAGCATTTATGTGAAATATAAATCTTTTGTAGCATTTTAAATATATTTTATATCTGAGATGGACATGCAGTGATATTAATCTGTTATTTATTTGTTCTCTTCAATCACAGAACTCACATGCAGGACCTTAAGGACGTGACCAACAACGTCCATTATGAGAACTATCGCAGCAGGAAACTGGCCGCTGTCACTTACAACGGCGGCGACAACAACAAGAGCAAAGGCCAACTCACAAAGTGAGTGTTTTTCACCAGTACAAGCTCGAGAGCCTATTTTCAGCCTTACTTCAAGTGAACACAAACATGACCGATACGGTTTTCTGATGTCAGTTTACTGTACATGAAGAAGATATCTGTGGTTATAATATGCCGATAAAGGATCCGTGTTTAAAGACGCCAAAACCTGGAGCCCAGAGCTAGACTGACTCATGCTAATAATGCTAAAGTCAGTGCAGTGATACTGAGCTGATCAACACATCTGGGCTTCCTAACAGCCACAGCGGTTCATCCTCAGCACACACCTGTCACTAACCCTCAAATACAGTCCAAACGCACGCTTACAGCCATTCACTTCCACCATCACACGTGTACGGCTCCGTCTGAAGAGCCCCCATCTTAACCAAAGCATAAGAGTTGCCAAAAGTACATGATTCAGCTGCTAACATTGTTTTTTTCTAGCACATGATGCAGTGTGAGCATGCTAAGTGTGTGTGTGTTTTTATTTTAGATCTGACACATCTGAAGGCATGTAAGTGTCGTGCTCAAGTTCACATTTGTTTCGTCCTCTCTCCTCTGCTCTCTGTTTTTCCCTCTTTCTCCTCGTCTGTTCATGTTCGGAGTCGGGCGTCCTGCTCCGTGTCCTTAGTGTGTGTAACTGCAGATCCAGCTTTGTATAGGATCATTGTCAAACCGCGGTTCTGTAGCACATTACCTTAGATGTCCTCCGTTGTTTAGTCCGTTTAAAGACGTTTATCTTGCTTTCTGTTTGCTGGAAGACTCTTAAGAAGTTTCTTAAGAAGTTAGGCAGCTCAGGACATGTTCATTGTAAACTATTTTGGAAGCTGTCTGGCTGGAGAAAAGCTTGTACATACCAAATTTGTGGCTCAGCTAAGTTTAGAAATAAAACGGTGTCCTAATGAACACTTTCACACAGAATATTTGAACTTCAAGTATCAAATGTTTATTATTTTTCAACGTGTTAAGCATTTTAGCTTTAATTTGTTTAGTTTGTTTTTTAGAGTTGGATTTGTTTTCTTGTTTTGAGGAAAGCAGGTGATTTGAGTTTTTTGTTCTGTGTTTATATTTTAGTTTCTTTGTGTTTGATGTTTTGTTAGGTCATTTTTGTTAATTTGGTTTGTGTTTAGTTTTGTTGGTTTGTTTTGTTTTTGTTTGTTTTTGCTTTAGTTGAACCTGAACGTTGAACGCATTTACAAGTCAGAAGAAACACCGCTGCTGCCATGAACGTTTGAGAAGACAGCTGCAAGAAAATATCTTATTTTAATGCAACGGAATCAACTGAATATAATTAATTTATGTAGGCTCAGAAAGAGCTTAAAAAGATAACATGCAAGTTTAGAATATTTTAAAAGCTTTATATATTATAAAGCTTGTATTTATATTCATTTATATTAAAAGTTGAATATTAATTGTAAAAATGTAATTGCTTATGTGTAATGAGATAAGGATATAATAAATGTAATTCATATAAATGTAATGAAAATTTGCAGCTGCAAAAGCTGGGCAATCTTGGCAGTGAACACTTCTAAAAACCGATCCATCTTCATAAACTCCATAATCCTAAAAAAAACTGTTTTAAGTTTGCTCTAAATAAACTGTGGCCACTGACACTGGTTTCATGAAATACAACGCAGTTGATAGGTTTTGTTTGTTCTACTTGGTTCTACTTGATTTAATTGAGTAGGACATTTTTCATTTCATTTTTGCTTAGTTTTATTTAGTTGGTTATTTTGTTTTGTTTGATTTGCTTTTTGTTTATCAGTCTTTTTGCATTAAACCATGTAAAACATGAATTTTCCCTCTCATCCATGTCTTTTTGCGTTAAACCATGTAAAAACATGAATTTTCCCTCTCATTTGAATTTTTAATTTTCCCTGAATTTGAATTTTGAAAACATGAATTTTCCCTCTCAAGGAATTTTCCCCTTTACCCTTATTTTTTTTATCCCAGAGAGTAATGATAATGTGCTTCAAAATCAGTGTGAATAATTTTTTGCTCTATACTTCTCCATAAACTTTTGCTCCAGTCTGTATAGTTACATTTATGCATTTTGCAGATGCTTTTATCCAATGTGACTTACAGTGCATTCAGGCTATACATGTTTTTTTTTTTTGTCAGTATGTGTGTTCCCTGGGAATTGAACCCACAACCTCTAAATCTAAACCAACCACAAAATCTACTACTGAGCCACTGGAACACTATTCTCTATTCTCATAAGACTTGTTATGTACAGGCTTTCAGTCCTCCATAATTCAGCTCCAGAATATGTTTATAATCTTGTGTGATTTAGCAGCACATGCTGTCTATTGTCTGGTTAATTTGCAGTGACTGTTTGATAAGTGACATTGGCTTTGTGTTATGCGAGCGGTGTTGATCTTTTGCGGCTGCACACTAACACAGCTGCAGTACAGCTTACTAACTCAACCTCACCGCACTGGGTTCTCCAGTCTTCCCATCAGGGTCCTCTCTTCCCTACTGCTCCTGCATCACAGGTCTATTTGTCTCTAAAGCTCAATCAGGCTCTTTGAGTAAACCGTCTAATGAATGTGTGTTGTGCATCCGCCCGGGCGATGCTTTTGCTCATGTGTGTGTGGATGTGAACAGGAGCCCACTGGCACAGATGGAGGAGGAGAGGAGAGAACATGTGGTGAAGATGAGTAAGATGGAGATAGAGATGGAGCAGGTGTTTGAGATGAAGGTCAAGGAGAAGATCCAGAAACTCAGAGACTCTGAGACAGAGGTACCACCAACAATTAACTGAAGACAGTTTCTGCTGTGTATTCTTCATAAATGACTGTCATGAGTCGGAAACTCATTCTTCACAAATGATTATGAGTCGGAGTTCACTCTGCTGGTGTGATTTCGTCTGTTCAGCTGCAGCGGCGTCATGAACAGATGAAGAAGAACCTGGAGGCTCAGCATAAGGAGCTGGATGAGAAGAGACGTCAGTTCGAGGAGGAGAAGTTCGGCTGGGAGGCCCAACAACGCATGCTGGAGCAGCAGAAACTGGACTCTTCCAGGTACACAAATGTTAACAAAGACACAGCAGAGCTCTGCTGATAAACCTAGTGAACTGTGTAAGGAAGAACTGCATATGCGTACTTTATGAATAAGGAAATTCCTTAATGCGTTGCATCAAGCTTAGTAGTAGTAGTAGTGTTTTATTTAGTCCTAAAAGACCCAACTGTTTGCATCTTCTGCAAGACCCCCCTTTCCGTTAAACATATTTTATTGGACTTTCCCGATTTTAATGCAAGTAGAACACTTTTTTTAATGAAGTACGCTCACTCAGGGACTTGTTTAGTAAGATTTTACCAGATGTTTTAATTGTATGTTCATTTTTAAAATCTTTTATAATTTTTGGTTTTATTTTGTGTTTGTAACCCTTCCAACTCTGAAGATAGCCTTAAAAACTGACATGGCAAAAAAAAGACTACTATTACTTATTTAATCCTAAAAAGGATAGTTCAATCCCCATGTCAAAGTTTGGAATAATTGTGCATATAAAATCATTTTTAATTATGAAATAGTTTCATTGTTAAAAATGTATTAGTTTAAAATCTATATTTTCTGATTAATTTTATTTTAAAATGTAATTTATTCCTGCGATTAAAGCTGAATTTTCAGCATCATTACTCCAGTCTTCAGTGTCACATGATCCTTCAGAAATCATTCTGATATGCTGATTTACTGCTTATTATTATTTGTGCCCAATTATTAATTATTATTATTTTCAATATTTTTGGCTGCTTAATACTTTTTCAGGATTCTTTGAATAGAAAGTTTATAAGAACAACATTCATCTGAAATATAAATATTTTGTAACACTATAAATGTCTTTTACTGTCACTTTCAGTCAATTTAATGTGTCTGTGCTGAATAAAAGTATTATTATTATTATTTAATAGTAGCATTTGACAGTTTCCACAAAAATATTAAACCGATAAATAATTATAGATAATAAATAACTAAATAAAATACACAAATTTTTTTTTTAAAGAAATTAATACTTTAATTCCACTAAAATATTAATTAGCACAACTGTATTTAACATTGATAATAATTTGAAATGTTTCTTGAGCAGTAAATCAGTATATTAGACTGATTTCTGAAGGATCATGTGACACTGAAGACTGGAGTAATGATGCTGAAAATTCAGCTTTAATCGCAGGAATAAATTACATTTTAAAATATATTCAAATAGAAAACATTTATTTTAAATTGTACTATTTTTAACAATATTAAAAAACACTTAAAATATTGACTATAATTCAAAGGCACTTTAAATTGTTATTTATTTTTTTATTAATCTATATTATTTTATTTCAAACAATATTAAATGACCACTATTGTAAATATTGACTGATTGTATAATCATTTAAACAATCCATATAGGCATTTTTTTCAAATTGACCAGTATTGTAACTTAAAATCTTGTATAATCACTTGAGACGAAAATGCTTAATAGTCTTAGTCATTTTTATTTTTTCTTAGTCTTCTATCTTGAGACGACTAGTGTTTAAGTCGACGAAAAGTCAGTCATATTTTTGTCAACTCATTTAGTTTTTCTAGTCTAGTTTTAGTCGACGAAAAGTCATTGCATTTTTCAAACTTTTAGTCATACCAACTTTTAGTCAAACTGCAGTCACCATTTTGGTAGCTCATTTTTATTTTTCAGCTATTTTATATGTAGTCTTCAAACAAAAATAGTCATTAATTCTTCTCTCTTTAGACCAGGGCTGTCCAAACTCGGTCCTGGAGGGCCGGTGTCCTGCAGAGCTTAGCTCCAACCCTAATTAAACACACCTGAAGCAGCTAATCAAGCTCTTACTAGACATACTAGAAGCTTCCGTGCAGGTGTGTTGAGGCAAGTTGGAGCTAAACTCTGCAGGACTCCAGGACCGAGTTTGGACAGCCCTGATTTAGACCAAATCAATTAAGCCGGGAAAAACGGGTCTTTTGGTCATCTTATGCCTAACCCTTCAGGTGCTGAGGCCATTGTTTCAGATCGCTAGTTCATGTTTTGGTAGTCTATCTGTCCGTTGCGGCAGCCATACTGAGACTACATGCAAACGCACCTCATCTGATTGTAATCAAATGACAGGGACACACATTTTGAAAGACAAGACAGATGACTTTGCCTATAGCATGTATTTTGAATGTCTGGTAGTGTTCAAATAACATTTTAGTCCCATCTCCTCTTGTTAATGAAGATGCGGCATACATTTCGTCATAGTTATTATCATCAGATATTAGTTTTAGCTCGTCAGCGTCTAGTCTTAGTCACAGATAAAAGGTTCGTTGACGAATATTTTTTGTCGTAGTCTTCATCAACAGAATTAACACTGATTTACAATCATGTTTCATATTTCAATATGTTATAAAGAGTGCCTGTCAATGTTTATTTCGTCTAATTTCAATTTTTCTTATTTTCAATCCTAAAGGACCTTGGAAAAGAACAAAAAGAAGAAGATATTTTAAACCACTTGGACCATCACCACGTCCTAGTTGCCAATTATACCAGCCAGGACCCTCAGTCAGTCTGTCGACCAAAACCATCATTTTATTTAAATCCCTATGTTTTGTTGTTTTGTTTTATTTGATCAGTTTTTTTTGGATGGGTCTCTGTGCGCACAGCTAGGCTCTTTTTCCACATCTAAAGCATCGGTTCATTTACCCCAGACCTCACAGAAAACTGTTGGAGCGCCTAATCGAATACAAATAAAGCATACAAACTTCTCAGAGATATGCAATATTGTTAGGATTTTGAATTTGTAAAGTGTCAAATTCCCCTCCTGCACCGTGTGTTTGTTTAGTGTTTTTAGATCAGAGGTCTTCCTCCTCCTCTCAATAAAGGCTGAATCTTACCTCAGGCATTTCTGGCCTTTAAACAACAACCTTTTTGTGGCTTCTTTTCCCCTTCCCGAAATGTTAAGCTCTTCCAATATTTGTGTAATTTAAATTATTTAGCCATGGACCGTAGCCATTCATGAAATGTGTTTTTCAATTACTATTATTTTGTCAGTTTGTTTCTCATATAAAGTTCCAGTTCACTGTTTTAAGTGCTTGCGCATCTACACATCCTTTATGAATGCCATATGATTTGTCCATGGATCGATATTATGCAATAGAGGATTCATGACACGTGATGAGGCGTTTGTGAGATATTTGTTGATGGGGGTGTGTTTCCTGCTCTTCCTCATGTAAACTGATTCAGGAACAGTGAGCTGGCGTTCTTGGCCAGTTGATGTGTGTTTTTCTCTCTATATGCACGAGTTCCTATCAGAGCTGGCCTAACGAAAACCCGCTTGGCTCTCGGTCATGTACTTCTGCAACTTTTTTATCATTTTGTTTCTCTTTATTTTGCTTTTTCATTTTTATTGTACAAAGTCACATAATAAACTTGTGATGAAGCATTTTGAAAGTATTTAATAGTTGTTTTTTTCTGATTTTTTTTCATTATTATCGTATAGTGTACATATCCTGCCTATGGGGGCTATACAGAGGGCTATTGATGTTTATTGTATGTGCGTTACATTTCATACGGAGGAGTCAGAGGTATATTGTGGTAATTGACAACATGCTGCACACCGAGTTCAGTGAATGCTGCTTTATAAAGGCCAGGACATGATGTGTCTTGTTCAGGAACAGGTTTGGCAGGAAGGGGGCAGCAAATACTGCTTGAAATGTGCGTGAGCTGCCTCTTCAACTTTACATAAGTTGCCATCTAAATTTTTTTAAGTTAAATGTTAGACTTTTGGAGAAATGTCCTTAACCAACTGTCAGTTTATAATATTTGTATATTCAAACTGCTTTCAAAGTTTGTTAGGTTTTGTTTTGTTTAATTTTCAGCAACCACTGTTCTTAAAATGTTTTATACAAGTTCTCCTATAAAGTGTTTTTGTTTTCAGTAACCACAAATCTGAAACGTATTTTTATACAAACATTTTTGTTTTTATATTGTATATAAAGTTTTTTGTCTACAGTACAAATCTAAACGTATTTTTATACAAATTCTCCTGAAGAGATTGTTTTTTATTCTTGCTTGATGACAAGAAACACAAACACATGCACTCACCCTCAAAAAATAAAATAAACACTTCAAAAGAAAATGCTGAAAACAAAACGATCTAAAAAAGAACAACTTTTTTTGTTGCGTTTTCAACAACCACAGTCTAATTTTTCATCTAAAACTTTTATACAAATATATTTAAACAAAACAATTTAAACAAAATAATTTTTTGTTTGTTTTATTTTCGGAAACCACCAATCTAAAGTTGTTTAATACAAATTCTCCCTTGAAGCGTTTTGGTTTTGTATGTTTATTTGGTGATGGATGAAAACAAAACACAAACAAATTCTCTTTTGAAGTTTGTTTTCAATTTTGTTTGTTATAGTATGCTTTCAGCCACAACCAGTCTAGAAAAGTAGATTTGGCTTTGCTATGCTTTCCAAGTTCTTGGCATTTTCACAGTTTTCTCTTTCTGAATAATTGATATTGGCCTAGAGATACTTAAAGAAATGTTTCAGGCTCAATACAAGTTAAGCTCTGTGGACAGCATCTATGGAATACTGTCACAATAAATAATGTTGTTCTTACAATGGAAGGATGGGGAAGGACGAATCAATGGAATACAAGTTAAAATACACTATTACAGTTTTTGTAATTAGTCATAGACATTTTGTATAAACTGAGGGATGAATCTGAATTTTTTGTGGTAATTAGTATATTAGTTTAACTCTTATTGCACTGGAATCTTTACTGTTTTTTTCATCCAGAAATTGTGTAATTTCAGTCATGGGATCTCAGTGAGATGAGCTGCACCAATGCATGTGTGTTTGGTCTTTCTATCGCATAACCTCTATCTCCATTTGAAGTGCAACACTCAAACAAACGGAGACTTTGAACTAATAATCAGCTCGAGGACTCGCTCATCAAGTGATGTGACTGATCTGAATCCTCTGATTGGCCCACTGTTATCCCTGATCATCAAGGCATATGTGGTTTCAGCCAGTCAGCGCTGACTCCCATTTTAACATCATAGGAAGCCTAGGCTGGAATATGTGCTCTCTGAAGACGTGGTAAGGATTTCTAAGAAAAGTCAGTGTGCCGAAGGTTCACAAATGGATACAGACACAGTAAATAAATACAGAAAAAACCAAGATATAGATATAACCAGCTATGGTTACATCATAATGTAGAACTGGGTCCAGACTCCAGTCAGGGTCAAATTTGGTAATATTGCTGGTTTGGTTTGGTTTTTGTTTGTTTATATGTATGGTTTTGTTGTGTGCTTTTTGTTTGTAGTGGTGTTTTTTATTTGTTTTATTGTGTGCTTTTTATTTAGGTGTTTTGTAGTTTTTGTTTGTTTGATTTTTTTATTGTGTGCTTTGTTTACGCGCTTTGTAGTTTTTGTTTGTTTATATGATTTGTTGTATTGTACTTTTGTTTAGTTGTGTTTTTGTTTGTTTATATGATTTGTTTTGTTGTGCGCTTTTTGTTTTGTTTGTATTTTGAAGTTTTTGTTAGTTTATATGATTTGTTATGTTTTGAGTTCTTGTTGTTTTATTTTTGTTTCTGTGCTTTTTTGTTTAGGTGTTGTTTGTTTGTTTTTTGTTTGTATAATTAGTTGTGTGTGCTTTTAGTTTTGTTTAGGTATTTTTTGTTGTGTGCTTTTTATTCAGGTGTTTTTATATTTGCTTTTTGCTGTTTTGTAGTTCTTGTTTGTTAACAGGATTTGTTTTGTGTGCTTTTTTGAAGGGTATTGTTTGTTTTTATTGGATTTTCGTTGTGTTAGCTTTTTAGTTTAGTTTTAGTTTTATTTGTTTCAGTGCTTTGTTTTGTTGTGGTTACATAGTTTTGTTTGCTTTTTGTTTTGTATGCCATTTACTTGTTCGTTTTAGTGTTTGTTTGTTGGTCTTGGTGGTGTTTTGTTGTTGTGTGCTCTGTTGCTTCGTTTTGGTGTGTGTGTGTGTGTTTGTGTGTGTGTGTGTGTGTGTGTGTGTGGTGTGTGTGTTTGTTGTGTGTGTGTGTGTGTGTGGTGTGTGTGGTGTGTGTGGTGTGTGTGTGTGTGGGGGGTGGGTGTGGTGTGGGTGTGGGTGTGGGTGGGTGGTGTGTGGTGGATTGTGTGGTACCAAATCCTTGAGCCCCAGTAATGTTTAATTCATATGCATATGATTTGAATAAGGTGGGAAACTGTGAGGAATGGATCATTCAGTGTGCCTTGAAATAAATAAAAAATATTTTTCAAAACCTGTTTTGTGCCAACCCTGTTCAAAAAGATTAGAGGTTAAACAAGATTTTTTGCATGTTCTAAAAAATAAATAAATAATGAAAGCAGGTTTCTTTTTATTATAAAATTTGAATTAGCAAACTATTTAAATTCCATGATGAATGGGGATATGTAAACGCAATCAAGATGAAAGTGGTATTTCTGGGCCATTTTTTTATGTCCTTTTCTGTGTATATAAAAAATGAATATAAAAAAAAACTAGTTTCAATGAACAACTAGAAAATCAAATGGCCAGAAGGTAAACAAACAGTTTAAATAAAGACAGTTTAAGTAAACAGACAGTTTTAATACATGCGTTTCTGTAGCCAAAGTTAAAAGGGTTTGAATGCATGAACTGATAAAATGCACACCTTGAATGCAATGTAAGTTACAATGGATTCAGTCATGGAGAGAAATGTCACTGTCCTGAGAATGACCCACCGTAAACTGCATTTTAATCGGCTACGCCAATGCAAACAATATAATTTAGTGACCCATGTTTACCTCTTGCACACAGAGCATGTGGTAATGCACTCTATAAAGTTGAGCTTAATGTCTGATTAGGCCTGTGTCCATGTTGGCCGGAGGCTGTACTGTGTGAGAGGTTGTTAATGGGGTCCCTCGGCGTTCGGGCCGATCAGAGGACGCTCTTATGTAATCAACACAATGCTCTTAATTTGATGCCAGAGCTGGACAAGTCCTGCCAAACAGAAGGCCTTGCCGTGACATCTGATTGAGCAGGACAGACAATGTGGTCTGGCCAATCCCAATGTCCTGTTTTATAATGACCTCATTTCCATCAGTCTTTGGGCGACAAGGCTGTAGATTCATCTGCCAATCGATCTGATGCACTCATGCATGACTGTAGCATGTTACTATTGCATGGAGTCAGTATTTGCATATTAACTCCATCCTTTATAATATAATAAACACTGATGTTCAGAACTCTAGATAAAAAAGCATGAGTGAGGTCGTATTTGTGTCTGTCTGAATTAGGTTGCACCACCTGTAGTCTCTCGCTATGGATACAGCCCTTTTGTTAGCAAGAAATATAATTACATCACCTGGTTACATTCATTCCACTTGTTCCTGAACCCACTGAACTCAAATTATTGAAATGATTCAGGGCTTTACTGAGAGTCTCTTTTGAGAACTTCTTTTAGCTGTGCATCACTCTGAACCTCAAGTACACTTGGAAGTCTACAGAAAGGATTTAGTTGGCAAACATTTGCTGTCGACACAGAGCCATGCAGCGGATCAAAGTCTAGGACAGGGGTTCACTAACTTTATTACTGTATCATTTTATAATGTCATTATAAAAATGAAGACATATATATTACTGTTGTACAATCATTTCAGTTTTTTTTTTAAATAATAGTAGTTTTATTTTACCCTATAAGTTACTTATATTTATGTTTTAAATGATTCACTTTAAAACATACAAAACCTCAAGCTTTTATTCTGGTTAGCTACTGTAAACTTACGTTGCCAAATGCATGTTAAACTCACGGCACATGCAAAGGTGGAATCGACCGAAATGAATAAGCTGAAGTGCTTAAATAACTAAAACTGTTACTACCAATACAACTTACTATTACAATTGAATACGTGTTTCTAGGAAGCTGAATAAGAATAGATTTGTACATCATAATACTAACCAGAGAAATATTCATATACCAAAAAAGGATATGAGTGCTTTTGAAGAAGAGCTTGGACAAATTGACTGGCAATCACTTTTATTTTCTGAAAACCTGGAAACTTCACATAGAATATTTATAGATGAGCTAGAAAATTTAAGGAATACATATACAGAACTAGTTGTAAATAAGTCTAGAAAGAATCATTTACCATGGATTAATGAACAGGTGTGTTTGATTATGAAAAAGCGTGATACTGCTTTAAAAAAACTATAAAATCTGGTTTGCAACAAGATCGACTTTTTAATAGTTTAAGAAATAAGATAGTTTAGACATTACGGCAGGCGAAGGCACAATTTTGTATTCTAAATGAGGCTAAAGGCAATAGTAAAAGGGTATGGCAAACTATTAATAAATTGGTAAAGAGGTGTAATGTAATAAATGTTTAGAATCGGATTTTAAAGGGGAGATACAATGCTGTTTCATGCACTCGGAGTTGTTTACACTGTTAAAGAGTTGGATTCTCATGCTAAGCATGGACAAAGTTTCAAAAAGTTTATAAATCTTACTTTCGGGTTCATACAAGTTTCGGAGAGTTTTTTTTATCATGGCTCTTGCTGACGTAAACGACGGTGGAACTTCTTATATGGGCATTTCTCCCGGAAGAACGCGCCCGTGCACACATAGACCGGAGCGAGAGCGCGCCCATCAACGCGTTTCATTCGGTTGCACTGCACAGGACTCGCTCGGGAAGAATGTCTCTGAAGAAGTGTGTTTTTGGTTGTAAGGGAAAGATAACCGTGTTCAGCTTCCTGAATAACCCAGCGTTATGTAAACAGTGGATGATGTTTGTTTCTCCGGGGCAGCAGCAGCATAGTTTCTCAAGTGTGTTTGTTGATGAATGTTTTATAAACAAGGCCCAGTTCGACGCTGGATTTGCACATCGTTTAATACTGAAAGATGGAGATGTCCCATTTATAAAAGATCCCGGTCATGATTAAGACCTGCAGATGATAAGTGAAACGGCATCAAATGTCTGTGTTTTGTTTGCGATCTGCGCTCAAGTGCTTGTCACTCTTTAACTCTGCCCACTGCATGCCTGCAGGAGCTCGGCTTTTTTCGGAGAGAATCGTAAAGCTGTATCTTTCTTTTATAAATATGATAAAACTAAAGACTTTTCGGAGATATGAAGGATGCAGTACTACTCTACAGGTACTCAAGGTTAACGTGAGATTGGGTGAAACCGTGTGTGTAATGCCCCCTTTAAAGGAAGTATAATTGATAAACCTGATGAAATATCAGAATATTTAATAATTACTTCATTGACACTTTTTGAAAATTTGAGTGATACATTTGGAATAAGACAAAGAAGTGAATTTAGTAAAACCTGCATTTAATTTGACAACAGTTACAGAGTGTATAAGTCATGATATTATCAAATGTTTGTACAAATTCTAATGCCAAAGATATAGATGTCACGGTGCACACAACGCGGAGGAACGAGGAACTCGAAGACGAGGAGTAAACTCAAAATAACAGTCTTTAATATAAACAAGACAGACACAGACAGGAACACCGGGAGTAACGAGTAGACCAGACCACACTAACTTAAACAGACAGCCACTTAAATACACAGGAGGGAAACACATCTTGAGGAAGATTTTATCTTGTGCTGCAATCACAACCGAGAATCATCTGGCGTTCAGATCAAATGCTATAGCAGCATTGAACTGACAGCAGCTCAAAGCACACTGTAATAATTACTTTGCCACTGTCACAGCACCAGTCGAACTGCACTGCAATTCCCAGCATCCCTCTTGCCACTCACCTGCATATAATTATTCCATAAAATGTAAATTATTTTTTTCATAATAAGCATTGTTGCAGTGACTCTTTGTGAATGCAACAACACGTGCCATTATCTTGCCTCTGTGGGTAAGTGGATATAACAAATAAAAGGAATTTACATCAGACCAGTCCAGTATCATAAACCTAGCCAATGTGTTTGACCAACTAGCACTCAGCCAAACAGTAAACTTAACAGTCTTTGTCATTTAACTGACTAAAAAAATAGGAACTGAAGAAGAGAATAATTACATCACTAACTTTTAAGACTAGTCTAAGAAAACTATGTAGCTGGCCTCCGTATTTAAGACATATAGATCACAGTTCTAAAACAGATGGGCCAAGTCTTCATGCACCGTACCAAAAAAGTGCTGATCAGTCACAAGTAGCATTATGATGTTTCTAAAAATAATTAAGTATATAATATCCTTGCATGGAGCAGAACATAGGTGGTTTATTTACTGAAATGCTACTGTAGACCTTGTTTTGCTTAAGAAACCGATAGCAAGTTCAAGATCAGGAGAAGTAAACACTGTAAAGTACAATGATTTTATACATTAGTAATAATATAATGTACATGTTATGTTCACTCAGAATCACTTTGAAAAAGATGTTTTACAGGTATGTGATGCCATCCTGATTCATACCAAGGAGCGGTTTTCCTACTCGTCAGTGCAACATCGCTGCATGGAGAGTTGTGAAGTTTCCTGAAACCAGGCGGCATACCTCACAGAACAAGGCCAAGCTCAAAACAGAACTGTCCCTCGTGTAGGAGAACCCGGAGGTTAAGGTTGGCAGTGGTGCAGTGCCTCTGTACAAGTTTTTCATTGAGAACAATCTTCAAAGTACTTTCACAGAGACTGTCGGTCTTCTCAAGATCATCCTCACCACGCCTATGACAACAGCAGAGTCAGAGAGGTGCTTTTCTACTTTGAAGAGGACCAAGACTTTCCTAAAATATACGATGACCCAGGATCGCCTTAATGCTCTGGCAATGCTTTCTATTGAGAAGAAACATGTCAGAGACATTCCTGACTAAAATAAGAAAGTACTTGAGAAATTTGTCAATCAGGAGAGAATCAGGTGGTTTTTCTACCGCATTGATTTTCTTGGACATGGTTATTCTCAGATTTGTATCAGTCATGGAAGTGTCCAAAATTTAACTGAGACTGGAAAAATAACTGATCAGAGATGACTTAATGAATAGGTTACTTTAACTTTGTCTGCATTGCAATAAATCATATTGCTTTGATTTATTGTGAATAATTGTTTGTGAAATAGTTTGCTGTGCCACAGACCCACCTCAAAAATGTTTCACCAGCCGCCAGACTTCATCTCTCCTGACACACTTGCACAAGTTATTCAGGGTATAACTGAAAATAAAAACATAACAGGGTTGAGGCCAAGCTTCTTTCAAAGTAGAGTCTGTAATAAGAAATGGTTCCGGTGTAATTTGTATTTATGTCAATACAAACTAAATCTGTAAACATCACTTTCTCAACGAAGAAATACTTGGTAAGTGTAGGAATGATGTATGTCACACAAAATCTTTCATTCGGTTTAATACAGCATTCAATACATAAATTAAACACAACAAGCCTTCCAGAAAGACATAAGCTCAGATATGCTGTACTTACTGTTACACTCCTACTGCATGCATCAATAAATGGGAACAATATGTTCATTAGGGAAGAAATAATCACAATAGCTCAAGTGTCATATTGGAAGAGTCCGCAGACAATGGGCAATAATAATGACAGGAGGCCACGCCCCCGTCGACTGGACGCCAGCGCCGTTCGATTAGTGCTTTGGAATCGCTTCGGGAAGTCCGGTTCGTTCGAGAGTCGATTCCTTCGAACAGATCGGTCCGTTTGAGTTGTCACTCAAAAATGAACTGAGCGTAATTTTTTTTGCTCTTTTTTGCTTATGTTTGTCTGTTATTACTATGTTTTCGATTTATTTGTATACATTTGTGTAGGCTATATTTTGTGTTTATTATATTCTAGTTTGACTGTATCACTCTAATTGAGGCGCTGACTGTTTTATATTAGCAAGAAAATAAAACAGTCAGCGCCTCAATTCTTAAATGTGTTAATCAATTCTCTACCTTCTTAAATGTGACCCTGGACCACAAAACCAGTCATAAGGGTCATTTAAAAAAAAATCCATTGATTTATGGTTTGTTAGGATAGGACAATATTTGGCTGAGATTTGAAAAACTGGAGGGTGCAAAAAAAATGTAGGCTATGTTGAGAAAATTGCCTTTAAAGTTGATCTTTACTTCTCGGCCTAATATTTTAATGATTTTTGCAATAAAAGAAAAATCGATAATTTTGACCCATACAATATTACAATATACCCGTGCTTTCAGGAACGCTCAGTGAATTGATTCGATCGAATCATTACAAAGAGTCGGCTCAGAAGAAAGATTCACATAGCCTCCCTCGACAGAGAAACCGCGCTAGAGTTCACTTCAGTCCAGTCTGCGTGGAAGAGCGTTGATATGGACGCTCCTTCTGCTCCGAGACTGAGGAGACGCGGCGACGTTTGCACATACTGACGGGGATAAGAGATCATGTGTCATGTTTAACGAGAGGAATTAGACTCGCGTTAAATATCAAGACTAGTCTGTGTGCCACCGGGATCTTCCACGCACAGTGCGCAGCGGCTTTAATTTTCGGTTCGCAAACTGATTCACCGGGACACATGGGTGGGAATCTCGGGTGCCACCGGTCCATTCCCAAAGACCCCACGGATTTCTGCCAGGGCAAGCGCAAGTTCAGCGCGGCATGCAACTTCAGCCAGATACTGGTGAACCAGGAGCGGCTGAACATCAACACCGCCACCGAGGAGGAGCTCATGACTCTACCGGGAGTCAACCGCGGGGTGGCTCACAACATCGTGGAGTACCGCGAATGCATCGGTGGATTCAAGAAAGTAGAAGACCTAGCGCTGGTCAGCGGGGTCGGTGCCACGAAACTAGAGGCTGTTAAACTAGAAATCTGCGTGTCGAGCAAGAACAGCTCGTCTAATCACTCACCCTCGTCTCTGCGCAAAGAGCAGGAGCACCTGCCGTGCACCGGCGTCAACATAAACACTGCCACGCCGCCACAGCTCATGAGCGTCCGCGGCATCACCGAGAAACTCGCCAAGAGCATCGTGGAGTTCCGTTCCGCGCACGGCCCGTTCCGGAGCATTGAGGACCTGGTCAAAGTGTCCAGCATCAACTCGTCTCTGCTGGACCGCATCCGCTTCCAGGTGTTCGTGGAGCGCTCCAGGACTCCTTCCACGAACACGAACGGAGGGCTCACGCACCCAAGCCCCACGTCCTTCGGTGGCGGCAGCGAGGAGCTGGACGCTCCGCTCGGAGGACCACCGCTCGTCTGCTCTGTGCGGCCCTGCGTCGAGCCTCCGGCGGCTTCGCGCGATGGGAAGCCCGCGGTGCGAGTGGCCACCTGGAACCTGCAACGCTGCTCCAGCGAGAAAGCCAACAACCCAGGGGTCAGAGAGGTCGTCTGTATGACCCTCCTAGAAAATGAGTGAGTAAACCTTATTACAACGCTAACAAAGCATGTTTTATGCTCTATGATGATGCATTTTTGTTTTTTAGACCTGTCATGGTACTCTAGTAGCCTATTCTTTGAAGTATCATGATGATAATACCATATTTTATTTTTTGCCGCAATGTTTTCTTTGTTGTTTTTTTTACATTACAATTATAATCAATACCCCCTCCCAAAAAAAAACAACAATAGGCCATATACTGAGTCAAAAAACTTTTTCCAGAATTGACAGTGAAGGAATAAACTGTCCCATGTTTGTTCAGTCCATAAGGTGTCGTTAAACGCAAAGAAAGAAAGAGGTTGCCAAAGAGGTACATCTTTACAGATAAATAAACACACCAAGTAAACATCTTCAGAATACTAGTCTAGATAACATAATAAAGGATTAGCGGTAACAGAGACACACACACACACACACACACACACACACACAAACCGAAGTATATTCAAAATAATAATACACTTTAAGGAGGAAAAAAGGAAAAATAACAAATAAAACAAATATGGAAAGATGAAAAGAAGGGGAGGTTGAGGTCGGCTACTCTAATACCATATTTTTCAACACGTATCATGGTTGTAAGTACCATGTTTTTGGTAATACCATGGTCTGTGGTTATATACCATAGTAAATTTGTATTAGAAGTTTTTTGATGTGTCGTTTTAATATGCAAATGAAGCTTAGTCGAATTAAATCTGCATTAATTTGCATATATTTCCAAAACAGAAATCTGAACATTGGATAAAGCCAGGTTCAAAATGATTCTTCATTTTATTGATGTATTAGAGGCGATTTTGATATCTGTTGTTATCATTCAGTAAAACATAAAATAATGTAAGCAGCCTGTTATAAAAAAAATCACCATGATTGTAGGATTAAAATGTTATATAATTCTCTCTGTGAAAACCTTCAGAATATAGATGGGATCACAAACTGGAAAGCTACTGAGCCAGTTAGATAAAGTGTAATAAAACAAACAAGTAATTGTCTATTTGTAGATGTTTTCTTTCCATTAGTTTGAAATAAGACATGCTTTAGAAGCAAATTACAATACCCCCCCCCCCCCCAAAAAAAAATACCACAGACAAACAGAATTAAAAAAATGATTTTCATTTTATCAAACAGAATCTTATTTGATTTTTGTTGTGTGTGTGTGTTTGTGAATTCTTGTTTGATCCAATTCGCTGGTCAAAATCTATGAGAAATTCTGTCAGTATTCCTTTTTTTTCAAGGATTGCATTTATTGTCACATTCGAAGTGTTTCTAATTATTAATATCATGATTTTTTGGCAGTCTGCATAGTCTGAAGGTTTCATTATTTTCAAATCCCATTCTTGGTTGATTTTAGGCAGCTTTTAAGATGTTTGTGCACTGAACATCCACAGGGAAGAACGAGCCGTGTGTCGGGTTAGTGCTGTGAGTGATATAAGGAGTCCAGCTGACGTGTGTTTGCAGTTCATGATAAAGCCACATCAGACGGCACGTTATCAGATTTGAGCCGAGTCCCTGCCCATGTTTTATTGCATTGATGGATTCTAAGATAAATGTTTATACTGTTGGTTGTTTTATGGTACACACACACACACACACACACACACACACACACACACACACACACACACACACACACACACACACACACACACACACACACACACAGTAATTCACTCAGGGTGTTGCTGAGGTACATGCCCTCATTCTTGTCATGACTCCGGGAGGGCTGTTATATAAGCATGTATGTATGTGTGTGTTGAAGAGGGTTGAAATGGTAGTAAGAAGTCTCTTCTCATTGGCAGGGAGAATATAGTGTTATGAATGACAGAAGCGCTGAACGCTGTACTCTATGTAACAGCAATGCATGTGATACAACCGTCCCTATAAAGAAAGCAGTTAATTATTAGTGTAGCAGAATATATGTGCTGCTTGGCTTCATAAAGAGCAGCTATTTTTTCCTTGTTTAAGGATGACTTTAATGATAAATGATATCCAGTATAGAATTAATAAAATTAAATTCTGGTTTTGTGTTGATGAAGCAGTGCTATTGACTAAAACTATTTCAAACCGGTTTCAGTAATTAAAAACAAAGCTGAAATAAAATGGTAAAAAAATGAAATGGCATTAGAAATATTATTTATATCTGAATATCAGAAATATTAGATAAAAAAAAAACTTAATGAAAATTAGAAATGTTTACTTGGCAACTTACTGAAATAAAATAAGCAAAAGTGTTTTACAAATAAAAAAGCATTACACAAAATAAGTAAGAAAAGATAGAAACCATATCAGAATAAAAGCTAATTCAAATTATTAATCAATACTATAATAGTAATATAAATAATACAAAAATAACAATGTGCCTAATGGATAGAACTATAAGACAAAAAAGTTTGGGAATCACTGTTTTAGAAAAAAAATCTTCGTAACTGGATTTTCTATTTTCTAACTTATGGAAAATTTAAGAATATTTTTTTTAATTCCTAAAAATTAATCTTAAGAGTTTTCTTATCTTTTCTCTTAAGATTATTAGGAAGCTCCCTTGAAGCGTTTTCAATTGAGTTTATCAGTGACTCTTCAGCAAGAACCATCATTTATTCAGATCAAAGATGGTCATTTTCATAATAATAATAATCTGTTCTTAACATATTTGA
Organism: Ptychobarbus kaznakovi; assembly: GCA_027422405.1. Taxonomy (NCBI): domain Eukaryota; kingdom Metazoa; phylum Chordata; class Actinopteri; order Cypriniformes; family Cyprinidae; genus Ptychobarbus; species Ptychobarbus kaznakovi. The sequence goes on along the minus strand of CM049802.1, from coordinate 21,250,934 downwards.
GAACTACTTTAGAATTTTTCTAAAATTGCACTTCTTGGGATTTATCTTCAGACATTTCTTAAGAAGTGAATCCGGCCCCTGATCCGTCATTCTACCACACAAGGTCATATGCAGATACAGAACTAATTTAGCTGTGCTGGACATATTCATTTTGACACCGCAGCATATTGCTGCATTTAAAAACTCAAGTCAGCTTAAAAAACAGCAGCGAGCGTCTCTAAAGGCCGCTTTATCACTGTTGACTGACTTTACAAACTTGTATCAAATTCAGTCATCTCAAAACAACCCTTGAAATGACTACTTTCTTGAAACCCTAAATCAAATGTCCCATCAGATGCTGAATTCTCAAATCGTTCCCTCCAGCTGCCTCCATTACACTCCTGCTCGCATGACTGCGGGTCGAACCCAGGGCTCTAGTGATACAAGATCGAGAGGAGAAGACGTAAGATTTAACATGAAATGGTAGTAAATATTGATATAAATAGCAATGATTTACAACAAACTGGCGTTATCTGTCGATGAATGCAGTCTAGTGTGACAACCCTTGAGAAACCCGAGAATCAATACAGCCTCGGTGATGCTTTGACCTTTTGACTATATAACCATGAAAACTCACTTAACCGTCTGATTGGATTTGATGAGTGAAGGTCTACTGGAGAAGTGGATTTCCCCACAACATTACCTACAATGGCCAAATGTTTCAGTTATTTTAAATGTGATATTTCAACTATTTTGTCAGATTGTGCAAAACCTCTCATAAACAAGCTGCACCAAAGTTTAATACTTTAAAGTAAGGGTAATCATCCCAGACAAGCATCTTATCTATGCGTCATCAGTACTGAGTCAGCAGCCATCATGTTCACCACACAACAGATCCTTTAGCTACTGAGCTGATCTCAGTTTGGGTTTTTTATGGTAAACTAAAAGTTATATGTTATCGGTGTAAAAGCAGACATTAAAACCCACAGCGCTTGAGGTGTTTGCTTAAAATGCTGCGACGAATCTCGTCTGTTAAACACACAGGGTGGATGAGGTCTCATGATCAGAGGTTACTGTCGTTCACTCCGGAGAAAAGAAGTGTACACAGAGACGGCCTGTAGTAACCTCACCGCACACACACACACACACACACACACACACACACACACACACACACACACACACACACACACACACACACACGCGTGCACAGCCAAACAATCTGACTCATCTGCAGATCTGTCAACTTCAGCTCACACTCCGAGTTTGTCTCCATGGTGCTGTACTACATTATGATGAGCCATCTGCAGAAAGACGGTTTCAGATCTCTAATCGCACGTCATGAAAGGATCATCTTCTTGTTTTGCTCGGAATATCAGTCTAAAACTATATTTGACATTTTTCTGGAGCAAAAGAATACTGCATGCCTTTGGAGAAGAGCATCATTTGACTTAAGTTTATTCTTTCCCCCAAAATCCAAGTTTTCCAAATTTTTATAGTTCAATTAAATTTTTATTAAAAACTGCTCTGCTTATTCACACAAAGCCAGGCAGATATGCAAAACCAGCGTATTAACCAGTTTTTTTTATTTTTCACCTCTTGTCCACCAAGTGAAAATCATATCAAGAAACTAATCAAATTTGATAAGACCGATCAAATCAGGGTTTAATCAGGGAAAAAATGTCCACACAATCTTTTATTCAGAGCCTTTCTTCATTCAGCAAACACACAACGCTCTCAAAAAACATGCAGCATCTATAAATTAATTTATATATACATTTATAACCAAATATCTAATATCGATGCCTCAGCAAACACGAGTAATATTGGCCTGCATAGGATGTCGGGGGTCAGTCGTTTTGCAAGAGCTTTCATTTGTATTGCAAAATGATATTTCGAAAGGTTTCCTTGCAGCAACGGTTAAGGTGTTGACATGTTTGGGTTGTTTGACGCAAATGAGAGACTGTGAGAAAGAGGCAGTTGATCCAGCCGCGTCTGTGACCCTGAGGTCAAAGTCATCGTTTTCAGTTCTCTGGAAACCTTTCCTTTTCTGCTGACACAACGCAGCATTGCGTTGTTATTATAAAAACAAGTGCTGGAAGTGGCGCAATGTGTCAGGATGTGTAGACCTGTTTGTCTACAGGACATTTTTTCCATCCTTTTCCTTTAACGCTGTAACGAACGGCCAAACACATGAAGAAGTGCAGACTCACCGGTTACATATTGACAGAGTTGGACCTTGTCTGTCATGCTCTTATTGATTGAGCCATCACTACAGCTGTATTAGCTCTGAGCTGTTCATTTGCCATTTGTGTTTTGTTCTTGTAGTCTTTAGAGTGGTGTATAATGCTTGGAGAAACTAAAAGCCCTCCGTTGGCATTGACAGTCTTCTCAATGGCAGTTGCTCGGCTGACGCAGGAACTTCTTGGAAGATTGTGATTTGAAATCTTTCACATGTTAGACAAAGCGATTTCTTTTTTAAAGTTGATCACTTCCTACATAAATGTGGAATTAAATCATCCAGGCACCACAGGAAAATTTAATCTGATTGGCGGGTTTATCTTAAATAAATTATATCCCACAAATAGGCTGATGTTAAAAAATGAGTAGTTGTCTTTTTAAGTCAAGTTTAGTATTTGCTTTGAGTTTTGGTTTGAGACTGGCTTTTGGTTTTATTATATGCGTTATACAGCTCTTACATAATGCACTGATGAGATAATATTATACTGTTTTATTAGGACATTGCTGTTGTTACTTTAACCTTTGACCCTGTCTGTAACATTCAAAACCTTGAGGTACAGAGTTGTTTGCTTATGTAAAAATGCTAATTTGTTAATATATGCAAATAATGGATTTAAATGGACGTTCTTCTAAAACTGAAGAATTTGTAGAATGATTTGGATGGAAAACTGGCCGTGTTATTTTTTTTTTACATTTTTACCTTTTTATGCATTTAGCACGCTTTTATCCAAAGCGATTCACATGCATTCAGGCTAACAGTTATATTGATATGTTTCCCTGGAATTGAACCCACAACCTTTGCGCTGCTAACGCAATGCTCAAACACTGAGCCACACCACACGCTGAGGAGTTATTTCAGTATTATTCACATACTATTAGCATTTACATTAATTAACATTTAATTTTGTACTTTCGGATGTCCTTATTTTTTTCATTTTAGATTATCTTTAGATATATTTAATGACAGCACTGTCATTAAATATATCAAATATCATTGTCCTGGGTAAAGCAAATTCTCAGAAAGGCTTTTATTTTCAAAAATATGTAACAAGTTAGGTGAATGTCCTGGAAAGTTTTATGTAGTCCAAATGGCGGGAAACAAAACCTGGGTATGTTGTTGTCATTCTGCCAGGACAGAAACATTTGGCAGGTCTTGAGGACAGGCAGTTCTTGACTGGTCTGTCCGGTAATGGAGCTGACCTTCCTGATCATTTTGTTAGCATTGCTCCCAGAGGATCACCATGTACAACAGCACTACTGAGGGGTCTGATTGCCATAGACAATGAGATCATATTCAGATTAGGGTTTGATCGGTCTTTCAATGGCAGATTCTCAAGACAGCATATCTCATCTTAACTTCGCACACTCATTTAATTAAAAGCACAGCTTTGGCATTTCTGTTTGTGTTTGAGAAATGATCACTGTAATATTCACAGAACCATCTGCTGTTTACTGTGTCTTATTGTTCGAGCACTATCCAGGAGAAAAAACACAGCTCAACGTTTATTAGGGATGTAATCATCAACATTGCTTCCAGAGCATTGTCATTACCTCCACTGTTGTGTCGTCACCTTGAGTTTCATATTGTGTGTGCAAGATATAATATATAATTTATGCTGAAGGGATCCGCTGCACAGCAGGAGGGGAAAGTGCTGGCAGGCTGATTTAAAGGAGGCAGTTGATGATTGTTTGTTGAATATTGATCTGCTTGTATGGTGAGACCCCCCCCCCTGAATATGTGCCATCTATTCTTAGTGTTAATTTGACTGATCTAATATCCAGTTACTGTACATATATATATACTAGAGGTATTATGAGGGAGTCTCACATGCCTTGTTTTTCTCTCTCTCCAGCATTAAGCTGCTAGCGGTTCAAGATTTGGCCGATCGGGAGGCTCTAGACAAGGTACTGTTACATTTCTACACACACTTCTTCCCTTCAACACTGTGACACAGTAGCCTGGTGTTTCACATTTTGCACTTCTACACTGTGTCTCTATAAATAACCACCTGATCCTCCTTGTTACATTGTGTGGTTTAGTGGTTAAAAAGCCCCAATATACTTCAAATCAAAGAACAAATGGGTGTGTCATCATTTCAAACTAATTCTGGCCAACAACAGCGTTTTTGGAGTTTTTTGGAAAGCTTTATGCAAAGAATTTCAAATACATAGACCAAATGTCAGAAAATAGTGCAACTATATGTTTGCGGAGGTACAAATCCAAATAAATTTTATTTTTAGCAATAACTTCTAAACCTTTAAAGACAGACCTGTCATCTGTGAAGTTGTTAACTGAGGGTATATGCTTTTGCTCAAACCTTCAGCCCACACTATTTCAACTTATGTTTTAAATAACCATGCAAAATTCCTGGTGGAAAACCATATTACCAATAATTCTCCAAATAAATGTTCAACAAACAGAATTGGGAAAAAAAGCACACTGCGACAATTTTTATATACTTTTAATTTTCAAATCTAAGTTAGTTTAGGTTGTTATTAATTCGCCTTGTGTATAGTTGGAATGGTTTATGTCTTAAAGGCAGGGTAGGGGATTTGGTTCAAAACTATTTTTTGTTCTGCTTGTTGAAAGTTTCTTCACATCCCGATAGCAATCACTAAGTTAGGTGCACTTTTCACTGTTGGACTCTGTTGACATTTGAGGTGACGAGTGACAGATCAGTGCACCAAAATTGAGCTGAGTTAATATCGGGTATCTTGCTCACAACATACTTATCCAGTCCATGTTATTAACCTCACAAATATAGGTGATCTCAATAAATTAGAATGTCGTGGAAAAGTTAATTTATTTTAGTAATTCAACTCAAATTGTGAAACTCGTGTATTAAATAAATTAAATGCACACAGACTGAAGCAGTTTAAGTCTTTGGTTCTTTTAATTGTGATGATTTTGGCTCACATTTAACAAAAATCCACCAATTCACTAAAAAAAATTGAATATGGTGACATGCCAACAGCTAATTAAAACACCTGCAAAGGTTTCCTGAGCCTTCAAAATGGTCTCTCAGTTGGTTCACTAGCTACACAATCATGGGAAGACTGCTGATCTGACAGTTGTCCAGAAACAATCATTGACAACCCTTCACAAGGAGGGTAAGCCACAAACATTCATTGCCAAAGAAGCTGGCTGTTACAGAGTGCTGTATCCAAGCATGTTAACAGAAAGTTGAGTGGAAGGAAAAAGGTGGAACAAAAGATGCACAACCAACCGAGAAACCGCAGCCTTGTGAGGATTGTTGAGCAAAATCTATTCAAGAATTTTGTGTGAACTTCACAAGGAATGGACTGAGGCTGGGTCAAGGCATCAAGAGCCACCACACACAGACATGTCAAGGAATTTGGCTACAGTTGTCGTCAAAGCGTCTTACCTGGGCTAAAGAGAAAACTGGACTGTTGCCCAGTGGTCCAAAGTCCTCTTTTCAGATGAGAGCAAGTTTTGTATTTCATTGGAAACCAAGGTCCTAGAGTCTGGAGAAGAGTGGAGAGCTCATAGACCAAGTTGCTGAAGTCCAGTGTTAAGTTCCACATTCTGTGATGATTTGGGGTTACTGTCATCTGCTGTGTTGTCCATTGTGTTTTTAAAACCAATTGTCACTGCACACGTTTACCAAGACATTTTGGAGAACTTCATGCTTCTTCTGCTGACCAGCTTTTAAAGATGCTGATTTCATTTTCCAGCAGATTGGCACCTGCCCACACTGCAAAAGCACCAAAAGTTGGTTAAATGACCATGGTTTGGTGTGCTTGACTGGCCAGCAATCTCACCAGACCTGAACCCCATACAGAATCTATGTATTGTCAAGAGCAAAATAGAAAACAAGAGAACAAAAAATGCAGATGAGCTGAAGGCCACTGTCAAAGAAACCTGGGCTTCCATACCACCTCAGCAGTGCCACAAACTGATCACCTCCATGCCACGCCCACAAAAATGAGGCAGTAATTAAAGAAAAGGGAACCCCTGCCAAGTAATTGAGTACATAACAGTAAACTAACATACTTTCCAGAAGGCCAACAATTCACTAAAAGTTTTTTTATTGTCTTATGAATTATTCAAATTTATTGAGATGTGAATTGGTGGGTTTTTGTTAAATGTTAACCAAAATCATCACAATTAAAAGAACCAAAGACTTAAACTACTTCAGTCTGTGTGCATTGAATTTATTTAATACACGAGTTTCACAATTTGAGTTGAATTACTGAAATAAATGAACTTTTCCACGACATTCTAATTTATTGAGATGCACCTGTATGTACATCTAAAAAAATAGAATATCATGAAAAAGGTCAATATTTTTTTTCACTCATTTCAGAAAGGGAAACCCATATATTATATAGATTCATTACACATAGAGTGAAATATTTAAATCCTTTATTTCTTGAAATTTTGATGAATTAGATATGAATGAATTTACAGATAATGAAAACCCAAAATTCAGCGTCTCAGAAAATTTGAATATTACATAAGATCAATAAAAAAAGGATATTTTAAATGGAAATGTCAGGCTTCTGAAAAGTATGTTCATTTCTATGAACTCAATACTTGGTTTGGCCTACTTTTGCATGAATTACTGCATCAATGCGGCGTGGCATGGAGGCAATCAGTCTGTGGCACTGCTCAGGTGTGATGGAAGCCCAGGTGCTTTGATAGCGGCCTTCAGGTCATCTGCATTGTTGGGTCTGGTGTTCTCATCTTCCTCTTGACAATAACCCATAGATACTCATGGGTTAGGTCAGTGAGTTTTGCTGGCCAATCAAGCACAGTAACACCATGGTCATTCAAAACCAGCTTTTTGGTACCTGGCAGTGTGGGCAGTGCCAAGTCCTGCTGGAAAATGAAATCAGCATCTCCATAAAGCTTGTCAGCAGAAGGAAGCTGCTCGCATCTCAGCATGTCTAGCAGACATTTCTTGCTGGATGAAGGACCATCACCTTCAACTCAACCTAGCTAAGACAGAACTGCTTGTGGTTTCAGCAAACCCATCGTTTCATCACAATTTCACCTTCCAGTTAGGCTCATCAACCATAACTCCTTCAAAAACAGCCAGAAACCTTGGAGTTGTGATTGATGATAAGCTGAATTTCTCAGACCACATTACTAAAACTGCCCGGTCCTGTAGATTTGCTTTATAAAATATTAGGAAGATCAGGCCCTTTCTTTTGGAACATGCAATACAACTCCTTGTTCAGGTTCTTGTTCTGTCCAGACTTGACTATTGCAATGCTCTCTTGGCAGGTCTTCAGCCAGTTCCATCAAACTCTACAATTAATCCAAAATCTGCTGCAAGATTAATATTTTAATGAGCCGAAAAGAACGCACGTCACCCTCTGTTCATCAATTTGCACTGGCTACGAATAGCTGCTCGCATTAAATTCAAGGCATGAATGTTTGCCTACAAAACCTCCTCTGGCTCTGCACCCCTTTACCTAAATTCATTACTTCAGACTTATTGCCTCTAGAAGCTTGCGTTCTGCAAGTGAACGACGCATTACTGTACCATCCCAAAGAGGGCACAAAATCACTTTCACTGACTTTTTCATAACTGTTCCCTCCTGATGGATTGACCTGCCTAACTCAATCCGAGCAGCTGAATCCTTAGCCATCTTCAAGAAACGGCTAAAAACACATCTCTTCCATCTTTATTTTACCCTCTAACTCTAGCATTTCTATTCTAATTTTATTTGATCTAATCTGTCTTTTTATTTAAAAAAACACAGACGCATTTGACCCTCTATCAATTCCATATTTATTCTCTGACTACTAGCTTTTCTTGTAAAACTAACACTAGGTTTCTTATTTCTATATTCTATATACTCGTTTTCATAAAAAAAATGAAAAATAAAAAACCTTCCTACGTGTACTGCGTCAGGCTAACCAGGACTTGTAATAGCACTTGCATGTTGTTGCTCTTTTGTTGGTTTTGTTTGCTTCTAAAATGTCCTCATTTGTAAGTCTAGTTTGGATAAAAGCGTCTGCTAAATGAATAAATAAAATAAATAAATAAATAAGCATGAAGTGCTCTAAAATTTCCTGGTAGATGGCTGCGTTGACTGTGGACTTCAGAAAACACATTGGACCAACACCAGCAGATGACATGGCAGCCCAAATCATCACTGACTGTGGAAACTTCACACTGGACTTCAAGCAACATGGATTCTGTGCCTCTCCACTCTTCCTCCAGACTCTGGGACCTTGATTTCCAAATGAAATGCAAAATTTACTTTCATTTGAAAAGAGGACTTTAGACCACTGAGCAACAGTCCAGTTATTTTTCTCCTTAGCCCAGGTAAGATGTTTCTGACGATGTTTCTGTTTCAGAAGTGGCTTGGTAGCCCTTTTCCTGAAGATGTCTGAGCGTGGTGACTCTTGATGCACTGACTCCAGCTTCAGTTCACTTCTCAAGCAGTATTCTCAAGCTTGCAGTCATTCCTGTTGCTTGTGCACATTTTCCTACCCAATTCCTTCCTTCCAGTCAACTTTGCATTTAATTATGCTTTGATACAGCACTCCTTGAACAGCCACCCTTTCAGTAATGACCCTCTGTGACTTGCCCTCTTTGTGGGGGTGTCAATGATCGTCTTCTGGGCCATTGCCAAGTCAGCAGTGTTCCCCATTATTGTGCTTTCAAAGAACAAGAGATACCCAGAATTTATACTGTATGGATGGTCATTTATTGAAACTCAAATGTAAAGATTATAATATTTTGAGATACTGATTTTTTACTTTCATTAGCTGTAAGCTCTAATCATCAAAATGAAAACAAAAAAACCTTTGAAGTGTTTTACTTTACATGTAATGAATCTAAAATATATGAAAGTTTCACTTTTTGAAACAAGTTACAAGAAGAAATGAACTTTTTCACCATATTCTATTTTTTTTAGATGTACCTGTACTAATTAAAATATCAACTCTGTGTTTACAATCCTTAAAGCATGAATAGAGGGAAACATTAATGATAATTCAGGATTACAAAGGAAAACGCAGTGCTAAAATGAGCATTTATGTCAAGTGTGAAAAGCCTATATCTCTCTATCGTTAAAATATATATATATATATATGTGTGTATACATTTTAGCCTTTCTCTCTAATTTTACCTAACCTACTAAAATCACGATACTCTTCTATTTTAAAATGTTAATTTTATGTGCGGTGTCCTTCTCAGCATGACCATGTGCACAAAGCACTGTGTGTGTGTGTTGTGTTTGAGGTCTTCTCCGCTGATGCTGGGAATAGACTATTAAAGTAGGTTAGCAGAGCAGCAGTTTGTCAGTAAAAGGACTAGGGCAGAATCAACCCATATTTCTCCCCTCTCCTCTTTCACTTGCACTCTATTTCTGTTCTTTCTCTCTCTCACTGCAGAGTAGAGAGCTCTCCTGCTTGTCTTTCTGGGACACACCTTGTTGATTTGGTGTGGCATAGTGGCTGAAGTATAGGGTTAGTGATGGGAAGGTTGCTGGTACAATCCCTGCAGAGTGCGAGCTTTGAACCGGATCACCACTGGGCCCTTGAGGTCCAGGGAAGTTATCCCTGTGAAGGGGAATATGCACCAACAGCAATTATCAATAACAATGTGACCTAAAATAATTGTTTTATTGAGAGTAGGCTATTTGAAGCGACATGAGTAACTGTTATCACTGGCACTACGCTGAGGTCAACCTTCATGCCAATGTGCAGTAATTTAATCACTCAAAATGTAAAGGTGACATATCATGAAAATCTGACTTCTTCAAAGTTTAAGTGCTATTACCGGGTCCCCGGTGCATCTACCAACCCAGAAAACGAGAAAAAGAACAACCCAGTACATTTTTTTTGGTAAGCCTGTGAAAAAACGAGCCGTTCAGATTTTTCTCCCCGTGACGTAGAAAGGGGATCTTATTATCTATTATCTCTTTCTGTGTGCGTGCTTTGGACGTGTGCACTAAGAAAACCGCACATCAGAAGTTTGAACTGATATGGGTTTAAAACGCATGATAGACATGATAATCAACCATACAGACATTTTTAGCAGTGTATCTGAGGTATGAGCTGTAAAGGCACAGTCCTATTCTGGAAAAGGGGGCGGGGACAAGCAGCTCATTTGCATTTAAAGAGACAAGCATGAAAACAGCCTATTTCTGCTTCCACTCATAATAGGCATTTTCAAAATGATAGAATAAATGACCTGTGGGGTATTTTGAGCTGAAACTTCAGACACATTCTAGGGACACATGATACTTATATCGCATGTTGTAAAAAGGAGCATAATAGGTCTCTTACATTAGAGTAAGTGTAATGGTAAAGCGCACTGTAAAATGCTACAGTATAAACTTGTTAATTGGTTAATGGTTTATTCCTATACTCTATACAGTGTAAAACTGTAATACACTTAATGGGACATTTTTGTGTAACTTAGCAGTAAAATATTTTAAAAAGTGCAGTTTTTGGAAGTAAAAAGAGAACTTCTCTAATAATTTACAGTGGAAAAACATAAATGTATATTTCCAGAATTATTTTTGAGAAAGCTCACATTTTATGTGTTTAGTGAAATAATGGTGTTTCTTACTTTTTTCTTATATATTTCAGTGAATGTTTTTTTAACTGTAAATTTAAGTTAAATCTGTAAAACTTGAAATGTTGCTATATCCACCCTATTTTTCCTATAAGAACAGTGCAGAGACTTCTGGTCTCGTCAACTTGCAGTTATTTTTAGTTATGCAAAACAGCTCTTTATGCTGCAAACGAGTATTTCTTATCATATAATTTTTTATGAATGAATGATTTCATTCATTCATTATGGTTTATGTATTATATTATTTGTATGTTGTTATTATTATAAACACACTGCTTTGCACAAATAGTTTTACTATTTACTGCACTTTATTCTTCTAGTTATTAACCTGTAGTGGCTAATGAATTGGACGTCTTGCACATTCACAGAAAATAACTTGCTTAACGTGTTGCAAAATAAGATGGAAAAATGTTTCACTGTATATTTCATGGATTTTATTTATTATTTATTTTATTATGGAATGCTTTGGAAAAAAAGTGTCTGGCAATTTACCATTTGCTATTCTCTGTTTGCAATCTTGATGTTTATTCCTTCTCTTTGCTGTTTTCTCTTTCTTCTCGACTCTATTACGGTGTGAATGAGTGATTTTAACAGCGCTGCTGGGGTTATGCCGCAGTGAACCCGGCGTGATGTTCTTTCCTCTAGACTGCTTTTGCAAGTGCTGACTGCATGGACAGAGATGGAAAGGCGCACTTCTCTGACTTCTGGCCCAGAATGAGATGGTGTGGACTTCTGAATGCCTCTCTGGACTCCTGCTACAATCTGACATTAACTTAATTTAACTTGGCAAATGATGGAATTCCAGATGCTATCCATGGAATGCTGACACTTCTGATTAATGTTATGAATTCAAAGATAGGAAATGAAATATGTTTCAACATGTATTTTTTGTTGAAACAGGAAGTTGGAATATAATGAAGTGCTCGTCCTTTTTTGATAGTCTTAAATTTTAGGCAACAGCCCAGAAAAACCATTATCTTGATACTGCTGTGACTACATTCTTATTTTAAAGTGCGTTTGGTATGCGCTTCAGCAAGAGATGTCATCAGTATTTGTGGTCTGTTTTCCAGTCGTGATCGTATAGATTGGATGGGGACAGATCTTGAGGGCAGTGGTAACAAACATTCAGCATACGTCAGAAGAGTTATGATATTTGAATTTTTAACAAGGAATAAAAAGTAAACATGTATGGTTGAATTGTTTGTAACATGCCATGAATTTAGTAAATTGCATTGCATGCTAATTTTAAATGTGTAGGCCTGCTGAAAGTTTATTTTGTGATCTCATAGACTCTGACAAAAGCCACGAGGCATAGATTTCGATCTGAAGAAGGCAGAGTGATTGTTGGGCTGTCTGTTTATTGCTTGTCTTGGTTTCTATGGAGTTTGTGGTTTAGCTGTTGCTCTTCTATAAACGCATATTTCCACCAAACTCCTCATGACCTAAGCGACTTCCCTCAGACATCAGAGCCGTGAGTCGTCATCATCATCAAGTTTATTAGCGGGCAAATTTGACCTCTTGTTAGTAAAACTCACACTTCTGTCTCTTTCTCCTCGTCTTACTCAGTCTTTCTGTGTGTCTCTTTCTCTCAGTTAGAGCACAACATTGCATTGCCTGCTTTCATGGTCATTTGCTAAATATCTGTTATAGATATTTAACTATCTGTATTTCTAAGAGTATGTAAACAGTATTGATTGTGTCCTGATCCCAGTTTATCAATCATTATCAGAATACTGCCCCAAAATATTGCCAAATATAATTGTGAATCACTCTCATGCACTTGTATCAATTTATCCATGTCAATTTACTTTAAAAAAGCAGATTATAAACTTTTCATGCAGTGCTAAAAGTAATTGATCTAAATAGTTAAATCAAACTCTAAAGTGAATTAATTAATTAGCATCCATTAATTCCAATATTTGTTTTGGAAGTTTACCATTTATTTGTTAAAAAAAAATCTCAACAACAAAAAAAAAACTTTAAAGGAAAGAGATATTAATAATAACTTGGTATGAATACAAAAGTCATGAACCAAATTAACCAACTCTGAGATGAATAACAGCATTACAAACTTTTGCAATAAAATACACTATATATGAAAATAGAAAGAGAAATGTTTCCAGGAGTGAATTAACTACTAATTTCTTTAAACGTTTTGAACAAACTAAAAGATACGAACAATTTTATTTTATATAAATATATTTATATCTTAAGGTTATTGCAAAGTATTGAAATATATTCATTTTCAGTTACTCTTTCACAAGGCCTTGACCGGTTGCAGTGATTTATTATCATTTTATTTTATTTGGTAACATCAACTTCTCTGCAGTACTGTAATGTTCACTTTTTGCAAAAAAAAATAGGTATTAGATGAAAAATGTAAACTTAAAAATAAGTACTTGTAATACAAACTTGTTTTTAAGTATAAAAGTACTGGATTAGTACTAAAATCATTAAAACTGAATAAAAAATAAATGAAAGCTAAAACTAATAAAAATTGAAATGTACTCAAATTAAATAGAAAAAATAAAATCCTATTCAAAATATTTATAAATATTACATTTAAAAATATGTACATATTTATAATAGGATATGAATAATACTAAAATAACACTGTTTCTCTTGTGGATCTCTCTTCAGGATTACAGGTAGTGTGGTTTTTGACTATTAAAACATTCTATGGCCACAACTGTTATTTGTGCAGTGGGCAGAGTTAAAGAGTGACAGCTGTCAGTGTAAACCGTGATGGTTCATGTTCACCATCATCATCATCATGTGTGGGAATCCGCTTGATTAGCTCTGTGTAAATTAGATTGTACCTGCCTTAGCGAATCCATTGACAAACACAATGCTAAAGCTCTGTCTGGTGTCATCACCGGTCTTTAGTTACAGTAACTCCTGGACACCTGTCTCTCATTGTGTGCTATTTTTGTGCATGCTATTTTTCTGGGTTTGTTTTGACATCAGCGGAGAGGTTTGTTGGTTCTACATTCCTCCGGCGCTCTCTACAGATCTGGTGATGATAGTGTTGTTTCTGTTGAAGCTCTGGCTCTGTCCCCTGGTTCCCTGCAGGAAACTCTCCTGGTTAATTATAGAACAGAACTGGGGGGGTAATGTGAATGTCAGATGTAGTTATCAGATTTCCCAGCTCCTGTGGACGCACTCGGCACGTACTCTTTGCTAGATTAATGCCAGGTTGAGTTTGCTAGAAGATTCTCAGATGTGTTCGCGGACTTACCAAGGCTTTGGCTTCTCTGAAAATGTAAAACCCAGCATCAGAAATCTGCTTCTCTGAGTTCTCCAGTAGGAAAGTGACCTTAAAATCGTTGAAAAGCACACAGGAATGCTTCTAAATCATTTCAATGAGGTGGTTGATCTAAATCTTACTGAAAAGGTTCATTCATGCAAAACAAAAATCCTAATTCTGTAATCAATTAGTCAGCAGTGCACATACATAGAGCTCCTCAAATATGGTAAATGGAAGCTTGAACATGGTTTCTTGGCTTGCAATAACAAACATCATTGATTCTCAATATAGGTCAGTAAAATATTAAATTAAATCTGTGTATCTTATGAATCAAGCAGCTTAATCCAAGTCATGATTTTTATTTGTCACAGCAGGTTTGTCTTTAAAGGTTTAAAAGTTATTGTCAAAAATCAATACCCATATGGTGAAAATGACTGGAAATTTTAATTCTGTAACCTGACAGTTGCACTCTATAATGCCAAATTTACATTGCAAAGGTGGCACGAATTTGAGCTGCCATTTAGGAGTCTTTAAACAGACTATTTGGTGCTGCTCAGAGGTGGCATGAATGCATTTACACTGAAATTACAACTGCACACTTTAATACTAGGGATTTATGTCTGAGCAGACATAATTTAGACTGGATTTTAAGCAGCATTGCATCTTTATACTACATTTTGGGCAAGCACAAAAGCTATATAAAGGCACCTTTAATATTGGCAGAAACCAATATGTACGTATTATGCACTTGTATTAGGAGTGTCTTTGAGGGCTATAGGAAGCACTGTCTAAAATCTTTTAAGAAAACCCAATTTAAGATTTCTGTGTAACTCTCTTATTATTTTTCACTGCTAATCAGCTGTACTTTGTGTTTGTTTGCATCAGTTTTGTGCAGAGCTGAATCAGCCCACTCTCTGCAGCGTACGCAAGTGGAAGAGCGCCAGAGGCCTGTGGAAATGTGCAGTTTCAGAGAAACCCACCGGACAGTCCAATAACGTAAGCGTAGTTCCCTGTAACACAAAACAATGAATTACAAGTGTTCACATTAATCTTGCGTCATGAAAGCATTCTGAGCCGAAGTGAAATTACAGACTCAGCCGAACGCACAAGCGCTCTTCATATACACAGATACACATATATGCAAACTTAAAGGGGTCATGACATTGATTTTTTAAATTATTATTTACTCAAGGTTTACTTATAATGTTGTAAAAGTTATTTATACAAAAAAAAACTATTAAATATTTGGATAAATAATTATTTTCAACCCTCATTCTTACCCTCTCTCTAAAACGACCTGTTTTAAGGGGCGGGTCCTTTAACGCTTATGAGTAATCATCTACTGTTATGATTGGCTAATGTTCTTGCATAGGAAACAGTATCAACGCCCCTCACTATTGCATGATTTGAGTGTTTTGACAACATGATCAAAATAAAACGGTCATTTCCAGACAAAGCATTATGAAATTATTTACTCACGGTTTGTGATGCAGCTGCCGTCAGATCTAGAACCGCTTCATCTTTCAACAAATGTTTCTTTGTGAACTCTTCATGACACTGTGCCTCGTTTACAAAACAAAATCTTCCGATCAATCCTCAGACACAATCTAGTATGCCATTTAAAAATAAACTATCCACATGTTTCTTACTCTGGGATACTTCTGATATCTGTACAAAGACGATAACGAGCTGTTTAAACTAAACACGTCAAAGCAAATGTTCTTTAACTCCATTTCTCGAGCGTGTGGACGGAGTCAGAGAGTGGATGCGCATCTGTAAACTCTATCCAGTGAAGACAAGATAGCGGCGGTGATTGTAATTTCTATTTACTTTTGATGCTACTCAACCCTCACATTCAGCGTGATCAAGTGTCAGTCGTTAAGTGACTGAACACCAGTGGGCGGGGCCTATGGTGAGAAGAAGACTATTCGTCGATGACTTGCTCTGGAGGCGGTGTTTATGCAAATGACTGAGCCCGGGTGACGTCACCTTGCCCCTCGGATCCAAAACGAGACGTTTTTGGAGCTTGGTTAAATAAATGCTTCGTTTATAACAAGGACGTTTTAAGCTGTGAAATTTGCATCATGTTTTAATCGTACAAAGACCTCTCATATGCCAAAAGATCAAAGCAAATTTTATTTCTCATGTCATGACCCCTTTAAATGCTTAACTAGCAAATATCTGCAGCTACAGCATACAGAATGCTAATAAAAACAGATTGTATGCAACACTTGCCTTTTAAGGATGAAGAACACAAATATAGCCATAACACTTAACCAATAGTTAAAGATCTTGACCGTGTCTAGAGGAGTCTGGATAAGCACAAGATGTCTTATCTAGACATCTGTCTGTGCATATATACTGTTCTCTGGATAGCACTGTTTACCCACACAGGAAACTTGTGGCAGATATAAACTCCACAGAAACTGAGCGGTCATGTAAGATAAATTAAAGTGATTTCGCAGGAGATTGTAAGTTCTGGTCTGCTCTTCATCACAGAGCATTACTGTAAATATTAATATGAATCAAGGTGCTCTGGGATGCATTAGACCGGATATTTTCCTCTAGTTGAGTTATGTATGATAACTGATTACCGCAATGTGTTTTCAGAGAAAGAAAGTGTCTGCAAGTCTTCTAATAATTCAGGTTCCTGTTTTAAGAAGTTTGTTTAGGCTGAATCCTGGTTCTCATTTCCACAATCGCCATTCATTTTCAATACAAACTCCACACCTGATGACACGTTCAATAGAGATGGGGTGTTGTGCATATATATGGAGCATCAGACACAAAGTCTGTCTTCCCTACATGTGAAAACCAAACTGACACAATGATCCGATGGCCTTAAGCTAAACGTGCACAGCCACATGAACAATCCACAATTCATACACTCTCTATCTATGCAAATCTGTGGCCTCTGTGTGTTGTTGTGCTGCTGGGAAACGCTTCACTGTCTGTCTGTCTCTCTGTCTGTCTCTCTGTCTGTCTCTGTCTGTCTGTCTGTCTGTCTCTGTCTGTCTGTCTTTCTCTCTGTCTCTGTCTGTCTTTCTCTCTATCTGTCTCTGTCTGTCTGTCTCTGTCTGTCTGTCTGTCTGTCTGTGTCTGTCTCTGTCTGTCTGTCTGTCTCTGTCTGTCTGTCTGTCTGTCTTCCTCTGGTCTGTCTGTCTGTCTGTCTGTCTGTCTGTCTGTCTGTCTGTCCTGTCTGTCTGTCTGTCTCTGTCTGTGTCTGTCTGTCTGTCTGTCTGTCCTGTCCTGTCTGGCAGCCATTGTTTCGAAGGGTATTGTATCATGAGTTATTTTAGTATTGTAATTTACTACCATACTGTTTGTTAATATTGTGAATTAGCTTTTATTTTTATATTCCCAGTTCTCATTTTAATTTGAAACATTTAAATTGAATATTATTTTAAAATAATACAGTTTTTAATGTATTTTTTTAATTAATAAATGCAGCTTTGTTGAGCATAAGAGACTTCCTTCAAAAAACATTTAAAAATCTTACCGAATCCAAACATTTAATCATAAATGTAATTAAATGTATTATCTTTCTTGGATCAGAGTTATTTTAGTATTGTTATTTACTATAATATTACTTATAAGTAATATTTTGAATTGGATTTTATTTTTCAGGCCTCATTTTAGTTTTAGTAATTTTATTTATTTCATGTGCATTTGTTTTTGTTCATATTTCAGTTTAGCTTTTATTTCAGTTTTATTAATTTTAGTTGAAAAAAATGTGAAACTTTGCCTTGGCAACTAACTGAAATAAAAAAGTTAAACTTTTGCATCTAATATATTATATATATTAATATTTTTCAGCTTTATTTTAACTAATTATATATATTTTTATACTTTTAGTGTCATGTAACAATAACACTGTATTGGATTTTTTTTTTAAATCAGAAAATTCTGCCATTTACCTCAAACCTGTATGATTATTATTATTATTCCTTTGAACACAAAGGAGATATTTAGCAGAATTTCTTGACTGTACTTTTCCATACTTGTGTTCTCAGTGAGGTAAAGGCCTAAACTATAACAATAAAGAAATAGCTTGAAAAATCATTGTAAATGTAAATTAATTTAAATGAAATGTAAATTTAAAATCCATCTTGCTTTTAAAAAGCTTGAGCATTTAAAGCAGCAGGCTGCACCGCATGATTATAATAAACAGAACAGTAGTATGCATTGGTGTGGATGCTAGTTACTGTTTTAGTTATTATAAATATTGTTATTGGTGTGAACAGGCATTAAAGATGCGGTATTTCTGACAAACACTGTTGATATTAAAATGACCAAAACAAACATGCTCCTACCCAAATGGACCACACCCTTATCTTGATAGCTCCGCCCCCAATTCACAAACAAGCAAACAGGCACCTCCCCCATCATTAGTGGACACGCCCGTTGCCTGTGATTGGGTGTGTTAGGGCTTGGTCTGATCCACTTTCAACGGTTTCTCAAAACTCACTTACTCCACCTTTAAGACTTAAATCTCAGTCTTTTCCTCACAAAAAAGCTATCATATGATTTCAGAAGACTTGGAATAACGTGTAAGAGTTGCACAGGCTCCTTATATGATGCTGTTAAGTGCTTTTTCTGTTGTACAGTAGGACGCTTGTTGGGTTATGACTATTATTTGTCAGATATTGAGTTTGTGCTGTGGTCCTGTAGGCTGCGGAGTACTCCGGTTTCCTGTGGGACAGCTCTTCTGGGATCGAAATGAAGGATGCCACTGTCTTGGAAAATGCTGCGACTAATGGTAACGGGAAACATCCTCACCCTCAGCCCTACCTGGGACATTTTTATGTAAGTAAACCTGAACTACAGCACCTTATCTGTTATTGATGCCAAGCGATTTGTTTCATGGTACGATAACCTTCAGATGATTTTATTCGAGCAGTTTAAGTTATACATGCACTACTGTTGAAACACAAGTTTTCTTAATGTTTTATTTCTTAAGGAAATTAGTACTTCTATTCATAGAGGATGCATTAAATTGACAACAGTCAACTTGAACTTTCTGTTCATAAAGAAACCTGATTTTTTTTTTTTTACATAAATTCTAAGCAGCCCAACTGTTTTCAACATTGATAATTATAATTAGAAATGTTTCTTGAGCAGCAAATCAACATATTAAAATTGATTTTATGAAATATCATGTGACGCTGAAGACTGGAGTAATGATGCTGAAAATTCAGCTTTACATCACAGGAATGAATTACATTTTATTATATACTGAAATAGAAAACAGTCATTTTAAATTGTAAAAATATTTCACAATTTTACTGTTTTTAAAGTATTTTTGATCAAATAAATTCAGCCTTGGTGAGCAGAAGAGACTTCTTTCAAAAACATTAAAAAGTATTTCCAATCACAAACATTTCATCATAAATGTACATAAACTATTTGATCATTCCAACGATAAGCCTCGCTCGTTTCTCTCTATAACCAGATTGGATCGTCTGAGCTCACGCTGGTCAATTTGCACCTGACAGCAGCGCCGTTGCCCGCCGAGCAGAAGAGAAATAGCATGTGTGACGAGCTGAAGGCTCACCGACTGAGCGCTGGTATCCAGGACACTCTCAAAGGTCTGTTCCAACACGATACTTCATGCATCATTATTGCAGGACTCACTCTTATCTGTTCTGTGTCAGCTGCATGGTGCTTTCAGGTGGAAGCGTGCTCTTTATGGCTGTGTTTGTGCTGTATATCAACTGATACTGTGTGTTCTAGTGCAGGGACGGGAATTAAATGGCACTGAAAATGAGCACAACAGCCCTCATTATTTAAGTGTTGCTGTTGTAGGTGAGAGAGAGCTGCTGGTGCTGGGACACTTTGGCATGGCTCCTGACAGCCCTGAGATGGAGTGCCTGAGGAAAGAAAAACTTTCCGCCCTGGTCGCGCCATCCGTTTTTACAAACATCAGCACCCGCACCCCGCAGGGATCCCGCTGTCTGGACAACATCTGGACCAGTCGCTCCCTCAAAAAGATCTACTCAGGTGGGTGGTGTAGGATTTAATGCACTAGTTCTGTAGAAACAACTGGAATCATTGAGATGGTTGTGATATTTTTGAAAGAAGCCTCATGTGCTCACCAAGGCTGCATTTATTTGATCAAAAATACAATAAAAATGTGAAACATTATTGCCATTTAAAATAAGTTTTCAGCATCATTTCTCCAGTCTTCAGCATCACATGATCCTTCAGAAATCATTCTCATATGCTGATTTGATGCTCAAGAAACATTTCTTATAATTATCAGTGTTGAAAACAGGTTATGCTGTGTGCAGTATTTGTTTTTTAAATGTTTTTTTTTTTTTTTTTTTTTACGATACACTACTATAATTCAAAAGTTCTGTATGAATGAATTATTTTATAGGAAATGACAGTGAAGACATGTATAATGTTACAAAAGATCTCTGTTTTTAATAAACACTGTTTATTTGAACTTACTTTTCATCAAACAAATAAAATACAATTTTATTATTGATATTAAAATTGATATTATTGATTTTTATTTATATATTAAAATTATATTATTACCGTTGATAATACAAATAAAAGTTTCTTCATTCTAATATGCTGATTTGCTGCTCACGAAACGTTTATTTATTATCAATGTTGAAAATAGTTGTGCTGCTTCATATTTTTGTGGAAACTGATTCTTTAATGAATAGAAAGTTCAGGTTTACTGCCATTTCTGATCGATTTAATGCATACTTGATGAATATAAGTAAACATTTCTAAAAAAAAAAACTATTGCTGATCAAAAATGTTTTCAATAGTGGTTTATAACTTAAATAGCTCAAATAAACCATCTAAGGGTTATCGTATCATGAAATAACTTCAAAAATGTATTCTAATTAATTCTGCCTAATTTTCGCATGCTCTTTAAAACATTTTCCTCCCTCCTTTGTCCTCCTCCTCCCCCTCCTTCATCAACTCTAACAGCTGACGACTTTGCCACATTCTTCATTAATAAAATTACAAACCTCACTGCACAGTTCTCCACACCACAATCTGTCAAACACATCTTACCAGCAAACATAAACTCGTTCACATACTTCTCTCCACTCTCTGAGGCAGAAGTCTATAAACTCATCCTTTCCAGTCATCCTACTACTTGTCCGCTTGATCCTCCATCTCATCTCCTTCAAGCCATTTCTCCTGCAGTTGTTCCTGCACTCACTCACATCTTTAACACATCCCTTCACACTGGAATTTTTCCCTCAGCATTTAAATAGGCTTGTATAACCCCACTTCTTAAGAAACCCACTCTTAACCCAACTCTTTTAGGGAACTATAGACCGGTTTCCCTTCTACCTTTCATTGCAAAAACACTTGAACGAGTTGTGTTCAACCAAGTCACTGCCTTTCTCACACAGAACAACCTCCTGGACAGTAACCAATCTGGCTTCAGAAGTGGACATTCCACTGAAACTGCCTTGCTCTCAGTTGTTGAAGATCTAATACTTGCAAGAACGGCTTCCAAGTCTTCATTACTTATAACGCTGGATCTGTCTGCTGCTTTTTATATGGTCAACCACCAGATCCTCCTGTCAACCCTATTGAGAAAGGGCATCTCAGGAACCGCACTCCAGTGGTTTGACTCTTACCTCTCAGATAGGTCCTTCAAAGTATCTTGGAGAGGTGAGGTATCCAAGTCGCAACATCTAGCTACAGGGGTGCCACAGGGCTCAGTTCTTGGACCACTTCTCTTTTCTGTCTACATGGCTTCACTAGGTTCTGTCATTCAGAAACATGACTTTTCATATCACTGCTATGCTGATGACACTCAACTCTACCTCTCATTCCATCCTGATGATCTGACGATAGCTACTCGCATGTCTAGCAGACATTTCTTGCTGGATGAAGGACCATCACCTTCAACTCAACCTAGCTAAGACAGAACTGCTTGTGGTTTCAGCAAACCCATCGTTTCATCACAATTTCACCTTCCAATTAGGCTCATCAACCATAACTCCTTCAAAAACAGCCAGAAACCTTGGAGTTGTGATTGATGATAAGCTGAATTTCACAGACCACATTACTAAAACTGCCCGGTCCTGTAGATTTGCATTATATAATATTAAGAAGATCAGGCCCTTTCTGAACATGCAATACAACTCCTTGTTCAGGCTCTTGTTCTGTCCAGACTTAACTATTGCAATGCTCTCTTAGCATGTCTTCCAGCCAATTCCATCAAACCTCTACAATTAATCCAAAATGCTGCTGCAAGATTAATCTTTAATGAGCCGAAAAGAACGCACGTCACACCTCTGTTCATCAATTTGCACTGGCTACCAATAGCTGCTCGCATAAAATTCAATGCATTAATGTTTGCCTACAGAACCACCTCTGGCTCTGCACCCCTTTACCTAAATTCATTACTTCAGACTTATATGCCCTCTAGAAGCTTGCGTTCTGCAAGTGAACGACGCATTACTGTACCATCCCAAAGAGGCACAAAATCACTTTCACAGACTTTTTCATTAACTGTTCCCTCCTGATGGAATGACCTGCCTAACTCAATCCGAGCAGCTGAATTCTTACCCATCTTCAAGAAACGGCTAAAAACACATCTCTTCCATCTTTATTTGATCCTCTAACTCTAGCACTCTCTATTCTAAATTTATTTGATCTAATCTGTCTTCTTTTTATTAAAAAACACAGACGCATTTGACCCTCTATCAATTGCATATTTATTCTCTAACTGCTAGCTTTTCTTGTAAAACTAACAATACATTTCTTTTTGCTATATTCTATATACTCGTTTTCTTAAAAAAAATTTTTTAAATCCTTCCTACGTGTACTGCGTTAAGCTAACCAGGACTTGTAATAGCACTTGCATGTTGTTGGTTTTGATTGCTTCTATTGTCCTCATTTGTAAGTCGCTTTGGATAAAAGCGTCTGCTAAATGACTAAATAAATAAATAACAAATCTAATTGTTTGGCATCAATACAGATATTAATACAGATAAAGAGCTGTATTCCAAGTGTACTTTCTCAAGAAGTAAATCAGCATATTAGAATATGATCATGTGACACTGAAGACTGGAGTAAAGATGCTGAAAATTCAGCTTTGATCACAGGAATAAATTAAAATAATAATATTAATAATAGTAATAATATTTTGGCTGGTGCTGTTGGTGATATCTGCATGTGTTCTGCCCCCTCCAGGTCACTGCTGGGTAGTGCGGGAGGGTCTGACCAGCCCCTGGATCCCTGATAACTGGTCGTGGGGCGGGGTGGCGTCTGAACACTGTCCTATCGTGGCCGAGTTCTTCGTGAACATCATGCTGAAGGAGCTCCTGTGCGGTGGGAACCGAGTGGCGGTGGTGGAGAGAGGAGACTCAATGTCCAAACACGAGCGATGACCTTTGACCTCTTACATGGTCACCCGCGTATGGACTGACACTATGACTGTCTGAATACAGATGAAGAGAGCAAGAAGCGCACCAATATTGCCTTTGTTTTGTCCGTTCAATGTACAGAAGAGATTATATAGCAACAAACAGTTGATTTTAATATAAAACAATATAAAAGAGAGATATTTAAACACAGATTTATTAAACCTGTACATAAAATGAAGTGTAATAAGAAACAAATGGCAAGTGTGCCACAACTTTTTAAGTGAGAACAATAAATAAATATTTACAACCTGCGTTTGTGTCTTGTAAGCGGTGATTTAAGAAATGTGTATGTGTAGCATACTAAGATTCAAAAGATGATTTATTGACTTTTTAAAAGTAATTAATACTAGTATTAATACTTTTCTGGTTTCATTTTAATTTTCGTTAAAGTTTTTGTAATTTTATTGTATGTCATATTTTTTAATGTCTAAATAATTTTAAACATTATTTCAGTTTTAGTATTTTTTTACCGTTATTACTATAGTTAGTTGACAGGAAGAGAAGCGGGAGAAAGACTTTTCCCAGGATCAGGAAAAGTACATGCAGCCAGACTCTAACTCTGGACGTTATATACAGTCAGACACATTGCCCACAAGGCTATCGGCGCCAACAAAATAAACTATTATTTTGTTAAATATTTTATTTCAATTAACACTTATTGTATTAGAAGTAAAAAAATACATAAATAGTGGTTTCAGTTTTGGTTGACTGTAATAACCCTGGTTAGAACCGAGGCCAGATCCTCAAAAGCCTAGAGAAGCTGCATGTAGCAGTAGAAAATGGTCATACTTTTGTCTTTCTGATTTTAGACTTCCTCTAGTTCTCTAGCAAACATTCACCTGTTTGCTCAACGTTAGGTTCTGACACACATGATCAGTGAACATTACACGCTCCGCAGATGAGCCGTACAGCTACAGTGAAAAAGACTAAAGAGTGAAACACAATGTCAGTCCCTTCATGCTAATGTTGAGTCACTGCTCTGATCATCTGCTGTGAGTTTACAGTTACAGTACTTCTGCTTTCGGGTAACATCTTTCAGATTTTCATGAGCACATTATCAAAACAACAGATATTTTTTCCCCGATAAATAGCTTGTTGTGCATGTTGTAAAGCATGTAAAATGCAAGCCCTTGTTTTATTTACACAGTGTGCTGAGCATATTTAAATGTGCATGTTATGTAAAATCAAATATACAGTATGTTCTATATACATTGCACACAAAAATACACCCATTTATGTTTTATTTTATTTCCTTTTCTCTGGCAGGGCAAATAGCTGTCCAGTGTGTCCTCTAGTGGCCACTTTCCTTCACTGCCTAAATGTGCATTTCATAACTAAATCAATAAGAGCAGCTGTCAAAATAAAATAAAATGTAATATATATATATATATATATATAGTTTATATGTAATTTATTAAATCAGTATTTAAATCTTAAAGTTAAAGACAATTTTAACATGAAATAATTGTAATGCATTATTTATATATTTGTAATTATGCTTTATTTACATTTTGATTTCCTATTAATAAATATATAATCAACTATTTGAAGTGAAACTCATCCTCCATTCTGTTCAAATGCCTTTGATTACATTTGCATTTTTATACATTGATTATTGCTGATGTAACAAGGATTGGATGATTTTATAATCTCATTATTATTGTGATTATAGATAAATACAAGCCTCAGAACTCAGAAATCTCAATAAAAATGTATTGCATTTTCAACATATATAATGATGGTAATTTGTTCATTTGTAATGAGTTTCATGAATGTCCACATGACACCACAATCCCTGTTTAATCCCACAGATTGCAGGAAGTGTGAAAGTAAAGACCTCATAGAGAGGTGTGTGTGTGTGTGTGTGTCTCTCTCTGTGTGTGTGTTGTGTGTGCTGTGTGTATGTGTCTGTGGTATTTGTGTTGTCTCTCTCTCTCTTGGTGTGTGGGGGTGTTCCTGTTTCTCTGTGTGTGTGTCTGTCTCACTGTCTGTGTGTGTCTGTGTATTTTGTGTCTCTCTCTGTCTGTGTGTGTTGTGTGTGCTGTGTATTTTGTGTGTCTCTCTCTGTGTGTGTGTGTGTGTCTCTCTCTGTGTGTGTTGTGTGTGCTGTGTATCTTGTGTGTCTCTGTGGTGTTGTGTGTGTGTGTGTGTGTGGTGTGTGTTGGGTGTGTGTGTGTGTTGTGTGTGTGGTCTCTCTCTTCTGTGTGTGGTGTGTGTCTGTGTATTTTGTGTGTGTGTGTGTGTGGTGTGTGGTATTTGTGCTCTCTCTGTGTGTGTTGTGTGTGCTGTGTTTTTTGTGTCTCTCTCTGTGTGTGTTGTGTGTGCTGTGTATTTTGTGTCTCTCTCTCTCTGTGTGTGTTGTGTGTGCTGTGTAATTGTGTGTGTGTGTGTGTGTGTGTGTCTGTGTGTGTGTGTGGGCATGTTTATGTGGTTTTATAGGACACAAATTTGTATAATGACATGGGTATGACATAGGTATTACAAGGAGAAAGGTGATTTATGAGGACATTTTTTCAGTGTCCCCATAATTTAAAAACGCTTATTAAATCATACAGAGTAGTTTTTTTGAGGGAAAATAGAAATTGCACGTCTCCTGTGAGGGCTAAGTTTAGTGTAGGGTAGGTTAGGGCAATAGCACATACGGTTTGTACAGTATAAAAACCATTACGCCTATGAAAGTCCCCGTAAACCATAAAAACCAACATGTGTGTGTGGTGTGTGTGTGTGTGTGTGTTGTTTGTGTGTGTGTGTGTGTGTGTGTGTGTGTATTTTGTTTATCGTGTGTGTGTTATGTGTGTATGTGTGGTGTGTGTGTGCAACGCAGCTGAAAACTGAAACCCTTTGTCCTGCATGTCTGTCCTTGTAGGTGTCAATCAGCAGGTGATCTGGTTACAAAGACATGCGAGAACAGACCACTGTGGAAAGAGTTTGCCAAAAGATCACTTACCGTGTGTTTGAGAGGGCATTGTGGGAATGGAGATTGATCATTGCTCACTTGTAAACAATGAGCATACTTTGCTTGAAGTCATGGATAAAATCTCCTGTAATTACAGATCGAGTGGCCTGGGCTTACATGCAGTTTTGATGGCA